>JAPTHN010000001.1:118240305-119446376 GCA_026936325.1 Platynereis dumerilii
ACAGGGAATTCAAATTAAAAAAACTGCAAAGGGACAAGGAATTCAAAAAGGCCAAGGGACAGGGGGACGCAAAACCCAATCCAGAGCCTAATTCATAAGGAGTAAAGTGGGGGAAATTAGTTCGGTAATGGGACTTTCAGCCAGAAATTTTCTTTTCTTCTCTTTGTTTCAATTTAATATTTATAAATATATAGTATGTTTGAAGATTTTTAGGAAGCAGCTGCCCTCCCACAGCCAGACCCCCAAGTCTGGCAGAGTTAAAACTCTGACTTGCTCGGCAAGAACTTCAACTGGCTAGTCAGCTAAGTTGTTAAACTCTGACTTCACTTGAACTAAGTAAACCTCAGCTGAATTAATGTAATTTCATAGGACTATTCTGTTAAATATTCTTTAACGGTACATTATAACTTCGGAAATTTCAGAATTTTTGTACACAGAATATTAGGTAGTATTCAAATGTGTCAATTTTTAGTGGGTTTTTATTTTGAATATATATACTTTACAAAAGTCCTATTAGAGTGTGAAATGCATTTTGTCATTTCTGTTAGGTAAAACATGGCTAAGTTATGCAACTAAGACTTGACTTTAGCCGACTCAAGTCTGACTTGACTGGAGTGAACATTGACTTTGGGGTATACCCCTGCCCCCTGCAGTCCCCTGCATTCCATGTCTATGCTGTACAGCAAAAATAGAGATAGAATGAAGAATAAACAGTAATTTGTAAGATAATTGAAAAAAAGAACCAAGGTAATGATCTAAAGTTTGAACTACCGAAACAAAAGCTTCATCAACACTGCTGTGAGACTAACAAGAACAGCAGAGTTTGCTTATACAGTAGGCCTACAACATCACTCTAGTCTGTCAAACCGAATAAATCTAACAGAAATCAGAATCAAACAATAAAGATTAAACAGGCCTAATGTAGAAAATGCTGTTACAGTCTGTCTCATTTCTAGAATGGGCGGTCATCGTCAAAAATCTAACAAAAACGACACCAAAACGGCACAAATTGGATGAAAAGATCACAAAATTCGCATGTTGTGAAACAAACTGTAGTATATAGACTAGGGTGGCCTAAAAATGTACAGGAAAATATTTTTTTCTGAAATTCACATCGCACACCCCCTCATTTTAGGAGAAATGGTGAAAAAAGCACCTTGTTAAAATTTCATGAAAATCAGTCAAGTCTAAGTGGTCTCTCAAGGCCCCTCAATTCTCACGAAAAAGAAACATTTCAACCATTTTCGCCAATACGCGGTTTGGCACAACTTTGTCAATTTTTAATGAAAAACATTGTAATTGCCATGGTTGGAAAGGTCTCAAAATTAGCTTCAATTTGCATACCAACATTAATGGTCTAGGATGATATCTTAACTCCCATGGACTTTTCAGCTAACAGTGCTTATGTGCGAAAGAGTTTCTGAATGACTAAATCTGTTCAAGAAAAGATTTCCATTAAATTTCACTGTCAAGTAACATGTTCTTATTCTCCAAAAGGAAGGATGACCTGATAAAACATAATTTTTTTTTTACCATGGAAAAACCCACTTTATGAGCTGTAAAGTTTTAATGTTAGATTTTGTCTAAAGTGCTGAAAACATCACAGAGGGGCTGTTGCATTTCATAGTTTAACTTCATAAGAGTTAAATATAGTACAACATAATTTATATCATGTGAAACATAAGAATATTGTCTTTCAAGTGGTACCCATTATGTTGCCCTGTAATAAATTTGGATGAAGATATGAATTTGAAATACTACAATCCCCCCCCCCTGTTATTTTATGAGTTTGCGACAAACTTCAACATAAAATTTCATCACTCATAAACCGGGCATTCCCATGGTCAAAAATCTTTTTTTTTTAATATTTGGTCATTCTGGAACTGGGAAAATAAGAATCACAGCAATTTACAGCGAAAAAAATAAAAGCCTGGCTTCTATCAGGATCGGTTGTTCAGCAACAATTTCATTCATGAAAAGTGTAAACTGAAGAGACCATGAGAGTTGAGATATTATCTTAGACCAATAATGTTGGTATGCAAATTGAAGCTCTTGTTGAGACCTTTTCAATCATGGCAATAAAAATGCAGTAATGTACAAATTGACTAAGTTATGAGGAACCGCGAATTGGCGAAAATGGTTGAAATTTTCCTTTTTGCCAAGAATGGAGGGGCCTTGAGAGACCACTAAAACTCGACTGATTTTCTTGAAATTTTTACAGGCTGTCTTTTTCACTATTTCTCCTAAAATTAGGGGTGTGCTAAAAGAAAATCAAAAATTTTATTTTTTGGGCCACCCTAATATAGACTCACATAATTTTTTTTTTCTACTAAAAAAAAAAAAAAAAAAAAAAATTTTTTTTACATTTTTTTTTTTTTTTTTTGAGGGGATGGGGGGGGCGGTCGCCCCTTTCGCCCCCCCCCTGGATCCGCCCCTGTATATGTTGTGTGAATAAATGTATGCAATCCAATCCTACATATAGAGGAAAGTGAGCAAAGCCTGCGAAAATTCTTGCTGTCCAAACAGGACTGGTGAGGCTGTTTCTTCAGTGGCTGTTCCTCCCTCCGAAATACATCGGGTCTGTAAGAAGAGCAGGGGGAGTAGGTGCAAGTAACGTGAGGGCTAAATTAATGGCGTTGTAGTGGTGCATGAAGGAGTTTCGTGAAAAGGGCTGCAGAAAAAGATGATTAATAAGAAATGAGGGAGGACTTCAAGGGATTTTATTAGCCACACTCAAAGGCAATGTCAGTAGGAGTGGTCATGAAAAATGTCGTGAGTGTGAGTAGAGTAGATATGGAGGAGTAGAGGTGACAGCAAAGTTGAAGAGATAGACTTTTAAGAGTAGGATTTTATGAGTAGGATGTTCAACTGTTTTGCAAGAACACAGTGCTCAGTGACTCACTTAGTCCCATTTTGTGCTTGGTATGATTGAATCTTGTGTGGCCAAGCATTATGTGCATGGTTTTGACTTCCAAGATCTTGTGTATATGAACATCCATTTGTACTTTGTAGTCTCTGCAATCTTTTGGTAGCTTGTCGACGTGCCGAGCCAATCAGAGTGTTGAGTGAGACCTCCGATGTGCCTGTCAAACTTGAAGCATTATGTGCAGCCCCGTTTGCAGCTTCATCGGCTAATTCATTGCCCTTCAAGTCGACATGTCCTACTCTTCATTTAACAACAATCATATCCTTTAACATCAAGTTATGGATAAGTTGTCAAATGTTGTCAATCTGAGATAGGTAAAGTTGGCTACCCGAGTCTGGCTACCCGACAGCTACCCGACAGCTACCCGAAATTATTGTAAAATTGGCTACCCGAACTGGCTACCTGGCAGTTACCCGGCAGCTACCTGAAATGTGGTAAAGTTAACTACCTGACCTGGCTACCTGGCAGCTACCTGTCAGCTACCTGAGTATGCTGAAGCAATGAAAAAGAAAGCTAATTGAATATATAACAATAAAAAATAAAACTATGTGACATCCAGTTGTGACATCGGGGAGAATTTACCCCCCATATTGGATCTCTGCCCACCCCTGTCAGCTACTGAACATTGATAAAACATACAATAAGTACGGTAAGTGCCACTCCAGAGAATCGTTTACCCCAGTCAATACCACCTACCCCCCCAGTACTTGACTCGATCCTCTCTACTGATACTTAAACATGATATCTATGGAGTCTAGAAAGTAACTGATCAAGGAGATATGTCACAAGGACATAGATACGTTTTCTGGATAGAAACGAGTGGGATGACCTTAAGTTTATCGGGTGAAATTAAGCAATAGATTCGGGTAACTCCCAGTGGCCTTTTAAAACATATTTTTTTCGGAAATCCAAAAAATTTATTTTTCGAGCAATTATCAAAAAACACATTCTACTGGTGACTCCTGCCATATCTATTCTAGCGAAATAACGGAAAGGTGCATCTGTACCGGCCAGGTAAGAAATGAAATTTCATTCCACAAGGTCTTAACTAAAATTGATTAAAATGTCAGAAATAGCAGTTAGATTGGTGAAAGTAAGCAAAAGATTCGGGTAACTGCCGGGTAGCCAGCTTTTGCCAAGGTCTCTAAAACTAGGCATTTACCCAGTGACCTTTTAAAATTTATTTTTCGAGCAATTAAAAAAACACATTCTACTGCGAAATAACGGAAAGGTGCATCTGTACCGGCCAGGTAAGAAATGAAATTTCATTCCACAAGGTCTTAACTAAAATTGATTAAAATGTCAGAAATAGCAGTTAGATTGGTGAAAATAAGCAAAAGATTCGGGTAACTGCCGGGTAGCCAGCTTTTGCCAGAAATTTCTTTTCTGTTTTCCCGGATGAATGTAGTACCGGGACATCCTGTTTTGGTGAAAATACATCCGATTGCCAAAGACTCGAATGTGAATGTCTTTTTCAGAAACGAAATATGTGTAATAGCTGCAAAACTAGCAAAAAACTGACAAATTAGGACTTTTACCGGTCTGGGGGTTGAAAAATAACGGAGCCTCACATCTATTCCGGTCATGCAAAAAAAATTATTTAAATGTACCGGCTTTCTTTCCGGAACGAAACAGAAGGAATAATTCTTCGTTTATCGGGTGAAATTAAGCAATAGATTCGCGTAACTCCCGGGTAGCCAGCTTCATTTTCACTGTTCCCGGAAAAACCGGAGTACCGGGAAAGCCCCTTTTTGTGCAAAAACCTCTCTAGGTCAAAATTGTTCCTTCCTACGTAGCTTTCAGAGCTTATCTAAGTGATTTTATAGCAAAACGAGCTAATTAATGGTTACTGCAAGCTGTCAAAATTGACTTTTTCACTTCACCGAAAACTAGGCAACCGGGAAAACCGGTTTTGCTACAAATGATTATTTACCCAGTGGCCTTTTAAAACATATTTTTTTCGGAAATCCAAAAAATTTATTTTTCGAGCAATTATCAAAAAACACATTCTACTGGTGACTCCTGCCATATCTATTCTAGCGAAATAACGGAAAGGTGCATCTGTACCGGCCAGGTAAGAAATGAAATTTCATTCCACAAGGTCTTAACTAAAATTGATTAAAATGTCAGAAATAGCAGTTAGATTGGTGAAAATAAGCAAAAGATTCGGGTAACTGCCGGGTAGCCAGCTTTTGCCAGAAATTTCTTTTCCGTTTTCCCGGATGAATGTAGTACCGGGACATCCCGTTTTGGTGAAAATACATCCGATTGCCAAAGACTCGAATGTGAATGTCTTTTTCAGAAACGAAATATGTGGAATTGCTGCAAAACTAGCAAAAAACTGAAAAATGAGGACTTTTACCGGTCTGGGGGTTGAAAAATAACGGAGCCTCACATCTATTCCGTCATGCAAAAAAAATTATTTAAATGTACAGGTTTTCTTTCCGGAACGAAACAGAAGGAATAATTCTTCGTTTATTGGGTGAAATTAAGCAATAGATTCGGGTAACTCCCGGGTAGCCAGCTTCATTTTCACTGTTCCCGGAAAAACGGAGTACCGGGAAAGCCCCTTTTTGTGCAAAAACCTCTCTAGGTCAAAATTGTTCCTTCCTACGTAGCTTTCAGAGCTTATCTAAGTGATTTTATAGCAAAACGAGCTAATTAATGGTTACTGCAAGCTGTCAAAATTGACTTTTTCACTTCACCAGAAAACTAGGCAACCGGGAAAACCGGTTTTGCTACAAATGATTATTTACCCAGTGGCCTTTTAAAACATATTTTTTTCGGAAATCCAAAAAATTTATTTTTCGAGCAATTATCAAAAAACACATTCTACTGGTGACTCCTGCCATATCTATTCTAGCGAAATAACGGAAAGGTGCATCTGTACCGGCCAGGTAAGAAATGAAATTTCATTCCACAAGGTCTTAACTAAAATTGATTAAAATGTCAGAAATAGCAGTTAGATTGGTGAAAGTAAGCAAAAGATTCGGGTAACTGCCGGGTAGCCAGCTTTTGCCAGAAATTTCTTTTCCGTTTTCCCGGATGAATGTAGTACCGGGACATCCCGTTTTGGTGAAAATACATCCGATTGCCAAAGACTCGAATGTGAATGTCTTTTTCAGAAACGAAATATGTGGAATAGCTGCAAAACTAGCAAAAAACTGAAAAATGAGGACTTTTACCGGTCTGGGGGTTGAAAAATAACGGAGCCTCACATCTATTCCGGTCATGCAAAAAAAATTATTTAAATGTACCGGTTTTCTTCCCGGAACGAAACAGAAGGAATAATTTTTCGTTTATCGGGTGAAATTAAGCAATAGATTCGGGTAACTCCCGGGTAGCCAGCTTCATTTTCACTGTTCCCGGAAAAACCGGAGTACCGGGAAAGCCCCTTTTTGTGCAAAAACCTCTCTAGGTCAAAATTGTTCCTTCCTACGTAGCTTTCAGAGCTTATCTAAGTGATTTTATAGCAAAACGAGCTAATTAATGGTTACTGCAAGCTGTCAAAATTGACTTTTTCACTTCACCAGAAAACTAGGCAACCGGGAAAACCGGTTTTGCTACAAATGATTATTTACCCAGTGGCCTTTTAAAACATATTTTTTTCGGAAATCCAAAAAATTTATTTTTCGAGCAATTATCAAAAAACACATTCTACTGGTGACTCCTGCCATATCTATTCTAGCGAAATAACGGAAAGGTGCATCTGTACCGGCCAGGTAAGAAATGAAATTTCATTCCACAAGGTCTTAACTAAAATTGATTAAAATGTCAGAAATAGCAGTTAGATTGGTGAAAGTAAGCAAAAGATTCGGGTAACTGCCGGGTAGCCAGCTTTTGCCAGAAATTTCTTTTCCGTTTTCCCGGATGAATGTAGTACCGGGACATCCCGTTTTGGTGAAAATACATCCGATTGCCAAAGACTCGAAGGTGAATGTCTTTTTCAGAAACGAAATATGTGGAATAGCTGCAAAACTAGCAAAAAACTGAAAAATGAGGACTTTTATCGGTCTGGGGGTTGAAAAATAACGGAGCCTCACATCTATTCCGGTCATGCAAAAAAAATTATTTAAATGTACCGGTTTTCTTTCCGGAACGAAACAGAAGGAATAATTCTTCGTTTATCGGGTGAAATTAAGCAATAGATTCGGGTAACTCCCGGGTAGCCAGCTTCATTTTCACTGTTCCCGGAAAAACCGGAGTACCGGGAAAGCCCCTTTTTGTGCAAAAACCTCTCTAGGTCAAAATTGTTCCTTCCTACGTAGCTTTCAGAGCTTATCTAAGTGATTTTATAGCAAAACGAGCTAATTAATGGTTACTGCAAGCTGTCAAAATTGACTTTTTCACTTCACCAGAAAACTAGGCAACCGGGAAAACCGGCTTTGCCTACAAATGACTATTTACCCAGTGACCTTTTAAAACATATTTTTTTCGGAAATCCAAAAAATTTATTTTTCGAGCAATTATCAAAAAACACATTCTACTGGTGACTCCTGCCATATCTATTCTAGCGAAATAACGGAAAGGTGCATCTGTACCGGCCAGGTAAGAAATGAAATTTCATTCCACAAGGTCTTAACTAAAATTGATTAAAATGTCAGAAATAGCAGTTAGATTGGTGAAAATAAGCAAAAGATTCGGGTAACTGCCGGGTAGCCAGCTTTTGCCAGAAATTTCTTTTCTGTTTTCCCGGATGAATGTAGTACCGGGACATCCCGTTTGGTGAAAATACATCCGATTGCCAAAGACTCGAATGTGAATGTCTTTTTCAGAAACGAAATATGTGGAATAGCTGCAAAACTAGCAAAAAACTGACAAATGAGGACTTTTACCGGTCTGGGGGTTGAAAAATAACGGAGCCTCACATCTATTCCGGTCATGCAAAAAAAATTATTTAAATATACCGGTTTTCTTTCCGGAACGAAACAGAAGGAATAATTCTTCGTTTATCGGGTGAAATTAAGCAATAGATTCGGGTAACTCCAGGGTAGCCAGCTTCATTTTCACTGTTCCCGGAAAAACCGGAGTACCGGGAAA
Source organism: Platynereis dumerilii (assembly GCA_026936325.1). Classification (NCBI taxonomy): domain Eukaryota; kingdom Metazoa; phylum Annelida; class Polychaeta; order Phyllodocida; family Nereididae; genus Platynereis; species Platynereis dumerilii. The sequence continues at coordinate 118,248,272 of JAPTHN010000001.1, forward strand.
GCCCCTTTTTGTGCAAAAACCTCTCTAGGTCAAAATTGTTCCTTCCTACGTAGCTTTCAGAGCTTATCTAAGTGATTTTATAGCAAAACGAGCTAGTTAATGGTTACTGCAAGCTGTCAAAACTGACTTTTTCACTTCACCGGAAAACTAGGCAACCGGGAAAACCGGTTTTGCTACAACTGACTATTTACCCAGTGGCCTTTTAAAACATATTTTTTTCGGAAATCCAAAAAATTTATTTTTCGAGCAATTATCAAAAAACACATTCTACTGGTGACTCCTGCCATATCTATTCTAGCGAAATAACGGAAAGGTGCATCTGTACCGGCCAGGTAAGAAATGAAATTTCATTCAACAAGGTCTTAACTAAAATTGATTAAAATGTCAGAAATAGCAGTTAGATTGGTGAAAGTAAGCAAAAGATTCGGGTAACTGCCGGGTAGCCAGCTTTTGCCAGAAATTTCTTTTCCGTTTTCCCGGATGAATGTAGTACCGGGACATCCCGTTTTGGTGAAAATACATCCGATTGCCAAAGACTCGAAGGTGAATGTCTTTTTCAGAAACGAAATATGTGGAATAGCTGCAAAACTAGCAAAAAACTGAAAAATGAGGACTTTTATCGGTCTGGGGGTTGAAAAATAACGGAGCCTCACATCTATTCCGGTCATGCAAAAAAAATTATTTAAATGTACCGGTTTTCTTTCCGGAACGAAACAGAAGGAATAATTCTTCGTTTATCGGGTGAAATTAAGCAATAGATTCGGGTAACTCCAGGGTAGCCAGCTTCATTTTCACTGTTCCCGGAAAAACCGGAGTACCGGGAAAGCCCCTTTTTGTGCAAAAACCTCTCTAGGTCAAAATTGTTCCTTCCTACGTAGCTTTCAGAGCTTATCTAAGTGATTTTATAGCAAAACGAGCTAATTAATGGTTACTGCAAGGTGTCAAAATTGACTTTTTCACTTCACCGGAAAACTAGGCAACCGGGAAAACCGGTTTTGCTACAACTGACTATTTACCCGGTGGCCTTTTAAAACATATTTTTTTCGGAAATCCAAAAAATTTATTTTTCGAGCAATTATCAAAAAACACATTCTACTGGTGACTCCTGCCATATCTATTCTAGCGAAATAACGGAAAGGTGCATCTGTACCGGCCAGGTAAGAAATGAAATTTCATTCCACAAGGTCTTAACTAAAATTGATTAAAATGTCAGAAATAGCAGTTAGATTGGTGAAAGTAAGCAAAAGATTCGGGTAACTGCCGGGTAGCCAGCTTTTGCCAGAAATTTCTTTTCCGTTTTCCCGGATGAATGTAGTACCGGGACATCCCGTTTTGGTGAAAATACATCCGATTGCCAAAGACTCGAAGGTGAATGTCTTTTTCAGAAACGAAATATGTGGAATAGCTGCAAAACTAGCAAAAAACTGAAAAATGAGGACTTTTATCGGTCTGGGGGTTGAAAAATAACGGAGCCTCACATCTATTCCGGTCATGCAAAAAAAATTATTTAAATGTACCGGTTTTCTTTCCGGAACGAAACAGAAGGAATAATTCTTCGTTTATCGGGTGAAATTAAGCAATAGATTCGGGTAACTCCCGGGTAGCCAGCTTCATTTTCACTGTTCCCGGAAAAACCGGAGTACCGGGAAAGCCCCTTTTTGTGCAAAAACCTCTCTAGGTCAAAATTGTTCCTTCCTACGTAGCTTTCAGAGCTTATCTAAGTGATTTTATAGCAAAACGAGCTAATTAATGGTTACTGCAAGCTGTCAAAATTGACTTTTTCACTTCACCAGAAAACTAGGCAACCGGGAAAACCGGTTTTGCTACAAATGATTATTTACCCAGTGGCCTTTTAAAACATATTTTTTTCGGAAATCCAAAAAATTTATTTTTCGAGCAATTATCAAAAAACACATTCTACTGGTGACTCCTGCCATATCTATTCTAGCGAAATAACGGAAAGGTGCATCTGTACCGGCCAGGTAAGAAATGAAATTTCATTCCACAAGGTCTTAACTAAAATTGATTAAAATGTCAGAAATAGCAGTTAGATTGGTGAAAATAAGCAAAAGATTCGGGTAACTGCCGGGTAGCCAGCTTTTGCCAGAAATTTCTTTTCTGTTTTCCCGGATGAATGTAGTACCGGGACATCCCGTTTTGGTGAAAATACATCCGATTGCCAAAGACTCGAATGTGAATGTCTTTTTCAGAAACGAAATATGTGGAATAGCTGCAAAACTAGCAAAAAACTGACAAATGAGGACTTTTACCGGTCTGGGGGTTGAAAAATAACGGAGCCTCACATCTATTCCGGTCATGCAAAAAAAATTATTTAAATGTACCGGTTTTCTTTCCGGAACGAAACAGAAGGAATAATTCTTCGTTTATCGGGTGAAATTAAGCAATAGATTCGGGTAACTCCCGGGTAGCCAGCTTCATTTTCACTGTTCCCGGAAAAACCGGAGTACCGGGAAAGCCCCTTTTTGTGCAAAAACCTCTCTAGGTCAAAATTGTTCCTTCCTACGTAGCTTTCAGAGCTTATCTAAGTGATTTTATAGCAAAACGAGCTAATTAATGGTTACTGCAAGCTGTCAAAATTGACTTTTTCACTTCACCGGAAAACTAGGCAACCGGGAAAACCGGTTTTGCTACAACTGACTATTTACCCAGTGGCCTTTTAAAACATATTTTTTTCGGAAATCCAAAAAATTTATTTTTCGAGCAATTATCAAAAAACACATTCTACTGGTGACTCCTGCCATATCTATTCTAGCGAAATAACGGAAAGGTGCATCTGTACCGGCCAGGTAAGAAATGAAATTTCATTCCACAAGGTCTTAACTAAAATTGATTAAAATGTCAGAAATAGCAGTTAGATTGGTGAAAATAAGCAAAAGATTCGGGTAACTGCCGGGTAGCCAGCTTTTGCCAGAAATTTCTTTTCTGTTTTCCCGGATGAATGTAGTACCGGGACATCCCGTTTGGTGAAAATACATCCGATTGCCAAAGACTCGAATGTGAATGTCTTTTTCAGAAACGAAATATGTGGAATAGCTGCAAAACTAGCAAAAAACTGAAAAATGAGGACTTTTACCGTCTGGGGGTTGAAAAATAACGGAGCCTCACATCTATTCCGGTCATGCAAAAAAAATTATTTAAATATACCGGTTTTCTTTCCGGAACGAAACAGAAGGAATAATTCTTCGTTTATCGGGTGAAATTAAGCAATAGATTCGGGTAACTCCCGGGTAGCCAGCTTCATTTTCACTGTTCCCGGAAAAACCGGAGTACCGGGAAAGCCCCTTTTTGTGCAAAAACCTCTCTAGGTCAAAATTGTTCCTTCCTACGTAGCTTTCAGAGCTTATCTAAGTGATTTTATAGCAAAACGAGCTAGTTAATGGTTACTGCAAGCTGTCAAAACTGACTTTTTCACTTCACCGGAAAACTGGGCAACCGGGAAAATCGGTTTTGCTACAACTGACTATTTACCCAGTGGCCTTTTAAAACATATTTTTTTCGGAAATCCAAAAAATTTATTTTTCGAGCAATTATCAAAAAACACATTCTACTGGTGACTCCTGCCATATCTATTCTAGCGAAATAACGGAAAGGTGCATCTGTACCGGCCAGGTAAGAAATGAAATTTCATTCAACAAGGTCTTAACTAAAATTGATTAAAATGTCAGAAATAGCAGTTAGATTGGTGAAAGTAAGCAAAAGATTCGGGTAACTGCCGGGTAGCCAGCTTTTGCCAGAAATTTCTTTTCCGTTTTCCCGGATGAATGTAGTACCGGGACATCCCGTTTTGTGAAAATACATCCGATTGCCAAAGACTCGAAGGTGAATGTCTTTTTCAGAAACGAAATATGTGGAATAGCTGCAAAACTAGCAAAAAACTGAAAAATGAGGACTTTTATCGGTCTGGGGGTTGAAAAATAACGGAGCCTCACATCTATTCCGGTCATGCAAAAAAAATTATTTAAATGTACCGGTTTTCTTTCCGGAACGAAACAGAAGGAATAATTCTTCGTTTATCGGGTGAAATTAAGCAATAGATTCGGGTAACTCCCGGGTAGCCAGCTTCATTTTCACTGTTCCCGGAAAAACCGGAGTACCGGGAAAGCCCCTTTTTGTGCAAAAACCTCTCTAGGTCAAAATTGTTCCTTCCTACGTAGCTTTCAGAGCTTATCTAAGTGATTTTATAGCAAAACGAGCTAATTAATGGTTACTGCAAGGTGTCAAAATTGACTTTTTCACTTCACCGGAAAACTAGGCAACCGGGAAAACCGGTTTTGCTACAACTGACTATTTACCCGGTGGCCTTTTAAAACATATTTTTTTCGGAAATCCAAAAAATTTATTTTTCGAGCAATTATCAAAAAACACATTCTACTGGTGACTCCTGCCATATCTATTCTAGCGAAATAACGGAAAGGTGCATCTGTACCGGCCAGGTAAGAAATGAAATTTCATTCCACAAGGTCTTAACTAAAATTGATTAAAATGTCAGAAATAGCAGTTAGATTGGTGAAAGTAAGCAAAAGATTCGGGTAACTGCCGGGTAGCCAGCTTTTGCCAGAAATTTCTTTTCCGTTTTCCCGGATGAATGTAGTACCGGGACATCCCGTTTTGGTGAAAATACATCCGATTGCCAAAGACTCGAAGGTGAATGTCTTTTTCAGAAACGAAATATGTGGAATAGCTGCAAAACTAGCAAAAAACTGAAAAATGAGGACTTTTATCGGTCTGGGGGTTGAAAAATAACGGAGCCTCACATCTATTCCGGTCATGCAAAAAAAATTATTTAAATGTACCGGTTTTCTTTCCGGAACGAAACAGAAGGAATAATTCTTCGTTTATCGGGTGAAATTAAGCAATAGATTCGGGTAACTCCCGGGTAGCCAGCTTCATTTTCACTGTTCCCGGAAAAACCGGAGTACCGGGAAAGCCCCTTTTTGTGCAAAAACCTCTCTAGGTCAAAATTGTTCCTTCCTACGTAGCTTTCAGAGCTTATCTAAGTGATTTTATAGCAAAACGAGCTAATTAATGGTTACTGCAAGCTGTCAAAATTGACTTTTTCACTTCACCGGAAAACTAGGCAACCGGGAAAACCGGTTTTGCTACAACTGACTATTTACCCAGTGGCCTTTTAAAACATATTTTTTTCGGAAATCCAAAAAATTTATTTTTCGAGCAATTATCAAAAAACACATTCTACTGGTGACTCCTGCCATATCTATTCTAGCGAAATAACGGAAAGGTGCATCTGTACCGGCCAGGTAAGAAATGAAATTTCATTCCACAAGGTCTTAACTAAAATTGATTAAAATGTCAGAAATAGCAGTTAGATTGGTGAAAATAAGCAAAAGATTCGGGTAACTGCCGGGTAGCCAGCTTTTGCCAGAAATTTCTTTTCTGTTTTCCCGGATGAATGTAGTACCGGGACATCCCGTTTGGTGAAAATACATCCGATTGCCAAAGACTCGAATGTGAATGTCTTTTTCAGAAACGAAATATGTGGAATAGCTGCAAAACTAGCAAAAAACTGACAAATGAGGACTTTTACCGGTCTGGGGGTTGAAAAATAACGGAGCCTCACATCTATTCCGGTCATGCAAAAAAAATTATTTAAATGTACCGGTTTTCTTTCCGGAACGAAACAGAAGGAATAATTCTTCGTTTATCGGGTGAAATTAAGCAATAGATTCGGGTAACTCCCGGGTAGCCAGCTTCATTTTCACTGTTCCCGGAAAAACCGGAGTACCGGGAAAGCCCCTTTTTGTGCAAAAACCTCTCTAGGTCAAAATTGTTCCTTCCTACGTAGCTTTCAGAGCTTATCTAAGTGATTTTATAGCAAAACGAGCTAGTTAATGGTTACTGCAAGGTGTCAAAACTGACTTTTTCACTTCACCGGAAAACTAGGCAACCGGGAAAACCGGTTTTGCTACAACTGACTATTTACCCAGTGGCCTTTTAAAACATATTTTTTTCGGAAATCCAAAAAATTTATTTTTCGAGCAATTATCAAAAAACACATTCTACTGGTGACTCCTGCCATATCTATTCTAGCGAAATAACGGAAAGGTGCATCTGTACCGGCCAGGTAAGAAATGAAATTTCATTCAACAAGGTCTTAACTAAAATTGATTAAAATGTCAGAAATAGCAGTTAGATTGGTGAAAGTAAGCAAAAGATTCGGGTAACTGCCGGTAGCCAGCTTTTGCCAGAAATTTCTTTTCCGTTTTCCCGGATGAATGTAGTACCGGGACATCCCGTTTTGGTGAAAATACATCCGATTGCCAAAGACTCGAAGGTGAATGTCTTTTTCAGAAACGAAATATGTGGAATAGCTGCAAAACTAGCAAAAAACTGAAAAATGAGGACTTTTATCGGTCTGGGGGTTGAAAAATAACGGAGCCTCACATCTATTCCGGTCATGCAAAAAAAATTATTTAAATGTACCGGTATTCTTTCCGGAACGAAACAGAAGGAATAATTCTCCGTCTATTGGGTGAAAATAAGCAACTCCCGGGTAGCCAGCTTCATTTTCACTGGTCCCGGAAAAACCGGAGTACCGGGAAAGCCCCTTTTTGTGCAAAAACCTCTCTAGGTCAAAATTGTTCCTTCCTACGTAGCTTTCAGAGCTTATCTAAGTGATTTTATAGCAAAACGAGCTAATTAATGGTTACTGCAAGGTGTCAAAATTGACTTTTTCACTTCACCGGAAAACTAGGCAACCGGGAAAACCGGTTTTGCTACAACTGGCCTTTTAAAACATATTTTTTTCGGAAATCCAAAAAATTTATTTTTCGAGCAATTATCAAAAAACACATTCTACTGGTGACTCCTGCCATATCTATTCTAGCGAAATAACGGAAAGGTGCATCTGTACCGGCCAGGTAAGAAATGAAATTTCATTCCACAAGGTCTTAACTAAAATTGATTAAAATGTCAGAAATAGCAGTTAGATTGGTGAAAGTAAGCAAAAGATTCGGGTAACTGCCGGGTAGCCAGCTTTTGCCAGAAATTTCTTTTCCGTTTTCCCGGATGAATGTAGTACCGGGACATCCCGTTTTGGTGAAAATACATCCGATTGCCAAAGACTCGAAGGTGAATGTCTTTTTCAGAAACGAAATATGTGGAATAGCTGCAAAACTAGCAAAAAACTGAAAAATGAGGACTTTTATCGGTCTGGGGGTTGAAAAATAACGGAGCCTCACATCTATTCCGGTCATGCAAAAAAAATTATTTAAATGTACCGGTTTTCTTTCCGGAACGAAACAGAAGGAATAATTCTTCGTTTATCGGGTGAAATTAAGCAATAGATTCGGGTAACTCCCGGGTAGCCAGCTTCATTTTCACTGTTCCCGGAAAAACCGGAGTACCGGGAAAGCCCCTTTTTGTGCAAAAACCTCTCTAGGTCAAAATTGTTCCTTCCTACGTAGCTTTCAGAGCTTATCTAAGTGATTTTATAGCAAAACGAGCTAATTAATGGTTACTGCAAGGTGTCAAAATTGACTTTTTCACTTCACCGGAAAACTAGGCAACCGGGAAAACCGGTTTTGCTACAAATGACTATTTACCCAGTGGCCTTTTAAAACATATTTTTTTCGGAAATCCAAAAAATTTATTTTTCGAGCAATTATCAAAAAACACATTCTACTGGTGACTCCTGCCATATCTATTCTAGCGAAATAACGGAAAGGTGCATCTGTACCGGCCAGGTAAGAAATGAAATTTCATTCCACAAGGTCTTAACTAAAATTGATTAAAATGTCAGAAATAGCAGTTAGATTGGTGAAAATAAGCAAAAGATTCGGGTAACTGCCGGGTAGCCAGCTTTTGCCAGAAATTTCTTTTCTGTTTTCCCGGATGAATGTAGTACCGGGACATCCCGTTTGGTGAAAATACATCCGATTGCCAAAGACTCGAATGTGAATGTCTTTTTCAGAAACGAAATATGTGGAATAGCTGCAAAACTAGCAAAAAACTGACAAATGAGGACTTTTACCGGTCTGGGGGTTGAAAAATAACGGAGCCTCACATCTATTCCGGTCATGCAAAAAAAATTATTTAAATATACCGGTTTTCTTTCCGGAACGAAACAGAAGGAATAATTCTTCGTTTATCGGGTGAAATTAAGCAATAGATTCGGGTAACTCCAGGGTAGCCAGCTTCATTTTCACTGTTCCCGGAAAAACCGGAGTACCGGGAAAGCCCCTTTTTGTGCAAAAACCTCTCTAGGTCAAAATTGTTCCTTCCTACGTAGCTTTCAGAGCTTATCTAAGTGATTTTATAGCAAAACGAGCTAGTTAATGGTTACTGCAAGCTGTCAAAACTGACTTTTTCACTTCACCGGAAAACTAGGCAACCGGGAAAACCGGTTTTGCTACAACTGACTATTTACCCAGTGGCCTTTTAAAACATATTTTTTTCGGAAATCCAAAAAATTTATTTTTCGAGCAATTATCAAAAAACACATTCTACTGGTGACTCCTGCCATATCTATTCTAGCGAAATAACGGAAAGGTGCATCTGTACCGGCCAGGTAAGAAATGAAATTTCATTCAACAAGGTCTTAACTAAAATTGATTAAAATGTCAGAAATAGCAGTTAGATTGGTGAAAGTAAGCAAAAGATTCGGGTAACTGCCGGGTAGCCAGCTTTTGCCAGAAATTTCTTTTCCGTTTTCCCGGATGAATGTAGTACCGGGACATCCCGTTTTGGTGAAAATACATCCGATTGCCAAAGACTCGAAGGTGAATGTCTTTTTCAGAAACGAAATATGTGGAATAGCTGCAAAACTAGCAAAAAACTGAAAAATGAGGACTTTTATCGGTCTGGGGGTTGAAAAATAACGGAGCCTCACATCTATTCCGGTCATGCAAAAAAAATTATTTAAATGTACCGGTTTTCTTTCCGGAACGAAACAGAAGGAATAATTCTTCGTTTATCGGGTGAAATTAAGCAATAGATTCGGGTAACTCCCGGGTAGCCAGCTTCATTTTCACTGTTCCCGGAAAAACCGGAGTACCGGGAAAGCCCCTTTTTGTGCAAAAACCTCTCTAGGTCAAAATTGTTCCTTCCTACGTAGCTTTCAGAGCTTATCTAAGTGATTTTATAGCAAAACGAGCTAATTAATGGTTACTGCAAGGTGTCAAAATTGACTTTTTCACTTCACCGGAAAACTAGGCAACCGGGAAAACCGGTTTTGCTACAACTGACTATTTACCCGGTGGCCTTTTAAAACATATTTTTTTCGGAAATCCAAAAAATTTATTTTTCGAGCAATTATCAAAAAACACATTCTACTGGTGACTCCTGCCATATCTATTCTAGCGAAATAACGGAAAGGTGCATCTGTACCGGCCAGGTAAGAAATGAAATTTCATTCCACAAGGTCTTAACTAAAATTGATTAAAATGTCAGAAATAGCAGTTAGATTGGTGAAAATAAGCAAAAGATTCGGGTAACTGCCGGGTAGCCAGCTTTTGCCAGAAATTTCTTTTCCGTTTTCCCGGATGAATGTAGTACCGGGACATCCCGTTTGGTGAAAATACATCCGATTGCCAAAGACTCGAATGTGAATGTCTTTTTCAGAAACGAAATATGTGGAATAGCTGCAAAACTAGCAAAAAACTGAAAATGAGGACTTTTATCGGTCTGGGGGTTGAAAAATAACGGAGCCTCACATCTATTCCGGTCATGCAAAAAAAATTATTTAAATATACCGGTTTTCTTTCCGGAACGAAACAGAAGGAATAATTCTTCGTTTATCGGGTGAAATTAAGCAATAGATTCGGGTAACTCCCGGGTAGCCAGCTTCATTTTCACTGTTCCCGGAAAAACCGGAGTACCGGGAAAGCCCCTTTTTGTGCAAAAACCTCTCTAGGTCAAAATTGTTCCTTCCTACGTAGCTTTCAGAGCTTATCTAAGTGATTTTATAGCAAAACGAGCTAGTTAATGGTTACTGCAAGCTGTCAAAATTGACTTTTTCACTTCACCGGAAAACTAGGCAACCGGGAAAACCGGTTTTGCTACAACTGACTATTTACCCAGTGGCCTTTTAAAACATATTTTTTTCGGAAATCCAAAAAATTTATTTTTCGAGCAATTATCAAAAAACACATTCTACTGGTGACTCCTGCCATATCTATTCTAGCGAAATAACGGAAAGGTGCATCTGTACCGGCCAGGTAAGAAATGAAATTTCATTCAACAAGGTCTTAACTAAAATTGATTAAAATGTCAGAAATAGCAGTTAGATTGGTGAAAGTAAGCAAAAGATTCGGGTAACTGCCGGGTAGCCAGCTTTTGCCAGAAATTTCTTTTCCGTTTTCCCGGATGAATGTAGTACCGGGACATCCCGTTTTGTGAAAATACATCCGATTGCCAAAGACTCGAAGGTGAATGTCTTTTTCAGAAACGAAATATGTGGAATAGCTGCAAAACTAGCAAAAAACTGAAAAATGAGGACTTTTATCGGTCTGGGGGTTGAAAAATAACGGAGCCTCACATCTATTCCGGTCATGCAAAAAAAATTATTTAAATGTACCGGTTTTCTTTCCGGAACGAAACAGAAGGAATAATTCTTCGTTTATCGGGTGAAATTAAGCAATAGATTCGGGTAACTCCCGGGTAGCCAGCTTCATTTTCACTGTTCCCGGAAAAACCGGAGTACCGGGAAAGCCCCTTTTTGTGCAAAAACCTCTCTAGGTCAAAATTGTTCCTTCCTACGTAGCTTTCAGAGCTTATCTAAGTGATTTTATAGCAAAACGAGCTAATTAATGGTTACTGCAAGGTGTCAAAATTGACTTTTTCACTTCACCGGAAAACTAGGCAACCGGGAAAACCGGTTTTGCTACAACTGACTATTTACCCGGTGGCCTTTTAAAACATATTTTTTTCGGAAATCCAAAAAATTTATTTTTCGAGCAATTATCAAAAAACACATTCTACTGGTGACTCCTGCCATATCTATTCTAGCGAAATAACGGAAAGGTGCATCTGTACCGGCCAGGTAAGAAATGAAATTTCATTCCACAAGGTCTTAACTAAAATTGATTAAAATGTCAGAAATAGCAGTTAGATTGGTGAAAATAAGCAAAAGATTCGGGTAACTGCCGGGTAGCCAGCTTTTGCCAGAAATTTCTTTTCTGTTTTCCCGGATGAATGTAGTACCGGGACATCCCGTTTGGTGAAAATACATCCGATTGCCAAAGACTCGAATGTGAATGTCTTTTTCAGAAACGAAATATGTGGAATAGCTGCAAAACTAGCAAAAAACTGACAAATGAGGACTTTTACCGGTCTGGGGGTTGAAAAATAACGGAGCCTCACATCTATTCCGGTCATGCAAAAAAAATTATTTAAATATACCGGTTTTCTTTCCGGAACGAAACAGAAGGAATAATTCTTCGTTTATCGGGTGAAATTAAGCAATAGATTCGGGTAACTCCCGGGTAGCCAGCTTCATTTTCACTGTTCCCGGAAAAACCGGAGTACCGGGAAAGCCCCTTTTTGTGCAAAAACCTCTCTAGGTCAAAATTGTTCCTTCCTACGTAGCTTTCAGAGCTTATCTAAGTGATTTTATAGCAAAACGAGCTAGTTAATGGTTACTGCAAGCTGTCAAAACTGACTTTTTCACTTCACCGGAAAACTAGGCAACCGGGAAAACCGGTTTTGCTACAACTGACTATTTACCCAGTGGCCTTTTAAAACATATTTTTTTCGGAAATCCAAAAAATTTATTTTTCGAGCAATTATCAAAAAACACATTCTACTGGTGACTCCTGCCATATCTATTCTAGCGAAATAACGGAAAGGTGCATCTGTACCGGCCAGGTAAGAAATGAAATTTCATTCAACAAGGTCTTAACTAAAATTGATTAAAATGTCAGAAATAGCAGTTAGATTGGTGAAAGTAAGCAAAAGATTCGGGTAACTGCCGGGTAGCCAGCTTTTGCCAGAAATTTCTTTTCCGTTTTCCCGGATGAATGTAGTACCGGGACATCCCGTTTTGGTGAAAATACATCCGATTGCCAAAGACTCGAAGGTGAATGTCTTTTTCAGAAACGAAATATGTGGAATAGCTGCAAAACTAGCAAAAAACTGAAAAATGAGGACTTTTATCGGTCTGGGGGTTGAAAAATAACGGAGCCTCACATCTATTCCGGTCATGCAAAAAAAATTATTTAAATGTACCGGTATTCTTTCCGGAACGAAACAGAAGGAATAATTCTTCGTTTATCGGGTGAAATTAAGCAATAGATTCGGGTAACTCCCGGGTAGCCAGCTTCATTTTCACTGGTCCCGGAAAAACCGGAGTACCGGGAAAGCCCCTTTTTGTGCAAAAACCTCTCTAGGTCAAAATTGTTCCTTCCTACGTAGCTTTCAGAGCTTATCTAAGTGATTTTATAGCAAAACGAGCTAATTAATGGTTACTGCAAGGTGTCAAAATTGACTTTTTCACTTCACCGGAAAACTAGGCAACCGGGAAAACCGGTTTTGCTACAACTGACTATTTACCCGGTGGCCTTTTAAAACATATTTTTTTCGGAAATCCAAAAAATTTATTTTTCGAGCAATTATCAAAAAACACATTCTACTGGTGACTCCTGCCATATCTATTCTAGCGAAATAACGGAAAGGTGCATCTGTACCGGCCAGGTAAGAAATGAAATTTCATTCCACAAGGTCTTAACTAAAATTGATTAAAATGTCAGAAATAGCAGTTAGATTGGTGAAAATAAGCAAAAGATTCGGGTAACTGCCGGGTAGCCAGCTTTTGCCAGAAATTTCTTTTCTGTTTTCCCGGATGAATGTAGTACCGGGACATCCCGTTTGGTGAAAATACATCCGATTGCCAAAGACTCGAATGTGAATGTCTTTTTCAGAAACGAAATATGTGGAATAGCTGCAAAACTAGCAAAAAACTGACAAATGAGGACTTTTACCGGTCTGGGGGTTGAAAAATAACGGAGCCTCACATCTATTCCGGTCATGCAAAAAAAATTATTTAAATATACCGGTTTTCTTTCCGGAACGAAACAGAAGGAATAATTCTTCGTTTATCGGGTGAAATTAAGCAATAGATTCGGGTAACTCCCGGGTAGCCAGCTTCATTTTCACTGTTCCCGGAAAAACCGGAGTACCGGGAAAGCCCCTTTTTGTGCAAAAACCTCTCTAGGTCAAAATTGTTCCTTCCTACGTAGCTTTCAGAGCTTATCTAAGTGATTTTATAGCAAAACGAGCTAGTTAATGGTTACTGCAAGCTGTCAAAACTGACTTTTTCACTTCACCGGAAAACTAGGCAACCGGGAAAACCGGTTTTGCTACAACTGACTATTTACCCAGTGGCCTTTTAAAACATATTTTTTTCGGAAATCCAAAAAATTTATTTTTCGAGCAATTATCAAAAAACACATTCTACTGGTGACTCCTGCCATATCTATTCTAGCGAAATAACGGAAAGGTGCATCTGTACCGGCCAGGTAAGAAATGAAATTTCATTCAACAAGGTCTTAACTAAAATTGATTAAAATGTCAGAAATAGCAGTTAGATTGGTGAAAGTAAGCAAAAGATTCGGGTAACTGCCGGGTAGCCAGCTTTTGCCAGAAATTTCTTTTCCGTTTTCCCGGATGAATGTAGTACCGGGACATCCCGTTTTGGTGAAAATACATCCGATTGCCAAAGACTCGAAGGTGAATGTCTTTTTCAGAAACGAAATATGTGGAATAGCTGCAAAACTAGCAAAAAACTGAAAAATGAGGACTTTTATCGGTCTGGGGGTTGAAAAATAACGGAGCCTCACATCTATTCCGGTCATGCAAAAAAAATTATTTAAATGTACCGGTTTTCTTTCCGGAACGAAACAGAAGGAATAATTCTTCGTTTATCGGGTGAAATTAAGCAATAGATTCGGGTAACTCCCGGGTAGCCAGCTTCATTTTCACTGTTCCCGGAAAAACCGGAGTACCAGGAAAGCCCCTTTTTGTGCAAAAACCTCACTAGGTCAAAATTGTTCCTTCCTACGTAGCTTTCAGAGCTTATCTAAGTGATTTTATAGCAAAACGAGCTAATTAATGGTTACTGCAAGGTGTCAAAATTGACTTTTTCACTTCACCGGAAAACTAGGCAACCGGGAAAACCGGTTTTGCTACAACTGACTATTTACCCGGTGGCCTTTTAAAACATATTTTTTTCGGAAATCCAAAAAATTTATTTTTCGAGCAATTATCAAAAAACACATTCTACTGGTGACTCCTGCCATATCTATTCTAGCGAAATAACGGAAAGGTGCATCTGTACCGGCCAGGTAAGAAATGAAATTTCATTCCACAAGGTCTTAACTAAAATTGATTAAAATGTCAGAAATAGCAGTTAGATTGGTGAAAATAAGCAAAAGATTCGGGTAACTGCCGGGTAGCCAGCTTTTGCCAGAAATTTCTTTTCTGTTTTCCCGGATGAATGTAGTACCGGGACATCCCGTTTGGTGAAAATACATCCGATTGCCAAAGACTCGAATGTGAATGTCTTTTTCAGAAACGAAATATGTGGAATAGCTGCAAAACTAGCAAAAAACTGACAAATGAGGACTTTTACCGGTCTGGGGGTTGAAAAATAACGGAGCCTCACATCTATTCCGGTCATGCAAAAAAAATTATTTAAATATACCGGTTTTCTTTCCGGAACGAAACAGAAGGAATAATTCTTCGTTTATCGGGTGAAATTAAGCAATAGATTCGGGTAACTCCCGGGTAGCCAGCTTCATTTTCACTGTTCCCGGAAAAACCGGAGTACCGGGAAAGCCCCTTTTTGTGCAAAAACCTCTCTAGGTCAAAATTGTTCCTTCCTACGTAGCTTTCAGAGCTTATCTAAGTGATTTTATAGCAAAACGAGCTAGTTAATGGTTACTGCAAGCTGTCAAAACTGACTTTTTCACTTCACCGGAAAACTAGGCAACCGGGAAAACCGGTTTTGCTACAACTGACTATTTACCCAGTGGCCTTTTAAAACATATTTTTTTCGGAAATCCAAAAAATTTATTTTTCGAGCAATTATCAAAAAACACATTCTACTGGTGACTCCTGCCATATCTATTCTAGCGAAATAACGGAAAGGTGCATCTGTACCGGCCAGGTAAGAAATGAAATTTCATTCAACAAGGTCTTAACTAAAATTGATTAAAATGTCAGAAATAGCAGTTAGATTGGTGAAAGTAAGCAAAAGATTCGGGTAACTGCCGGGTAGCCAGCTTTTGCCAGAAATTTCTTTTCCGTTTTCCCGGATGAATGTAGTACCGGGACATCCCGTTTTGGTGAAAATACATCCGATTGCCAAAGACTCGAAGGTGAATGTCTTTTTCAGAAACGAAATATGTGGAATAGCTGCAAAACTAGCAAAAAACTGAAAAATGAGGACTTTTATCGGTCTGGGGGTTGAAAAATAACGGAGCCTCACATCTATTCCGGTCATGCAAAAAAAATTATTTAAATGTACCGGTTTTCTTTCCGGAACGAAACAGAAGGAATAATTCTTCGTTTATCGGGTGAAATTAAGCAATAGATTCGGGTAACTCCCGGGTAGCCAGCTTCATTTTCACTGTTCACGGAAAAACCGGAGTACCGGGAAAGCCCCTTTTTGTGCAAAAACCTCTCTAGGTCAAAATTGTTCCTTCCTACGTAGCTTTCAGAGCTTATCTAAGTGATTTTATAGCAAAACGAGCTAATTAATGGTTACTGCAAGGTGTCAAAATTGACTTTTTCACTTCACCGGAAAACTAGGCAACCGGGAAAACCGGTTTTGCTACAACTGACTATTTACCCGGTGGCCTTTTAAAACATATTTTTTTCGGAAATCCAAAAAATTTATTTTTCGAGCAATTATCAAAAAACACATTCTACTGGTGACTCCTGCCATATCTATTCTAGCGAAATAACGGAAAGGTGCATCTGTACCGGCCAGGTAAGAAATGAAATTTCATTCCACAAGGTCTTAACTAAAATTGATTAAAATGTCAGAAATAGCAGTTAGATTGGTGAAAATAAGCAAAAGATTCGGGTAACTGCCGGGTAGCCAGCTTTTGCCAGAAATTTCTTTTCTGTTTTCCCGGATGAATGTAGTACCGGGACATCCCGTTTGGTGAAAATACATCCGATTGCCAAAGACTCGAATGTGAATGTCTTTTTCAGAAACGAAATATGTGGAATAGCTGCAAAACTAGCAAAAAACTGACAAATGAGGACTTTTACCGGTCTGGGGGTTGAAAAATAACGGAGCCTCACATCTATTCCGGTCATGCAAAAAAAATTATTTAAATATACCGGTTTTCTTTCCGGAACGAAACAGAAGGAATAATTCTTCGTTTATCGGGTGAAATTAAGCAATAGATTCGGGTAACTCCCGGGTAGCCAGCTTCATTTTCACTGTTCCCGGAAAAACCGGAGTACCGGGAAAGCCCCTTTTTGTGCAAAAACCTCTCTAGGTCAAAATTGTTCCTTCCTACGTAGCTTTCAGAGCTTATCTAAGTGATTTTATAGCAAAACGAGCTAGTTAATGGTTACTGCAAGCTGTCAAAACTGACTTTTTCACTTCACCGGAAAACTAGGCAACCGGGAAAACCGGTTTTGCTACAACTGACTATTTACCCAGTGGCCTTTTAAAACATATTTTTTTCGGAAATCCAAAAAATTTATTTTTCGAGCAATTATCAAAAAACACATTCTACTGGTGACTCCTGCCATATCTATTCTAGCGAAATAACGGAAAGGTGCATCTGTACCGGCCAGGTAAGAAATGAAATTTCATTCAACAAGGTCTTAACTAAAATTGATTAAAATGTCAGAAATAGCAGTTAGATTGGTGAAAGTAAGCAAAAGATTCGGGTAACTGCCGGGTAGCCAGCTTTTGCCAGAAATTTCTTTTCCGTTTTCCCGGATGAATGTAGTACCGGGACATCCCGTTTTGGTGAAAATACATCCGATTGCCAAAGACTCGAAGGTGAATGTCTTTTTCAGAAACGAAATATGTGGAATAGCTGCAAAACTAGCAAAAAACTGAAAAATGAGGACTTTTATCGGTCTGGGGGTTGAAAAATAACGGAGCCTCACATCTATTCCGGTCATGCAAAAAAAATTATTTAAATGTACCGGTTTTCTTTCCGGAACGAAACAGAAGGAATAATTCTTCGTTTATCGGGTGAAATTAAGCAATAGATTCGGGTAACTCCAGGGTAGCCAGCTTCATTTTCACTGTTCCCGGAAAAACCGGAGTACCGGGAAAGCCCCTTTTTGTGCAAAAACCTCTCTAGGTCAAAATTGTTCCTTCCTACGTAGCTTTCAGAGCTTATCTAAGTGATTTTATAGCAAAACGAGCTAATTAATGGTTACTGCAAGGTGTCAAAATTGACTTTTTCACTTCACCGGAAAACTAGGCAACCGGGAAAACCGGTTTTGCTACAACTGACTATTTACCCGGTGGCCTTTTAAAACATATTTTTTTCGGAAATCCAAAAAATTTATTTTTCGAGCAATTATCAAAAAACACATTCTACTGGTGACTCCTGCCATATCTATTCTAGCGAAATAACGGAAAGGTGCATCTGTACCGGCCAGGTAAGAAATGAAATTTCATTCCACAAGGTCTTAACTAAAATTGATTAAAATGTCAGAAATAGCAGTTAGATTGGTGAAAATAAGCAAAAGATTCGGGTAACTGCCGGGTAGCCAGCTTTTGCCAGAAATTTCTTTTCTGTTTTCCCGGATGAATGTAGTACCGGGACATCCCGTTTGGTGAAAATACATCCGATTGCCAAAGACTCGAATGTGAATGTCTTTTTCAGAAACGAAATATGTGGAATAGCTGCAAAACTAGCAAAAAACTGACAAATGAGGACTTTTACCGGTCTGGGGGTTGAAAAATAACGGAGCCTCACATCTATTCCGGTCATGCAAAAAAAATTATTTAAATATACCGGTTTTCTTTCCGGAACGAAACAGAAGGAATAATTCTTCGTTTATCGGGTGAAATTAAGCAATAGATTCGGGTAACTCCCGGGTAGCCAGCTTCATTTTCACTGTTCCCGGAAAAACCGGAGTACCGGGAAAGCCCCTTTTTGTGCAAAAACCTCTCTAGGTCAAAATTGTTCCTTCCTACGTAGCTTTCAGAGCTTATCTAAGTGATTTTATAGCAAAACGAGCTAGTTAATGGTTACTGCAAGCTGTCAAAACTGACTTTTTCACTTCACCGGAAAACTAGGCAACCGGGAAAACCGGTTTTGCTACAACTGACTATTTACCCAGTGGCCTTTTAAAACATATTTTTTTCGGAAATCCAAAAAATTTATTTTTCGAGCAATTATCAAAAAACACATTCTACTGGTGACTCCTGCCATATCTATTCTAGCGAAATAACGGAAAGGTGCATCTGTACCGGCCAGGTAAGAAATGAAATTTCATTCAACAAGGTCTTAACTAAAATTGATTAAAATGTCAGAAATAGCAGTTAGATTGGTGAAAGTAAGCAAAAGATTCGGGTAACTGCCGGGTAGCCAGCTTTTGCCAGAAATTTCTTTTCCGTTTTCCCGGATGAATGTAGTACCGGGACATCCCGTTTTGGTGAAAATACATCCGATTGCCAAAGACTCGAAGGTGAATGTCTTTTTCAGAAACGAAATATGTGGAATAGCTGCAAAACTAGCAAAAAACTGAAAAATGAGGACTTTTATCGGTCTGGGGGTTGAAAAATAACGGAGCCTCACATCTATTCCGGTCATGCAAAAAAAATTATTTAAATGTACCGGTTTTCTTTCCGGAACGAAACAGAAGGAATAATTCTTCGTTTATCGGGTGAAATTAAGCAATAGATTCGGGTAACTCCCGGGTAGCCAGCTTCATTTTCACTGTTCCCGGAAAAACCGGAGTACCGGGAAAGCCCCTTTTTGTGCAAAAACCTCTCTAGGTCAAAATTGTTCCTTCCTACGTAGCTTTCAGAGCTTATCTAAGTGATTTTATAGCAAAACGAGCTAATTAATGGTTACTGCAAGGTGTCAAAATTGACTTTTTCACTTCACCGGAAAACTAGGCAACCGGGAAAACCGGTTTTGCTACAACTGACTATTTACCCGGTGGCCTTTTAAAACATATTTTTTTCGGAAATCCAAAAAATTTATTTTTCGAGCAATTATCAAAAAACACATTCTACTGGTGACTCCTGCCATATCTATTCTAGCGAAATAACGGAAAGGTGCATCTGTACCGGCCAGGTAAGAAATGAAATTTCATTCCACAAGGTCTTAACTAAAATTGATTAAAATGTCAGAAATAGCAGTTAGATTGGTGAAAATAAGCAAAAGATTCGGGTAACTGCCGGGTAGCCAGCTTTTGCCAGAAATTTCTTTTCTGTTTTCCCGGATGAATGTAGTACCGGGACATCCCGTTTGGTGAAAATACATCCGATTGCCAAAGACTCGAATGTGAATGTCTTTTTCAGAAACGAAATATGTGGAATAGCTGCAAAACTAGCAAAAAACTGACAAATGAGGACTTTTACCGGTCTGGGGGTTGAAAAATAACGGAGCCTCACATCTATTCCGGTCATGCAAAAAAAATTATTTAAATATACCGGTTTTCTTTCCGGAACGAAACAGAAGGAATAATTCTTCGTTTATCGGGTGAAATTAAGCAATAGATTCGGGTAACTCCCGGGTAGCCAGCTTCATTTTCACTGTTCCCGGAAAAACCGGAGTACCGGGAAAGCCCCTTTTTGTGCAAAAACCTCTCTAGGTCAAAATTGTTCCTTCCTACGTAGCTTTCAGAGCTTATCTAAGTGATTTTATAGCAAAACGAGCTAGTTAATGGTTACTGCAAGCTGTCAAAACTGACTTTTTCACTTCACCGGAAAACTAGGCAACCGGGAAAACCGGTTTTGCTACAAATGACTATTTACCCAGTGGCCTTTTAAAACATATTTTTTTCGGAAATCCAAAAAATTTATTTTTCGAGCAATTATCAAAAAACACATTCTACTGGTGACTCCTGCCATATCTATTCTAGCGAAATAACGGAAAGGTGCATCTGTACCGGCCAGGTAAGAAATGAAATTTCATTCAACAAGGTCTTAACTAAAATTGATTAAAATGTCAGAAATAGCAGTTAGATTGGTGAAAGTAAGCAAAAGATTCGGGTAACTGCCGGGTAGCCAGCTTTTGCCAGAAATTTCTTTTCCGTTTTCCCGGATGAATGTAGTACCGGGACATCCCGTTTTGGTGAAAATACATCCGATTGCCAAAGACTCGAAGGTGAATGTCTTTTTCAGAAACGAAATATGTGGAATAGCTGCAAAACTAGCAAAAAACTGAAAAATGAGGACTTTTATCGGTCTGGGGGTTGAAAAATAACGGAGCCTCACATCTATTCCGGTCATGCAAAAAAAATTATTTAAATGTACCGGTTTTCTTTCCGGAACGAAACAGAAGGAATAATTCTTCGTTTATCGGGTGAAATTAAGCAATAGATTCGGGTAACTCCCGGGTAGCCAGCTTCATTTTCACTGTTCCCGGAAAAACCGGAGTACCGGGAAAGCCCCTTTTTGTGCAAAAACCTCTCTAGGTCAAAATTGTTCCTTCCTACGTAGCTTTCAGAGCTTATCTAAGTGATTTTATAGCAAAACGAGCTAATTAATGGTTACTGCAAGGTGTCAAAATTGACTTTTTCACTTCACCGGAAAACTAGGCAACCGGGAAAACCGGTTTTGCTACAACTGACTATTTACCCGGTGGCCTTTTAAAACATATTTTTTTCGGAAATCCAAAAAATTTATTTTTCGAGCAATTATCAAAAAACACATTCTACTGGTGACTCCTGCCATATCTATTCTAGCGAAATAACGGAAAGGTGCATCTGTACCGGCCAGGTAAGAAATGAAATTTCATTCCACAAGGTCTTAACTAAAATTGATTAAAATGTCAGAAATAGCAGTTAGATTGGTGAAAATAAGCAAAAGATTCGGGTAACTGCCGGGTAGCCAGCTTTTGCCAGAAATTTCTTTTCTGTTTTCCCGGATGAATGTAGTACCGGGACATCCCGTTTGGTGAAAATACATCCGATTGCCAAAGACTCGAATGTGAATGTCTTTTTCAGAAACGAAATATGTGGAATAGCTGCAAAACTAGCAAAAAACTGACAAATGAGGACTTTTACCGGTCTGGGGGTTGAAAAATAACGGAGCCTCACATCTATTCCGGTCATGCAAAAAAAATTATTTAAATATACCGGTTTTCTTTCCGGAACGAAACAGAAGGAATAATTCTTCGTTTATCGGGTGAAATTAAGCAATAGATTCGGGTAACTCCCGGGTAGCCAGCTTCATTTTCACTGTTCCCGGAAAAACCGGAGTACCGGGAAAGCCCCTTTTTGTGCAAAAACCTCTCTAGGTCAAAATTGTTCCTTCCTACGTAGCTTTCAGAGCTTATCTAAGTGATTTTATAGCAAAACGAGCTAGTTAATGGTTACTGCAAGCTGTCAAAACTGACTTTTTCACTTCACCGGAAAACTAGGCAACCGGGAAAACCGGTTTTGCTACAACTGACTATTTACCCAGTGGCCTTTTAAAACATATTTTTTTCGGAAATCCAAAAAATTTATTTTTCGAGCAATTATCAAAAAACACATTCTACTGGTGACTCCTGCCATATCTATTCTAGCGAAATAACGGAAAGGTGCATCTGTACCGGCCAGGTAAGAAATGAAATTTCATTCAACAAGGTCTTAACTAAAATTGATTAAAATGTCAGAAATAGCAGTTAGATTGGTGAAAGTAAGCAAAAGATTCGGGTAACTGCCGGGTAGCCAGCTTTTGCCAGAAATTTCTTTTCCGTTTTCCCGGATGAATGTAGTACCGGGACATCCCGTTTTGGTGAAAATACATCCGATTGCCAAAGACTCGAAGGTGAATGTCTTTTTCAGAAACGAAATATGTGGAATAGCTGCAAAACTAGCAAAAAACTGAAAAATGAGGACTTTTATCGGTCTGGGGGTTGAAAAATAACGGAGCCTCACATCTATTCCGGTCATGCAAAAAAAATTATTTAAATGTACCGGTTTTCTTTCCGGAACGAAACAGAAGGAATAATTCTTCGTTTATCGGGTGAAATTAAGCAATAGATTCGGGTAACTCCCGGGTAGCCAGCTTCATTTTCACTGTTCCCGGAAAAACCGGAGTACCGGGAAAGCCCCTTTTTGTGCAAAAACCTCTCTAGGTCAAAATTGTTCCTTCCTACGTAGCTTTCAGAGCTTATCTAAGTGATTTTATAGCAAAACGAGCTAATTAATGGTTACTGCAAGGTGTCAAAATTGACTTTTTCACTTCACCGGAAAACTAGGCAACCGGGAAAACCGGTTTTGCTACAACTGACTATTTACCCGGTGGCCTTTTAAAACATATTTTTTTCGGAAATCCAAAAAATTTATTTTTCGAGCAATTATCAAAAAACACATTCTACTGGTGACTCCTGCCATATCTATTCTAGCGAAATAACGGAAAGGTGCATCTGTACCGGCCAGGTAAGAAATGAAATTTCATTCCACAAGGTCTTAACTAAAATTGATTAAAATGTCAGAAATAGCAGTTAGATTGGTGAAAATAAGCAAAAGATTCGGGTAACTGCCGGGTAGCCAGCTTTTGCCAGAAATTTCTTTTCTGTTTTCCCGGATGAATGTAGTACCGGGACATCCCGTTTGGTGAAAATACATCCGATTGCCAAAGACTCGAATGTGAATGTCTTTTTCAGAAACGAAATATGTGGAATAGCTGCAAAACTAGCAAAAAACTGACAAATGAGGACTTTTACCGGTCTGGGGGTTGAAAAATAACGGAGCCTCACATCTATTCCGGTCATGCAAAAAAAATTATTTAAATATACCGGTTTTCTTTCCGGAACGAAACAGAAGGAATAATTCTTCGTTTATCGGGTGAAATTAAGCAATAGATTCGGGTAACTCCCGGGTAGCCAGCTTCATTTTCACTGTTCCCGGAAAAACCGGAGTACCGGGAAAGCCCCTTTTTGTGCAAAAACCTCTCTAGGTCAAAATTGTTCCTTCCTACGTAGCTTTCAGAGCTTATCTAAGTGATTTTATAGCAAAACGAGCTAGTTAATGGTTACTGCAAGCTGTCAAAACTGACTTTTTCACTTCACCGGAAAACTAGGCAACCGGGAAAACCGGTTTTGCTACAACTGACTATTTACCCAGTGGCCTTTTAAAACATATTTTTTTCGGAAATCCAAAAAATTTATTTTTCGAGCAATTATCAAAAAACACATTCTACTGGTGACTCCTGCCATATCTATTCTAGCGAAATAACGGAAAGGTGCATCTGTACCGGCCAGGTAAGAAATGAAATTTCATTCAACAAGGTCTTAACTAAAATTGATTAAAATGTCAGAAATAGCAGTTAGATTGGTGAAAGTAAGCAAAAGATTCGGGTAACTGCCGGGTAGCCAGCTTTTGCCAGAAATTTCTTTTCCGTTTTCCCGGATGAATGTAGTACCGGGACATCCCGTTTTGGTGAAAATACATCCGATTGCCAAAGACTCGAAGGTGAATGTCTTTTTCAGAAACGAAATATGTGGAATAGCTGCAAAACTAGCAAAAAACTGAAAAATGAGGACTTTTATCGGTCTGGGGGTTGAAAAATAACGGAGCCTCACATCTATTCCGGTCATGCAAAAAAAATTATTTAAATGTACCGGTTTTCTTTCCGGAACGAAACAGAAGGAATAATTCTTCGTTTATCGGGTGAAATTAAGCAATAGATTCGGGTAACTCCCGGGTAGCCAGCTTCATTTTCACTGTTCCCGGAAAAACCGGAGTACCGGGAAAGCCCCTTTTTGTGCAAAAACCTCTCTAGGTCAAAATTGTTCCTTCCTACGTAGCTTTCAGAGCTTATCTAAGTGATTTTATAGCAAAACGAGCTAATTAATGGTTACTGCAAGGTGTCAAAATTGACTTTTTCACTTCACCGGAAAACTAGGCAACCGGGAAAACCGGTTTTGCTACAACTGACTATTTACCCGGTGGCCTTTTAAAACATATTTTTTTCGGAAATCCAAAAAATTTATTTTTCGAGCAATTATCAAAAAACACATTCTACTGGTGACTCCTGCCATATCTATTCTAGCGAAATAACGGAAAGGTGCATCTGTACCGGCCAGGTAAGAAATGAAATTTCATTCCACAAGGTCTTAACTAAAATTGATTAAAATGTCAGAAATAGCAGTTAGATTGGTGAAAATAAGCAAAAGATTCGGGTAACTGCCGGGTAGCCAGCTTTTGCCAGAAATTTCTTTTCTGTTTTCCCGGATGAATGTAGTACCGGGACATCCCGTTTGGTGAAAATACATCCGATTGCCAAAGACTCGAATGTGAATGTCTTTTTCAGAAACGAAATATGTGGAATAGCTGCAAAACTAGCAAAAAACTGACAAATGAGGACTTTTACCGGTCTGGGGGTTGAAAAATAACGGAGCCTCACATCTATTCCGGTCATGCAAAAAAAATTATTTAAATATACCGGTTTTCTTTCCGGAACGAAACAGAAGGAATAATTCTTCGTTTATCGGGTGAAATTAAGCAATAGATTCGGGTAACTCCCGGGTAGCCAGCTTCATTTTCACTGTTCCCGGAAAAACCGGAGTACCGGGAAAGCCCCTTTTTGTGCAAAAACCTCTCTAGGTCAAAATTGTTCCTTCCTACGTAGCTTTCAGAGCTTATCTAAGTGATTTTATAGCAAAACGAGCTAGTTAATGGTTACTGCAAGCTGTCAAAACTGACTTTTTCACTTCACCGGAAAACTAGGCAACCGGGAAAACCGGTTTTGCTACAACTGACTATTTACCCAGTGGCCTTTTAAAACATATTTTTTTCGGAAATCCAAAAAATTTATTTTTCGAGCAATTATCAAAAAACACATTCTACTGGTGACTCCTGCCATATCTATTCTAGCGAAATAACGGAAAGGTGCATCTGTACCGGCCAGGTAAGAAATGAAATTTCATTCAACAAGGTCTTAACTAAAATTGATTAAAATGTCAGAAATAGCAGTTAGATTGGTGAAAGTAAGCAAAAGATTCGGGTAACTGCCGGGTAGCCAGCTTTTGCCAGAAATTTCTTTTCCGTTTTCCCGGATGAATGTAGTACCGGGACATCCCGTTTTGGTGAAAATACATCCGATTGCCAAAGACTCGAAGGTGAATGTCTTTTTCAGAAACGAAATATGTGGAATAGCTGCAAAACTAGCAAAAAACTGAAAAATGAGGACTTTTATCGGTCTGGGGGTTGAAAAATAACGGAGCCTCACATCTATTCCGGTCATGCAAAAAAAATTATTTAAATGTACCGGTTTTCTTTCCGGAACGAAACAGAAGGAATAATTCTTCGTTTATCGGGTGAAATTAAGCAATAGATTCGGGTAACTCCCGGGTAGCCAGCTTCATTTTCACTGGTCCCGGAAAAACCGGAGTACCAGGAAAGCCCCTTTTTGTGCAAAAACCTCTCTAGGTCAAAATTGTTCCTTCCTACGTAGCTTGCAGAGCTTATCTAAGTGATTTTATAGCAAAACGAGCTAATTAATGGTTACTGCAAGGTGTCAAAATTGACTTTTTCACTTCACCGGAAAACTAGGCAACCGGGAAAACCGGTTTTGCTACAACTGACTATTTACCCGGTGGCCTTTTAAAACATATTTTTTTCGGAAATCCAAAAAATTTATTTTTCGAGCAATTATCAAAAAACACATTCTACTGGTGACTCCTGCCATATCTATTCTAGCGAAATAACGGAAAGGTGCATCTGTACCGGCCAGGTAAGAAATGAAATTTCATTCCACAAGGTCTTAACTAAAATTGATTAAAATGTCAGAAATAGCAGTTAGATTGGTGAAAATAAGCAAAAGATTCGGGTAACTGCCGGGTAGCCAGCTTTTGCCAGAAATTTCTTTTCTGTTTTCCCGGATGAATGTAGTACCGGGACATCCCGTTTGGTGAAAATACATCCGATTGCCAAAGACTCGAATGTGAATGTCTTTTTCAGAAACGAAATATGTGGAATAGCTGCAAAACTAGCAAAAAACTGACAAATGAGGACTTTTACCGGTCTGGGGGTTGAAAAATAACGGAGCCTCACATCTATTCCGGTCATGCAAAAAAAATTATTTAAATATACCGGTTTTCTTTCCGGAACGAAACAGAAGGAATAATTCTTCGTTTATCGGGTGAAATTAAGCAATAGATTCGGGTAACTCCAGGGTAGCCAGCTTCATTTTCACTGTTCCCGGAAAAACCGGAGTACCGGGAAAGCCCCTTTTTGTGCAAAAACCTCTCTAGGTCAAAATTGTTCCTTCCTACGTAGCTTTCAGAGCTTATCTAAGTGATTTTATAGCAAAACGAGCTAGTTAATGGTTACTGCAAGCTGTCAAAACTGACTTTTTCACTTCACCGGAAAACTAGGCAACCGGGAAAACCGGTTTTGCTAAAACTGACTATCTACCCAGTGGCCTTTTAAAACATATTTTTTTCGGAAATCCAAAAAATTTATTTTTCGAGCAATTATCAAAAAACACATTCTACTGGTGACTCCTGCCATATCTATTCTAGCGAAATAACGGAAAGGTGCATCTGTACCGGCCAGGTAAGAAATGAAATTTCATTCAACAAGGTCTTAACTAAAATTGATTAAAATGTCAGAAATAGCAGTTAGATTGGTGAAAGTAAGCAAAAGATTCGGGTAACTGCCGGGTAGCCAGCTTTTGCCAGAAATTTCTTTTCCGTTTTCCCGGATGAATGTAGTACCGGGACATCCCGTTTTGGTGAAAATACATCCGATTGCCAAAGACTCGAAGGTGAATGTCTTTTTCAGAAACGAAATATGTGGAATAGCTGCAAAACTAGCAAAAAACTGAAAAATGAGGACTTTTATCGGTCTGGGGGTTGAAAAATAACGGAGCCTCACATCTATTCCGGTCATGCAAAAAAAATTATTTAAATGTACCGGTTTTCTTTCCGGAACGAAACAGAAGGAATAATTCTTCGTTTATCGGGTGAAATTAAGCAATAGATTCGGGTAACTCCCGGGTAGCCAGCTTCATTTTCACTGTTCCCGGAAAAACCGGAGTACCGGGAAAGCCCCTTTTTGTGCAAAAACCTCTCTAGGTCAAAATTGTTCCTTCCTACGTAGCTTTCAGAGCTTATCTAAGTGATTTTATAGCAAAACGAGCTAATTAATGGTTACTGCAAGGTGTCAAAATTGACTTTTTCACTTCACCGGAAAACTAGGCAACCGGGAAAACCGGTTTTGCTACAACTGACTATTTACCCGGTGGCCTTTTAAAACATATTTTTTTCGGAAATCCAAAAAATTTATTTTTCGAGCAATTATCAAAAAACACATTCTACTGGTGACTCCTGCCATATCTATTCTAGCGAAATAACGGAAAGGTGCATCTGTACCGGCCAGGTAAGAAATGAAATTTCATTCCACAAGGTCTTAACTAAAATTGATTAAAATGTCAGAAATAGCAGTTAGATTGGTGAAAATAAGCAAAAGATTCGGGTAACTGCCGGGTAGCCAGCTTTTGCCAGAAATTTCTTTTCTGTTTTCCCGGATGAATGTAGTACCGGGACATCCCGTTTGGTGAAAATACATCCGATTGCCAAAGACTCGAATGTGAATGTCTTTTTCAGAAACGAAATATGTGGAATAGCTGCAAAACTAGCAAAAAACTGACAAATGAGGACTTTTACCGGTCTGGGGGTTGAAAAATAACGGAGCCTCACATCTATTCCGGTCATGCAAAAAAAATTATTTAAATATACCGGTTTTCTTTCCGGAACGAAACAGAAGGAATAATTCTTCGTTTATCGGGTGAAATTAAGCAATAGATTCGGGTAACTCCCGGGTAGCCAGCTTCATTTTCACTGTTCCCGGAAAAACCGGAGTACCGGGAAAGCCCCTTTTTGTGCAAAAACCTCTCTAGGTCAAAATTGTTCCTTCCTACGTAGCTTTCAGAGCTTATCTAAGTGATTTTATAGCAAAACGAGCTAGTTAATGGTTACTGCAAGCTGTCAAAACTGACTTTTTCACTTCACCGGAAAACTAGGCAACCGGGAAAACCGGTTTTGCTACAACTGACTATTTACCCAGTGGCCTTTTAAAACATATTTTTTTCGGAAATCCAAAAAATTTATTTTTCGAGCAATTATCAAAAAACACATTCTACTGGTGACTCCTGCCATATCTATTCTAGCGAAATAACGGAAAGGTGCATCTGTACCGGCCAGGTAAGAAATGAAATTTCATTCAACAAGGTCTTAACTAAAATTGATTAAAATGTCAGAAATAGCAGTTAGATTGGTGAAAGTAAGCAAAAGATTCGGGTAACTGCCGGGTAGCCAGCTTTTGCCAGAAATTTCTTTTCCGTTTTCCCGGATGAATGTAGTACCGGGACATCCCGTTTTGGTGAAAATACATCCGATTGCCAAAGACTCGAAGGTGAATGTCTTTTTCAGAAACGAAATATGTGGAATAGCTGCAAAACTAGCAAAAAACTGAAAAATGAGGACTTTTATCGGTCTGGGGGTTGAAAAATAACGGAGCCTCACATCTATTCCGGTCATGCAAAAAAAATTATTTAAATGTACCGGTTTTCTTTCCGGAACGAAACAGAAGGAATAATTCTTCGTTTATCGGGTGAAATTAAGCAATAGATTCGGGTAACTCCCGGGTAGCCAGCTTCATTTTCACTGTTCCCGGAAAAACCGGAGTACCGGGAAAGCCCCTTTTTGTGCAAAAACCTCTCTAGGTCAAAATTGTTCCTTCCTACGTAGCTTTCAGAGCTTATCTAAGTGATTTTATAGCAAAACGAGCTAATTAATGGTTACTGCAAGGTGTCAAAATTGACTTTTTCACTTCACCGGAAAACTAGGCAACCGGGAAAACCGGTTTTGCTACAACTGACTATTTACCCGGTGGCCTTTTAAAACATATTTTTTTCGGAAATCCAAAAAATTTATTTTTCGAGCAATTATCAAAAAACACATTCTACTGGTGACTCCTGCCATATCTATTCTAGCGAAATAACGGAAAGGTGCATCTGTACCGGCCAGGTAAGAAATGAAATTTCATTCCACAAGGTCTTAACTAAAATTGATTAAAATGTCAGAAATAGCAGTTAGATTGGTGAAAATAAGCAAAAGATTCGGGTAACTGCCGGGTAGCCAGCTTTTGCCAGAAATTTCTTTTCTGTTTTCCCGGATGAATGTAGTACCGGGACATCCCGTTTGGTGAAAATACATCCGATTGCCAAAGACTCGAATGTGAATGTCTTTTTCAGAAACGAAATATGTGGAATAGCTGCAAAACTAGCAAAAAACTGACAAATGAGGACTTTTACCGGTCTGGGGGTTGAAAAATAACGGAGCCTCACATCTATTCCGGTCATGCAAAAAAAATTATTTAAATATACCGGTTTTCTTTCCGGAACGAAACAGAAGGAATAATTCTTCGTTTATCGGGTGAAATTAAGCAATAGATTCGGGTAACTCCCGGGTAGCCAGCTTCATTTTCACTGTTCCCGGAAAAACCGGAGTACCGGGAAAGCCCCTTTTTGTGCAAAAACCTCTCTAGGTCAAAATTGTTCCTTCCTACGTAGCTTTCAGAGCTTATCTAAGTGATTTTATAGCAAAACGAGCTAGTTAATGGTTACTGCAAGCTGTCAAAACTGACTTTTTCACTTCACCGGAAAACTAGGCAACCGGGAAAACCGGTTTTGCTACAACTGACTATTTACCCAGTGGCCTTTTAAAACATATTTTTTTCGGAAATCCAAAAAATTTATTTTTCGAGCAATTATCAAAAAACACATTCTACTGGTGACTCCTGCCATATCTATTCTAGCGAAATAACGGAAAGGTGCATCTGTACCGGCCAGGTAAGAAATGAAATTTCATTCAACAAGGTCTTAACTAAAATTGATTAAAATGTCAGAAATAGCAGTTAGATTGGTGAAAGTAAGCAAAAGATTCGGGTAACTGCCGGGTAGCCAGCTTTTGCCAGAAATTTCTTTTCCGTTTTCCCGGATGAATGTAGTACCGGGACATCCCGTTTTGGTGAAAATACATCCGATTGCCAAAGACTCGAAGGTGAATGTCTTTTTCAGAAACGAAATATGTGGAATAGCTGCAAAACTAGCAAAAAACTGAAAAATGAGGACTTTTATCGGTCTGGGGGTTGAAAAATAACGGAGCCTCACATCTATTCCGGTCATGCAAAAAAAATTATTTAAATGTACCGGTTTTCTTTCCGGAACGAAACAGAAGGAATAATTCTTCGTTTATCGGGTGAAATTAAGCAATAGATTCGGGTAACTCCCGGGTAGCCAGCTTCATTTTCACTGTTCCCGGAAAAACCGGAGTACCAGGAAAGCCCCTTTTTGTGCAAAAACCTCTCTAGGTCAAAATTGTTCCTTCCTACGTAGCTTTCAGAGCTTATCTAAGTGATTTTATAGCAAAACGAGCTAATTAATGGTTACTGCAAGGTGTCAAAATTGACTTTTTCACTTCACCGGAAAACTAGGCAACCGGGAAAACCGGTTTTGCTACAACTGACTATTTACCCGGTGGCCTTTTAAAACATATTTTTTTCGGAAATCCAAAAAATTTATTTTTCGAGCAATTATCAAAAAACACATTCTACTGGTGACTCCTGCCATATCTATTCTAGCGAAATAACGGAAAGGTGCATCTGTACCGGCCAGGTAAGAAATGAAATTTCATTCCACAAGGTCTTAACTAAAATTGATTAAAATGTCAGAAATAGCAGTTAGATTGGTGAAAATAAGCAAAAGATTCGGGTAACTGCCGGGTAGCCAGCTTTTGCCAGAAATTTCTTTTCTGTTTTCCCGGATGAATGTAGTACCGGGACATCCCGTTTGGTGAAAATACATCCGATTGCCAAAGACTCGAATGTGAATGTCTTTTTCAGAAACGAAATATGTGGAATAGCTGCAAAACTAGCAAAAAACTGACAAATGAGGACTTTTACCGGTCTGGGGGTTGAAAAATAACGGAGCCTCACATCTATTCCGGTCATGCAAAAAAAATTATTTAAATATACCGGTTTTCTTTCCGGAACGAAACAGAAGGAATAATTCTTCGTTTATCGGGTGAAATTAAGCAATAGATTCGGGTAACTCCCGGGTAGCCAGCTTCATTTTCACTGTTCCCGGAAAAACCGGAGTACCGGGAAAGCCCCTTTTTGTGCAAAAACCTCTCTAGGTCAAAATTGTTCCTTCCTACGTAGCTTTCAGAGCTTATCTAAGTGATTTTATAGCAAAACGAGCTAGTTAATGGTTACTGCAAGCTGTCAAAACTGACTTTTTCACTTCACCGGAAAACTAGGCAACCGGGAAAACCGGTTTTGCTACAACTGACTATTTACCCAGTGGCCTTTTAAAACATATTTTTTTCGGAAATCCAAAAAATTTATTTTTCGAGCAATTATCAAAAAACACATTCTACTGGTGACTCCTGCCATATCTATTCTAGCGAAATAACGGAAAGGTGCATCTGTACCGGCCAGGTAAGAAATGAAATTTCATTCAACAAGGTCTTAACTAAAATTGATTAAAATGTCAGAAATAGCAGTTAGATTGGTGAAAGTAAGCAAAAGATTCGGGTAACTGCCGGGTAGCCAGCTTTTGCCAGAAATTTCTTTTCCGTTTTCCCGGATGAATGTAGTACCGGGACATCCCGTTTTGGTGAAAATACATCCGATTGCCAAAGACTCGAAGGTGAATGTCTTTTTCAGAAACGAAATATGTGGAATAGCTGCAAAACTAGCAAAAAACTGAAAAATGAGGACTTTTATCGGTCTGGGGGTTGAAAAATAACGGAGCCTCACATCTATTCCGGTCATGCAAAAAAAATTATTTAAATGTACCGGTTTTCTTTCCGGAACGAAACAGAAGGAATAATTCTTCGTTTATCGGGTGAAATTAAGCAATAGATTCGGGTAACTCCCGGGTAGCCAGCTTCATTTTCACTGTTCCCGGAAAAACCGGAGTACCGGGAAAGCCCCTTTTTGTGCAAAAACCTCTCTAGGTCAAAATTGTTCCTTCCTACGTAGCTTGCAGAGCTTATCTAAGTGATTTTATAGCAAAACGAGCTAATTAATGGTTACTGCAAGGTGTCAAAATTGACTTTTTCACTTCACCGGAAAACTAGGCAACCGGGAAAACCGGTTTTGCTACAACTGACTATTTACCCGGTGGCCTTTTAAAACATATTTTTTTCGGAAATCCAAAAAATTTATTTTTCGAGCAATTATCAAAAAACACATTCTACTGGTGACTCCTGCCATATCTATTCTAGCGAAATAACGGAAAGGTGCATCTGTACCGGCCAGGTAAGAAATGAAATTTCATTCCACAAGGTCTTAACTAAAATTGATTAAAATGTCAGAAATAGCAGTTAGATTGGTGAAAATAAGCAAAAGATTCGGGTAACTGCCGGGTAGCCAGCTTTTGCCAGAAATTTCTTTTCTGTTTTCCCGGATGAATGTAGTACCGGGACATCCCGTTTGGTGAAAATACATCCGATTGCCAAAGACTCGAATGTGAATGTCTTTTTCAGAAACGAAATATGTGGAATAGCTGCAAAACTAGCAAAAAACTGACAAATGAGGACTTTTACCGGTCTGGGGGTTGAAAAATAACGGAGCCTCACATCTATTCCGGTCATGCAAAAAAAATTATTTAAATATACCGGTTTTCTTTCCGGAACGAAACAGAAGGAATAATTCTTCGTTTATCGGGTGAAATTAAGCAATAGATTCGGGTAACTCCCGGGTAGCCAGCTTCATTTTCACTGTTCCCGGAAAAACCGGAGTACCGGGAAAGCCCCTTTTTGTGCAAAAACCTCTCTAGGTCAAAATTGTTCCTTCCTACGTAGCTTTCAGAGCTTATCTAAGTGATTTTATAGCAAAACGAGCTAGTTAATGGTTACTGCAAGCTGTCAAAACTGACTTTTTCACTTCACCGGAAAACTAGGCAACCGGGAAAACCGGTTTTGCTACAACTGACTATTTACCCAGTGGCCTTTTAAAACATATTTTTTTCGGAAATCCAAAAAATTTATTTTTCGAGCAATTATCAAAAAACACATTCTACTGGTGACTCCTGCCATATCTATTCTAGCGAAATAACGGAAAGGTGCATCTGTACCGGCCAGGTAAGAAATGAAATTTCATTCAACAAGGTCTTAACTAAAATTGATTAAAATGTCAGAAATAGCAGTTAGATTGGTGAAAGTAAGCAAAAGATTCGGGTAACTGCCGGGTAGCCAGCTTTTGCCAGAAATTTCTTTTCCGTTTTCCCGGATGAATGTAGTACCGGGACATCCCGTTTTGGTGAAAATACATCCGATTGCCAAAGACTCGAAGGTGAATGTCTTTTTCAGAAACGAAATATGTGGAATAGCTGCAAAACTAGCAAAAAACTGAAAAATGAGGACTTTTATCGGTCTGGGGGTTGAAAAATAACGGAGCCTCACATCTATTCCGGTCATGCAAAAAAAATTATTTAAATGTACCGTTTTTCTTTCCGGAACGAAACAGAAGGAATAATTCTTCGTTTATCGGGTGAAATTAAGCAATAGATTCGGGTAACTCCAGGGTAGCCAGCTTCATTTTCACTGTTCCCGGAAAAACCGGAGTACCGGGAAAGCCCCTTTTTGTGCAAAAACCTCTCTAGGTCAAAATTGTTCCTTCCTACGTAGCTTTCAGAGCTTATCTAAGTGATTTTATAGCAAAACGAGCTAATTAATGGTTACTGCAAGGTGTCAAAATTGACTTTTTCACTTCACCGGAAAACTAGGCAACCGGGAAAACCGGTTTTGCTACAACTGACTATTTACCCGGTGGCCTTTTAAAACATATTTTTTTCGGAAATCCAAAAAATTTATTTTTCGAGCAATTATCAAAAAACACATTCTACTGGTGACTCCTGCCATATCTATTCTAGCGAAATAACGGAAAGGTGCATCTGTACCGGCCAGGTAAGAAATGAAATTTCATTCCACAAGGTCTTAACTAAAATTGATTAAAATGTCAGAAATAGCAGTTAGATTGGTGAAAATAAGCAAAAGATTCGGGTAACTGCCGGGTAGCCAGCTTTTGCCAGAAATTTCTTTTCTGTTTTCCCGGATGAATGTAGTACCGGGACATCCCGTTTGGTGAAAATACATCCGATTGCCAAAGACTCGAATGTGAATGTCTTTTTCAGAAACGAAATATGTGGAATAGCTGCAAAACTAGCAAAAAACTGACAAATGAGGACTTTTACCGGTCTGGGGGTTGAAAAATAACGGAGCCTCACATCTATTCCGGTCATGCAAAAAAAATTATTTAAATATACCGGTTTTCTTTCCGGAACGAAACAGAAGGAATAATTCTTCGTTTATCGGGTGAAATTAAGCAATAGATTCGGGTAACTCCCGGGTAGCCAGCTTCATTTTCACTGTTCCCGGAAAAACCGGAGTACCGGGAAAGCCCCTTTTTGTGCAAAAACCTCTCTAGGTCAAAATTGTTCCTTCCTACGTAGCTTTCAGAGCTTATCTAAGTGATTTTATAGCAAAACGAGCTAGTTAATGGTTACTGCAAGCTGTCAAAACTGACTTTTTCACTTCACCGGAAAACTAGGCAACCGGGAAAACCGGTTTTGCTACAAATGACTATTTACCCAGTGGCCTTTTAAAACATATTTTTTTCGGAAATCCAAAAAATTTATTTTTCGAGCAATTATCAAAAAACACATTCTACTGGTGACTCCTGCCATATCTATTCTAGCGAAATAACGGAAAGGTGCATCTGTACCGGCCAGGTAAGAAATGAAATTTCATTCAACAAGGTCTTAACTAAAATTGATTAAAATGTCAGAAATAGCAGTTAGATTGGTGAAAGTAAGCAAAAGATTCGGGTAACTGCCGGGTAGCCAGCTTTTGCCAGAAATTTCTTTTCCGTTTTCCCGGATGAATGTAGTACCGGGACATCCCGTTTTGGTGAAAATACATCCGATTGCCAAAGACTCGAAGGTGAATGTCTTTTTCAGAAACGAAATATG
The DNA here is from genome assembly GCA_026936325.1 of Platynereis dumerilii. Classification (NCBI taxonomy): domain Eukaryota; kingdom Metazoa; phylum Annelida; class Polychaeta; order Phyllodocida; family Nereididae; genus Platynereis; species Platynereis dumerilii. The sequence continues at coordinate 118,283,442 of JAPTHN010000001.1, forward strand.
TGGAATAGCTGCAAAACTAGCAAAAAACTGAAAAATGAGGACTTTTATCGGTCTGGGGGTTGAAAAATAACGGAGCCTCACATCTATTCCGGTCATGCAAAAAAAATTATTTAAATGTACCGGTTTTCTTTCCGGAACGAAACAGAAGGAATAATTCTTCGTTTATCGGGTGAAATTAAGCAATAGATTCGGGTAACTCCCGGGTAGCCAGCTTCATTTTCACTGTTCCCGGAAAAACCGGAGTACCGGGAAAGCCCCTTTTTGTGCAAAAACCTCACTAGGTCAAAATTGTTCCTTCCTACGTAGCTTTCAGAGCTTATCTAAGTGATTTTATAGCAAAACGAGCTAATTAATGGTTACTGCAAGGTGTCAAAATTGACTTTTTCACTTCACCGGAAAACTAGGCAACCGGGAAAACCGGTTTTGCTACAACTGACTATTTACCCGGTGGCCTTTTAAAACATATTTTTTTCGGAAATCCAAAAAATTTATTTTTCGAGCAATTATCAAAAAACACATTCTACTGGTGACTCCTGCCATATCTATTCTAGCGAAATAACGGAAAGGTGCATCTGTACCGGCCAGGTAAGAAATGAAATTTCATTCCACAAGGTCTTAACTAAAATTGATTAAAATGTCAGAAATAGCAGTTAGATTGGTGAAAATAAGCAAAAGATTCGGGTAACTGCCGGGTAGCCAGCTTTTGCCAGAAATTTCTTTTCTGTTTTCCCGGATGAATGTAGTACCGGGACATCCCGTTTGGTGAAAATACATCCGATTGCCAAAGACTCGAATGTGAATGTCTTTTTCAGAAACGAAATATGTGGAATAGCTGCAAAACTAGCAAAAAACTGACAAATGAGGACTTTTACCGGTCTGGGGGTTGAAAAATAACGGAGCCTCACATCTATTCCGGTCATGCAAAAAAAATTATTTAAATATACCGGTTTTCTTTCCGGAACGAAACAGAAGGAATAATTCTTCGTTTATCGGGTGAAATTAAGCAATAGATTCGGGTAACTCCCGGGTAGCCAGCTTCATTTTCACTGTTCCCGGAAAAACCGGAGTACCGGGAAAGCCCCTTTTTGTGCAAAAACCTCTCTAGGTCAAAATTGTTCCTTCCTACGTAGCTTTCAGAGCTTATCTAAGTGATTTTATAGCAAAACGAGCTAGTTAATGGTTACTGCAAGCTGTCAAAACTGACTTTTTCACTTCACCGGAAAACTAGGCAACCGGGAAAACCGGTTTTGCTACAACTGACTATTTACCCAGTGGCCTTTTAAAACATATTTTTTTCGGAAATCCAAAAAATTTATTTTTCGAGCAATTATCAAAAAACACATTCTACTGGTGACTCCTGCCATATCTATTCTAGCGAAATAACGGAAAGGTGCATCTGTACCGGCCAGGTAAGAAATGAAATTTCATTCAACAAGGTCTTAACTAAAATTGATTAAAATGTCAGAAATAGCAGTTAGATTGGTGAAAGTAAGCAAAAGATTCGGGTAACTGCCGGGTAGCCAGCTTTTGCCAGAAATTTCTTTTCCGTTTTCCCGGATGAATGTAGTACCGGGACATCCCGTTTTGGTGAAAATACATCCGATTGCCAAAGACTCGAAGGTGAATGTCTTTTTCAGAAACGAAATATGTGGAATAGCTGCAAAACTAGCAAAAAACTGAAAAATGAGGACTTTTATCGGTCTGGGGGTTGAAAAATAACGGAGCCTCACATCTATTCCGGTCATGCAAAAAAAATTATTTAAATGTACCGGTTTTCTTTCCGGAACGAAACAGAAGGAATAATTCTTCGTTTATCGGGTGAAATTAAGCAATAGATTCGGGTAACTCCCGGGTAGCCAGCTTCATTTTCACTGTTCCCGGAAAAACCGGAGTACCGGGAAAGCCCCTTTTTGTGCAAAAACCTCTCTAGGTCAAAATTGTTCCTTCCTACGTAGCTTTCAGAGCTTATCTAAGTGATTTTATAGCAAAACGAGCTAATTAATGGTTACTGCAAGGTGTCAAAATTGACTTTTTCACTTCACCGGAAAACTAGGCAACCGGGAAAACCGGTTTTGCTACAACTGACTATTTACCCGGTGGCCTTTTAAAACATATTTTTTTCGGAAATCCAAAAAATTTATTTTTCGAGCAATTATCAAAAAACACATTCTACTGGTGACTCCTGCCATATCTATTCTAGCGAAATAACGGAAAGGTGCATCTGTACCGGCCAGGTAAGAAATGAAATTTCATTCCACAAGGTCTTAACTAAAATTGATTAAAATGTCAGAAATAGCAGTTAGATTGGTGAAAATAAGCAAAAGATTCGGGTAACTGCCGGGTAGCCAGCTTTTGCCAGAAATTTCTTTTCTGTTTTCCCGGATGAATGTAGTACCGGGACATCCCGTTTGGTGAAAATACATCCGATTGCCAAAGACTCGAATGTGAATGTCTTTTTCAGAAACGAAATATGTGGAATAGCTGCAAAACTAGCAAAAAACTGACAAATGAGGACTTTTACCGGTCTGGGGGTTGAAAAATAACGGAGCCTCACATCTATTCCGGTCATGCAAAAAAAATTATTTAAATATACCGGTTTTCTTTCCGGAACGAAACAGAAGGAATAATTCTTCGTTTATCGGGTGAAATTAAGCAATAGATTCGGGTAACTCCCGGGTAGCCAGCTTCATTTTCACTGTTCCCGGAAAAACCGGAGTACCGGGAAAGCCCCTTTTTGTGCAAAAACCTCTCTAGGTCAAAATTGTTCCTTCCTACGTAGCTTTCAGAGCTTATCTAAGTGATTTTATAGCAAAACGAGCTAGTTAATGGTTACTGCAAGCTGTCAAAACTGACTTTTTCACTTCACCGGAAAACTAGGCAACCGGGAAAACCGGTTTTGCTACAACTGACTATTTACCCAGTGGCCTTTTAAAACATATTTTTTTCGGAAATCCAAAAAATTTATTTTTCGAGCAATTATCAAAAAACACATTCTACTGGTGACTCCTGCCATATCTATTCTAGCGAAATAACGGAAAGGTGCATCTGTACCGGCCAGGTAAGAAATGAAATTTCATTCAACAAGGTCTTAACTAAAATTGATTAAAATGTCAGAAATAGCAGTTAGATTGGTGAAAGTAAGCAAAAGATTCGGGTAACTGCCGGGTAGCCAGCTTTTGCCAGAAATTTCTTTTCCGTTTTCCCGGATGAATGTAGTACCGGGACATCCCGTTTTGGTGAAAATACATCCGATTGCCAAAGACTCGAAGGTGAATGTCTTTTTCAGAAACGAAATATGTGGAATAGCTGCAAAACTAGCAAAAAACTGAAAAATGAGGACTTTTATCGGTCTGGGGGTTGAAAAATAACGGAGCCTCACATCTATTCCGGTCATGCAAAAAAAATTATTTAAATGTACCGGTTTTCTTTCCGGAACGAAACAGAAGGAATAATTCTTCGTTTATCGGGTGAAATTAAGCAATAGATTCGGGTAACTCCCGGGTAGCCAGCTTCATTTTCACTGTTCCCGGAAAAACCGGAGTACCAGGAAAGCCCCTTTTTGTGCAAAAACCTCTCTAGGTCAAAATTGTTCCTTCCTACGTAGCTTTCAGAGCTTATCTAAGTGATTTTATAGCAAAACGAGCTAATTAATGGTTACTGCAAGGTGTCAAAATTGACTTTTTCACTTCACCGGAAAACTAGGCAACCGGGAAAACCGGTTTTGCTACAACTGACTATTTACCCGGTGGCCTTTTAAAACATATTTTTTTCGGAAATCCAAAAAATTTATTTTTCGAGCAATTATCAAAAAACACATTCTACTGGTGACTCCTGCCATATCTATTCTAGCGAAATAACGGAAAGGTGCATCTGTACCGGCCAGGTAAGAAATGAAATTTCATTCCACAAGGTCTTAACTAAAATTGATTAAAATGTCAGAAATAGCAGTTAGATTGGTGAAAATAAGCAAAAGATTCGGGTAACTGCCGGGTAGCCAGCTTTTGCCAGAAATTTCTTTTCTGTTTTCCCGGATGAATGTAGTACCGGGACATCCCGTTTGGTGAAAATACATCCGATTGCCAAAGACTCGAATGTGAATGTCTTTTTCAGAAACGAAATATGTGGAATAGCTGCAAAACTAGCAAAAAACTGACAAATGAGGACTTTTACCGGTCTGGGGGTTGAAAAATAACGGAGCCTCACATCTATTCCGGTCATGCAAAAAAAATTATTTAAATATACCGGTTTTCTTTCCGGAACGAAACAGAAGGAATAATTCTTCGTTTATCGGGTGAAATTAAGCAATAGATTCGGGTAACTCCCGGGTAGCCAGCTTCATTTTCACTGTTCCCGGAAAAACCGGAGTACCGGGAAAGCCCCTTTTTGTGCAAAAACCTCTCTAGGTCAAAATTGTTCCTTCCTACGTAGCTTTCAGAGCTTATCTAAGTGATTTTATAGCAAAACGAGCTAGTTAATGGTTACTGCAAGCTGTCAAAACTGACTTTTTCACTTCACCGGAAAACTAGGCAACCGGGAAAACCGGTTTTGCTACAACTGACTATTTACCCAGTGGCCTTTTAAAACATATTTTTTTCGGAAATCCAAAAAATTTATTTTTCGAGCAATTATCAAAAAACACATTCTACTGGTGACTCCTGCCATATCTATTCTAGCGAAATAACGGAAAGGTGCATCTGTACCGGCCAGGTAAGAAATGAAATTTCATTCAACAAGGTCTTAACTAAAATTGATTAAAATGTCAGAAATAGCAGTTAGATTGGTGAAAGTAAGCAAAAGATTCGGGTAACTGCCGGGTAGCCAGCTTTTGCCAGAAATTTCTTTTCCGTTTTCCCGGATGAATGTAGTACCGGGACATCCCGTTTTGGTGAAAATACATCCGATTGCCAAAGACTCGAAGGTGAATGTCTTTTTCAGAAACGAAATATGTGGAATAGCTGCAAAACTAGCAAAAAACTGAAAAATGAGGACTTTTATCGGTCTGGGGGTTGAAAAATAACGGAGCCTCACATCTATTCTGGTCATGCAAAAAAAATTATTTAAATGTACCGGTTTTCTTTCCGGAACGAAACAGAAGGAATAATTCTTCGCTTATCGGGTGAAATTAAGCAATAGATTCGGGTAACTCCCGGGTAGCCAGCTTCATTTTCACTGTTCCCGGAAAAACCGGAGTACCGGGAAAGCCCCTTTTTGTGCAAAAACCTCTCTAGGTCAAAATTGTTCCTTCCTACGTAGCTTTCAGAGCTTATCTAAGTGATTTTATAGCAAAACGAGCTAATTAATGGTTACTGCAAGGTGTCAAAATTGACTTTTTCACTTCACCGGAAAACTAGGCAACCGGGAAAACCGGTTTTGCTACAACTGACTATTTACCCGGTGGCCTTTTAAAACATATTTTTTTCGGAAATCCAAAAAATTTATTTTTCGAGCAATTATCAAAAAACACATTCTACTGGTGACTCCTGCCATATCTATTCTAGCGAAATAACGGAAAGGTGCATCTGTACCGGCCAGGTAAGAAATGAAATTTCATTCCACAAGGTCTTAACTAAAATTGATTAAAATGTCAGAAATAGCAGTTAGATTGGTGAAAATAAGCAAAAGATTCGGGTAACTGCCGGGTAGCCAGCTTTTGCCAGAAATTTCTTTTCTGTTTTCCCGGATGAATGTAGTACCGGGACATCCCGTTTGGTGAAAATACATCCGATTGCCAAAGACTCGAATGTGAATGTCTTTTTCAGAAACGAAATATGTGGAATAGCTGCAAAACTAGCAAAAAACTGACAAATGAGGACTTTTACCGGTCTGGGGGTTGAAAAATAACGGAGCCTCACATCTATTCCGGTCATGCAAAAAAAATTATTTAAATATACCGGTTTTCTTTCCGGAACGAAACAGAAGGAATAATTCTTCGTTTATCGGGTGAAATTAAGCAATAGATTCGGGTAACTCCCGGGTAGCCAGCTTCATTTTCACTGTTCCCGGAAAAACCGGAGTACCGGGAAAGCCCCTTTTTGTGCAAAAACCTCTCTAGGTCAAAATTGTTCCTTCCTACGTAGCTTTCAGAGCTTATCTAAGTGATTTTATAGCAAAACGAGCTAGTTAATGGTTACTGCAAGCTGTCAAAACTGACTTTTTCACTTCACCGGAAAACTAGGCAACCGGGAAAACCGGTTTTGCTACAACTGACTATTTACCCAGTGGCCTTTTAAAACATATTTTTTTCGGAAATCCAAAAAATTTATTTTTCGAGCAATTATCAAAAAACACATTCTACTGGTGACTCCTGCCATATCTATTCTAGCGAAATAACGGAAAGGTGCATCTGTACCGGCCAGGTAAGAAATGAAATTTCATTCAACAAGGTCTTAACTAAAATTGATTAAAATGTCAGAAATAGCAGTTAGATTGGTGAAAGTAAGCAAAAGATTCGGGTAACTGCCGGGTAGCCAGCTTTTGCCAGAAATTTCTTTTCCGTTTTCCCGGATGAATGTAGTACCGGGACATCCCGTTTTGGTGAAAATACATCCGATTGCCAAAGACTCGAAGGTGAATGTCTTTTTCAGAAACGAAATATGTGGAATAGCTGCAAAACTAGCAAAAAACTGAAAAATGAGGACTTTTATCGGTCTGGGGGTTGAAAAATAACGGAGCCTCACATCTATTCCGGTCATGCAAAAAAAATTATTTAAATGTACCGGTTTTCTTTCCGGAACGAAACAGAAGGAATAATTCTTCGTTTATCGGGTGAAATTAAGCAATAGATTCGGGTAACTCCCGGGTAGCCAGCTTCATTTTCACTGTTCCCGGAAAAACCGGAGTACCGGGAAAGCCCCTTTTTGTGCAAAAACCTCTCTAGGTCAAAATTGTTCCTTCCTACGTAGCTTGCAGAGCTTATCTAAGTGATTTTATAGCAAAACGAGCTAATTAATGGTTACTGCAAGGTGTCAAAATTGACTTTTTCACTTCACCGGAAAACTAGGCAACCGGGAAAACCGGTTTTGCTACAACTGACTATTTACCCGGTGGCCTTTTAAAACATATTTTTTTCGGAAATCCAAAAAATTTATTTTTCGAGCAATTATCAAAAAACACATTCTACTGGTGACTCCTGCCATATCTATTCTAGCGAAATAACGGAAAGGTGCATCTGTACCGGCCAGGTAAGAAATGAAATTTCATTCCACAAGGTCTTAACTAAAATTGATTAAAATGTCAGAAATAGCAGTTAGATTGGTGAAAATAAGCAAAAGATTCGGGTAACTGCCGGGTAGCCAGCTTTTGCCAGAAATTTCTTTTCTGTTTTCCCGGATGAATGTAGTACCGGGACATCCCGTTTGGTGAAAATACATCCGATTGCCAAAGACTCGAATGTGAATGTCTTTTTCAGAAACGAAATATGTGGAATAGCTGCAAAACTAGCAAAAAACTGACAAATGAGGACTTTTACCGGTCTGGGGGTTGAAAAATAACGGAGCCTCACATCTATTCCGGTCATGCAAAAAAAATTATTTAAATATACCGGTTTTCTTTCCGGAACGAAACAGAAGGAATAATTCTTCGTTTATCGGGTGAAATTAAGCAATAGATTCGGGTAACTCCCGGGTAGCCAGCTTCATTTTCACTGTTCCCGGAAAAACCGGAGTACCGGGAAAGCCCCTTTTTGTGCAAAAACCTCTCTAGGTCAAAATTGTTCCTTCCTACGTAGCTTTCAGAGCTTATCTAAGTGATTTTATAGCAAAACGAGCTAGTTAATGGTTACTGCAAGCTGTCAAAACTGACTTTTTCACTTCACCGGAAAACTAGGCAACCGGGAAAACCGGTTTTGCTACAACTGACTATTTACCCAGTGGCCTTTTAAAACATATTTTTTTCGGAAATCCAAAAAATTTATTTTTCGAGCAATTATCAAAAAACACATTCTACTGGTGACTCCTGCCATATCTATTCTAGCGAAATAACGGAAAGGTGCATCTGTACCGGCCAGGTAAGAAATGAAATTTCATTCAACAAGGTCTTAACTAAAATTGATTAAAATGTCAGAAATAGCAGTTAGATTGGTGAAAGTAAGCAAAAGATTCGGGTAACTGCCGGGTAGCCAGCTTTTGCCAGAAATTTCTTTTCCGTTTTCCCGGATGAATGTAGTACCGGGACATCCCGTTTTGGTGAAAATACATCCGATTGCCAAAGACTCGAAGGTGAATGTCTTTTTCAGAAACGAAATATGTGGAATAGCTGCAAAACTAGCAAAAAACTGAAAAATGAGGACTTTTATCGGTCTGGGGGTTGAAAAATAACGGAGCCTCACATCTATTCCGGTCATGCAAAAAAAATTATTTAAATGTACCGGTTTTCTTTCCGGAACGAAACAGAAGGAATAATTCTTCGTTTATCGGGTGAAATTAAGCAATAGATTCGGGTAACTCCCGGGTAGCCAGCTTCATTTTCACTGTTCCCGGAAAAACCGGAGTACCGGGAAAGCCCCTTTTTGTGCAAAAACCTCTCTAGGTCAAAATTGTTCCTTCCTACGTAGCTTTCAGAGCTTATCTAAGTGATTTTATAGCAAAACGAGCTAATTAATGGTTACTGCAAGGTGTCAAAATTGACTTTTTCACTTCACCGGAAAACTAGGCAACCGGGAAAACCGGTTTTGCTACAACTGACTATTTACCCGGTGGCCTTTTAAAACATATTTTTTTCGGAAATCCAAAAAATTTATTTTTCGAGCAATTATCAAAAAACACATTCTACTGGTGACTCCTGCCATATCTATTCTAGCGAAATAACGGAAAGGTGCATCTGTACCGGCCAGGTAAGAAATGAAATTTCATTCCACAAGGTCTTAACTAAAATTGATTAAAATGTCAGAAATAGCAGTTAGATTGGTGAAAATAAGCAAAAGATTCGGGTAACTGCCGGGTAGCCAGCTTTTGCCAGAAATTTCTTTTCTGTTTTCCCGGATGAATGTAGTACCGGGACATCCCGTTTGGTGAAAATACATCCGATTGCCAAAGACTCGAATGTGAATGTCTTTTTCAGAAACGAAATATGTGGAATAGCTGCAAAACTAGCAAAAAACTGACAAATGAGGACTTTTACCGGTCTGGGGGTTGAAAAATAACGGAGCCTCACATCTATTCCGGTCATGCAAAAAAAATTATTTAAATATACCGGTTTTCTTTCCGGAACGAAACAGAAGGAATAATTCTTCGTTTATCGGGTGAAATTAAGCAATAGATTCGGGTAACTCCCGGGTAGCCAGCTTCATTTTCACTGTTCCCGGAAAAACCGGAGTACCGGGAAAGCCCCTTTTTGTGCAAAAACCTCTCTAGGTCAAAATTGTTCCTTCCTACGTAGCTTTCAGAGCTTATCTAAGTGATTTTATAGCAAAACGAGCTAGTTAATGGTTACTGCAAGCTGTCAAAACTGACTTTTTCACTTCACCGGAAAACTAGGCAACCGGGAAAACCGGTTTTGCTACAACTGACTATTTACCCAGTGGCCTTTTAAAACATATTTTTTTCGGAAATCCAAAAAATTTATTTTTCGAGCAATTATCAAAAAACACATTCTACTGGTGACTCCTGCCATATCTATTCTAGCGAAATAACGGAAAGGTGCATCTGTACCGGCCAGGTAAGAAATGAAATTTCATTCAACAAGGTCTTAACTAAAATTGATTAAAATGTCAGAAATAGCAGTTAGATTGGTGAAAGTAAGCAAAAGATTCGGGTAACTGCCGGGTAGCCAGCTTTTGCCAGAAATTTCTTTTCCGTTTTCCCGGATGAATGTAGTACCGGGACATCCCGTTTTGGTGAAAATACATCCGATTGCCAAAGACTCGAAGGTGAATGTCTTTTTCAGAAACGAAATATGTGGAATAGCTGCAAAACTAGCAAAAAACTGAAAAATGAGGACTTTTATCGGTCTGGGGGTTGAAAAATAACGGAGCCTCACATCTATTCCGGTCATGCAAAAAAAATTATTTAAATGTACCGGTTTTCTTTCCGGAACGAAACAGAAGGAATAATTCTTCGTTTATCGGGTGAAATTAAGCAATAGATTCGGGTAACTCCCGGGTAGCCAGCTTCATTTTCACTGTTCACGGAAAAACCGGAGTACCGGGAAAGCCCCTTTTTGTGCAAAAACCTCTCTAGGTCAAAATTGTTCCTTCCTACGTAGCTTTCAGAGCTTATCTAAGTGATTTTATAGCAAAACGAGCTAATTAATGGTTACTGCAAGGTGTCAAAATTGACTTTTTCACTTCACCGGAAAACTAGGCAACCGGGAAAACCGGTTTTGCTACAACTGACTATTTACCCGGTGGCCTTTTAAAACATATTTTTTTCGGAAATCCAAAAAATTTATTTTTCGAGCAATTATCAAAAAACACATTCTACTGGTGACTCCTGCCATATCTATTCTAGCGAAATAACGGAAAGGTGCATCTGTACCGGCCAGGTAAGAAATGAAATTTCATTCCACAAGGTCTTAACTAAAATTGATTAAAATGTCAGAAATAGCAGTTAGATTGGTGAAAATAAGCAAAAGATTCGGGTAACTGCCGGGTAGCCAGCTTTTGCCAGAAATTTCTTTTCTGTTTTCCCGGATGAATGTAGTACCGGGACATCCCGTTTGGTGAAAATACATCCGATTGCCAAAGACTCGAATGTGAATGTCTTTTTCAGAAACGAAATATGTGGAATAGCTGCAAAACTAGCAAAAAACTGACAAATGAGGACTTTTACCGGTCTGGGGGTTGAAAAATAACGGAGCCTCACATCTATTCCGGTCATGCAAAAAAAATTATTTAAATATACCGGTTTTCTTTCCGGAACGAAACAGAAGGAATAATTCTTCGTTTATCGGGTGAAATTAAGCAATAGATTCGGGTAACTCCCGGGTAGCCAGCTTCATTTTCACTGTTCCCGGAAAAACCGGAGTACCGGGAAAGCCCCTTTTTGTGCAAAAACCTCTCTAGGTCAAAATTGTTCCTTCCTACGTAGCTTTCAGAGCTTATCTAAGTGATTTTATAGCAAAACGAGCTAGTTAATGGTTACTGCAAGCTGTCAAAACTGACTTTTTCACTTCACCGGAAAACTAGGCAACCGGGAAAACCGGTTTTGCTACAACTGACTATTTACCCAGTGGCCTTTTAAAACATATTTTTTTCGGAAATCCAAAAAATTTATTTTTCGAGCAATTATCAAAAAACACATTCTACTGGTGACTCCTGCCATATCTATTCTAGCGAAATAACGGAAAGGTGCATCTGTACCGGCCAGGTAAGAAATGAAATTTCATTCAACAAGGTCTTAACTAAAATTGATTAAAATGTCAGAAATAGCAGTTAGATTGGTGAAAGTAAGCAAAAGATTCGGGTAACTGCCGGGTAGCCAGCTTTTGCCAGAAATTTCTTTTCCGTTTTCCCGGATGAATGTAGTACCGGGACATCCCGTTTTGGTGAAAATACATCCGATTGCCAAAGACTCGAAGGTGAATGTCTTTTTCAGAAACGAAATATGTGGAATAGCTGCAAAACTAGCAAAAAACTGAAAAATGAGGACTTTTATCGGTCTGGGGGTTGAAAAATAACGGAGCCTCACATCTATTCCGGTCATGCAAAAAAAATTATTTAAATGTACCGGTTTTCTTTCCGGAACGAAACAGAAGGAATAATTCTTCGTTTATCGGGTGAAATTAAGCAATAGATTCGGGTAACTCCCGGGTAGCCAGCTTCATTTTCACTGTTCCCGGAAAAACCGGAGTACCGGGAAAGCCCCTTTTTGTGCAAAAACCTCTCTAGGTCAAAATTGTTCCTTCCTACGTAGCTTTCAGAGCTTATCTAAGTGATTTTATAGCAAAACGAGCTAATTAATGGTTACTGCAAGGTGTCAAAATTGACTTTTTCACTTCACCGGAAAACTAGGCAACCGGGAAAACCGGTTTTGCTACAACTGACTATTTACCCGGTGGCCTTTTAAAACATATTTTTTTCGGAAATCCAAAAAATTTATTTTTCGAGCAATTATCAAAAAACACATTCTACTGGTGACTCCTGCCATATCTATTCTAGCGAAATAACGGAAAGGTGCATCTGTACCGGCCAGGTAAGAAATGAAATTTCATTCCACAAGGTCTTAACTAAAATTGATTAAAATGTCAGAAATAGCAGTTAGATTGGTGAAAATAAGCAAAAGATTCGGGTAACTGCCGGGTAGCCAGCTTTTGCCAGAAATTTCTTTTCTGTTTTCCCGGATGAATGTAGTACCGGGACATCCCGTTTGGTGAAAATACATCCGATTGCCAAAGACTCGAATGTGAATGTCTTTTTCAGAAACGAAATATGTGGAATAGCTGCAAAACTAGCAAAAAACTGACAAATGAGGACTTTTACCGGTCTGGGGGTTGAAAAATAACGGAGCCTCACATCTATTCCGGTCATGCAAAAAAAATTATTTAAATATACCGGTTTTCTTTCCGGAACGAAACAGAAGGAATAATTCTTCGTTTATCGGGTGAAATTAAGCAATAGATTCGGGTAACTCCCGGGTAGCCAGCTTCATTTTCACTGTTCCCGGAAAAACCGGAGTACCGGGAAAGCCCCTTTTTGTGCAAAAACCTCTCTAGGTCAAAATTGTTCCTTCCTACGTAGCTTTCAGAGCTTATCTAAGTGATTTTATAGCAAAACGAGCTAGTTAATGGTTACTGCAAGCTGTCAAAACTGACTTTTTCACTTCACCGGAAAACTAGGCAACCGGGAAAACCGGTTTTGCTACAACTGACTATTTACCCAGTGGCCTTTTAAAACATATTTTTTTCGGAAATCCAAAAAATTTATTTTTCGAGCAATTATCAAAAAACACATTCTACTGGTGACTCCTGCCATATCTATTCTAGCGAAATAACGGAAAGGTGCATCTGTACCGGCCAGGTAAGAAATGAAATTTCATTCAACAAGGTCTTAACTAAAATTGATTAAAATGTCAGAAATAGCAGTTAGATTGGTGAAAGTAAGCAAAAGATTCGGGTAACTGCCGGGTAGCCAGCTTTTGCCAGAAATTTCTTTTCCGTTTTCCCGGATGAATGTAGTACCGGGACATCCCGTTTTGGTGAAAATACATCCGATTGCCAAAGACTCGAAGGTGAATGTCTTTTTCAGAAACGAAATATGTGGAATAGCTGCAAAACTAGCAAAAAACTGAAAAATGAGGACTTTTATCGGTCTGGGGGTTGAAAAATAACGGAGCCTCACATCTATTCCGGTCATGCAAAAAAAATTATTTAAATGTACCGGTTTTCTTTCCGGAACGAAACAGAAGGAATAATTCTTCGTTTATCGGGTGAAATTAAGCAATAGATTCGGGTAACTCCCGGGTAGCCAGCTTCATTTTCACTGTTCCCGGAAAAACCGGAGTACCAGGAAAGCCCCTTTTTGTGCAAAAACCTCACTAGGTCAAAATTGTTCCTTCCTACGTAGCTTGCAGAGCTTATCTAAGTGATTTTATAGCAAAACGAGCTAATTAATGGTTACTGCAAGGTGTCAAAATTGACTTTTTCACTTCACCGGAAAACTAGGCAACCGGGAAAACCGGTTTTGCTACAACTGACTATTTACCCGGTGGCCTTTTAAAACATATTTTTTTCGGAAATCCAAAAAATTTATTTTTCGAGCAATTATCAAAAAACACATTCTACTGGTGACTCCTGCCATATCTATTCTAGCGAAATAACGGAAAGGTGCATCTGTACCGGCCAGGTAAGAAATGAAATTTCATTCCACAAGGTCTTAACTAAAATTGATTAAAATGTCAGAAATAGCAGTTAGATTGGTGAAAATAAGCAAAAGATTCGGGTAACTGCCGGGTAGCCAGCTTTTGCCAGAAATTTCTTTTCTGTTTTCCCGGATGAATGTAGTACCGGGACATCCCGTTTGGTGAAAATACATCCGATTGCCAAAGACTCGAATGTGAATGTCTTTTTCAGAAACGAAATATGTGGAATAGCTGCAAAACTAGCAAAAAACTGACAAATGAGGACTTTTACCGGTCTGGGGGTTGAAAAATAACGGAGCCTCACATCTATTCCGGTCATGCAAAAAAAATTATTTAAATATACCGGTTTTCTTTCCGGAACGAAACAGAAGGAATAATTCTTCGTTTATCGGGTGAAATTAAGCAATAGATTCGGGTAACTCCCGGGTAGCCAGCTTCATTTTCACTGTTCCCGGAAAAACCGGAGTACCGGGAAAGCCCCTTTTTGTGCAAAAACCTCTCTAGGTCAAAATTGTTCCTTCCTACGTAGCTTTCAGAGCTTATCTAAGTGATTTTATAGCAAAACGAGCTAGTTAATGGTTACTGCAAGCTGTCAAAACTGACTTTTTCACTTCACCGGAAAACTAGGCAACCGGGAAAACCGGTTTTGCTACAACTGACTATTTACCCAGTGGCCTTTTAAAACATATTTTTTTCGGAAATCCAAAAAATTTATTTTTCGAGCAATTATCAAAAAACACATTCTACTGGTGACTCCTGCCATATCTATTCTAGCGAAATAACGGAAAGGTGCATCTGTACCGGCCAGGTAAGAAATGAAATTTCATTCAACAAGGTCTTAACTAAAATTGATTAAAATGTCAGAAATAGCAGTTAGATTGGTGAAAGTAAGCAAAAGATTCGGGTAACTGCCGGGTAGCCAGCTTTTGCCAGAAATTTCTTTTCCGTTTTCCCGGATGAATGTAGTACCGGGACATCCCGTTTTGGTGAAAATACATCCGATTGCCAAAGACTCGAAGGTGAATGTCTTTTTCAGAAACGAAATATGTGGAATAGCTGCAAAACTAGCAAAAAACTGAAAAATGAGGACTTTTATCGGTCTGGGGGTTGAAAAATAACGGAGCCTCACATCTATTCCGGTCATGCAAAAAAAATTATTTAAATGTACCGGTTTTCTTTCCGGAACGAAACAGAAGGAATAATTCTTCGTTTATCGGGTGAAATTAAGCAATAGATTCGGGTAACTCCCGGGTAGCCAGCTTCATTTTCACTGGTCCCGGAAAAACCGGAGTACCGGGAAAGCCCCTTTTTGTGCAAAAACCTCTCTAGGTCAAAATTGTTCCTTCCTACGTAGCTTTCAGAGCTTATCTAAGTGATTTTATAGCAAAACGAGCTAATTAATGGTTACTGCAAGGTGTCAAAATTGACTTTTTCACTTCACCGGAAAACTAGGCAACCGGGAAAACCGGTTTTGCTACAACTGACTATTTACCCGGTGGCCTTTTAAAACATATTTTTTTCGGAAATCCAAAAAATTTATTTTTCGAGCAATTATCAAAAAACACATTCTACTGGTGACTCCTGCCATATCTATTCTAGCGAAATAACGGAAAGGTGCATCTGTACCGGCCAGGTAAGAAATGAAATTTCATTCCACAAGGTCTTAACTAAAATTGATTAAAATGTCAGAAATAGCAGTTAGATTGGTGAAAATAAGCAAAAGATTCGGGTAACTGCCGGGTAGCCAGCTTTTGCCAGAAATTTCTTTTCTGTTTTCCCGGATGAATGTAGTACCGGGACATCCCGTTTGGTGAAAATACATCCGATTGCCAAAGACTCGAATGTGAATGTCTTTTTCAGAAACGAAATATGTGGAATAGCTGCAAAACTAGCAAAAAACTGACAAATGAGGACTTTTACCGGTCTGGGGGTTGAAAAATAACGGAGCCTCACATCTATTCCGGTCATGCAAAAAAAATTATTTAAATATACCGGTTTTCTTTCCGGAACGAAACAGAAGGAATAATTCTTCGTTTATCGGGTGAAATTAAGCAATAGATTCGGGTAACTCCCGGGTAGCCAGCTTCATTTTCACTGTTCCCGGAAAAACCGGAGTACCGGGAAAGCCCCTTTTTGTGCAAAAACCTCTCTAGGTCAAAATTGTTCCTTCCTACGTAGCTTTCAGAGCTTATCTAAGTGATTTTATAGCAAAACGAGCTAGTTAATGGTTACTGCAAGGTGTCAAAACTGACTTTTTCACTTCACCGGAAAACTAGGCAACCGGGAAAACCGGTTTTGCTACAACTGACTATTTACCCAGTGGCCTTTTAAAACATATTTTTTTCGGAAATCCAAAAAATTTATTTTTCGAGCAATTATCAAAAAACACATTCTACTGGTGACTCCTGCCATATCTATTCTAGCGAAATAACGGAAAGGTGCATCTGTACCGGCCAGGTAAGAAATGAAATTTCATTCAACAAGGTCTTAACTAAAATTGATTAAAATGTCAGAAATAGCAGTTAGATTGGTGAAAGTAAGCAAAAGATTCGGGTAACTGCCGGGTAGCCAGCTTTTGCCAGAAATTTCTTTTCCGTTTTCCCGGATGAATGTAGTACCGGGACATCCCGTTTTGGTGAAAATACATCCGATTGCCAAAGACTCGAAGGTGAATGTCTTTTTCAGAAACGAAATATGTGGAATAGCTGCAAAACTAGCAAAAAACTGAAAAATGAGGACTTTTATCGGTCTGGGGGTTGAAAAATAACGGAGCCTCACATCTATTCCGGTCATGCAAAAAAAATTATTTAAATGTACCGGTTTTCTTTCCGGAACGAAACAGAAGGAATAATTCTTCGTTTATCGGGTGAAATTAAGCAATAGATTCGGGTAACTCCCGGGTAGCCAGCTTCATTTTCACTGTTCCCGGAAAAACCGGAGTACCGGGAAAGCCCCTTTTTGTGCAAAAACCTCTCTAGGTCAAAATTGTTCCTTCCTACGTAGCTTGCAGAGCTTATCTAAGTGATTTTATAGCAAAACGAGCTAATTAATGGTTACTGCAAGGTGTCAAAATTGACTTTTTCACTTCACCGGAAAACTAGGCAACCGGGAAAACCGGTTTTGCTACAACTGACTATTTACCCGGTGGCCTTTTAAAACATATTTTTTTCGGAAATCCAAAAAATTTATTTTTCGAGCAATTATCAAAAAACACATTCTACTGGTGACTCCTGCCATATCTATTCTAGCGAAATAACGGAAAGGTGCATCTGTACCGGCCAGGTAAGAAATGAAATTTCATTCCACAAGGTCTTAACTAAAATTGATTAAAATGTCAGAAATAGCAGTTAGATTGGTGAAAATAAGCAAAAGATTCGGGTAACTGCCGGGTAGCCAGCTTTTGCCAGAAATTTCTTTTCTGTTTTCCCGGATGAATGTAGTACCGGGACATCCCGTTTGGTGAAAATACATCCGATTGCCAAAGACTCGAATGTGAATGTCTTTTTCAGAAACGAAATATGTGGAATAGCTGCAAAACTAGCAAAAAACTGACAAATGAGGACTTTTACCGGTCTGGGGGTTGAAAAATAACGGAGCCTCACATCTATTCCGGTCATGCAAAAAAAATTATTTAAATATACCGGTTTTCTTTCCGGAACGAAACAGAAGGAATAATTCTTCGTTTATCGGGTGAAATTAAGCAATAGATTCGGGTAACTCCCGGGTAGCCAGCTTCATTTTCACTGTTCCCGGAAAAACCGGAGTACCGGGAAAGCCCCTTTTTGTGCAAAAACCTCTCTAGGTCAAAATTGTTCCTTCCTACGTAGCTTTCAGAGCTTATCTAAGTGATTTTATAGCAAAACGAGCTAGTTAATGGTTACTGCAAGCTGTCAAAACTGACTTTTTCACTTCACCGGAAAACTAGGCAACCGGGAAAACCGGTTTTGCTACAACTGACTATTTACCCAGTGGCCTTTTAAAACATATTTTTTTCGGAAATCCAAAAAATTTATTTTTCGAGCAATTATCAAAAAACACATTCTACTGGTGACTCCTGCCATATCTATTCTAGCGAAATAACGGAAAGGTGCATCTGTACCGGCCAGGTAAGAAATGAAATTTCATTCAACAAGGTCTTAACTAAAATTGATTAAAATGTCAGAAATAGCAGTTAGATTGGTGAAAGTAAGCAAAAGATTCGGGTAACTGCCGGGTAGCCAGCTTTTGCCAGAAATTTCTTTTCCGTTTTCCCGGATGAATGTAGTACCGGGACATCCCGTTTTGGTGAAAATACATCCGATTGCCAAAGACTCGAAGGTGAATGTCTTTTTCAGAAACGAAATATGTGGAATAGCTGCAAAACTAGCAAAAAACTGAAAAATGAGGACTTTTATCGGTCTGGGGGTTGAAAAATAACGGAGCCTCACATCTATTCCGGTCATGCAAAAAAAATTATTTAAATGTACCGGTTTTCTTTCCGGAACGAAACAGAAGGAATAATTCTTCGTTTATCGGGTGAAATTAAGCAATAGATTCGGGTAACTCCCGGGTAGCCAGCTTCATTTTCACTGTTCCCGGAAAAACCGGAGTACCGGGAAAGCCCCTTTTTGTGCAAAAACCTCTCTAGGTCAAAATTGTTCCTTCCTACGTAGCTTTCAGAGCTTATCTAAGTGATTTTATAGCAAAACGAGCTAATTAATGGTTACTGCAAGGTGTCAAAATTGACTTTTTCACTTCACCGGAAAACTAGGCAACCGGGAAAACCGGTTTTGCTACAACTGACTATTTACCCGGTGGCCTTTTAAAACATATTTTTTTCGGAAATCCAAAAAATTTATTTTTCGAGCAATTATCAAAAAACACATTCTACTGGTGACTCCTGCCATATCTATTCTAGCGAAATAACGGAAAGGTGCATCTGTACCGGCCAGGTAAGAAATGAAATTTCATTCCACAAGGTCTTAACTAAAATTGATTAAAATGTCAGAAATAGCAGTTAGATTGGTGAAAATAAGCAAAAGATTCGGGTAACTGCCGGGTAGCCAGCTTTTGCCAGAAATTTCTTTTCTGTTTTCCCGGATGAATGTAGTACCGGGACATCCCGTTTGGTGAAAATACATCCGATTGCCAAAGACTCGAATGTGAATGTCTTTTTCAGAAACGAAATATGTGGAATAGCTGCAAAACTAGCAAAAAACTGACAAATGAGGACTTTTACCGGTCTGGGGGTTGAAAAATAACGGAGCCTCACATCTATTCCGGTCATGCAAAAAAAATTATTTAAATATACCGGTTTTCTTTCCGGAACGAAACAGAAGGAATAATTCTTCGTTTATCGGGTGAAATTAAGCAATAGATTCGGGTAACTCCCGGGTAGCCAGCTTCATTTTCACTGTTCCCGGAAAAACCGGAGTACCGGGAAAGCCCCTTTTTGTGCAAAAACCTCTCTAGGTCAAAATTGTTCCTTCCTACGTAGCTTTCAGAGCTTATCTAAGTGATTTTATAGCAAAACGAGCTAGTTAATGGTTACTGCAAGGTGTCAAAACTGACTTTTTCACTTCACCGGAAAACTAGGCAACCGGGAAAACCGGTTTTGCTACAACTGACTATTTACCCAGTGGCCTTTTAAAACATATTTTTTTCGGAAATCCAAAAAATTTATTTTTCGAGCAATTATCAAAAAACACATTCTACTGGTGACTCCTGCCATATCTATTCTAGCGAAATAACGGAAAGGTGCATCTGTACCGGCCAGGTAAGAAATGAAATTTCATTCAACAAGGTCTTAACTAAAATTGATTAAAATGTCAGAAATAGCAGTTAGATTGGTGAAAGTAAGCAAAAGATTCGGGTAACTGCCGGGTAGCCAGCTTTTGCCAGAAATTTCTTTTCCGTTTTCCCGGATGAATGTAGTACCGGGACATCCCGTTTTGGTGAAAATACATCCGATTGCCAAAGACTCGAAGGTGAATGTCTTTTTCAGAAACGAAATATGTGGAATAGCTGCAAAACTAGCAAAAAACTGAAAAATGAGGACTTTTATCGGTCTGGGGGTTGAAAAATAACGGAGCCTCACATCTATTCCGGTCATGCAAAAAAAATTATTTAAATGTACCGGTTTTCTTTCCGGAACGAAACAGAAGGAATAATTCTTCGTTTATCGGGTGAAATTAAGCAATAGATTCGGGTAACTCCCGGGTAGCCAGCTTCATTTTCACTGTTCCCGGAAAAACCGGAGTACCGGGAAAGCCCCTTTTTGTGCAAAAACCTCTCTAGGTCAAAATTGTTCCTTCCTACGTAGCTTTCAGAGCTTATCTAAGTGATTTTATAGCAAAACGAGCTAATTAATGGTTACTGCAAGGTGTCAAAATTGACTTTTTCACTTCACCGGAAAACTAGGCAACCGGGAAAACCGGTTTTGCTACAACTGACTATTTACCCGGTGGCCTTTTAAAACATATTTTTTTCGGAAATCCAAAAAATTTATTTTTCGAGCAATTATCAAAAAACACATTCTACTGGTGACTCCTGCCATATCTATTCTAGCGAAATAACGGAAAGGTGCATCTGTACCGGCCAGGTAAGAAATGAAATTTCATTCCACAAGGTCTTAACTAAAATTGATTAAAATGTCAGAAATAGCAGTTAGATTGGTGAAAATAAGCAAAAGATTCGGGTAACTGCCGGGTAGCCAGCTTTTGCCAGAAATTTCTTTTCTGTTTTCCCGGATGAATGTAGTACCGGGACATCCCGTTTGGTGAAAATACATCCGATTGCCAAAGACTCGAATGTGAATGTCTTTTTCAGAAACGAAATATGTGGAATAGCTGCAAAACTAGCAAAAAACTGACAAATGAGGACTTTTACCGGTCTGGGGGTTGAAAAATAACGGAGCCTCACATCTATTCCGGTCATGCAAAAAAAATTATTTAAATATACCGGTTTTCTTTCCGGAACGAAACAGAAGGAATAATTCTTCGTTTATCGGGTGAAATTAAGCAATAGATTCGGGTAACTCCCGGGTAGCCAGCTTCATTTTCACTGTTCCCGGAAAAACCGGAGTACCGGGAAAGCCCCTTTTTGTGCAAAAACCTCTCTAGGTCAAAATTGTTCCTTCCTACGTAGCTTTCAGAGCTTATCTAAGTGATTTTATAGCAAAACGAGCTAGTTAATGGTTACTGCAAGGTGTCAAAACTGACTTTTTCACTTCACCGGAAAACTAGGCAACCGGGAAAACCGGTTTTGCTACAACTGACTATTTACCCAGTGGCCTTTTAAAACATATTTTTTTCGGAAATCCAAAAAATTTATTTTTCGAGCAATTATCAAAAAACACATTCTACTGGTGACTCCTGCCATATCTATTCTAGCGAAATAACGGAAAGGTGCATCTGTACCGGCCAGGTAAGAAATGAAATTTCATTCAACAAGGTCTTAACTAAAATTGATTAAAATGTCAGAAATAGCAGTTAGATTGGTGAAAGTAAGCAAAAGATTCGGGTAACTGCCGGGTAGCCAGCTTTTGCCAGAAATTTCTTTTCCGTTTTCCCGGATGAATGTAGTACCGGGACATCCCGTTTTGGTGAAAATACATCCGATTGCCAAAGACTCGAAGGTGAATGTCTTTTTCAGAAACGAAATATGTGGAATAGCTGCAAAACTAGCAAAAAACTGAAAAATGAGGACTTTTATCGGTCTGGGGGTTGAAAAATAACGGAGCCTCACATCTATTCCGGTCATGCAAAAAAAATTATTTAAATGTACCGGTTTTCTTTCCGGAACGAAACAGAAGGAATAATTCTTCGTTTATCGGGTGAAATTAAGCAATAGATTCGGGTAACTCCCGGGTAGCCAGCTTCATTTTCACTGTTCCCGGAAAAACCGGAGTACCGGGAAAGCCCCTTTTTGTGCAAAAACCTCTCTAGGTCAAAATTGTTCCTTCCTACGTAGCTTTCAGAGCTTATCTAAGTGATTTTATAGCAAAACGAGCTAATTAATGGTTACTGCAAGGTGTCAAAATTGACTTTTTCACTTCACCGGAAAACTAGGCAACCGGGAAAACCGGTTTTGCTACAACTGACTATTTACCCGGTGGCCTTTTAAAACATATTTTTTTCGGAAATCCAAAAAATTTATTTTTCGAGCAATTATCAAAAAACACATTCTACTGGTGACTCCTGCCATATCTATTCTAGCGAAATAACGGAAAGGTGCATCTGTACCGGCCAGGTAAGAAATGAAATTTCATTCCACAAGGTCTTAACTAAAATTGATTAAAATGTCAGAAATAGCAGTTAGATTGGTGAAAATAAGCAAAAGATTCGGGTAACTGCCGGGTAGCCAGCTTTTGCCAGAAATTTCTTTTCTGTTTTCCCGGATGAATGTAGTACCGGGACATCCCGTTTGGTGAAAATACATCCGATTGCCAAAGACTCGAATGTGAATGTCTTTTTCAGAAACGAAATATGTGGAATAGCTGCAAAACTAGCAAAAAACTGACAAATGAGGACTTTTACCGGTCTGGGGGTTGAAAAATAACGGAGCCTCACATCTATTCCGGTCATGCAAAAAAAATTATTTAAATATACCGGTTTTCTTTCCGGAACGAAACAGAAGGAATAATTCTTCGTTTATCGGGTGAAATTAAGCAATAGATTCGGGTAACTCCCGGGTAGCCAGCTTCATTTTCACTGTTCCCGGAAAAACCGGAGTACCGGGAAAGCCCCTTTTTGTGCAAAAACCTCTCTAGGTCAAAATTGTTCCTTCCTACGTAGCTTTCAGAGCTTATCTAAGTGATTTTATAGCAAAACGAGCTAGTTAATGGTTACTGCAAGCTGTCAAAACTGACTTTTTCACTTCACCGGAAAACTAGGCAACCGGGAAAACCGGTTTTGCTACAACTGACTATTTACCCAGTGGCCTTTTAAAACATATTTTTTTCGGAAATCCAAAAAATTTATTTTTCGAGCAATTATCAAAAAACACATTCTACTGGTGACTCCTGCCATATCTATTCTAGCGAAATAACGGAAAGGTGCATCTGTACCGGCCAGGTAAGAAATGAAATTTCATTCAACAAGGTCTTAACTAAAATTGATTAAAATGTCAGAAATAGCAGTTAGATTGGTGAAAGTAAGCAAAAGATTCGGGTAACTGCCGGGTAGCCAGCTTTTGCCAGAAATTTCTTTTCCGTTTTCCCGGATGAATGTAGTACCGGGACATCCCGTTTTGGTGAAAATACATCCGATTGCCAAAGACTCGAAGGTGAATGTCTTTTTCAGAAACGAAATATGTGGAATAGCTGCAAAACTAGCAAAAAACTGAAAAATGAGGACTTTTATCGGTCTGGGGGTTGAAAAATAACGGAGCCTCACATCTATTCCGGTCATGCAAAAAAAATTATTTAAATGTACCGGTTTTCTTTCCGGAACGAAACAGAAGGAATAATTCTTCGTTTATCGGGTGAAATTAAGCAATAGATTCGGGTAACTCCCGGGTAGCCAGCTTCATTTTCACTGTTCCCGGAAAAACCGGAGTACCAGGAAAGCCCCTTTTTGTGCAAAAACCTCTCTAGGTCAAAATTGTTCCTTCCTACGTAGCTTTCAGAGCTTATCTAAGTGATTTTATAGCAAAACGAGCTAATTAATGGTTACTGCAAGGTGTCAAAATTGACTTTTTCACTTCACCGGAAAACTAGGCAACCGGGAAAACCGGTTTTGCTACAACTGACTATTTACCCGGTGGCCTTTTAAAACATATTTTTTTCGGAAATCCAAAAAATTTATTTTTCGAGCAATTATCAAAAAACACATTCTACTGGTGACTCCTGCCATATCTATTCTAGCGAAATAACGGAAAGGTGCATCTGTACCGGCCAGGTAAGAAATGAAATTTCATTCCACAAGGTCTTAACTAAAATTGATTAAAATGTCAGAAATAGCAGTTAGATTGGTGAAAATAAGCAAAAGATTCGGGTAACTGCCGGGTAGCCAGCTTTTGCCAGAAATTTCTTTTCTGTTTTCCCGGATGAATGTAGTACCGGGACATCCCGTTTGGTGAAAATACATCCGATTGCCAAAGACTCGAATGTGAATGTCTTTTTCAGAAACGAAATATGTGGAATAGCTGCAAAACTAGCAAAAAACTGACAAATGAGGACTTTTACCGGTCTGGGGGTTGAAAAATAACGGAGCCTCACATCTATTCCGGTCATGCAAAAAAAATTATTTAAATATACCGGTTTTCTTTCCGGAACGAAACAGAAGGAATAATTCTTCGTTTATCGGGTGAAATTAAGCAATAGATTCGGGTAACTCCCGGGTAGCCAGCTTCATTTTCACTGTTCCCGGAAAAACCGGAGTACCGGGAAAGCCCCTTTTTGTGCAAAAACCTCTCTAGGTCAAAATTGTTCCTTCCTACGTAGCTTTCAGAGCTTATCTAAGTGATTTTATAGCAAAACGAGCTAGTTAATGGTTACTGCAAGGTGTCAAAACTGACTTTTTCACTTCACCGGAAAACTAGGCAACCGGGAAAACCGGTTTTGCTACAACTGACTATTTACCCAGTGGCCTTTTAAAACATATTTTTTTCGGAAATCCAAAAAATTTATTTTTCGAGCAATTATCAAAAAACACATTCTACTGGTGACTCCTGCCATATCTATTCTAGCGAAATAACGGAAAGGTGCATCTGTACCGGCCAGGTAAGAAATGAAATTTCATTCAACAAGGTCTTAACTAAAATTGATTAAAATGTCAGAAATAGCAGTTAGATTGGTGAAAGTAAGCAAAAGATTCGGGTAACTGCCGGGTAGCCAGCTTTTGCCAGAAATTTCTTTTCCGTTTTCCCGGATGAATGTAGTACCGGGACATCCCGTTTTGGTGAAAATACATCCGATTGCCAAAGACTCGAAGGTGAATGTCTTTTTCAGAAACGAAATATGTGGAATAGCTGCAAAACTAGCAAAAAACTGAAAAATGAGGACTTTTATCGGTCTGGGGGTTGAAAAATAACGGAGCCTCACATCTATTCCGGTCATGCAAAAAAAATTATTTAAATGTACCGGTTTTCTTTCCGGAACGAAACAGAAGGAATAATTCTTCGTTTATCGGGTGAAATTAAGCAATAGATTCGGGTAACTCCCGGGTAGCCAGCTTCATTTTCACTGTTCCCGGAAAAACCGGAGTACCGGGAAAGCCCCTTTTTGTGCAAAAACCTCTCTAGGTCAAAATTGTTCCTTCCTACGTAGCTTTCAGAGCTTATCTAAGTGATTTTATAGCAAAACGAGCTAATTAATGGTTACTGCAAGGTGTCAAAATTGACTTTTTCACTTCACCGGAAAACTAGGCAACCGGGAAAACCGGTTTTGCTACAACTGACTATTTACCCGGTGGCCTTTTAAAACATATTTTTTTCGGAAATCCAAAAAATTTATTTTTCGAGCAATTATCAAAAAACACATTCTACTGGTGACTCCTGCCATATCTATTCTAGCGAAATAACGGAAAGGTGCATCTGTACCGGCCAGGTAAGAAATGAAATTTCATTCCACAAGGTCTTAACTAAAATTGATTAAAATGTCAGAAATAGCAGTTAGATTGGTGAAAATAAGCAAAAGATTCGGGTAACTGCCGGGTAGCCAGCTTTTGCCAGAAATTTCTTTTCTGTTTTCCCGGATGAATGTAGTACCGGGACATCCCGTTTGGTGAAAATACATCCGATTGCCAAAGACTCGAATGTGAATGTCTTTTTCAGAAACGAAATATGTGGAATAGCTGCAAAACTAGCAAAAAACTGACAAATGAGGACTTTTACCGGTCTGGGGGTTGAAAAATAACGGAGCCTCACATCTATTCCGGTCATGCAAAAAAAATTATTTAAATATACCGGTTTTCTTTCCGGAACGAAACAGAAGGAATAATTCTTCGTTTATCGGGTGAAATTAAGCAATAGATTCGGGTAACTCCCGGGTAGCCAGCTTCATTTTCACTGTTCCCGGAAAAACCGGAGTACCGGGAAAGCCCCTTTTTGTGCAAAAACCTCTCTAGGTCAAAATTGTTCCTTCCTACGTAGCTTTCAGAGCTTATCTAAGTGATTTTATAGCAAAACGAGCTAGTTAATGGTTACTGCAAGGTGTCAAAACTGACTTTTTCACTTCACCGGAAAACTAGGCAACCGGGAAAACCGGTTTTGCTACAACTGACTATTTACCCAGTGGCCTTTTAAAACATATTTTTTTCGGAAATCCAAAAAATTTATTTTTCGAGCAATTATCAAAAAACACATTCTACTGGTGACTCCTGCCATATCTATTCTAGCGAAATAACGGAAAGGTGCATCTGTACCGGCCAGGTAAGAAATGAAATTTCATTCAACAAGGTCTTAACTAAAATTGATTAAAATGTCAGAAATAGCAGTTAGATTGGTGAAAGTAAGCAAAAGATTCGGGTAACTGCCGGGTAGCCAGCTTTTGCCAGAAATTTCTTTTCCGTTTTCCCGGATGAATGTAGTACCGGGACATCCCGTTTTGGTGAAAATACATCCGATTGCCAAAGACTCGAAGGTGAATGTCTTTTTCAGAAACGAAATATGTGGAATAGCTGCAAAACTAGCAAAAA
This sequence comes from Platynereis dumerilii, assembly GCA_026936325.1. Taxonomy (NCBI): domain Eukaryota; kingdom Metazoa; phylum Annelida; class Polychaeta; order Phyllodocida; family Nereididae; genus Platynereis; species Platynereis dumerilii. Next base: position 118,309,852 of record JAPTHN010000001.1, read on the forward strand.
ACTGAAAAATGAGGACTTTTATCGGTCTGGGGGTTGAAAAATAACGGAGCCTCACATCTATTCCGGTCATGCAAAAAAAATTATTTAAATGTACCGGTTTTCTTTCCGGAACGAAACAGAAGGAATAATTCTTCGTTTATCGGGTGAAATTAAGCAATAGATTCGGGTAACTCCCGGGTAGCCAGCTTCATTTTCACTGTTCCCGGAAAAACCGGAGTACCGGGAAAGCCCCTTTTTGTGCAAAAACCTCTCTAGGTCAAAATTGTTCCTTCCTACGTAGCTTTCAGAGCTTATCTAAGTGATTTTATAGCAAAACGAGCTAATTAATGGTTACTGCAAGGTGTCAAAATTGACTTTTTCACTTCACCGGAAAACTAGGCAACCGGGAAAACCGGTTTTGCTACAACTGACTATTTACCCGGTGGCCTTTTAAAACATATTTTTTTCGGAAATCCAAAAAATTTATTTTTCGAGCAATTATCAAAAAACACATTCTACTGGTGACTCCTGCCATATCTATTCTAGCGAAATAACGGAAAGGTGCATCTGTACCGGCCAGGTAAGAAATGAAATTTCATTCCACAAGGTCTTAACTAAAATTGATTAAAATGTCAGAAATAGCAGTTAGATTGGTGAAAATAAGCAAAAGATTCGGGTAACTGCCGGGTAGCCAGCTTTTGCCAGAAATTTCTTTTCTGTTTTCCCGGATGAATGTAGTACCGGGACATCCCGTTTGGTGAAAATACATCCGATTGCCAAAGACTCGAATGTGAATGTCTTTTTCAGAAACGAAATATGTGGAATAGCTGCAAAACTAGCAAAAAACTGACAAATGAGGACTTTTACCGGTCTGGGGGTTGAAAAATAACGGAGCCTCACATCTATTCCGGTCATGCAAAAAAAATTATTTAAATATACCGGTTTTCTTTCCGGAACGAAACAGAAGGAATAATTCTTCGTTTATCGGGTGAAATTAAGCAATAGATTCGGGTAACTCCCGGGTAGCCAGCTTCATTTTCACTGTTCCCGGAAAAACCGGAGTACCGGGAAAGCCCCTTTTTGTGCAAAAACCTCTCTAGGTCAAAATTGTTCCTTCCTACGTAGCTTTCAGAGCTTATCTAAGTGATTTTATAGCAAAACGAGCTAGTTAATGGTTACTGCAAGGTGTCAAAACTGACTTTTTCACTTCACCGGAAAACTAGGCAACCGGGAAAACCGGTTTTGCTACAACTGACTATTTACCCAGTGGCCTTTTAAAACATATTTTTTTCGGAAATCCAAAAAATTTATTTTTCGAGCAATTATCAAAAAACACATTCTACTGGTGACTCCTGCCATATCTATTCTAGCGAAATAACGGAAAGGTGCATCTGTACCGGCCAGGTAAGAAATGAAATTTCATTCAACAAGGTCTTAACTAAAATTGATTAAAATGTCAGAAATAGCAGTTAGATTGGTGAAAGTAAGCAAAAGATTCGGGTAACTGCCGGGTAGCCAGCTTTTGCCAGAAATTTCTTTTCCGTTTTCCCGGATGAATGTAGTACCGGGACATCCCGTTTTGGTGAAAATACATCCGATTGCCAAAGACTCGAAGGTGAATGTCTTTTTCAGAAACGAAATATGTGGAATAGCTGCAAAACTAGCAAAAAACTGAAAAATGAGGACTTTTATCGGTCTGGGGGTTGAAAAATAACGGAGCCTCACATCTATTCCGGTCATGCAAAAAAAATTATTTAAATGTACCGGTTTTCTTTCCGGAACGAAACAGAAGGAATAATTCTTCGTTTATCGGGTGAAATTAAGCAATAGATTCGGGTAACTCCCGGGTAGCCAGCTTCATTTTCACTGTTCCCGGAAAAACCGGAGTACCGGGAAAGCCCCTTTTTGTGCAAAAACCTCTCTAGGTCAAAATTGTTCCTTCCTACGTAGCTTTCAGAGCTTATCTAAGTGATTTTATAGCAAAACGAGCTAATTAATGGTTACTGCAAGGTGTCAAAATTGACTTTTTCACTTCACCGGAAAACTAGGCAACCGGGAAAACCGGTTTTGCTACAACTGACTATTTACCCGGTGGCCTTTTAAAACATATTTTTTTCGGAAATCCAAAAAATTTATTTTTCGAGCAATTATCAAAAAACACATTCTACTGGTGACTCCTGCCATATCTATTCTAGCGAAATAACGGAAAGGTGCATCTGTACCGGCCAGGTAAGAAATGAAATTTCATTCCACAAGGTCTTAACTAAAATTGATTAAAATGTCAGAAATAGCAGTTAGATTGGTGAAAATAAGCAAAAGATTCGGGTAACTGCCGGGTAGCCAGCTTTTGCCAGAAATTTCTTTTCTGTTTTCCCGGATGAATGTAGTACCGGGACATCCCGTTTGGTGAAAATACATCCGATTGCCAAAGACTCGAATGTGAATGTCTTTTTCAGAAACGAAATATGTGGAATAGCTGCAAAACTAGCAAAAAACTGACAAATGAGGACTTTTACCGGTCTGGGGGTTGAAAAATAACGGAGCCTCACATCTATTCCGGTCATGCAAAAAAAATTATTTAAATATACCGGTTTTCTTTCCGGAACGAAACAGAAGGAATAATTCTTCGTTTATCGGGTGAAATTAAGCAATAGATTCGGGTAACTCCCGGGTAGCCAGCTTCATTTTCACTGTTCCCGGAAAAACCGGAGTACCGGGAAAGCCCCTTTTTGTGCAAAAACCTCTCTAGGTCAAAATTGTTCCTTCCTACGTAGCTTTCAGAGCTTATCTAAGTGATTTTATAGCAAAACGAGCTAGTTAATGGTTACTGCAAGGTGTCAAAACTGACTTTTTCACTTCACCGGAAAACTAGGCAACCGGGAAAACCGGTTTTGCTACAACTGACTATTTACCCAGTGGCCTTTTAAAACATATTTTTTTCGGAAATCCAAAAAATTTATTTTTCGAGCAATTATCAAAAAACACATTCTACTGGTGACTCCTGCCATATCTATTCTAGCGAAATAACGGAAAGGTGCATCTGTACCGGCCAGGTAAGAAATGAAATTTCATTCAACAAGGTCTTAACTAAAATTGATTAAAATGTCAGAAATAGCAGTTAGATTGGTGAAAGTAAGCAAAAGATTCGGGTAACTGCCGGGTAGCCAGCTTTTGCCAGAAATTTCTTTTCCGTTTTCCCGGATGAATGTAGTACCGGGACATCCCGTTTTGGTGAAAATACATCCGATTGCCAAAGACTCGAAGGTGAATGTCTTTTTCAGAAACGAAATATGTGGAATAGCTGCAAAACTAGCAAAAAACTGAAAAATGAGGACTTTTATCGGTCTGGGGGTTGAAAAATAACGGAGCCTCACATCTATTCCGGTCATGCAAAAAAAATTATTTAAATGTACCGGTTTTCTTTCCGGAACGAAACAGAAGGAATAATTCTTCGTTTATCGGGTGAAATTAAGCAATAGATTCGGGTAACTCCCGGGTAGCCAGCTTCATTTTCACTGTTCCCGGAAAAACCGGAGTACCGGGAAAGCCCCTTTTTGTGCAAAAACCTCTCTAGGTCAAAATTGTTCCTTCCTACGTAGCTTTCAGAGCTTATCTAAGTGATTTTATAGCAAAACGAGCTAATTAATGGTTACTGCAAGGTGTCAAAATTGACTTTTTCACTTCACCGGAAAACTAGGCAACCGGGAAAACCGGTTTTGCTACAACTGACTATTTACCCGGTGGCCTTTTAAAACATATTTTTTTCGGAAATCCAAAAAATTTATTTTTCGAGCAATTATCAAAAAACACATTCTACTGGTGACTCCTGCCATATCTATTCTAGCGAAATAACGGAAAGGTGCATCTGTACCGGCCAGGTAAGAAATGAAATTTCATTCCACAAGGTCTTAACTAAAATTGATTAAAATGTCAGAAATAGCAGTTAGATTGGTGAAAGTAAGCAAAAGATTCGGGTAACTGCCGGGTAGCCAGCTTTTGCCAGAAATTTCTTTTCCGTTTTCCCGGATGAATGTAGTACCGGGACATCCCGTTTGGTGAAAATACATCCGATTGCCAAAGACTCGAATGTGAATGTCTTTTTCAGAAACGAAATATGTGGAATAGCTGCAAAACTAGCAAAAAACTGACAAATGAGGACTTTTACGGTCTGGGGGTTGAAAAATAACGGAGCCTCACATCTATTCCGGTCATGCAAAAAAAATTATTTAAATATACCGGTTTTCTTTCCGGAACGAAACAGAAGGAATAATTCTTCGTTTATCGGGTGAAATTAAGCAATAGATTCGGGTAACTCCCGGGTAGCCAGCTTCATTTTCACTGTTCCCGGAAAAACCGGAGTACCGGGAAAGCCCCTTTTTGTGCAAAAACCTCTCTAGGTCAAATTTGTTCCTTCCTACGTAGCTTTCAGAGCTTATCTAAGTGATTTTATAGCAAAACGAGCTAATTAATGGTTACTGCAAGGTGTCAAAACTGACTTTTTCACTTCACCGGAAAACTAGGCAACCGGGAAAACCGGTTTTGCTACAACTGACTATTTACCCAGTGGCCTTTTAAAACATATTTTTTTCGGAAATCCAAAAAATTTATTTTTCGAGCAATTATCAAAAAACACATTCTACTGGTGACTCCTGCCATATCTATTCTAGCGAAATAACGGAAAGGTGCATCTGTACCGGCCAGGTAAGAAATGAAATTTCATTCAACAAGGTCTTAACTAAAATTGATTAAAATGTCAGAAATAGCAGTTAGATTGGTGAAAGTAAGCAAAAGATTCGGGTAACTGCCGGGTAGCCAGCTTTTGCCAGAAATTTCTTTTCCGTTTTCCCGGATGAATGTAGTACCGGGACATCCCGTTTGGTGAAAATACATCCGATTGCCAAAGACTCGAAGGTGAATGTCTTTTTCAGAAACGAAATATGTGGAATAGCTGCAAAACTAGCAAAAAACTGAAAAATGAGGACTTTTATCGGTCTGGGGGTTGAAAAATAACGGAGCCTCACATCTATTCCGGTCATGCAAAAAAAATTATTTAAATGTACCGGTTTTCTTTCCGGAACGAAACAGAAGGAATAATTCTTCGTTTATCGGGTGAAATTAAGCAATAGATTCGGGTAACTCCAGGGTAGCCAGCTTCATTTTCACTGTTCCCGGAAAAACCGGAGTACCGGGAAAGCCCCTTTTTGTGCAAAAACCTCTCTAGGTCAAAATTGTTCCTTCCTACGTAGCTTTCAGAGCTTATCTAAGTGATTTTATAGCAAAACGAGCTAATTAATGGTTACTGCAAGGTGTCAAAATTGACTTTTTCACTTCACCGGAAAACTAGGCAACCGGGAAAACCGGTTTTGCTACAAATGACTATTTACCCAGTGGCCTTTTAAAACATATTTTTTTCGGAAATCCAAAAAATTTATTTTTCGAGCAATTATCAAAAAACACATTCTACTGGTGACTCCTGCCATATCTATTCTAGCGAAATAACGGAAAGGTGCATCTGTACCGGCCAGGTAAGAAATGAAATTTCATTCCACAAGGTCTTAACTAAAATTGATTAAAATGTCAGAAATAGCAGTTAGATTGGTGAAAATAAGCAAAAGATTCGGGTAACTGCCGGGTAGCCAGCTTTTGCCAGAAATTTCTTTTCTGTTTTCCCGGATGAATGTAGTACCGGGACATCCCGTTTGGTGAAAATACATCCGATTGCCAAAGACTCGAATGTGAATGTCTTTTTCAGAAACGAAATATGTGGAATAGCTGCAAAACTAGCAAAAAACTGAAAAATGAGGACTTTTATCGGTCTGGGGGTTGAAAAATAACGGAGCCTCACATCTATTCCGGTCATGCAAAAAAAATTATTTAAATATACCGGTTTTCTTTCCGGAACGAAACAGAAGGAATAATTCTTCGTTTATCGGGTGAAATTAAGCAATAGATTCGGGTAACTCCCGGGTAGCCAGCTTCATTTTCACTGTTCCCGGAAAAACCGGAGTACCGGGAAAGCCCCTTTTTGTGCAAAAACCTCTCTAGGTCAAAATTGTTCCTTCCTACGTAGCTTTCAGAGCTTATCTACGTGATTTTATAGCAAAACGAGCTAGTTAATGGTTACTGCAAGGTGTCAAAATTGACTTTTTCACTTCACCGGAAAACTAGGCAACCGGGAAAACCGGTTTTGCTACAACTGACTATTTACCCAGTGGCCTTTTAAAACATATTTTTTTCGGAAATCCAAAAAATTTATTTTTCGAGCAATTATCAAAAAACACATTCTACTGGTGACTCCTGCCATATCTATTCTAGCGAAATAACGGAAAGGTGCATCTGTACCGGCCAGGTAAGAAATGAAATTTCATTCAACAAGGTCTTAACTAAAATTGATTAAAATGTCAGAAATAGCAGTTAGATTGGTGAAAGTAAGCAAAAGATTCGGGTAACTGCCGGGTAGCCAGCTTTTGCCAGAAATTTCTTTTCCGTTTTCCCGGATGAATGTAGTACCGGGACATCCCGTTTTGGTGAAAATACATCCGATTGCCAAAGACTCGAAGGTGAATGTCTTTTTCAGAAACGAAATATGTGGAATAGCTGCAAAACTAGCAAAAAACTGAAAAATGAGGACTTTTATCGGTCTGGGGGTTGAAAAATAACGGAGCCTCACATCTATTCCGGTCATGCAAAAAAAATTATTTAAATGTACCGGTTTTCTTTCCGGAACGAAACAGAAGGAATAATTCTTCGTTTATCGGGTGAAATTAAGCAATAGATTCGGGTAACTCCAGGGTAGCCAGCTTCATTTTCACTGTTCCCGGAAAAACCGGAGTACCGGGAAAGCCCCTTTTTGTGCAAAAACCTCTCTAGGTCAAAATTGTTCCTTCCTACGTAGCTTTCAGAGCTTATCTAAGTGATTTTATAGCAAAACGAGCTAATTAATGGTTACTGCAAGGTGTCAAAATTGACTTTTTCACTTCACCGGAAAACTAGGCAACCGGGAAAACCGGTTTTGCTACAACTGACTATTTACCCGGTGGCCTTTTAAAACATATTTTTTTCGGAAATCCAAAAAATTTATTTTTCGAGCAATTATCAAAAAACACATTCTACTGGTGACTCCTGCCATATCTATTCTAGCGAAATAACGGAAAGGTGCATCTGTACCGGCCAGGTAAGAAATGAAATTTCATTCCACAAGGTCTTAACTAAAATTGATTAAAATGTCAGAAATAGCAGTTAGATTGGTGAAAATAAGCAAAAGATTCGGGTAACTGCCGGGTAGCCAGCTTTTGCCAGAAATTTCTTTTCTGTTTTCCCGGATGAATGTAGTACCGGGACATCCCGTTTGGTGAAAATACATCCGATTGCCAAAGACTCGAATGTGAATGTCTTTTTCAGAAACGAAATATGTGGAATAGCTGCAAAACTAGCAAAAAACTGACAAATGAGGACTTTTACCGGTCTGGGGGTTGAAAAATAACGGAGCCTCACATCTATTCCGGTCATGCAAAAAAAATTATTTAAATATACCGGTTTTCTTTCCGGAACGAAACAGAAGGAATAATTCTTCGTTTATCGGGTGAAATTAAGCAATAGATTCGGGTAACTCCCGGGTAGCCAGCTTCATTTTCACTGTTCCCGGAAAAACCGGAGTACCGGGAAAGCCCCTTTTTGTGCAAAAACCTCTCTAGGTCAAAATTGTTCCTTCCTACGTAGCTTTCAGAGCTTATCTAAGTGATTTTATAGCAAAACGAGCTAGTTAATGGTTACTGCAAGGTGTCAAAACTGACTTTTTCACTTCACCGGAAAACTAGGCAACCGGGAAAACCGGTTTTGCTACAAATGACTATTTACCCAGTGGCCTTTTAAAACATATTTTTTTCGGAAATCCAAAAAATTTATTTTTCGAGCAATTATCAAAAAACACATTCTACTGGTGACTCCTGCCATATCTATTCTAGCGAAATAACGGAAAGGTGCATCTGTACCGGCCAGGTAAGAAATGAAATTTCATTCAACAAGGTCTTAACTAAAATTGATTAAAATGTCAGAAATAGCAGTTAGATTGGTGAAAGTAAGCAAAAGATTCGGGTAACTGCCGGGTAGCCAGCTTTTGCCAGAAATTTCTTTTCCGTTTTCCCGGATGAATGTAGTACCGGGACATCCCGTTTTGGTGAAAATACATCCGATTGCCAAAGACTCGAAGGTGAATGTCTTTTTCAGAAACGAAATATGTGGAATAGCTGCAAAACTAGCAAAAAACTGAAAAATGAGGACTTTTATCGGTCTGGGGGTTGAAAAATAACGGAGCCTCACATCTATTCCGGTCATGCAAAAAAAATTATTTAAATGTACCGGTTTTCTTTCCGGAACGAAACAGAAGGAATAATTCTTCGTTTATCGGGTGAAATTAAGCAATAGATTCGGGTAACTCCCGGGTAGCCAGCTTCATTTTCACTGTTCCCGGAAAAACCGGAGTACCGGGAAAGCCCCTTTTTGTGCAAAAACCTCTCTAGGTCAAAATTGTTCCTTCCTACGTAGCTTTCAGAGCTTATCTAAGTGATTTTATAGCAAAACGAGCTAATTAATGGTTACTGCAAGGTGTCAAAATTGACTTTTTCACTTCACCGGAAAACTAGGCAACCGGGAAAACCGGTTTTGCTACAACTGACTATTTACCCGGTGGCCTTTTAAAACATATTTTTTTCGGAAATCCAAAAAATTTATTTTTCGAGCAATTATCAAAAAACACATTCTACTGGTGACTCCTGCCATATCTATTCTAGCGAAATAACGGAAAGGTGCATCTGTACCGGCCAGGTAAGAAATGAAATTTCATTCCACAAGGTCTTAACTAAAATTGATTAAAATGTCAGAAATAGCAGTTGAATTGGTGAAAGTAAGCAAAAGATTCGGGTAACTGCCGGGTAGCCAGCTTTTGCCAGAAATTTCTTTTCCGTTTTCCCGGATGAATGTAGTACCGGGACATCCCGTTTGGTGAAAATACATCCGATTGCCAAAGACTCGAATGTGAATGTCTTTTTCAGAAACGAAATATGTGGAATAGCTGCAAAACTAGCAAAAAACTGAAAAATGAGGACTTTTATCGGTCTGGGGGTTGAAAAATAACGGAGCCTCACATCTATTCCGGTCATGCAAAAAAAATTATTTAAATATACCGGTTTTCTTTCCGGAACGAAACAGAAGGAATAATTCTTCGTTTATCGGGTGAAATTAAGCAATAGATTCGGGTAACTCCCGGGTAGCCAGCTTCATTTTCACTGTTCCCGGAAAAACCGGAGTACCGGGAAAGCCCCTTTTTGTGCAAAAACCTCTCTAGGTCAAAATTGTTCCTTCCTACGTAGCTTTCAGAGCTTATCTAAGTGATTTTATAGCAAAACGAGCTAGTTAATGGTTACTGCAAGGTGTCAAAACTGACTTTTTCACTTCACCGGAAAACTAGGCAACCGGGAAAACCGGTTTTGCTACAACTGACTATTTACCCAGTGGCCTTTTAAAACATATTTTTTTCGGAAATCCAAAAAATTTATTTTTCGAGCAATTATCAAAAAACACATTCTACTGGTGACTCCTGCCATATCTATTCTAGCGAAATAACGGAAAGGTGCATCTGTACCGGCCAGGTAAGAAATGAAATTTCATTCAACAAGGTCTTAACTAAAATTGATTAAAATGTCAGAAATAGCAGTTAGATTGGTGAAAGTAAGCAAAAGATTCGGGTAACTGCCGGGTAGCCAGCTTTTGCCAGAAATTTCTTTTCCGTTTTCCCGGATGAATGTAGTACCGGGACATCCCGTTTTGGTGAAAATACATCCGATTGCCAAAGACTCGAAGGTGAATGTCTTTTTCAGAAACGAAATATGTGGAATAGCTGCAAAACTAGCAAAAAACTGAAAAATGAGGACTTTTATCGGTCTGGGGGTTGAAAAATAACGGAGCCTCACATCTATTCCGGTCATGCAAAAAAAATTATTTAAATGTACCGGTTTTCTTTCCGGAACGAAACAGAAGGAATAATTCTTCGTTTATCGGGTGAAATTAAGCAATAGATTCGGGTAACTCCCGGGTAGCCAGCTTCATTTTCACTGTTCCCGGAAAAACCGGAGTACCGGGAAAGCCCCTTTTTGTGCAAAAACCTCACTAGGTCAAAATTGTTCCTTCCTACGTAGCTTGCAGAGCTTATCTAAGTGATTTTATAGCAAAACGAGCTAATTAATGGTTACTGCAAGGTGTCAAAATTGACTTTTTCACTTCACCGGAAAACTAGGCAACCGGGAAAACCGGTTTTGCTACAACTGACTATTTACCCGGTGGCCTTTTAAAACATATTTTTTTCGGAAATCCAAAAAATTTATTTTTCGAGCAATTATCAAAAAACACATTCTACTGGTGACTCCTGCCATATCTATTCTAGCGAAATAACGGAAAGGTGCATCTGTACCGGCCAGGTAAGAAATGAAATTTCATTCCACAAGGTCTTAACTAAAATTGATTAAAATGTCAGAAATAGCAGTTAGATTGGTGAAAATAAGCAAAAGATTCGGGTAACTGCCGGGTAGCCAGCTTTTGCCAGAAATTTCTTTTCCGTTTTCCCGGATGAATGTAGTACCGGGACATCCCGTTTGGTGAAAATACATCCGATTGCCAAAGACTCGAATGTGAATGTCTTTTTCAGAAACGAAATATGTGGAATAGCTGCAAAACTAGCAAAAAACTGAAAAATGAGGACTTTTACGGTCTGGGGGTTGAAAAATAACGGAGCCTCACATCTATTCCGGTCATGCAAAAAAAATTATTTAAATGTACCGGTTTTCTTTCCGGAACGAAACAGAAGGAATAATTCTTCGTTTATCGGGTGAAATTAAGCAATAGATTCGGGTAACTCCCGGGTAGCCAGCTTCATTTTCACTGTTCCCGGAAAAACCGGAGTACCGGGAAAGCCCCTTTTTGTGCAAAAACCTCTCTAGGTCAAAATTGTTCCTTCCTACGTAGCTTTCAGAGCTTATCTAAGTGATTTTATAGCAAAACGAGCTAATTAATGGTTACTGCAAGGTGTCAAAATTGACTTTTTCACTTCACCGGAAAACTGGGCAACCGGGAAAATCGGTTTTGCTACAAATGACTATTTACCCAGTGGCCTTTTAAAACATATTTTTTTCGGAAATCCAAAAAATTTATTTTTCGAGCAATTATCAAAAAACACATTCTACTGGTGACTCCTGCCATATCTATTCTAGCGAAATAACGGAAAGGTGCATCTGTACCGGCCAGGTAAGAAATGAAATTTCATTCACAAGGTCTTAACTAAAATTGATTAAAATGTCAGAAATAGCAGTTAGATTGGTGAAAGTAAGCAAAAGATTCGGGTAACTGCCGGGTAGCCAGCTTTTGCCAGAAATTTCTTTTCCGTTTTCCCGGATGAATGTAGTACCGGGACATCCCGTTTGGTGAAAATACATCCGATTGCCAAAGACTCGAATGTGAATGTCTTTTTCAGAAACGAAATATGTGGAATAGCTGCAAAACTAGCAAAAAACTGAAAAATGAGGACTTTTATCGGTCTGGGGGTTGAAAAATAACGGAGCCTCACATCTATTCCGGTCATGCAAAAAAAATTATTTAAATGTACCGGTTTTCTTTCCGGAACGAAACAGAAGGAATAATTCTTCGTTTATCGGGTGAAATTAAGCAATAGATTCGGGTAACTCCCGGGTAGCCAGCTTCATTTTCACTGTTCCCGGAAAAACCGGAGTACCGGGAAAGCCCCTTTTTGTGCAAAAACCTCTCTAGGTCAAAATTGTTCCTTCCTACGTAGCTTTCAGAGCTTATCTAAGTGATTTTATAGCAAAACGAGCTAATTAATGGTTACTGCAAGGTGTCAAAATTGACTTTTTCACTTCACCGGAAAACTAGGCAACCGGGAAAACCGGTTTTGCTACAACTGACTATTTACCCGGTGGCCTTTTAAAACATATTTTTTTCGGAAATCCAAAAAATTTATTTTTCGAGCAATTATCAAAAAACACATTCTACTGGTGACTCCTGCCATATCTATTCTAGCGAAATAACGGAAAGGTGCATCTGTACCGGCCAGGTAAGAAATGAAATTTCATTCAACAAGGTCTTAACTAAAATTGATTAAAATGTCAGAAATAGCAGTTAGATTGGTGAAAGTAAGCAAAAGATTCGGGTAACTGCCGGGTAGCCAGCTTTTGCCAGAAATTTCTTTTCCGTTTTCCCGGATGAATGTAGTACCGGGACATCCCGTTTTGGTGAAAATACATCCGATTGCCAAAGACTCGAAGGTGAATGTCTTTTTCAGAAACGAAATATGTGGAATAGCTGCAAAACTAGCAAAAAACTGAAAAATGAGGACTTTTATCGGTCTGGGGGTTGAAAAATAACGGAGCCTCACATCTATTCCGGTCATGCAAAAAAAATTATTTAAATGTACCGGTTTTCTTTCCGGAACGAAACAGAAGGAATAATTCTTCGTTTATCGGGTGAAATTAAGCAATAGATTCGGGTAACTCCCGGGTAGCCAGCTTCATTTTCACTGTTCCCGGAAAAACCGGAGTACCGGGAAAGCCCCTTTTTGTGCAAAAACCTCACTAGGTCAAAATTGTTCCTTCCTACGTAGCTTTCAGAGCTTATCTAAGTGATTTTATAGCAAAACGAGCTAATTAATGGTTACTGCAAGGTGTCAAAATTGACTTTTTCACTTCACCGGAAAACTAGGCAACCGGGAAAACCGGTTTTGCTACAACTGACTATTTACCCGGTGGCCTTTTAAAACATATTTTTTTCGGAAATCCAAAAAATTTATTTTTCGAGCAATTATCAAAAAACACATTCTACTGGTGACTCCTGCCATATCTATTCTAGCGAAATAACGGAAAGGTGCATCTGTACCGGCCAGGTAAGAAATGAAATTTCATTCAACAAGGTCTTAACTAAAATTGATTAAAATGTCAGAAATAGCAGTTAGATTGGTGAAAGTAAGCAAAAGATTCGGGTAACTGCCGGGTAGCCAGCTTTTGCCAGAAATTTCTTTTCCGTTTTCCCGGATGAATGTAGTACCGGGACATCCCGTTTTGGTGAAAATACATCCGATTGCCAAAGACTCGAAGGTGAATGTCTTTTTCAGAAACGAAATATGTGGAATAGCTGCAAAACTAGCAAAAAACTGAAAAATGAGGACTTTTATCGGTCTGGGGGTTGAAAAATAACGGAGCCTCACATCTATTCCGGTCATGCAAAAAAAATTATTTAAATGTACCGGTTTTCTTTCCGGAACGAAACAGAAGGAATAATTCTTCGTTTATCGGGTGAAATTAAGCAATAGATTCGGGTAACTCCCGGGTAGCCAGCTTCATTTTCACTGTTCCCGGAAAAACCGGAGTACCGGGAAAGCCCCTTTTTGTGCAAAAACCTCTCTAGGTCAAAATTGTTCCTTCCTACGTAGCTTTCAGAGCTTATCTAAGTGATTTTATAGCAAAACGAGCTAATTAATGGTTACTGCAAGGTGTCAAAATTGACTTTTTCACTTCACCGGAAAACTAGGCAACCGGGAAAACCGGTTTTGCTACAACTGACTATTTACCCGGTGGCCTTTTAAAACATATTTTTTTCGGAAATCCAAAAAATTTATTTTTCGAGCAATTATCAAAAAACACATTCTACTGGTGACTCCTGCCATATCTATTCTAGCGAAATAACGGAAAGGTGCATCTGTACCGGCCAGGTAAGAAATGAAATTTCATTCCACAAGGTCTTAACTAAAATTGATTAAAATGTCAGAAATAGCAGTTAGATTGGTGAAAATAAGCAAAAGATTCGGGTAACTGCCGGGTAGCCAGCTTTTGCCAGAAATTTCTTTTCTGTTTTCCCGGATGAATGTAGTACCGGGACATCCCGTTTGGTGAAAATACATCCGATTGCCAAAGACTCGAATGTGAATGTCTTTTTCAGAAACGAAATATGTGGAATAGCTGCAAAACTAGCAAAAAACTGAAAAATGAGGACTTTTACCGGTCTGGGGGTTGAAAAATAACGGAGCCTCACATCTATTCCGGTCATGCAAAAAAAATTATTTAAATGTACCGGTTTTCTTTCCGGAACGAAACAGAAGGAATAATTCTTCGTTTATCGGGTGAAATTAAGCAATAGATTCGGGTAACTCCCGGGTAGCCAGCTTCATTTTCACTGTTCCCGGAAAAACCGGAGTACCGGGAAAGCCCCTTTTTGTGCAAAAACCTCTCTAGGTCAAATTTGTTCCTTCCTACGTAGCTTTCAGAGCTTATCTACGTGATTTTATAGCAAAACGAGCTAGTTAATGGTTACTGCAAGGTGTCAAAATTGACTTTTTCACTTCACCGGAAAACTAGGCAACCGGGAAAACCGGTTTTGCTACAACTGACTATTTACCCAGTGGCCTTTTAAAACATATTTTTTTCGGAAATCCAAAAAATTTATTTTTCGAGCAATTATCAAAAAACACATTCTACTGGTGACTCCTGCCATATCTATTCTAGCGAAATAACGGAAAGGTGCATCTGTACCGGCCAGGTAAGAAATGAAATTTCATTCAACAAGGTCTTAACTAAAATTGATTAAAATGTCAGAAATAGCAGTTAGATTGGTGAAAGTAAGCAAAAGATTCGGGTAACTGCCGGGTAGCCAGCTTTTGCCAGAAATTTCTTTTCCGTTTTCCCGGATGAATGTAGTACCGGGACATCCCGTTTTGGTGAAAATACATCCGATTGCCAAAGACTCGAAGGTGAATGTCTTTTTCAGAAACGAAATATGTGGAATAGCTGCAAAACTAGCAAAAAACTGAAAAATGAGGACTTTTATCGGTCTGGGGGTTGAAAAATAACGGAGCCTCACATCTATTCCGGTCATGCAAAAAAAATTATTTAAATGTACCGGTTTTCTTTCCGGAACGAAACAGAAGGAATAATTCTTCGTTTATCGGGTGAAATTAAGCAATAGATTCGGGTAACTCCCGGGTAGCCAGCTTCATTTTCACTGTTCCCGGAAAAACCGGAGTACCGGGAAAGCCCCTTTTTGTGCAAAAACCTCTCTAGGTCAAAATTGTTCCTTCCTACGTAGCTTTCAGAGCTTATCTAAGTGATTTTATAGCAAAACGAGCTAATTAATGGTTACTGCAAGGTGTCAAAATTGACTTTTTCACTTCACCGGAAAACTAGGCAACCGGGAAAACCGGTTTTGCTACAACTGACTATTTACCCGGTGGCCTTTTAAAACATATTTTTTTCGGAAATCCAAAAAATTTATTTTTCGAGCAATTATCAAAAAACACATTCTACTGGTGACTCCTGCCATATCTATTCTAGCGAAATAACGGAAAGGTGCATCTGTACCGGCCAGGTAAGAAATGAAATTTCATTCAACAAGGTCTTAACTAAAATTGATTAAAATGTCAGAAATAGCAGTTAGATTGGTGAAAGTAAGCAAAAGATTCGGGTAACTGCCGGGTAGCCAGCTTTTGCCAGAAATTTCTTTTCCGTTTTCCCGGATGAATGTAGTACCGGGACATCCCGTTTTGGTGAAAATACATCCGATTGCCAAAGACTCGAAGGTGAATGTCTTTTTCAGAAACGAAATATGTGGAATAGCTGCAAAACTAGCAAAAAACTGAAAAATGAGGACTTTTATCGGTCTGGGGGTTGAAAAATAACGGAGCCTCACATCTATTCCGGTCATGCAAAAAAAATTATTTAAATGTACCGGTTTTCTTTCCGGAACGAAACAGAAGGAATAATTCTTCGTTTATCGGGTGAAATTAAGCAATAGATTCGGGTAACTCCCGGGTAGCCAGCTTCATTTTCACTGTTCCCGGAAAAACCGGAGTACCGGGAAAGCCCCTTTTTGTGCAAAAACCTCTCTAGGTCAAAATTGTTCCTTCCTACGTAGCTTTCAGAGCTTATCTAAGTGATTTTATAGCAAAACGAGCTAGTTAATGGTTACTGCAAGGTGTCAAAACTGACTTTTTCACTTCACCGGAAAACTAGGCAACCGGGAAAACCGGTTTTGCTACAACTGACTATTTACCCAGTGGCCTTTTAAAACATATTTTTTTCGGAAATCCAAAAAATTTATTTTTCGAGCAATTATCAAAAAACACATTCTACTGGTGACTCCTGCCATATCTATTCTAGCGAAATAACGGAAAGGTGCATCTGTACCGGCCAGGTAAGAAATGAAATTTCATTCAACAAGGTCTTAACTAAAATTGATTAAAATGTCAGAAATAGCAGTTAGATTGGTGAAAGTAAGCAAAAGATTCGGGTAACTGCCGGGTAGCCAGCTTTTGCCAGAAATTTCTTTTCCGTTTTCCCGGATGAATGTAGTACCGGGACATCCCGTTTTGGTGAAAATACATCCGATTGCCAAAGACTCGAAGGTGAATGTCTTTTTCAGAAACGAAATATGTGGAATAGCTGCAAAACTAGCAAAAAACTGAAAAATGAGGACTTTTATCGGTCTGGGGGTTGAAAAATAACGGAGCCTCACATCTATTCCGGTCATGCAAAAAAAATTATTTAAATGTACCGGTTTTCTTTCCGGAACGAAACAGAAGGAATAATTCTTCGTTTATCGGGTGAAATTAAGCAATAGATTCGGGTAACTCCCGGGTAGCCAGCTTCATTTTCACTGTTCCCGGAAAAACCGGAGTACCAGGAAAGCCCCTTTTTGTGCAAAAACCTCACTAGGTCAAAATTGTTCCTTCCTACGTAGCTTGCAGAGCTTATCTAAGTGATTTTATAGCAAAACGAGCTAATTAATGGTTACTGCAAGGTGTCAAAATTGACTTTTTCACTTCACCGGAAAACTAGGCAACCGGGAAAACCGGTTTTGCTACAACTGACTATTTACCCGGTGGCCTTTTAAAACATATTTTTTTCGGAAATCCAAAAAATTTATTTTTCGAGCAATTATCAAAAAACACATTCTACTGGTGACTCCTGCCATATCTATTCTAGCGAAATAACGGAAAGGTGCATCTGTACCGGCCAGGTAAGAAATGAAATTTCATTCAACAAGGTCTTAACTAAAATTGATTAAAATGTCAGAAATAGCAGTTAGATTGGTGAAAGTAAGCAAAAGATTCGGGTAACTGCCGGGTAGCCAGCTTTTGCCAGAAATTTCTTTTCCGTTTTCCCGGATGAATGTAGTACCGGGACATCCCGTTTTGGTGAAAATACATCCGATTGCCAAAGACTCGAAGGTGAATGTCTTTTTCAGAAACGAAATATGTGGAATAGCTGCAAAACTAGCAAAAAACTGAAAAATGAGGACTTTTATCGGTCTGGGGGTTGAAAAATAACGGAGCCTCACATCTATTCCGGTCATGCAAAAAAAATTATTTAAATGTACCGGTTTTCTTTCCGGAACGAAACAGAAGGAATAATTCTTCGTTTATCGGGTGAAATTAAGCAATAGATTCGGGTAACTCCCGGGTAGCCAGCTTCATTTTCACTGTTCCCGGAAAAACCGGAGTACCGGGAAAGCCCCTTTTTGTGCAAAAACCTCACTAGGTCAAAATTGTTCCTTCCTACGTAGCTTTCAGAGCTTATCTAAGTGATTTTATAGCAAAACGAGCTAATTAATGGTTACTGCAAGGTGTCAAAATTGACTTTTTCACTTCACCGGAAAACTAGGCAACCGGGAAAACCGGTTTTGCTACAACTGACTATTTACCCGGTGGCCTTTTAAAACATATTTTTTTCGGAAATCCAAAAAATTTATTTTTCGAGCAATTATCAAAAAACACATTCTACTGGTGACTCCTGCCATATCTATTCTAGCGAAATAACGGAAAGGTGCATCTGTACCGGCCAGGTAAGAAATGAAATTTCATTCCACAAGGTCTTAACTAAAATTGATTAAAATGTCAGAAATAGCAGTTAGATTGGTGAAAATAAGCAAAAGATTCGGGTAACTGCCGGGTAGCCAGCTTTTGCCAGAAATTTCTTTTCTGTTTTCCCGGATGAATGTAGTACCGGGACATCCCGTTTGGTGAAAATACATCCGATTGCCAAAGACTCGAATGTGAATGTCTTTTTCAGAAACGAAATATGTGGAATAGCTGCAAAACTAGCAAAAAACTGACAAATGAGGACTTTTACCGGTCTGGGGGTTGAAAAATAACGGAGCCTCACATCTATTCCGGTCATGCAAAAAAAATTATTTAAATATACCGGTTTTCTTTCCGGAACGAAACAGAAGGAATAATTCTTCGTTTATCGGGTGAAATTAAGCAATAGATTCGGGTAACTCCCGGGTAGCCAGCTTCATTTTCACTGTTCCCGGAAAAACCGGAGTACCGGGAAAGCCCCTTTTTGTGCAAAAACCTCTCTAGGTCAAAATTGTTCCTTCCTACGTAGCTTTCAGAGCTTATCTAAGTGATTTTATAGCAAAACGAGCTAGTTAATGGTTACTGCAAGGTGTCAAAACTGACTTTTTCACTTCACCGGAAAACTAGGCAACCGGGAAAACCGGTTTTGCTACAACTGACTATTTACCCAGTGGCCTTTTAAAACATATTTTTTTCGGAAATCCAAAAAATTTATTTTTCGAGCAATTATCAAAAAACACATTCTACTGGTGACTCCTGCCATATCTATTCTAGCGAAATAACGGAAAGGTGCATCTGTACCGGCCAGGTAAGAAATGAAATTTCATTCAACAAGGTCTTAACTAAAATTGATTAAAATGTCAGAAATAGCAGTTAGATTGGTGAAAGTAAGCAAAAGATTCGGGTAACTGCCGGGTAGCCAGCTTTTGCCAGAAATTTCTTTTCCGTTTTCCCGGATGAATGTAGTACCGGGACATCCCGTTTTGGTGAAAATACATCCGATTGCCAAAGACTCGAAGGTGAATGTCTTTTTCAGAAACGAAATATGTGGAATAGCTGCAAAACTAGCAAAAAACTGAAAAATGAGGACTTTTATCGGTCTGGGGGTTGAAAAATAACGGAGCCTCACATCTATTCCGGTCATGCAAAAAAAATTATTTAAATGTACCGGTTTTCTTTCCGGAACGAAACAGAAGGAATAATTCTTCGTTTATCGGGTGAAATTAAGCAATAGATTCGGGTAACTCCCGGGTAGCCAGCTTCATTTTCACTGTTCCCGGAAAAACCGGAGTACCGGGAAAGCCCCTTTTTGTGCAAAAACCTCTCTAGGTCAAAATTGTTCCTTCCTACGTAGCTTTCAGAGCTTATCTAAGTGATTTTATAGCAAAACGAGCTAATTAATGGTTACTGCAAGGTGTCAAAATTGACTTTTTCACTTCACCGGAAAACTAGGCAACCGGGAAAACCGGTTTTGCTACAACTGACTATTTACCCGGTGGCCTTTTAAAACATATTTTTTTCGGAAATCCAAAAAATTTATTTTTCGAGCAATTATCAAAAAACACATTCTACTGGTGACTCCTGCCATATCTATTCTAGCGAAATAACGGAAAGGTGCATCTGTACCGGCCAGGTAAGAAATGAAATTTCATTCAACAAGGTCTTAACTAAAATTGATTAAAATGTCAGAAATAGCAGTTAGATTGGTGAAAGTAAGCAAAAGATTCGGGTAACTGCCGGGTAGCCAGCTTTTGCCAGAAATTTCTTTTCCGTTTTCCCGGATGAATGTAGTACCGGGACATCCCGTTTTGGTGAAAATACATCCGATTGCCAAAGACTCGAAGGTGAATGTCTTTTTCAGAAACGAAATATGTGGAATAGCTGCAAAACTAGCAAAAAACTGAAAAATGAGGACTTTTATCGGTCTGGGGGTTGAAAAATAACGGAGCCTCACATCTATTCCGGTCATGCAAAAAAAATTATTTAAATGTACCGGTTTTCTTTCCGGAACGAAACAGAAGGAATAATTCTTCGTTTATCGGGTGAAATTAAGCAATAGATTCGGGTAACTCCCGGGTAGCCAGCTTCATTTTCACTGTTCCCGGAAAAACCGGAGTACCGGGAAAGCCCCTTTTTGTGCAAAAACCTCTCTAGGTCAAAATTGTTCCTTCCTACGTAGCTTTCAGAGCTTATCTAAGTGATTTTATAGCAAAACGAGCTAATTAATGGTTACTGCAAGGTGTCAAAATTGACTTTTTCACTTCACCGGAAAACTAGGCAACCGGGAAAACCGGTTTTGCTACAACTGACTATTTACCCGGTGGCCTTTTAAAACATATTTTTTTCGGAAATCCAAAAAATTTATTTTTCGAGCAATTATCAAAAAACACATTCTACTGGTGACTCCTGCCATATCTATTCTAGCGAAATAACGGAAAGGTGCATCTGTACCGGCCAGGTAAGAAATGAAATTTCATTCCACAAGGTCTTAACTAAAATTGATTAAAATGTCAGAAATAGCAGTTAGATTGGTGAAAATAAGCAAAAGATTCGGGTAACTGCCGGGTAGCCAGCTTTTGCCAGAAATTTCTTTTCTGTTTTCCCGGATGAATGTAGTACCGGGACATCCCGTTTGGTGAAAATACATCCGATTGCCAAAGACTCGAATGTGAATGTCTTTTTCAGAAACGAAATATGTGGAATAGCTGCAAAACTAGCAAAAAACTGACAAATGAGGACTTTTACCGGTCTGGGGGTTGAAAAATAACGGAGCCTCACATCTATTCCGGTCATGCAAAAAAAATTATTTAAATATACCGGTTTTCTTTCCGGAACGAAACAGAAGGAATAATTCTTCGTTTATCGGGTGAAATTAAGCAATAGATTCGGGTAACTCCCGGGTAGCCAGCTTCATTTTCACTGTTCCCGGAAAAACCGGAGTACCGGGAAAGCCCCTTTTTGTGCAAAAACCTCTCTAGGTCAAAATTGTTCCTTCCTACGTAGCTTTCAGAGCTTATCTAAGTGATTTTATAGCAAAACGAGCTAGTTAATGGTTACTGCAAGGTGTCAAAACTGACTTTTTCACTTCACCGGAAAACTAGGCAACCGGGAAAACCGGTTTTGCTACAACTGACTATTTACCCAGTGGCCTTTTAAAACATATTTTTTTCGGAAATCCAAAAAATTTATTTTTCGAGCAATTATCAAAAAACACATTCTACTGGTGACTCCTGCCATATCTATTCTAGCGAAATAACGGAAAGGTGCATCTGTACCGGCCAGGTAAGAAATGAAATTTCATTCAACAAGGTCTTAACTAAAATTGATTAAAATGTCAGAAATAGCAGTTAGATTGGTGAAAGTAAGCAAAAGATTCGGGTAACTGCCGGGTAGCCAGCTTTTGCCAGAAATTTCTTTTCCGTTTTCCCGGATGAATGTAGTACCGGGACATCCCGTTTTGGTGAAAATACATCCGATTGCCAAAGACTCGAAGGTGAATGTCTTTTTCAGAAACGAAATATGTGGAATAGCTGCAAAACTAGCAAAAAACTGAAAAATGAGGACTTTTATCGGTCTGGGGGTTGAAAAATAACGGAGCCTCACATCTATTCCGGTCATGCAAAAAAAATTATTTAAATGTACCGGTTTTCTTTCCGGAACGAAACAGAAGGAATAATTCTTCGTTTATCGGGTGAAATTAAGCAATAGATTCGGGTAACTCCCGGGTAGCCAGCTTCATTTTCACTGTTCCCGGAAAAACCGGAGTACCAGGAAAGCCCCTTTTTGTGCAAAAACCTCTCTAGGTCAAAATTGTTCCTTCCTACGTAGCTTTCAGAGCTTATCTAAGTGATTTTATAGCAAAACGAGCTAATTAATGGTTACTGCAAGGTGTCAAAATTGACTTTTTCACTTCACCGGAAAACTAGGCAACCGGGAAAACCGGTTTTGCTACAACTGACTATTTACCCGGTGGCCTTTTAAAACATATTTTTTTCGGAAATCCAAAAAATTTATTTTTCGAGCAATTATCAAAAAACACATTCTACTGGTGACTCCTGCCATATCTATTCTAGCGAAATAACGGAAAGGTGCATCTGTACCGGCCAGGTAAGAAATGAAATTTCATTCAACAAGGTCTTAACTAAAATTGATTAAAATGTCAGAAATAGCAGTTAGATTGGTGAAAGTAAGCAAAAGATTCGGGTAACTGCCGGGTAGCCAGCTTTTGCCAGAAATTTCTTTTCCGTTTTCCCGGATGAATGTAGTACCGGGACATCCCGTTTTGGTGAAAATACATCCGATTGCCAAAGACTCGAAGGTGAATGTCTTTTTCAGAAACGAAATATGTGGAATAGCTGCAAAACTAGCAAAAAACTGAAAAATGAGGACTTTTATCGGTCTGGGGGTTGAAAAA
Source organism: Platynereis dumerilii (assembly GCA_026936325.1). NCBI lineage: Eukaryota > Metazoa > Annelida > Polychaeta > Phyllodocida > Nereididae > Platynereis > Platynereis dumerilii. The sequence continues at coordinate 118,332,153 of JAPTHN010000001.1, forward strand.
TAACGGAGCCTCACATCTATTCCGGTCATGCAAAAAAAATTATTTAAATGTACCGGTTTTCTTTCCGGAACGAAACAGAAGGAATAATTCTTCGTTTATCGGGTGAAATTAAGCAATAGATTCGGGTAACTCCCGGGTAGCCAGCTTCATTTTCACTGTTCCCGGAAAAACCGGAGTACCGGGAAAGCCCCTTTTTGTGCAAAAACCTCTCTAGGTCAAAATTGTTCCTTCCTACGTAGCTTTCAGAGCTTATCTAAGTGATTTTATAGCAAAACGAGCTAGTTAATGGTTACTGCAAGGTGTCAAAACTGACTTTTTCACTTCACCGGAAAACTAGGCAACCGGGAAAACCGGTTTTGCTACAACTGACTATTTACCCAGTGGCCTTTTAAAACATATTTTTTTCGGAAATCCAAAAAATTTATTTTTCGAGCAATTATCAAAAAACACATTCTACTGGTGACTCCTGCCATATCTATTCTAGCGAAATAACGGAAAGGTGCATCTGTACCGGCCAGGTAAGAAATGAAATTTCATTCAACAAGGTCTTAACTAAAATTGATTAAAATGTCAGAAATAGCAGTTAGATTGGTGAAAGTAAGCAAAAGATTCGGGTAACTGCCGGGTAGCCAGCTTTTGCCAGAAATTTCTTTTCCGTTTTCCCGGATGAATGTAGTACCGGGACATCCCGTTTTGGTGAAAATACATCCGATTGCCAAAGACTCGAAGGTGAATGTCTTTTTCAGAAACGAAATATGTGGAATAGCTGCAAAACTAGCAAAAAACTGAAAAATGAGGACTTTTATCGGTCTGGGGGTTGAAAAATAACGGAGCCTCACATCTATTCCGGTCATGCAAAAAAAATTATTTAAATGTACCGGTTTTCTTTCCGGAACGAAACAGAAGGAATAATTCTTCGTTTATCGGGTGAAATTAAGCAATAGATTCGGGTAACTCCCGGGTAGCCAGCTTCATTTTCACTGTTCCCGGAAAAACCGGAGTACCGGGAAAGCCCCTTTTTGTGCAAAAACCTCTCTAGGTCAAAATTGTTCCTTCCTACGTAGCTTTCAGAGCTTATCTAAGTGATTTTATAGCAAAACGAGCTAATTAATGGTTACTGCAAGGTGTCAAAATTGACTTTTTCACTTCACCGGAAAACTAGGCAACCGGGAAAACCGGTTTTGCTACAACTGACTATTTACCCGGTGGCCTTTTAAAACATATTTTTTTCGGAAATCCAAAAAATTTATTTTTCGAGCAATTATCAAAAAACACATTCTACTGGTGACTCCTGCCATATCTATTCTAGCGAAATAACGGAAAGGTGCATCTGTACCGGCCAGGTAAGAAATGAAATTTCATTCAACAAGGTCTTAACTAAAATTGATTAAAATGTCAGAAATAGCAGTTAGATTGGTGAAAGTAAGCAAAAGATTCGGGTAACTGCCGGGTAGCCAGCTTTTGCCAGAAATTTCTTTTCCGTTTTCCCGGATGAATGTAGTACCGGGACATCCCGTTTTGGTGAAAATACATCCGATTGCCAAAGACTCGAAGGTGAATGTCTTTTTCAGAAACGAAATATGTGGAATAGCTGCAAAACTAGCAAAAAACTGAAAAATGAGGACTTTTATCGGTCTGGGGGTTGAAAAATAACGGAGCCTCACATCTATTCCGGTCATGCAAAAAAAATTATTTAAATGTACCGGTTTTCTTTCCGGAACGAAACAGAAGGAATAATTCTTCGTTTATCGGGTGAAATTAAGCAATAGATTCGGGTAACTCCCGGGTAGCCAGCTTCATTTTCACTGTTCCCGGAAAAACCGGAGTACCAGGAAAGCCCCTTTTTGTGCAAAAACCTCTCTAGGTCAAAATTGTTCCTTCCTACGTAGCTTTCAGAGCTTATCTAAGTGATTTTATAGCAAAACGAGCTAATTAATGGTTACTGCAAGGTGTCAAAATTGACTTTTTCACTTCACCGGAAAACTAGGCAACCGGGAAAACCGGTTTTGCTACAACTGAATATTTACCCGGTAGCCTTTTAAAACATATTTTTTTCGGAAATCCAAAAAATTTATTTTTCGAGCAATTATCAAAAAACACATTCTACTGGTGACTCCTGCCATATCTATTCTAGCGAAATAACGGAAAGGTGCATCTGTACCGGCCAGGTAAGAAATGAAATTTCATTCCACAAGGTCTTAACTAAAATTGATTAAAATGTCAGAAATAGCAGTTAGATTGGTGAAAATAAGCAAAAGATTCGGGTAACTGCCGGGTAGCCAGCTTTTGCCAGAAATTTCTTTTCTGTTTTCCCGGATGAATGTAGTACCGGGACATCCCGTTTGGTGAAAATACATCCGATTGCCAAAGACTCGAATGTGAATGTCTTTTTCAGAAACGAAATATGTGGAATAGCTGCAAAACTAGCAAAAAACTGACAAATGAGGACTTTTACCGGTCTGGGGGTTGAAAAATAACGGAGCCTCACATCTATTCCGGTCATGCAAAAAAAATTATTTAAATATACCGGTTTTCTTTCCGGAACGAAACAGAAGGAATAATTCTTCGTTTATCGGGTGAAATTAAGCAATAGATTCGGGTAACTCCCGGGTAGCCAGCTTCATTTTCACTGTTCCCGGAAAAACCGGAGTACCGGGAAAGCCCCTTTTTGTGCAAAAACCTCTCTAGGTCAAAATTGTTCCTTCCTACGTAGCTTTCAGAGCTTATCTAAGTGATTTTATAGCAAAACGAGCTAGTTAATGGTTACTGCAAGGTGTCAAAACTGACTTTTTCACTTCACCGGAAAACTAGGCAACCGGGAAAACCGGTTTTGCTACAACTGACTATTTACCCAGTGGCCTTTTAAAACATATTTTTTTCGGAAATCCAAAAAATTTATTTTTCGAGCAATTATCAAAAAACACATTCTACTGGTGACTCCTGCCATATCTATTCTAGCGAAATAACGGAAAGGTGCATCTGTACCGGCCAGGTAAGAAATGAAATTTCATTCAACAAGGTCTTAACTAAAATTGATTAAAATGTCAGAAATAGCAGTTAGATTGGTGAAAGTAAGCAAAAGATTCGGGTAACTGCCGGGTAGCCAGCTTTTGCCAGAAATTTCTTTTCCGTTTTCCCGGATGAATGTAGTACCGGGACATCCCGTTTTGGTGAAAATACATCCGATTGCCAAAGACTCGAAGGTGAATGTCTTTTTCAGAAACGAAATATGTGGAATAGCTGCAAAACTAGCAAAAAACTGAAAAATGAGGACTTTTATCGGTCTGGGGGTTGAAAAATAACGGAGCCTCACATCTATTCCGGTCATGCAAAAAAAATTATTTAAATGTACCGGTTTTCTTTCCGGAACGAAACAGAAGGAATAATTCTTCGTTTATCGGGTGAAATTAAGCAATAGATTCGGGTAACTCCCGGGTAGCCAGCTTCATTTTCACTGTTCCCGGAAAAACCGGAGTACCAGGAAAGCCCCTTTTTGTGCAAAAACCTCTCTAGGTCAAAATTGTTCCTTCCTACGTAGCTTTCAGAGCTTATCTAAGTGATTTTATAGCAAAACGAGCTAATTAATGGTTACTGCAAGGTGTCAAAATTGACTTTTTCACTTCACCGGAAAACTAGGCAACCGGGAAAACCGGTTTTGCTACAACTGACTATTTACCCGGTGGCCTTTTAAAACATATTTTTTTCGGAAATCCAAAAAATTTATTTTTCGAGCAATTATCAAAAAACACATTCTACTGGTGACTCCTGCCATATCTATTCTAGCGAAATAACGGAAAGGTGCATCTGTACCGGCCAGGTAAGAAATGAAATTTCATTCAACAAGGTCTTAACTAAAATTGATTAAAATGTCAGAAATAGCAGTTAGATTGGTGAAAGTAAGCAAAAGATTCGGGTAACTGCCGGGTAGCCAGCTTTTGCCAGAAATTTCTTTTCCGTTTTCCCGGATGAATGTAGTACCGGGACATCCCGTTTTGGTGAAAATACATCCGATTGCCAAAGACTCGAAGGTGAATGTCTTTTTCAGAAACGAAATATGTGGAATAGCTGCAAAACTAGCAAAAAACTGAAAAATGAGGACTTTTATCGGTCTGGGGGTTGAAAAATAACGGAGCCTCACATCTATTCCGGTCATGCAAAAAAAATTATTTAAATGTACCGGTTTTCTTTCCGGAACGAAACAGAAGGAATAATTCTTCGTTTATCGGGTGAAATTAAGCAATAGATTCGGGTAACTCCCGGGTAGCCAGCTTCATTTTCACTGTTCCCGGAAAAACCGGAGTACCGGGAAAGCCCCTTTTTGTGCAAAAACCTCTCTAGGTCAAAATTGTTCCTTCCTACGTAGCTTTCAGAGCTTATCTAAGTGATTTTATAGCAAAACGAGCTAATTAATGGTTACTGCAAGGTGTCAAAATTGACTTTTTCACTTCACCGGAAAACTAGGCAACCGGGAAAACCGGTTTTGCTACAACTGACTATTTACCCGGTGGCCTTTTAAAACATATTTTTTTCGGAAATCCAAAAAATTTATTTTTCGAGCAATTATCGAAAAACACATTCTACTGGTGACTCCTGCCATATCTATTCTAGCGAAATAACGGAAAGGTGCATCTGTACCGGCCAGGTAAGAAATGAAATTTCATTCCATGAGAAAAGCTGTGATGGTCTTTCCAGATAAAAGTATAAATGTTAATAATAATATGAATTTTACTCACTGAGTTTATTTAATGCGCGAATCGACAACAAACTACTCTTTCGCGTGGAAAGGGGTGATAACATTTCTTAATGTCAAATTTTGAATTGTGGTTCCCTAGATGCAAGTGAAAACAGACCTTTTTTTAATTTCACACGCTTAACAATTTTTCTTTTCCCATGTGGCTCTTGAATTTTTTTTTTCACCAAAACTTCATAGTCCCCCAAAAGGTCATCTTGTGGGCCCCCATCGCAGCATGCCGATCTGTTAAATTCGCCTAGATTTACGCAATTTGACTGCAGGGAGGGGGGGGTGACTTGCAAAATTTTATGAATTTTTCTTTATTTTCTGCCTAAATGACTGCCCTTCATACTGTGGCCAGCTACTTAATGCTAATCTTTAACATTGTAACTCATTTCTGTGTAAGTTGATGGCCTACAACCCATATTTCATGAAATTGCACCTGCATTTCTTCACTAATCAAGGCACAGCTTTCTATTTTCTCCCGGCCTTAATCCTATAAAACCACTCTCGTCTGCTAAAATTACATAAAACCACTGTCGTCTGCTAGATATGTAATTTCTGAGTGCAGTTCAGCTTGCAGGATACTAATGTAGCATAGCAATGACTAGAATTAGGAATATTTTGGGTTGTAACACCTAGACTACTGCTTATCTGTTAAATGTCTGTTCTTGCACTTTTGCCACTGTTTATTGGTGTAAACATGAAGCAAACATACACAAAAAGGTTGCTTTATGGCTTCTTTCTGTGTTGCAGATTCATCAGGAGCTTCAGAAGGCTTTGATTGGGTGACTAGAAAAAAAAGTTTATCTTGAAAAGGTTTTGAAACCAGGATGTCTCAGTTGCTGGCCCAACGCCTTAACCACTACACCACGGAGGATTGATGCAGACATGTTGCTCGGATTCCACACAATTTCGGACTTTGCTTGAATAAATGTCAACCATTTCTCATACTGTGGTAGCTAAACAAGGGGGACGGGTAGGGAATAGCACTTTCCATCCCTTATTCAGGAAGTTACCTGGTTTTAGTTCTGAAAATATGTGTTTAAGGTTAGAAGTACAACTTTTTTTTTCTGTTTTAGTTCCAGTTTAACAAGAGTCGGGAGTCAGAGTTGGAGTCGTAATTCAGGAGACCCAAGGAGTCGGAGTCGGAGTCGCTTTTCAGAAAGGCAAAGGAGTCGGGAGTCAGAGTCGGTTCACGTATCACCCGACTCCAAAGCCCTGACAACAACCCAATTGTTCTGTAGTTCATATACCTTATTTTCAGATACCGATGCCAACATCTTGAATTTTCATTCAAAATCTGCTTTATCCTCAATATTTTCTTCAAAAAAGGTTAATGGGACAGTTTTTGAAAGTATTGTGTATGTTATCGGAAAATTTCATAAGATTACATGTATTCCCATCCAACAAGCCACAAAATCAATATTATCAATGCCAGCAAAATTTTTGAGAATTCTCGTTCGAGCGAGAAAATGCTGAATCATTGCCGATCTCGAGACCTCTAGAAAATTCTCGGTCTCATTGGAAACACTAGCCCCGTCCCCCTTGTCAATGAAAGTTTGACATTTGTAAAAATTGTGATACGTCTGAGGTTATGTGGAATCCAAACGTATTGTCAGTATGATCCTCACTGGTGCATAGGCCTAGCAGTTAAGACATCGGGCCAGCCATTGAGAGGTCCTGAGTTCAAAGTGTGTTCATTGCTACTTTCTCTTTTCTACCAGAATATTAGCCTTCTGAAGCCCTTTCATGGAACAGCAACACATAATTAAGCCTTAAAATAACCTTTTGATGTTTGTTTGCTTCATTTTCACACCATCAAACAAAAGCAAAAGTAAAAGAAAAAACATGCTATTAGGGGCCGACCAGATGATCTTGGGGGGGGGGGCTATGGATATTTGGTGAAAAAAAAAAATTGTTTCCCACTTGACACTGAAAAAAAAAAAGTTTGTTCAAAACATGGAAATAAAAAAAAAGTTTGTTTCCACCTGTAGCTAGGGTATCGTAATGTTAAAATTCAGATAAAAGTGTTTGTCGCGAGTGCGCATGCGAAAAAATTGTTCGTCACAGGGGTAAAGTCCATAGCCCCCCCCCCCAACTACCGTCTGGTCGGCCCCTTATTGATAACCAGCAATCTAGCTACCACAACAGGCCAAAATACAGGTCATACAAGCCATTTCCAGTGTAAATCAATAGCCTGTATGCTGATTTACCCACGGAAGACTCGTAAGTAGCAGATGACAAAATTCACTTAGATAAGCTCTGAAAGCTACTGGGACATCACGTTTTGGAGAAAATACAAGGAAGTCAAGGAACATATTTGACCTAGCAAGGTTTTTGCACAAAAAGGGGCTGTCCGGGTATTCCAGCAGTTTTGCCGGGACGTGTGAAAATGAAGCTGGCTACCCGGGAGTCACCCAAATCTATTGCCTAATTTCACTCAATAAACGGAGAATTATTCCTTTTGTTTCGTTTCCGGAAAGAAAAACGATAAATTTAAATAATGTTTTTGGAATGACCGGAAGATGTGACGCTCTGTTTTTTCTTTCTAGTTTTGCAGATATTCCGCAAAGAAAGCCGGTACACTAAAATAATTTTTTTGCATGACCAGAATTACGCGAATCTATTGCTTAATTTCACCCAATAAACGAAGAATTATTCCTTCTGTTTCGTTCCGGAAAGAAAACCGGTACATTTAAATAATTGTTTTGTATGACCGGAATAGATGTGAGGCTCCGTTTTTTTCAACACCCAGACCGATAAAAGTACTCATTTTTCAGTTTTTTGCTAGTTTTGCAGCTATTCCACATATTTCGGTTCTGAAAAAGACATTCACATTCGAGTCTTTGGCAATCGGATGTATTTTCACCAAAACGGGATGTCCCGGTACTACATTCATCCGGGAAAACGGAAAAGAAATTTCTGGCAAAAGCTGGCTACCCGGCAGTTACCCGAATCTTTTGCTTATTTTCACCAATCTAACTGCTATTTCTGACATTTTAATCAATTTTAGTTAAAACCTTGTGGAATGAAATTTCATTTCTTACCTGGCCGGTACAGATGCACCTTTCCGTTATTTCACTAGAATAGATATGGCAGGAGTCACCAGTAGAATGTGTTTTTTGATAATTGCTCGAAAAAATAAATTTTTTGGATTTTCGATAAAAATATGTTTAAAAGGCCACTGGGTAAATAATCATTTGTAGCAAAACCGGTTTTCCCGGTTGCCTAGTTTTCCGGTGAGGTGAAAAAGTCAGTTTTGACAGCTTGCAGTAACCATAGAGCTATAAGGGGAAGAGGGCACGGCCGGCTGTATCAAAGGTTCACTCAGCGTCTCTCATGAGACTATAATGATGTGTGAAAAATCACAAGTATAGGTTAAAAAACCCCTTCTTAATGACATTTTAGTGATCTAATGACCCTCCTAACGGTCTCCAGTGGCTAAATAGCATAACAATTCCTCTGTTTAGCATTGAAGAAATAAGAGATGTTTTCTATCTATCTATCTATCTATCTATCTATCTATCTATCTATCTATCTATCTATCTATCTATCTATCTATCTATCTATCTATCTATCCATCTATCATTCATCTATCCATTCATCATTCTGTCTAGGTGTCTGTCTGAATGAATCGATTAATCAGTCTATTAGCCTATCAATCAAACAATCAATCTATCTATCTATCTGCCTGTCTATCCATGTATCTGTCTTTCTGTCTTTCTGTCCTTCTGCCTATCTACACTGTGTTTAGCTGGGTGTTTATGTAAAATGTTATCATTAAAAGAAATATTTTGATTACAAAGACTGTTTATCTGTAAATATCAGTTCAAAACATAATGATGGTTTGTGAAAATATCTGTATCAGCCAAAGACAACTTTAGTGTCCAGAAATGTCAGTTGGTTGTGCTAAAATAATGTGTTTCACAAAGAATAATGAACTTCTGTCTTGATCTGAGTGGTGGTTTATTTGCTTAAAATTCACAATGTGCGCACCCTTGCGCACTTTTCTAATATGGCCAAACATATCAATTAACATTTAAAGTTTAATATCCCAAAATATCAAATCCGCCAAACACGTCCCTGTTGAGATATGACAGGTTTAATAAAGACTATTTTCATTAGTTTTTTCCTTACTTTTAACTTAAATCCTTAAGAATAAGGGGTTATAATGGTCCTAAATTTTCGGGGAAAAGACTGACTTGTAGGTCTCAAAAAGCTGGATTTTATAGGATCAATCAATCTGCAGCGATTTAAGATCCTTTCATTTTGATGCATGGACTCAGTGGGGAGTTCTAGGCAGAACTGGGAGAGGGGTAAAAAGTTTGAAATGTGCGGGCGAGACGCTGATTGGATGAAAGACTGCCGCCTGCAATAAACTATCAATTAGGAGAGAGGCCAATACCGCGAAATTCAAAGGATTTTTCAAACTTTCTTTTGAAGATTTTAGCACATTTGTGTGTAAAACATAAAATTTAGCAAATGGATCATGACCAAATTGAGTGTTCTATCCTGTTAAGTTATACATCCATGCAGTAACCATTAACTAGCTCGTTTTGCTATAAAATCACTTAGATAAGCTCTGAAAGCTACGTAGGAAGGAACAATTTTGACCTAGAGAGGTTTTTGCACAAAAAGGGGCTTTCTCGGTACTCCGGTTTTTCCGGGACCGGTGAAAATGAAGCTGGCTACCCGGGAGTTACGCGAATCTATTGCTTAATTTCACCCGATAAACAAAGAATTATTCCTTCTGTTTCGTTCCGGAAAGAAAACCGGTACATTTAAATAATTTTTTTTGCATGACCGGAATAGATGTGAGGCTCCGTTATTTTTCAACCCCCAGACCGGTAAAAGTCCTCATTTTTCAGTTTTTTGCTAGTTTTGCAGCTATTCCACATATTTCGGTTCTGAAAAAGACATTCACATTCGAGTCTTTGGCAATCGGATGTATTTTCACCAAAACGGGATGTCCCGGTACTACATTCATCCGAAAAACGGAAAAGAAATTTCTGACAAAGGCTGGCTAGTGGCTACCCGGCAGTTACCCGAATCTTTTGCTTATTTTCACCAATCTAACTGCTATTTCTGACATTTTAATCAATTTTAGTTAAGACCTTGTTGAATGAAATTTCATTTCTTACCTGGCCGGTACAGATGCACCTTTCCGTTATTTCGCTAGAATAGATATGGCAGGAGTCACCAGTAGAATGTGTTTTTTGATAATTGCTCGAAAAATAAATTTTTTTTTTTTTTTTTAAAAATATGTTTTAAAAGGCCACTGGGTAAATAATCATTTGTAGCAAAACCGGTTTTCCCGGTTGCCTAGTTTTCCGGTGAAGTGAAAAAGTCAATTTTGACAGCTTGCAGTAACAATCAATTAGCTCGTTTTGCTATAAAATCACTTAGATAAGCTCTGAAAGCTACGTAGGAAGGAACAATTTTGACCTAGAGAGGTTTTTGCACAAAAAGGGGCTTTCCCGGTACTCCGGTTTTTCCGGGAACAGTGAAAATGAAGCTGGCTACCCGGGAGTTACCCGAATCTATTGCTTATTTTCACCCAATAGACGGAGAATTATTCCTTCTGTTTCGTTCCGGAAAGAATACCGGTACATTTAAATAATTTTTTTTGCATGACCGGAACAGGCTTGAAGCTCTGTTATTTTTTCACCCCCAGACCGGTAAAAGTCCTCATTTTTCAGTTTTTTGCTAGTTTTGCAGCTATTAAACATATTTCGGTTCTGAAAAAGACATTCACATTCGAGTCTTTGGCAATCGGATGTATTTTCACCAAAACGGGATGTCCCGGTACTACATTCATCCGGGAATACGGAAAAGAAATTTCTGGCAAAGGCTGGCTACCCGGCAGTTACCCGAATCTTTTGCTTATTTTCACCAATCTAACTGCTATTTCTGACATTTTAATCAATTTTAGTTAAGACCTTGTGGAATGAAATTTCATTTCTTACCTGGCCGGTACAGATGCACATTTCCGTTATTTCACTAGAATAGATATGGCAGGAGTCACCAGTAGAATGTGTTTTTTGATAATTGCTCGAAAAATAAATTTTTTGGATTTCCGGAAAAAATATGTTTTAAAAGGCCACTGGGTAAATAATCATTTGTAGCAAAACCGGTTTTCCCGGTTGCCTGGTTTTCTGGTGAAGTGAAAAAGTCAATTTTGACAGCTTGCAGTAACCATTAATTAGCTCGTTTTGCTATAAAATCACTTAGATAAGCTCTGAAAGCTACGTAGGAAGGAACAAATTTGACCTAGAGAGGTTTTTGCACAAAAAGGGGCTTTCCCGGTACTCCGGTTTTTCCGGGACCGGTGAAAATGAAGCTGGCTACCCGTCAGTTACCCGAAGCTATTGCTTAATTTCACCCGATAAACGTAGAATTATTGCTTCTGTTTCGTTCCGGAAAGAAAACCGGTACATTTAAATAATTTTTTTTGCATGACCGGAATAGTTGTGACGCTCTGTTATTTTTCAACCCCCAGACCGATAAAAGTACTCATTTTTCAGTTTTTTGCTAGTTTTGCAGCTATTCCACATATTTCGGTTCCGAAAAAGACATTCACATCCGAGTCTTTAGCAATCGGACGTATTTTCACCAAAACGCAATGTCCCGGTACTACATTCATCCGTGAAAACGGAAAAGAAATTTCTGACAAAAGCTGGCTACCCGGTAGTTACCTGAATCTTTTGCTTATTTACACCAATTTAACTGCTTTTTATGACATTTAAATCAATTTTAGTTAAAACCTTGGGGAATGAAATTTCATTTCTTACCTGACCGGTACAGATGCACCTTTCCGTTATTTCGCTAGAATAGATATGGCAGGAGTCACCAGTAGAATGTGTTTTTTGATAATTGCTCGAAAAATAAATTTTTTGGATTTCCGAAAAAAATATGTTTTAAAAGGCCACCGGGTAAATAGTCAGTTGTAGCAAAACCGGTTTTCCCGGTTGCCTAGTTTTCCGGTGAAATGAAAAAGTCAATTTTGACACCTTGCAGTAACCATTAATTAGCTCGTTTTGCTATAAAATCACTTAGATAAGCTCTGAAAGCTACGTAGGAAGGAACAAATTTGACCTAGAGAGGTTTTTGCACAAAAAGGGGCTTTCCCGGTACTCCGGTTTTTCCGGGACCGGTGAAAATGAAGCTGGCTACCCGTCAGTTACCCGAATCTATTGCTTAATTTCACCCGATAAACGTAGAATTATTGCTTCTGTTTCGTTCCGGAAAGAAAACCGGTACATTTAAATAATTTTTTTTGCATGACCGGAATAGGTGTGACGCTCTGTTATTTTTCAACCCCCAGACCGATAAAAGTACTCATTTTTCAGTTTTTTGCTAGTTTTGCGGCTATTCCACATATTTCGGTTCCGAAAAAGACATTCACATCCGAGTCTTTAGCAATCGGACGTATTTTCACCAAAACGCAATGTCCCGGTACTACATTCATCCGTGAAAACGGAAAAGAAATTTCTGACAAAAGCTGGCTACCCGGTAGTTACCTGAATCTTTTGCTTATTTACACCAATTTAACTGCTTTTTATGACATTTTAATCAATTTTAGTTAAAACCTTGGGGAATGAAATTTCATTTCTTACCTGACCGGTACAGATGCACCTTTCCGTTATTTCGCTAGAATAGATATGGCAGGAGTCACCAGTAGAATGTGTTTTTTGATAATTGCTCGAAAAATAAATTTTTTGGATTTCCGAAAAAAATATGCTTTAAAAGGCCACCGGGTAAATAGTCAGTTGTAGCAAAACCGGTTTTCCCGGTTGCCTAGTTTTCCGGTGAAGTGAAAAAGTCAATTTTGACACCTTGCAGTAACCATTAATTAGCTCGTTTTGCTATAAAATCACTTAGATAAGCTCTGAAAGCTACGTAGGAAGGAACAAATTTGACCTAGAGAGGTTTTTGTACAAAAAGGGGCTTTCCCGGTACTCCGGTTTTTCCGGGACCGGTGAAAATGAAGCTGGCTACCCATCAGTTACCCGAATCTATTGCTTAATTTCACCCGATAAACGTAGAATTATTGCTTCTGTTTCGTTCCGGAAAGAAAACCGGTACATTTAAATAATTTTTTTTGCATGACCGGAATAGGTGAGACGCTCTGTTATTTTTCAACCCCCAGACCGATAAAAGTACTCATTTTTCAGTTTTTTGCTAGTTTTGCAGCTATTCCACATATTTCGGTTCCGAAAAAGACATTCACATCCGAGTCTTTAGCAATCGGACGTATTTTCACCAAAACGCAATGTCCCGGTACTACATTCATCCGTGAAAACGGAAAAGAAATTTCTGACAAAAGCTGGCTACCCGGTAGTTACCTGAATCTTTTGCTTATTTACACCAATTTAACTGCTTTTTATGACATTTTAATCAATTTTAGTTAAAACCTTGGGGAATGAAATTTCATTTCTTACCTGACCGGTACAGATGCACCTTTCCGTTATTTCGCTAGAATAGATATGGCAGGAGTCACCAGTAGAATGTGTTTTTTGATAATTGCTCGAAAAATAAATTTTTTGGATTTCCGAAAAAAATATGTTTTAAAAGGCCACCGGGTAAATAGTCAGTTGTAGCAAAACCGGTTTTCCCGGTTGCCTAGTTTTCCGGTGAAGTGAAAAAGTCAATTTTGACACCTTGCAGTAACCATTAATTAGCTCGTTTTGCTATAAAATCACTTAGATAAGCTCTGAAAGCTACGTAGGAAGGAACAAATTTGACCTAGAGAGGTTTTTGCACAAAAAGGGGCTTTCCCGGTACTCCGGTTTTTCCGGGACCGGTGAAAATGAAGCTGGCTACCCGGGAGTTACCCGAATCTATTGCTTAATTTCACCCAATAAACGTAGAATTATTGCTTCTGTTCGGTTCCGGAAAGAAAACCGGTACATTTAAATAACTTTTTTTGCATGACCGGAATAGGTGTGACGCCCTGTTATTTTTCAACCCCCAGACCGGAAAAAGTACTCATTTTTCAGTTTTTTGATAATTTTGCAGCTATTCGACATATCTTAGTTTTGAAAAAGACATTCACATTCGAGTCTTTGGCAATTGGATGTATTTTCACCAAAACGGGATGTCCCGGTACTACATTCATCCGGGAAAACGGAAAAGACATTTCTGGCAAAAGCTGGCTACCCGGCAGTTACCCGAATCTTTTGCTTATTTTCACCAATCTAACTGCTATTTCTGACATTTTAATCAATTTTAGTTAAGACCTTGTGGAATGAAATTTCATTTCTTACCTGGCCGGTACAGATGCACCTTTCCGTTATTTCGCTAGAATAGATATGGCAGGAGTCACCAGTAGAATGTGTTTTTTGATAATTGCTCGAAAAATAAATTTTTTGGATTTCCGAAAAAAATATGTTTTAAAAGGCTACCGGGTAAATATTCAGTTGTAGCAAAACCGGTTTTCCCGGTTGCCTAGTTTTCCGGTGAAGTGAAAAAGTCAATTTTGACACCTTGCAGTAACCATTAATTAGCTTGTTTTGCTATAAAATCACTTAGATAAGCTCTGAAAGCTACGTAGGAAGGAACAAATTCGACCTAGAGAGGTTTTTGCACAAAAAGGGGCTTTCCCGGTACTCCGGTTTTTCCGGGACCGGTGAAAATGAAGCTGGCTACCCGTCAGTTACCCGAATCTATTGCTTAATTTCACCCAATAAACGTAGAATTATTGCTTCTGTTTCGTTCCGGAAAGAAAACCGGTACATTTAAATAATTTTTTTTGCATGACCGGAATAGGTGTGACGCTCCGTTATTTTTCAACCCCCAGACCGATAAAAGTACTCATTTTTCAGTTTTTTGCTAGTTTTGCAGCTATTCCACATATTTCGGTTCCGAAAAAGACATTCACATCCGAGTCTTTAGCAATTGGACGTATTTTCACCAAAACGCAATGTCCCGGTACTACATTCATCCGTGAAAACGGAAAAGATATTTCTGACAAAAGCTGGCTACCCGGTAGTTACCTGAATCTTTTGCTTATTTACACCAATTTAACTGCTTTTTATGACATTTTAATCAATTTTAGTTAAAACCTTGGGGAATGAAATTTCATTTCTTACCTGACCGGTACAGATGCACCTTTCCGTTATTTCGCTAGAATAGATATGGCAGGAGTCACCAGTAGAATGTGTTTTTTGATAATTGCTCGAAAAATAAATTTTTTGGATTTCCGAAAAAAATATGTTTTAAAAGGCCACCGGGTAAATAATCAGTTGTAGCAAAACCGGTTTTCCCCGTTGCCTAGTTTTCCGGTGAAGTGAAAAAGTCAATTTTGACACCTTGCAGTAACCATTATTTAGCTCGTTTTGCTATAAAATCACTTAGATAAGCTCTGAAAGCTACGTAGGAAGGAACAAATTTGACCTAGAGAGGTTTTTGCACAAAAAGGGGCTTTCCCGGTACTCCGGTTTTTCCGGGACCGGTGAAAATGAAGCTGGCTACCCGTCAGTTACCCGAATCTATTGCTTAATTTCACCCGATAAACGTAGAATTATTGCTTCTGTTTCGTTCCGGAAAGAAAACCGGTACATTTAAATAATTTTTTTTGCATGACCGGAATAGGTGTGACGCTCTGTTATTTTTCAACCCCCAGACCGGTAAAAGTACTCATTTTTCAGTTTTTTGCTAGTTTTGCAGCTATTCCACATATTTGCAGTAGCCATTAATTAGCCCGTTTTGCTATAAAATCACTTAGATAAGCTCTGAAAGCTACGTAGGAAGGAACAAATTTGACCATGAAAGGTTTTTGCACAACAAGGGGCTTTCCCGGTATTCCGTTGGACAGAGATTTATGGGGGGGGATACATGCTCCCCAATGCCACCACAGGATGTCACATATTTTCATTTTTTTTATTGTAGTATAGCCTATTGATTTCCCTTTCTTTAATATTTTTCATTGCTTGAGCATATTCAGGTAGCTGCCAGGTAACTGCCAGGTAGCCAGGTCAGGTGGTTAACTTCACCACATTTCAGGTAGCTGCCGGGTAACTGCCAGGTAGCCAGTTCGGGTAGCCAATTTTACAAAAATTTTGGGTAGCTCTCGGGTAGCTGTCGGGTAGCCAGACTCGGGTAGCCAACTTTACCTATCTGTCAATCTGGGCTTGGTGTGAACTGTGTACATTGGGTACATTCGTTTCGCTGCTCCAAAGTGCTCCCTGGAGTAGAGCAGTAACTGTAAAATGCGGAACAGACGTTTCGGCAGCGGGGCAGCCAGTCTGTTGGTTCAAGTCTGGGAAAACACTATTCAGTCCAAGTGCAGACCATGTGGACCAACTGGATAACAGGTCCATAGTGATTTTGCAATAAATTATCAGATAAATTTATTAATTAAGGAAAAAGACAACTTTTTTTTCAATAAATACGGTAGACTGCTGTGTCCTGGTCTGTAGACTGTATCCAAAGAGAATTATTAATTGGGACATGCATACATTTATTTCAATTTATATAAACTATATAGGCCTATAATGGAATGATTTGTCAGCATCCTGGTCTTCTTCTTCTTCTTCTTCTTCTTCCTCTTGGAGGTTCCTCCTCTTGCTTTCAGGAGCACCCTTGCATATCAAGGTTTGTTTAGCACATGATAACAGTTACTGTTCAATTAAGTATTAATAAAAGTGAACTGAGCCATACTTAGCTGGTCTTAATTTTAGGCTGCATTCTGGCCTGCACTTTATTCTGGTCTGCCTATGGTCTGCATTTGGTCTGCACTCTGGTCTGCTAGTCTTCTGGTCTACACTTTATTCTACACTTTATTATCCACTTTAAATAATTATTCTACACTTTATTCTACACTTTATTCTGCACTTTATTCTGCACTCTGGTCTGTACTCTGGTCTACATAGACACCAAAGTCAGTCAGATTTGAAACCCTGACTTGCTTGAAAGAAGTTCAACTGACAAGTCGACTCAGCTACTCTCAGACAGACTTCACTTGACTTTCACTAACTTCAGCTGACTTAATGCAATTTCCCTTCTCTGAAACAATCTTCAACAATACATTATAACTTCGGAAATTTCAGAATTTTTTCACTCAGAAATCATGTAGGTTGCAAATGCGTCCATTTTTGTTGAGTTTTATATTGCAGAGACTTTAAAAAAGTCCTTAAATATTGTGGAATGTATCTTGTGCTCTTTATGCTGTCTAGAATGGAAACCTAAACCATTTCTGTGCGTTGAAAATAGTTATGCAACAATAACTTGACTTTAGCTGACTCAACTCTGACTTGACTGGACTGAACAATAACTTGCTGCTTGGAAAGCTAAGGCTCTGGATGGGGGAATATGGGGGACAGGGACATTGGCATATATAGGGGGGCCCTCAGGCCAAAAATTAACATGGAATAGATGAGAAAAGTTGCGGTGCGCCCCATATTCACCCCATGTAATGCCCCCCGGCCATTTTTAGATATGCCCCTGGACAGGGAACTCAAAAGTAAAATGATCAAGAGCTATCAAGGGACAGGGGGACATAAAACTAAAAACTCAATTCAGCGCTGAGGGACAGGGAATTCAAAAGCATCATTAGTAAACTTGAAAAGAGACAGGGAATTCAAAAGTTAAATGGCCAAGGGACAGGGGGACACAAAACCCCATCCAAAGCCTCAAAGCTAACTATTATGACTTCACTAGTCGACTTTATGTAGTCGACTTCGGGGTCTATAGCTCTGCACTCTGGTCTGCACATGTATACATGCAGGGGTGCCGGAACAGGGGGGGGGGCAGCCTGGGCAGGGGGGACAATTGCCCCTCCTGCCCTTGTCCAAGGTAATTAGACCAAGAGCAAAAAAAAGTACATTTGAAGCGCTCAAATTATTAAAAATTACCAAATGCATTCGGATTGTACTGCAAAATTGCCTATACTTTATACAAGGGAAGCATAATTTAAATAATTTGAGCTTCAAATGTACTCCTTTTTGTGCTGGGTAGTTTTTAATGAAAAAATAAAATACATTTTTACAATATAGCTCAAGATTTCTACCAATACCTGCTAGCCATTTTGTTTCTCACTGGATTATTTGATTTTCTATCAAGTTGGCTAACAGAGACTATTATAGAACAAAATAATGATAACTGAACAACATTTGTTTTTGTGATTATAGGCTATATATATATTTATTTGTGAAGCATTAGTGTTAAGAAATAGCGTTTTTGACATAGGTAATCGGCGTTTAATTTGGTTAAGCAAAATCGCCGTTTTGGTAATGTCAAATAGCACATGGAACGGTTTCCTAGAATGTCTGTCATCCGAGCCTGACCAGAAGGACCCAGAGCCTCATTCAATGACTCACATCACCGTTAACACTGAATAGGCTCCAATGTACTTATGCAGCAAATTATGGAAAGACATGAGTCACCCCCCCCTTCTCTTTGCACTCTACAGAGTGCCAACCTCTTGTTAAATAGATCTATATAATTGTCATGTCACGCTATTAAAATTGAAGCCATGGAATACCAAATATGATTGAAATATCTGTGTAATGGAGCTTTCAAAACACTTGTAACGTAACCCAGTTGTGTTATATTTCATTCTGAACAGTTCAATCTAGTCCATTTTGAAGATATTGTGAAAAACAAAAAAGTATGTCCGATCAAATTTAATGTCTCTTGAAAAACCACATTTAGTCCAGAGCTAGCCGTCAGTTATGCAGAAAACTGGCTTGCAAATGAGCTGGACTTTCTAAAATGTGTCTGCCATTTGTGTGGCAGCGGTGGTTGCTTAACTGTGGTCATATTCATCAATTTATTGCTGTCCCGCCGTCCCGAGCGCCTTCGTCAAGCATTTACACCAGCCCCGGAGTAGAAACGTCACTTCCGGAGTACTTGGAGTAGACCCAATCGAATGTACCCATTAATTGGGGCTGCTAATTGCTAGGATAGCCGGGGAAAACCTAAAAGCCGGGACAAGACCACGGGACGACGCGGGACGCCCGGGACGAACTAATTGCCGTGACAGAGTTCCGGGACAGCAAATTTAAAGAGTTTTAGGTGAAAGAGGAACAACCACTTGAGATACAGAAACGGCAGACCACTTTTTAGAAAGCTGATGTAATGTTCTATCTCTAGAGAAACTTTAATTCTCAATATTCATGTTCGTTTTTATAAATAATCAACCTTATTGAGTTTGGTTTTATGCAACTTTTTTTTCTTAAGTTAAAATTTAGGCCTACATACAGCCCTGTCTCAGTTGCCTGTCTAGGCCTATATTATTATCTATCTATCTATCTATCTATCTATCTATCTATCTATCTATCTATCTATCTATCTATCTATCTATCTATCTATCTATCTATCTATCTATCTATCTATCTATATATAGATCTATCTGTCTAATAAATACTGGATCTCATGCCTTCATAGTAATAGTTAGGTTGATGATGTATAGGCCTATATTATATAGATAGTGGATGGTGAGTCGACCAATATTGAGTTTTATTGGCCGAAGCAGTAATATTGGTCGAGGCCGGAGGCCGAGACCAATATTACCTGCTGAGGCCAATAAAATTCAATATTGGTCGACTCAACATCTACTATTTGTTATATTCTGCACCAAAATTTTCAGACTTACACCCAATTTGAGATTATCAAACAATCACCAATAAAAATTGTTTAGAAAAAAAACCCTTCTTTTTTTAGCTATCTAGCTATCTATCTAGCTATCTATTTAGCTATCTATCTAGCTATCTATCCATGCACGTAATATCAATCAACATCCATACATGTAATAAAATCTGTCTGTATACATTTATCTTGCTTGTTTGCTGTCTATCTCATCAAAGTTCAAGTTCTGGTGAATTTCCCACAAAACATTTAATTCAATAGTTTCATTTGTTTCAATTCTGTGAGTGTGCCTACAAATTACATTATAAATAATATTATATTTCTTGTTCTTCTGCAATATAATTATATTTCTGCAAGGCATAAATCCGAATTATATAATTCTGTTGTGTTTTGTGGAGAATTGCTGGTATCACTGCAGCATTCCAGCGGAGGTAGGCTACCACAGGTATTTTTAGAAGTTCATTTTAGGTCTTTGAAACACTTAGGAATCAAATAATATTAATACCTAGTATAAGATGACATTCAGACCAGATGATATGCCAAGTTTCATTAATGCTAGAGGTGGAGAAATTATAGATATATGATGCTAAAAATGTCATGTTTTTTCACCTTTGCAACATCATTTTTCACATAAATTATTTAAAAATTGTTATATTTTCATGAAAAATGTTTGTCATGCTTCTTTTTTAAGAATGCATCGACAGGTCATCATCTCGGCTTTCTAAAAAGTGGTCTGCCATTTCTGTACATCAAATAGCTGTCTTACTATGACCATTTATAGTCAATCAAGAGCTGTCCCGGATGATTGTCCCGGCAATTAGTTCGTCCCGGGTGTCCCGTGCCGTCCCGGGCGCTCGTCCCGGCTTTTAGGTTCCCCCGGATAGCCGCTTGAAAGTCTGATACAATGTGAATCCTTCTGTTGTCAACATGGATGGTCATGGCATCAGTTCCAGCAGTCAGCAACATCTCTGCTATCCTATGATGTCCATTCTGAGCAGCCAGGTAAAGACTGCTCATCCCAGCTCCAGTCCTCACATTCACCTTGGCGCCAAACTTGATCAGGAGGTCCACCACATTGGCACAGCCATAGTAGGAGGCCAGGTGCAAGGGGGTCCAGACTTGAGTGATGTGGGAAGCAACACTGATGGCGCTGTAACATATATCTCTCCTGTTTAGAGTTTCAAGATATGGTTCAGTGCTGATTTGGGTTTATTTGCTTGGTAGTAGTCCACCTGTAGGACCAAAACTTTCATCATCACATAGAAACAATGGCGGCTTTAGGTACATTCTGCTCAGGTCTTTGGTGGACTCTTTATATCAAATGTAGGCCCTATGGCTTTTGCAATTTTGCGCCTTTAGACTTTTTGCAGGCTTTGTCCAATTTTCCTAAATTTGTATTCCATTCTCATAGTCTTGGTGGCAGGCCCTGCCTTCAAGCCATGTGTTGGACCAAGATAGTGTTTTGTGAGGCCAGCCTATCCTAAAACATTATTTTGAAAAAGTAATAACACACTGCTCTCTGTCAAGGATTTCATGAAATTTATTTGGGAAACACAAGTTAAGGATTAAATAAGGAAATCCTTGTGAAATTGAACAAGGAAGTGGAGATAGCAGAATCTAGTTGGGACATTGGGGCTTTTGTGAGACATGGTTTGGCAAGCAACAAAATTGTGTGGGGTTTTCAATCCCACATATTAACTTAGCAGATTTTATATTGAAAGGGTGTACGATATATTGTAAGATGAAGTCATGTACAGTAAACATAGACTATTTTGTCAACTTAGATTTTCCTTAACACAGAATTGAACGCATGACGTTCCAGTAATAACATGTATATCTACAATTCCATTTCATATTATACATTATAAACAACTACGCTATACCATGTCCAGCATGGTAAAACAACAGGTCTGAAAGTCTCCAGGATATGGCAGTCTAACATTGTTAGAGTTTTGTTTGCTTGTAAGCATCATGTTTGTGTTTTTTCAAAAGTTTGAGGATTTCTTTGTTTTTGGTAAGTTCTTTAGGTCGTTTACCAGTAAAGTCATTGACTTCAGTCTCTGCTTTGAATTTCAACAATAACTCAGTGATCTTGACATTTGCAGATTGACTGGCCAAGTGCAAGGGGGTCTGCCTACTATTGTCACGAGCATTGACCACAGCCCCACAGTCCAGCAAAATCTGCACCATGTCAGGTCTTCCACTTGCCACAGCAATGTGCAAAGGGGTCTGTCCAGAAACAGTCTGTTGGTCACTGTCAGCTCCACATCTAAGCAGCAGCTGAGCCACTTCTAAGTGTCCTTCCTGGATTGCCACACACAGAGGGGTTTCTCCTCTCACCCCTGCCTTGTTCATGTCTGGCTTGGACATCACCAAGGCCTGGATCATCCTGGAGTGGCCAGACTGGGCAGCAAAGTGAAGGGGCACCCACCCTTCCTTATCAGCCACATTGATGCTGGCCCCTCTTGAGACAAGGAACTTGGCTAACTTGACATTTCCTCTTTGGACAGGGAAGAAGATGCAGGATACTCCCTCCATGTTCTGGGTGTTGAGATTAGCCCCTTCCTCCACTATGACCTGGATGACTTCATCCCTGTTGGATTCCACCGCATAGTGGAGAGGGGTGGCCCCGGATGAGTCCGTCACATCCTTGTTAGCCCCGTGTTCCAGCAAGGTCCGGACCACTTCCACTTGCCCTAGAGCAGCAGCATCGTGGAGGGCAGTGCTCCCATCTCTCCTGGCTAAGTTCACAGATGCCCCATGCTTCATCAGATAGTTCACCATCTGCAAGTATCCCTTGGCTGCTGCCACCTGGAGGGGGGTCAATCCATCTGACGTCTGGATGTTCACATTGGCATTGTTGGACACCAAGGCTTCTACAATGTCAGCATCATCATCAGTCACAGCCACCAGCATGAATGACCTGTCGTGAGTGCTGAACCCATTCACCTTGGCCCCTGCCCTGGCCAGTCTGTTGATGATGTTCACATTCCTCGATTTAATTGCTTCACTCAGGGGTGATGACTTCTCCTTGTCTTTTGCTACATGGTTCACATTGGCCCTGTGTCGGATGAGCACCTCTATCACCTGAAACAAAAACGCCATTCATGAAACTTGTCACTTTCTCTCATTGGAATAGGTCCAATTGCATTTGTGAAGGGATCACACAGCAACTTGCTAAGCCAAAGACCTGCAAACTGAACAGGATCCACATACATTTATTCAGCCCTGTGGAGTGCATTGCAGTATACTCCATAGTATGCCTTGATATTATACTCTATGATACATGTTATGCTCCACTGATTTAGTTTTACATATAGCCTTCTGTTGGCTTTTTAAACAATATTTTTCGGATATGTCTGGCCAAATTATTAGACATAATTGTAGAGCAAATTTGTATAGACAAGCATCCCAGTACATGCACTTAAATCGTTCTCAACTCTGAAAGAAATTCAATTTACTTTAGATAACGATGTCCTTGTGTAAAAATAGATCTTTCAGTGGGTATTCTTGACATCTTGTCATTTTTGAAAAACTAATAACTGCTGTAAAATAATGTGTAACAGCACTGGTTAAAGACATGAAATGCATAATTATGTAAAATAGGTTTGGTAAAATGTTGTTTTGGCCATCGATATGGTAGTTGATAATCTCAATGTTATCGGTGAATTATGATTGGTTATATACATCTTGTAACTATTTTACTTTTCAGTTTTACCTTCTCATGGCCATTCCCTGCCGCCACTGTCAAAGGAATGCACCCAGAGCCAGTCTGTTGATCGACCTCAGCCCCAGCAGTCAGCAACATCTCTGCTATCCTGTGATGTCCATTCTGAGCAGCCAGGTAAAGACTGCTCATCCCAGCTCCAGTCCTCACATTCACCTTGGCGCCAAACTTGATCAGGAGGTCCACCACGTTGGCACAGCCATAGTAGGAGGCCAGGTGCAAGGGAGTCCAGCCTGAGTCTCTGGAGTCAACTTGAGTGATGTGGGAAGCAACACTGATGCGATGGTCCATTCCAGATGGACTCTCAATAACAGTGCTCCCAGTGGAGACAAACATAGAGGCATGCATGTTGGATCCAGCCTTAACACACAAAGCCACCACCTCATCGAAGCCATGCCTGCAAGCCAGATGGAGGGCAGTTTCCCCATTTGGCTTCTCGGCCTTCACATCTGCCTTGGCGTCAAGCAGCACTGTCACTATGTTAGCATGGCCCTTCCTACAGGCAACATGCAGTGGGGTCTCCCCATTGTTCATCCTGGCATTCACTAGACTTTTGGCTATCAACAAAGTTTTGACGAACTCCTCCACCCCCAGGTCAGCTGCTGCATGAAGACAAGTGGTGCCATCTCTTGAAGGGATGTTGACATCTGCCTTTGATCTGATCAACATCTCCAGAATGTCTCTCTGTTTGCAAAAGCATGCCACAAACAGAGGGGTGTAACCCTCCTGGGTCTGCACATTCACATTGGCATGCCTCATCAACAGGGCATGGGCAATGTCTGTAAGGTTGTATTTGGCTGTGATATGCAGTGGGGCATACCCTTTGTTTGTCTGGGCATTCGCACTAGCCCCCTTCTCCAACAACAGTCTGACCACATCAACATGGCCACACAATGTTGCAACAGTAAGGGCTGTGCCTCCATAATGGTTCTTCTCGCTGATCCTGCTCTTCTTCTTGACGAGCTTCTTGACCAACAGGAAGTCCCCACTCTCTGCTGCAATGTGCAGTTCCGGAAGTGGAGGGGTGCTGCCATCTATGGGGATCTGCTCACGTGACTTCTTGGGCTTCCGGGTGAGGGTGTTGGAAAAGGTGTACTCCTGCTCCTTCTTGGGCATGCTGCAAAAAGAAAAAGATAAAGTTTTAATTGCAATCTCAATGAAATAACGTGCAAGCACTTTAAGCGGCACAGACAGTGCATGGATTCCAACACAGGCACATCGGTCATGGATATACTAAGGAGAAGTAGAAGAAGGCATGGTTGACCTTTGACCCATGGAAGCCAGTCCATTTTAGTTTTTTATAATTTTTTCCATCGCAGAAGGGCACTTAAAGTGACTGGTCGAAAGATGAAAACCTACATAGAATGTAGAGTAATTTGAATGAGATTGGAGAAAGAGATTGACCTCCAGAGTGCTAACGACATTGCATGAAATTCTTGGGGTAAGAGCAGCTGTGATGCTAAAAATTGCATCAGAGAAATGTACAACATTGTGCATATTGAATAACGAAATTTAAATGAAATTTAAATCTTGAAACAGGAACAAAATATGAACTTCAGTCTTGGAAGTTGGAGCTGGGTCTTCATTCAAATTCACAAATAGGGAGCAATTGAGGGTTGCCCAAAAGTAAAAATGTTCCACAATGATGATGAAAAGTAAACCAAATAATCATGAAATTGGAAGTTGGTTGAAAGAAAACGCCAAATTTCTGTCACAAAATCTGTGTCATCGACTACCATCCTCAAAGCAATAACATTGCAGTTGTTTGATGTATCAGTGTCAAAGACAACCACCCGCAATGCAATGAAAAAACACTGCAGGTTGTATTGGCCTAATTAACAGTTGATGCAATGGTGCAACCAAATTCCTTTGAAGTCCATTTGCTAATTGTATCTTAATTGCATTCAGATGACGCTGTTGAGTCACACTGTCACCAGAACAGAATGCAGACCCCCTGTAAATTTACAAACATCTGGAAATATCCAAATAGAAAAGAAAACCAAAGTATATGCAGGAATGTCCTGGCGACATACTTTCAAAATTCTTGAAGTAGAGTCTATACTATGTATTGAAATTTGAGGAAATGATTTCTGTGATGTGTGTATCAAAGACTTCATGCATGCCTGAGGGCAATTCAAGACACTCATGCGGGTCATATTTCATTCCCCATTCAAAACGAAGAACTTCTCACTGGTTTATGTGAGGGGTGCCACATAATTCGCATCAATCTGATATTAAGCCAAGGATTAATTCACACCAATGTGCTATGGTAGCCCATTCAATGTTGGTTCAAGGATAATCACATTTTGTGACAAGCTTAAGAAATTGCCCTGCAAACAAATCCAGGCAGGTTCATGTACTTGTTCCTGGTATCAATGCATGTTGAGGGCCAGTTGATCTGGACAATGGAACTGACAAAATTAATCAGTATCAATTCTACACTGGTCACGCTGAGTGAATACATGAGATTGGCAACAACTCAATAGCCTGAGTACACAAATAATTTGTATGTTCCTGTGCTACAGAAATATGGCCAAATACAATGAAAGGCCAGAAAACAATTTATACATGTACCAACCGGGCTCCCTTGAATAGAGGCTTCTTGGCAGACAGAATATTCGTTGGAGGCGAAAAATAAGAAAATTCATCCATTATGAGCTTAGAAAGTGTCTCCTATTATATAGATGTAGTCAAAACAACCTGGCTCCAAGTGCTATTTTAAACAAAGTGCCTCCAAAAGTAAACAATTCCTCAGTAATGTGTTCCCAAGGGAAAAGCCATATGTTGTGTGTGTTCAGTCAGCCTGCAAGTCTTTTTTCCTGGTATTTTTCGTGAATGACAATGACATCCTTAATCACTTCAATATGCATTGTGTACAGGTGACTGCCTGGTCTGGCCAAGGTCTACCCTTGCCAAGTGGCGAATTAATACTGAGCATTAACACTGATCTGGGCCCATGTCACATGCCAGCTGAAAAAAAAACCAGTTGCTTTCTGTGTCAGGATAAAGCATGTCTTCTGCTTTGAGCAGTTGCACAAATATTCGGCCTTTCCAATCCTCTCAAAAAAAGAGAGCAAAAACCCCATGCGCTTTGCTTTGATACTATGGCAGGCCATGCTGCTCACTGGAGATCTAAACACACTCTACCACATATTTGCAGGGCTTAGTCATCTCAATTTCTTCAAGGAATTTTTAGACAACGTTCAAGGAATTACCAGCCCAGTTCACCCCGTGTGACACCCGGTGCTTACCCTGGCCACAAAATTGCCTTCCCTTCCTGGGGCAGTGCTTCCGCCTGAGATGGTGACAGCCTAAAAGAGCCTTCGACTGAGTGTAAGAATTGCTGTCTAAATTTGTAGCTGAAATCAGGCGTGCAGTCATGCACTGGAGACAGACAGCACGAAAAGCACAACAGACTTGTGCTTGTTGGTCGACTTCTTTTTTATTCCCTCTCTTCTTTATTACCCTGTGTTATATTGCTGCTCCATTTTGCAAGTTAGCTCAAGTTCAAGGTGTTATCAAGCCTGTTTGCACAACACAAGAGGCCATCAAATATGAGAGCTGACAATGCAGACAATATCAACATTGGTACAAAATCAGACTGGCAATACACTGAGTAACAAAACATAGATCTGTCACTTCATGTTTCTATATTGAAACTTATGCATATTTTTTCACAGTAAGTTTCCAACAGAAGTGGTGCAGAACCAACTTTATTATTTTTGCACACAGAGACATAAAAATTGTTATTAAACTGATATATGTCACCCAAAGTTTGTATCACACGGAAGTTAATATATTGGTATAATATTGAGAGAAGAAATTACCTGATACTGAGGAAATATCAGTCGTGCAATATTTTAAAGCACATGGGAAGCCCATATAGATATCTTTCAAAGAGATAATTTTTTGTGTCTGCCTTTTTCTGGAGATATGGTTAATACCAAAATATGTTACATCAACCATATTAAGTATCAATATAGTAGCTATTCCAGTTTCCACAGATCTATATGAACACAATTTCGACATGTGTAAATACTTAGATTGCATGTATGTAACAGTTATTGTAGCTATTACAACATTATGCAAGCAATTTATGCTCCAATTAAGTCGACAACTGAAGGAGTGTAGTCCTTTTTCACGATATTTAAG
Organism: Platynereis dumerilii; assembly: GCA_026936325.1. Taxonomy (NCBI): domain Eukaryota; kingdom Metazoa; phylum Annelida; class Polychaeta; order Phyllodocida; family Nereididae; genus Platynereis; species Platynereis dumerilii. The sequence goes on from JAPTHN010000001.1 coordinate 118,359,356, forward strand.
CAGAGTTACGTACTTGGTAAATTGCCATGTTCACAAAATGATTGTCAATTCTAACCACGTAAGTCCTAAAGTACATTTGTTCAAGCACTTAGCATTTTGCAGGCATGTGAGTGGGCCAAAAAGTGGGATAGGGACAGGAGGATTTCTGTGTTTGTCCAACATGTCACACTCCACTTGGGCCAAGGGGGGTGTCCTTAATGTCAAGTCAGGGTATGGAGATCACGAATTTTGAAATCAGATTCTATGTGAAGTTTTCCTCTTTTTATATTAACCACAACATGAACAAACAAGGGCAAGGACAGGTTTTGCTGTCTTGCAATATAGTGTAAAGACTGTACAAAAAGAGTGGAAATAGTTGGTAAATAGGTTATAGCACACATGGCCTGCTCCCAAATATGCTCTGTAATGCATTGTATGCCTTTGCTGGAAGCACAACGTGTCTAGGCTCCAATGCATGAGCAAAGAGCTGCAAAGCAATGGGGTGGTTGAAGTCACCAGCCATCACAACAGCATCCATTATATTGGATGCTCATTGACTTACAGCTACTTATCGTTATAGACTTCGCACTGGCCTTCGAACATGTTGAGGCGATTAATAAAAACATGTAAGGTGTATATATACAATAACAAAGTGACTCACCCTGCGTTTATAATGGGAAGCAAGCATCAGAACTGGATCCAGCTGGGTGTGTTGTGAGCGTCTTCACGCCTGACTGAACGTCACACAGCTTGGCTGAATGCTTGGCTGAATGCATGGCGACCCCACTCACTTCACTGCAGCTAAATACAGCAACATACTCCAGGTGGCATTCAAGTCGTGTGAATTCTGCAAATAATGCCCCTCTCTCATGATATCTCAAGGAGTCATGACTCTGCCATGGAACAACTTGGCTGTCAAAATCACGCACAGCCAACACACAAAACTTAACAAAAGGGGCAACCAGCTACAAAATATTGATATTACTATGGTGTGTTTATATACGTTTTTTTCTTGGAGGTGTAAAATCTTACTTTGATCACGAACGGAATAAAAAAAGCAGGACTTAAATTTTGTGCACGATCATGCGCTGTAAAGATCATTTTGTGAATTTTAATTTGACATTCTCGTCTTTCTTTAGTTACTTACTTTAAAATACATCAAAGCAGTTCAGTAAAGATATGTCCCCCTTTAAATAAACTTGAATTTCTCAAAGATTACATCTCATATTTTTATGAATATAGATAGATAGATATGGTAAGTGCAGCCCTCTAAGCCCAATTCTGGGCACTCACGAGGGTTGATTGATGAGATGGGAGAGAGAGCGGGAGTCCTCAATATGTTACACATTTACCCCATGTGAGGGATCTTTTACTTGCCCAGCATAGACACTGATAAAGGGGCCGCCAATTTAACGTCTCATCCGAACGACATCCAGCTGGGATTTTGCTCATGAAGGTCCACTGAAAATTTTGAGTTCCCCACCTTCAGCAGAGCAGGCGGGAACTTTAACCACTTGGCCACCCAGCTGCTGAAAGTTTGCTGAATTCTAGGCCTGTATATTGTCCCTAAATATGTGTGTATTTGTAGCTTATTGGCATCATTCCTGGGTGAGCCAGCAGCCTTCGAGTGAGCCTGCCACTGTTTTCAAAAATCTGTGGCCTTTCCAATGGGCAATGGATATGAAAATTTTCACCCCGTGGGGCACCACCAGCTGGGCATGTGTACTTCAACAATTGACTGGAGAAAATTTGTTTCTCATTCATATATTTAGTAGACTTATTTCATGGCATTTTTACTGTTTTGGTTCTTTGGATGACATTAGGAATTGTTTGACTGAAGTTTGAGCACCAGTTGGAAAACGTTTTTTGGACTTACTGAAACCTCGAATCTTTCAAAAGAGGGGTATATGCAGTATTATGCACTTAGGCTCTGCTGGCTCAGACAAAATAGAAGTAATCAAGCTACTAATAAGCAGGAACAATTTTGATATCCAGGCATACAAACTGGTTAACAATGATAGAAATCGTAGAAGAGGTATTTATGATATTCAAGTTTTGTAATGGGAGACTTATACTTTTGCTGAACTGTTTTAAGTGCCTCTGGAATATGCTCTATGCTAGTAGTTCAGTGCTTAGTAAAATTTTATGTACTTTCAAGGCCAACTAGAATGACCAAATTCAGCTTATAATTGCCAAAAGTAGTAACTTTGAGTGCCCCCTGTTGTCTGCACCCTGAGTCAATCCTCACAAATGTGATACCAAATGAAGCTTCAGGACCAACATATTATGCCTTTCAAAATATCACAGAGCTGCAGCTGCATCAAAAAGAACTGAGATAATGGGATTTTTTTGCACTTCTTAGTATCTGTTGACCAGGGAAAAAATAAGAACAAAATCTGAGATGGTGTAGTAGCACACTCTGCCTGAATCTAGAAAAAACTGGCTCTTTATAATAATTATGAATTTATATTGTATATCGTTAAATCCAGAAACCAGTTCGAAATGTTAGTTGGTGCCGCTCCTCCTGTAGGACCAACGCAAGCTCAAAGCACGAGAGATTATGATAAAATATAAATTATATAAAATGTAGAATCAAAAATCTTCGAAAAAGCCTATAAAATCAAAATATTAAAGAAATATTAATATTAAAGCCAATAGAATACTGCACAAAGGTAATGTGACTGGCTGCATGATGCTGTGAAAAAGAGTGTCTTAACTCAGGTGATGGATTCCGTTGCATATCTCTATGCATAGACTATGTAGTGTCTAAATTTGTGTAGAAGGAAGGTTCTGCACTGCTGAATATCTTGATCCTATCAGAAGCCCAGGATGACCTCAGTATATCATTTCATTTGACGATCTGATCTAGACCAACAAATTGGGACAACAAAGGTCATGAAAGCTTTCAGCCAATGGTGAAGTGTCTTATTAATTGATCATCCTTGCCATAATCCCCAAATTGACAGTTATTGTATAGTGTTGGGTTAAGTTTTTGTCAAAAGGTGTTCATGAGTTATTTTATCCTGTTAACATGGCTTGACTTGCTATTGTCCGTGTCATATTGGCAAGAAATTTGAATCACACTGCAGACCCAGTCTGGTGAAAATGAGAACTGCATGCTGCTGCCACCTGGTACAAAAGTTGATTTTGTATGCTACATCATTGCTGTCCCAAGAAATAGTTCCAATTTCATTGCACATTCACAAAATTTCTATTCAACATTGATGTATACCAGAGTCAGACTCGGCAATCACATTCTCTAAGGAAGTAGACAAGGCCATCAGCACACTCAGAAACAGCCCCGGTGTCTTCCAGACAAAATTGTGTGATCGAAATGATGTGGACGCTCGCAGGAGCTCACAGAATAGCACACTAATCACTAGGTGGCAACACAAGACAGCATATGTTCTGATCTGTGGCAATGCAAGAGCAGTCCACTTGTAGACAGCTGCAGACCACTTCTAAAATATTACTCTTCTGCTAAAAGCATGGGGTGCTGTGAGTATATCCAACTATTAATTTAAACATCTCAGAAAGTAGGTCTGATCCATATTTTAGGAAATATTTATAAAATTGGGATTTCAGCCCAATTCTGTTGGTCTTCAATAGTTTTCAGTCAGCCTACTTTCGAAGATGTATTCAATGACTCAAATCTAGGTGGAACCCCCCCATCTGTGTGTGTAAACATTGTTCACAGCTAGGGGAACATGGGGACCAACGGGCAATGGGGACCGATGGGCCATCCTCTTAACTCAACATCAAAAATGTTTCATAACATCTAATTTGCATTTTTAGTATTGTGTATCACACCTATGAATACCATATCGACCAATGATCAATAATTAATAGCACAAGAGTGTAGGAGGCAAAATGAAATTTTCAACATCTAAAATTTTTTTTTCTGATTCAGAAAAAGTTTAATATCTCAAAAATGTGTAGACTAATCGCAATATACACTCACCAGCAAAATAAACGCAACACTTGATTTTAGGTCACATTTTTGCAAATAAATTTTTTTGGTCAAAACCAAATAGATGGAATTGATTCTATCGTCGACAAGCATACTTGTACCAAAAATCATTCAACTGCGACCATTTCCTGTCTTTTTTTGGTCTGTTTTATCAAATTTGAGATTTTGAACAAAAAAAGACCTTCCCTACACCTTACAACCAAAAGGAAGATGTCATTTGAAAGTCTACCTAATAGACGTTAAAAAGCCGAAAAATTTCTTTAACAACTTTATTTTTAGATTTTACACAAAACTTTGAAAATTTGCGTTTCACCAATTTTAGAACACAGTGACGAAAATGATTTAGTTTCATGCCTTTTGAATAGTGCTATTTTTATCAAATTTTTCCAAGATATGTCCAATATGTCTCTGAGACATGAGGAAAAAATTCAAGGCAAAATATTGATAAGAAAAAATCTTTCATTGCATTGAAGGCCAAATTTTAAAAGTGAAAGTGACAATCACTTAAAAAAATATTAAAATCCAAAAACTGAATTTATGACATCGCAAGATGTTTCAGATATCTTTGCCTTGACATGGACTGAACTGATACTCCAGTAAAAAAGTTCCAGGTCGATACCTAGAAATGAATTTCTTTAATTACAGAGCATCAGTTTTATTCCAAAAATTACCTACAGGTGGGGCTTTGTGCTAGGACCAATATTAATTTAACCATTGTGGCCATACTGCAGGTTGATTTATTTGGAATGGAGTTTAGCACCATCTCTTGGAACTTTCTGGAATGAGACTTGCATTCTGAAATAAAAAAAATTAGTGTCAAAATATGGACCTGGAACTTTTTTACCAGAATATCAGTTCAGTCCATGTCAAGGCAAAGATATCTGAAACATCTTGCGATGTCATAAATTCAGTTTTTGGATTTTAATGTTTTTTTAAGTGATTGTCACTTTCGCTTTTGAAATTTGGCCTTCAATGCAATGAAGATTTTTTTAAATCAATATTTTGCCTTGAAATTTTTCATCATGTCTCAGAGACATATTGGACACATCTTGGAAAAAATTTGCAAAAATAGCACAATTCAAAAGGCATGAAATTAAATCATTTCTGTCACTGTGTTTCAAACTTGGTAAAATGCAAATTTTCAAAGTTTTGTGTAAAATCTAAAAATAAAGCTGCTGAAAAAAATTTTCGGCTTTTTAACGTCTATTAGGTAGGCTTTCAAATGACATCTTCCTTTTGGTTGTAAGGTGTAGGGAAGGTCTTTTTTTGTTCAAAATCTCAAATTTGATAAAACAGACCAAAAAAAGACGGGAAATGGTCGCAGTTGAATGATTTTTGGTACAAGTATGCTTGTCGACGATAGAATCAATTCCATCTATTTGGTTTTGACCAAAAAAATTTATTTGCAAAAATGTGACCTAAAATCAAGTGTTGCGTTTCTTTTGCTGGTGAGTGTATTTTCTATGATGATTTGTCCTATATATTGGTGACAATTTACACATTGAATTTTAGGAAAAAGAACCATATTTCAGCAAAAAAGAGGGGTTTAACTGTTCAGAAAGCTTTTGGGGACCGATGGGCCACCCAACATGGGGACCGATGGGCCACTATTTCTTGAGATTTTCTATAGGTGGCGTATTGGCATGGGGCTGGATATTAAAGTCTTTTATGGGAAAAAGCACAATACAACTTCAGCTTGCATCTTTAAATGATAACTTTTGACTAAAATGAATGCCCTCGAATTTACAATGACAGATTTGCCTAAGGAATGGCTTCAAACACAAAATGGTGGAAATTTAAAATATCCATAATCAGAAATTTATAATCAAGGTAGTATTTGGGATATAATAAACATAAGGACCCTGTTAGAAATTAATGCAATAGAGTGTAAGTTAAATTTTCACCAAAATATAAGCTAATAGAGGGTTATTGATGAATTTTATTGTTTTGATTCAAGATTTCTCCTGCAGGTGGCATACTAGTACAGTATCATGGGAAAATTTTACTTTTCCCCTAAAAATCTAAATGATTAACAGAAATGATTCATTGATGGAGAAAAAATTAAAATATTCTCATTTTATAATATTCATCAACAAACTTGAGGTATTAGACAAGATTTTGATGATCCACGGTGGTAGCCAAACTTCTGTATCGACCAAATATCAAATAATTTATTTTCTTAGTGACCAATTAACCAATCGTTTTGCAATTCTCCAATATAGTTTTTCATGCATCTGTTCATCTACTGATAAAATATCAGCTTAATGGATTTACTATAACTACAAAAAAGTAGCTCCTGACATTTGTGAAAATTAAGCTTTTTTTCGAAGTGTAAAATCTGGGCATATCTAAATTTTTTCGATCTCTTATTGTCCTATACACTCAGATGGATCAACAAAAACATATTGGAAACAAATTTTGAATTCTTTATCCACCCTTTGGCAAGTTATTAACATGGTCCATCGGACCCCATGGGATGGCCCATTGGTCCCCATGGTTGGGGACCGATGGGCCACCATCTCTCTTGACAGAAAATTTTTTCTCTCATCTTTCTCCCCAGGTTGATCTATGTCAATATTACATCATTTTAAAGAGAATTACACCCGCTAATAGGGTGCACAGTATGAATCCTTTATCTGAAGCAGATTTGCTTCCATGATCAATAATTTGTCAAGCGGCCCAGTCGGTCCCCACTCTCCCCTACACATTTAAGGATATGCAACACTTTAAACATTGTTACAGCTGTATTAAGGGTGATCACAAAGTTATTTTGACAGACTTGAGACACAATTCTAGCACTTTTGTGAAGTCAGTTAGATAGTGCAGTGACCAACTCTTAACTGATTTGACACAGTCTAGTGAAAATGAGAACTGCATGATGCTGCCACCTGACACAAAAGTTGATTTTGTGTGCTACAGCATTGCTGTCCCAAGAAATAGTTCCAATTTCACTGCACATTCACAAAATTTCTATTCAACATTGATGTATACCAGAGTCAGATTCGACAATAACATTCTCTAAGGAAGTAGACATGCAAGGCCATCATGTCACTAGGTGGCAACACATGACAGCATATGTTCTGATCTGCCAAAGCTGGAAAAAGAAGTGGCAATGTAACAGTGGTCCACTTGTAGACAGGTGAATAGTATTGATCCTATCATAAACAGGCATCCTTATGCCAAAATCATTCAAGTGTGACCAATTCCCATGATAGAATCAATACTATCCACAGTAATCAGCCTGCAAGGTGTATGATATCAAAATTAATGTGATAAAACCCTTGATCCACTTTGAACGTTGACTACTGTACATCACTGGTATAGAGAGAGGGAGAAATAGGAGCTTAAAAGAAGGTTGCCTGTCTGGCAATATTTTTTTCAGCACCAACCAAGTATAAGAATTGTCAAAATAGGACCCAGTACAGCACCTAAAAGTGTGGTGTTAAAGAATTGGAGCAAGAGAAAGCTAATTATTTCCATAACTTTGAAAATGTTTACTCCTTAGACTCAACCTGTGTAACTATGGGGAGCACACTTGAGCCTTGTGTTACACCATGGAAACAGGTTGACAACCAGATTAAGCTGAGCTTACTCGCAGAATTCATATCCTTTTAAAGATCTAATATTATAAATGCTTGTTTTAAAAATATGATATGAATACTTGAGTAGTTCACACAGTAAAGACATTCACTTGATTTTTCTAACAAACTCTCTTTATTAACATCCATTCAATTGAGAAATTATCTCGAAAAATATACAATGCAATTCTGTGCCCAAAATATAGTATAAAATACTTTCATAAATATATTCATACTCTATCACAAATAAATTATGGTTCATTATATACACAACACGAGCATTTAATGCAGTATCACATTACACTTAATGAAAATACAAATTGACAAACAGCAATAGGGACAACTATATGTTACAGACAATTAAGACATTCCTATAAACATATCACAATGAGTTTCAATGACTAGCACATGGTATTCTTCAATAGATATGCAGACATTTTAAAGAGGACACGTGAACTGAGACAATTACTAATTGGCAGTGAGTTCCCTTTGGGCCTCTTGTAGCGTTCAAAAATCAGACTGCACAATGGCTGACCTTGAGAAAGGAGATGGATGGACAAATTAAGGAAGTACAAAAATTACAAAAACATGGAATTTACAGCAGGTTATCACGACATGCTTGTCAAAACCGTTGAGAAAATACGCAAATCAGATGATCCATAGAGCTGGGGATCCAGTCTCCAGACCAGGGCAATATTAAGATTTATACAAGTTCTTAAATCTATGCCCAGACGGAGAGGCAAGCAGTGCACTGAGCAAGATAACAGACCGAGGCTTGCAGTGCTAACCTTCTAATAAGTTCTGACCTCGTTGGCAAGTGATCACAGGGAAAAAGGTCTTTGCATTGCTCACGTCTTTCACAGTTTTTACAAAAAATAATCTCTTCCACACACTCTAACAGGTCTTTATCTCACAGCCTCTTTGCATCATCAAAAGTATTATGACATCAAAACTATAATAACATGCTTAAGTAGGCCAATCACACAATTTACTAAATTACTATCATAAATCACATATTTCTTGATGTCAAGACTAACAACTATTACAGTATTACAGTCACAGAAGATGAGTCATGAATGGCAACAGTGAAAAGTGTCATTGGCTGATGATGATGATGATGATGATGAGGTGACATTGGTGATTTGCTGATGACTATCATGATGACTTGTGATGATCATGATGACACGAGGTGTTGTAGCTGATGAGGGTGACTGATGAGGGTGACTGATGAAGTTGACTGATGAAGTTGACTGATGAAGTTGACTGGTGAGGGTAACACAGATATTATGATGACTGCTGCTTGACTGATGACAATGATTGGTAATGCCGGCATATTACGATGGTCACACCGATGAAAGATGACTGATGGCGACTGGTGATGACTGATGATTGTCAACGAGTGCGGCTTGCAGATGAAGAGTCGATGACTGATGATAATGACTGATGATGACGAAAGCAAGGTTACGGCCACTGTGACAGTATAACCAACTGACCTTCCCGTTCGCTCTGCAGGTGAGTTTTAACAAAAATCCAATGAAGTTCATGATGTTTTCTGGGATATCAAGTTGTGGAATTTATCATGCAAATATGCGTAGTTCTTTGGTTGCATCTGACTCTTCGTACACAGTAACTAGAGTGATGTACCCTGACAGCTTTGTAACAGTTTCTGGTGGCAGGTATCTCCCCTTCAAGGAAGTCCAATAAAGGGTCACACAAGTCGTGGTCACTAATTTTGATGTCATCTCCGAGCCAAAAGTCATCTGCAAATACAAGAAATGAACAATTTTATACACCAGTGCACAGATACATAGCTTTTCTTTGACTGACCAATGCTGACTGGTCGTCAATGACTGGATCAGTACCAAGTGGACATCATGCAATCATGCCATATTCACACTCACTGTCTCTAAGAATTACTTATTCTGCTAATTTTAAAATGCACACGAATCAGAAGAAGAGGAAGAAGAAGCATGCAAATGAGCAAGAGGACTGAACTTGAAACCAACAATAACATTGGATCTTCTCAAAATGAATGTTTAAACTATTAAGTCATCAATATAAGTGCCGGTAATAAGTCTATATAAAGTTGCAACAGGTAAAGGAACAACATAAAATCGAAAATAACCACCTATGTTTACGAGCAACAGTGTAACTAATGTCAATATCAGTGGTAAATTTGAATTTCTCTAAGTCCCTCTGCCATAGAGACAGAGAGGGACATCGGCTAGTACATACAGAGCAACAACTTCTAAAGCAATTGAAAACGCCCAGTTTGTCTGAGTGGAGTATAGGCAGCTATCTTTGTAATTCAGCTGCACCATACACATTTTCATATTAATCCTCTCGCCTAACAGTGAAATATTTTCCAAAATACTTCGCATTTTATCAAACCTTATGGCTGGGTGTTACATCACAACTGGCCTTCAAAACGAGTACTTCCCAGATTGATAGGAAATTGAATTTGGTTAATTGTTTGTACACAAGGCTGAACATCGTCAAGTGTAGCAAATTCAAGTTCAGCTCTTCGGTACAGGACGGTAATTCTTTGTTTGTAACACACTTCGATGGTTTATCACACCAATTGACGGCTGCAGTGAACTGCTCGTGATATGGCGGGATTTTGAAGCCTGCACTCGGCATTTCTTTCATTCTCTGTCATTATGACATTATCGAATATGATCAACCCTCTTGAGCACCTAGAACGGGCTTGGAGGGCTGCACTTACTATAGGCCTATCTATCAATCTCGGAGAGCTAGGGGAGCTTCCATCTGCATAACAGATATACAAACTCTTATAATTAGACATAGGCCTATAATCGACTTGATTGTAAAGCCCACGTGAGCGGTGATTAGCGGGAATGAGGGCTATCGTAATATAATAATATGATAAAATATAATAATCTATCGATCTACCTATCGATCTATCTGTCGATCTATCTATTGATCCATCTATCGATCTATTTATCGATCTGTTTATCGATCTATCTGTTGATCTATCTATCGATCTATTTTTCGATCCATCTATCGATCTATTTATTGATCTATGTATCTGTCTATCTATCGATTTAGCTGTACCCTTAGTCCCTTGCTCATAAATAGAAATACTTCAGCAATCTCAATAGAAATTGATAACTTCAGTAACTTCTACTGGAGCACATGATGGTTCGATTCAATCACAACTGCTTCCAATGAATTAATTTAAATGCCAACATTGCAGCCAAATATAGCTCAATCTAAAAATACCCATAATAATTAAGAACATACTGTACCATATTATTTTTGGGCCTATAATAAAGAGAGTGCATTGTTAATGTGTTTTTTATTTACTTACTTTTCAAAAATATAATAGGTACAGTGTATAATCTCGCAGACCGAGGCAGCAGTGGTAGGCTACATATTTCAGCTCTGCCAAAAGGTTAGGGCCAACTTCCAGTTAAATCAATTGATTGCTGCGGGGAAATTTCTGGGTTGAGTTTCCTTTAAACAAAAATAGAAAGATTACTGATTTGAGCAGTTTAATTTCCAGCATATTCTATTTCCCCAAAACTGGAGCATTTTTGGCAGTTTGCACTCTGGAGAGCTTTGCATGTGTTATGTCACCATTTTCAAAAAGGACGTTTCTGCGAGAAAATATACATTGCACGTTTCTATGACTGTCAATATACTTAAGATATTATGGTCCGAATATCTGAAATATATGATTTTCAAAAGTCTACCTTCACTTGGAAAGAATCATTTTTAGGGCTGGCCAACACAAACTGTACTTCCACCAGTACCTTAGCGCTGTTAGACAATGTTGAGGTGTCTAACTGCCTTTGACCTCATAGAAGACTTCATACACTCCACCTTCAATAAGTGATTATTGCAAAATATACTCTGAGCTCTGCTATTCCATTCGACACCTCTGTCTTTCCCTGCGACAAATCCCATATTCTTTGTTGACCAATACATTTTGTATTCTCGCATGTTTGACTGTTTGATTGTTTGTCTCGTGGTAAAAGGAATATGTGTTTATCACACCTCAGGTTAAAGCCATCCTGGGATAAATCACAGATTCCCTCTCCCGTGGTGAATAACCTATTAAGTACTTGTAGGCAGATGACTGTTTATTAAATGATCAGTTTGTTTTAACATGCTAAGCTGTCTGTTGATGTCCAACTTTTTTCACAGCTTACCCTTATGAGGTTGTTAAAATCAGTAAAAAAAAACAAAACAGAAATGTGAGGGTAAATAACTTGATTGGATGCTATATTAGGTGCGTGTTGCTTGTCAGCAATGGAGATCTGTGCTGGATGAAGACCTCCATATAAACCCAATGAAATGCATTGAGCAATCGTGGCAGCAGTGAATGTGACAAACACTCAAATTATCTTTCTATATTTTTGCATATCTATGCCTATACTTATATTGTACTTTATATTAACAACTACATTGTAGACCATAAATAGAGTTTTTCGTTTTTCTTGTACTGCTGATACAGTCAGTCTCATACACACTGGAAGTCAGAGCATAGTACAAATCTATGGTCAGAGCATGCTGTGATAACCTGTGTCGCATTGCCAAAGATATACATGTATGTATAAATGATAATTTTTACCAAGGTAAAACACAGTCCCACTCACCTATTTGAGGCTCCGCGAAGAAGGCCCACCTGATCTGGTCTCGGGTAGAAGGGATTTCCTGCTGAGAGGCACATGTGTGGCCAAGTCTCCCTGCAACAGACCAAGGCAGAGGTTAGTCTATAGCACACCATGTAGTTGCTAGCCGTTGCTGTTGACGCGCACTCAAAGTTTTTACTAAAAATGGTGTACTTTGATTGAACAACGATCTTTGCCCAAATTATTCATAAGAAAAATATAGTACCACTAGTCCATGGCCTCAAACTGCTTAACTTCATCAGATAATCAGAGCATTAGTTGGATGTACTCATACAGGAATATAAGCTTAATTCTGATGAACACGCTTTTCACTGGGTCAGTACAGTTCAATGTTAGTGACAGTGACACCATATACATTTAAATCACTTATACCCTTATAATTATAACAAATAACAAAATGGCTTTGTAATTACCTCTTAATAGTACCATCTTGTAAACCGGTGGTGCTAAAACTAAAGAAAAATATAGTGAGTAAATGGTAATTGATATATATAAAAGGAAATCATCCAAAAAGGTCCAATTTTCCTATAGTGAGGCATGAGTTGTAGAGAGCTCTTACCTTTTGCGGAGTGCTGTGAACAGACATAGTCCAAAAATAGAGAGATGAGAATTACTGGAATCATTGTTGCCACATTAATGTCATAGAAATTGAAACTTTCTGATTTTAATAATAACGTCAGATGTGGCTAAGGGGTGTTCCCATTGTGGCCAATAGGGGAGTCAATTGTGTCAAGGAGACACCAGTTGGATTAGTATCCATCGGAAAGGCCACTCTCTCTTTGAAACGTGCAATTCTAGGCAAAAAACACTCTTTAATCCATATCTGGCAATGACACATAAAGAGCCATGGTTTATTTGTCAAGATAAAGTCCAGAGAATCTCCCTTCCTGGTGTGAGTGGGCCCGTCCTGTGCCCTTGATAATGAGTCTTGAATAAACGAGGCTTGTGCAGACCTGGCCAAATCAAAATGCCCTCCATGTAATCTTAAATAAACTCAAAGAAGCCAAATGAGTAGCTATCACTTGGCATGGCGAGGAGCTTGTGAAAATCGTGTGTAAAATAGACACGATGAGCTGGGGGTATCAGTTTCTATTGAACCTAATCTGCACTCGCTGCCACTCCTTCCTAGATCCACCTCTACTTGAGGACATATATCAAGGACTTCCCAAGAAAAAAAAACTGGTCATTTTTACAATTTTTCAGAGGAGATTATTAGAGGGTGGTCTCATAAGAAGTAGGCCATCAAGCCCTCTTCTCCATTAACCATGCCTCCTCATAAACTGCAGTACATCTCTCCATTTCCACCCACGTCCCCCCACCAAGCAGCTAATTCAGGTCCCTGCATCCTTGGTGAGGGGCTTACCATCAAATCATTACAAAGTAGCAACTAGGTTGAGATTTGTTGATATTTTTTCCTCTTCAAGGCTAAATTTGTTATGAATCTGCATCCAGCCTTGGCCACCATTTTTTGTCTAATCATTCAAGAACATGGGTGAAGGATAGAGATTGTTTTTTTATTCTTCGCATTCCTTTGTGAATGATTCAGTTTAACTTTCGTTTAATAACAAGTCGCTAAATAATTAAATAAATCATATCGATCAGATTTAAATTTAAATAAACGTGTAATTTTGCATTCACAACCTGATCAGCCATCATCAGGAAAGTGCTAAAATTAATAGTGGGCACTTCAGCAAAGCCTTCAGTGATTTAGTCAGACACAACCACAAAGCTGACCAATGAACAGGTCTCCAACCATGTTATAAAATGAGGCTAATTTTGCTGTTTCACATTTTCGTAAGGTTTAGAGGTGAGATTGTTATTTGGGTAGATAAATAGGTCTCTCTGAGACCTTCCAAATTATAGGCCATACGTCTCTGAGAAGTTAATAGATGTTTTGCAAATCGCCAGTAAAGTTTTGAACTGGAGAGAAATACTGCCCGCTGATTGGCTGAGACGCTCTGACGCAATAAGTTATGATAATGTACGAAAATGGAATGATCCATCATCCATCTTGGGTAGATTCTCTGGGTGATAGTGGGATGTTGAAGGAATTATTAATATGTGGCTGTCTGCAAGTTGACCACTATTTGCTGCCACCTAGGGTGCAAAATTCGCGAGCTCCTGTGAGCGGTCAACAGAATTTCAATCTCTGGAAGAAACCAGGACTGTCTTGAAGAAACCAGGACAGTTCCATCATTTAGTGATGGTCTAGTTTATTTCCAAAAACTCTGTAAGCATCTAATCTGACTTTGTTTGGCTTCAATTGTAAGCAGACAGCTTGTAAATACCAAAATAAGTTGGAACTATTTTTTATCATGGAGGATGTATACATCGTAGCTCACATAGTATAATGCCAGTATAGAGGGGGGCACTTGTGGCATGGACAAGACATTTTGTGGAATGTTACACAGCTTTGTTGAAATTGTAAATTATATTGTTGTCCTAGTTAATAATTCTCCATAAAGTTAAAGAATAAATACGAATGAGCATTTTTGATGTCACAAAGCAAAAATATTGGCTTTGTATAGACACATGAATAAGTGAGAGAGCATCCTGTTTTTGACACTTTTCTGAACACAATTTACCATGCACTAAATGGCATAAGTAGATTTAATACCATCACACTTCTGATGAGTATAAAATAGTCTCTTTCACAGGCAAAGTTTATGCTAAAGTTTCAAAACTTTCTTTTGTCTCATGATTTCCAAAAATTTTCATTCAAAGCAGTGGACTGGATCTTTGCCTGCAACCATGCTTTGTGAAAGTAGTTTGCCGTAGTAATATGGACAGCTGTTGTGCGGCCTGATTTTGTGATCTGCCCAAAACAGATCAAATTATTGTTGACCCAATTCGATTTTCCAGGGACTGTCAGCATTCTGCTGCCACTTGTCAGTCCCGAACAGAGACAGAATATGTGGCTTAAACACTATTTTTCTTCTAAATATTGGTCACACCTGAGGATTCCATCATTGGTCAGATTGATCTGTTAATTGAATTTCAATTTTTATTATTTCATTTACATGGGTAAGATTTTAAAATAAAGATTGTATAATTATGTTTTTTGTATAAAAATGCAATCGTGATATTCATAATATATATTTTACATGCACCTTCATGTCCTTTGAATGTTTCCTTCCAGCTCGTGAAATCTGTGTCTTTTTTTTACCGTACCACGAGGTGACTTTGAACAGTTTTCGCCTCACTTTTCTGTCCTTCATATATGCAGGTGATTTCATTACCATGCGATTCTGGTCATTCACAGAACTTTGCTTGTGAGGAATCAATGCAATGTATATACTTGCCATGTTTGATATATTAGCTGTGTGAAGTTCTAGTTTCTAAACCAATCAGAATTAGGGGAAGATGGGGACCGATGGGCCATGGGGACCGAAGGGCCGCCCTCTTAACTCCACATCAAAAGCGTTTGGTACGATCTAATTTGCATTTTTAGTATTGCTTATCATATCTATAAATCCCATATTGATGACTGATCGATAAGTTATAGCACAAGCATGTAGTGGGCAAAATGAAATTTTCAACATCTAAAATTATTTTTTCTGATTCAGAAAAAGTTTAATATCTCAAATGTGTGCAGACTCGAGGCAATATATTTCCTATGACGATTTCCCTATATATTGGTGGCAATTTACACATTGGATTTCAGGAACAAGAACCATTTTTCACCAAAATAGAGGGGTTTAACCATTCTGAAAGCTTTAGGGACCGATGGGCCACCCAACATGGGGACCAATGGGCCACTATTTCTTTAGTTTATCAATAGGTGGCATGTTGGCATGGGGCTGGATATTAAAGTCTATTGGGGGAAAAAGCACAATACAACTTCACGTTAGTATCCTTAAATGTTAAGTTTCGATTTGAAGGAATGCCCTCAAATTTACAGTGATGGATTTGCCTCAGTAATGGCTTGAAACACAAAAATATGTAACTTAAAAACATTAATATCCCTAGAAATCACAAATTTTCAATCTAGTTAGTATTTGGGAAATAATAAACATCATGACCCTGCTAGACATTGATGCTATCTTGAATGTAAAGTAAATTTTTACCAAAATATAACCTAATGAAGGGTTATTGATGAATTTTATTGCTTTGATTACAGATTTCTCCTGCAGGTGGCATACTAGTACAGTGACCAATCAAAAATTTTAATTTTTCCCTAAAAATCTAAATGATCAACAGAAGTGATTAATTGATGGAGAAAAAATTTAATTTTACCCATTTTTGAAGTTCATCAACAAATTTGAGGTTTTAGACAAGATTATGATGGTCACGGTAATAGCCAAACTTCTGTATTGACCAAATATCAATTAATTGTTTTCTTCTTAGCGTCAAATGAACCAATCATTTTGGAATTCTTGGATACAGTTTCTAATACATCTGTTCATGTACTGCTAAAATATCATTTCAATAGCTTTACTATAACTACAAAAAAGTAACTGATGACATCGGTGAAAATTTAACTTTTTTTGAAAGTGTAAAATCTGGGCATAACTATATTTTTTCGATCTCTTACTATCTTATACACTCAATATGGTCAACAAAAACATCTTGGAACCAAATTTTGAATTCTTCCTCCACCCTTTGGCAAGTTATTGACATGGTCCATCGGACCCCATGGGATGGCCCATCGGTCCCCATGGTTGGGGACCGATGGGCCACCATCATTCTTGACAGAAAATGTGTTTTCTCATCTTTCTCCTTAGGTTGATCTATGTGAATCTTATATCATTTTGTAGAGAATTACACCTGCTAAAAGCGTGCACAGTATTAATCCTGTATCTGAAGCAGATTTTCCTCCATGGTCAATAATTCGTCAAGCGGCCCATCGGTCCCCACTCTCCCCTATCAGATGAAGCAAAAATGCTATATATATTTAGTGTGTAAACAGTTTTAGAATCGCATACTAATGAAATTGCCTGTAAAGGTGTATAAGATCCTCAAAGTATTTCATGCGATAAAATGTTGGCTCTAGGCATGTAGTTAAACTGTGCATCGGCATTTTGAGATACATCATGTATATTCCAATGTCAGTGAATAAATGGGAGTATCACGGGGAGAGTTTGAACAGTGTGTTCCAGGGAAAGAAAACCATCAATTCTCACAAAATAAATGTTTTATCTGTATTTATGAATTTTTTAGGGCTTGATTGCCTTTCCCTAAAAATTTGTTTTTGTTCTTCATGTTTTCTGAAATTTATATTCTTGGTGTACTTCTGTGCCATTGAGGCTAAATGATTGCCTGATATCAGTGTGATAAAGCGTTCACACATTAAACTATATGCATAGTATTATGATATATGATACAACAGTGAATATAGTGTACTTGAAAATGTGATGGTCTCTGCACTCTCTGTCACAATGTGGTGTTCAAAGTCACCCCGAAGTGTGTTGCAAGTCTACATCATCCACATATATTATTTGTGGTCGGTCTCCTCAAAATAGCTTGCAATAAGTTTTCAGTGGATTTAGGAAGTATTTGAGTGACATTGGAATGAGGCAGGTATTTATGAGGTAGGGTGCATCATTTGCCCCCAACCTATTCTGATTTTGATATCTATGTGATTGTGATATGTGAGGTGTCCTGAGCATGCACACGAAATTTCAGGTTGAAATTCCAATGGGAACAGCCACCTCCAGAGCATTACTTATTTCAATGATATTTCAATGAAGCTGAATTACAATATTTAGCAAAAAATGGTCATAACTCAAGAACCAATGGTCCGAGAGACTTGATAATGGACTCAAATTGTGCGGAATGAATGAGTTTATATTCATTACAATTGTAACTTTGGTCCTGGGACCAATAGTTTCAGAACAAGATCGGAAAAACTGTTTTTTTTATTGAATAAATCTATTTTCCGTTTGAAGCAGAAGTCATACTGAACAAGATCCATCACCAGAAATGTACACTACAATGTATGGATAAATGAATCCTCTGTGAATGATGTGAGGCAGAAATAATGCAGATAGGATCAATGTAAACTGAGTGGTGCCCAAATTTTAATATAATATTATACCCTTTTTTTACATAATTTTCGAGTATAATTGTGTTTTTGTCAAATAACGGAAAAACGTTAGAGATAGAGGGATAGTTTCAATTGAAGTGATATAAATATGGACATTCTGCACATTTTGAGCCCAATACCAAGTCTCTAAGTCAAGTGGTTCCTGAGATATTCAGATTTTTTTGGATAATCCAATTTTGTACAAACATGAGCCATTGAGCCTGGAGGTGGCTGTTCCCACAAAAATTTTGAGCTGAAATTTTTTTTTCATGTTTTTTTCATCCATCCTCCAAACATATCACATAGACATCAACATCTGAATAGGTTAGGGGCATCTGATGCACCCTATTAGGAGGCCAGGCTCATTCAGTACTGTTGTAGGCACAGAAGTTTACGTGCTATGGCAACTTGAAAAAAAATGGTATGGTGAGTTTATTTCTTCAAAATTAAGAAAAAAATTATTCAATTGCAATGATTTTATGCAGAAAGAAACTTAGTAGAATATAATCAGAAGTCAAATATTTCCAGTATCTCCTTCAACTTTGCATTCAGAGAGGATCAATCTTTTTTAGAAAAGTGTTCAAGGCACCCCGGACTGTTAAAAGTCACCCCTTTTAGTACAAGATGCTCAGGATTACTATCTGAGTCAAATTTAAAACATCTGGAGCTTTGGTATCGTAAGTCCCGGACTGTGGACCACCCTACCAAAAGAACTCACCGTGCAGTGTGGATAATTTTACGAATAATCTTAAAACATAGCTTTTTGATAAATTTCAGCTCTACATTTCATTAAGCTTATTTGACATAATTTCTTTATTCAACTACACTCCTGGGCAAAAAAAATGGACCACCCTAGAATTTCGACTTCATTTTGTTGGGATTTGATTGTTACGGGATATACACATCGAAAAAACTTCATTTCCTGTCAGTTATACAACAGAAGCATCTTCTTAGCATTTAAAAAAATTCTTTTCCTCTTGACTTTTTAAGCAGAACAGTTTTTTTGCCTGAACTTCTTCATGACTTTGTGCAGTGTGCACTGCGAAAGGTGCATAATTTATTTTCTCATTGCTGTTTCAATGATTTTCAAAGCACATTTGTGAAACCAAATTTGTGTCATCTCAGACCAACGTCCATATGATCCAAAAAGTTCACAATTATCTATACTTTGTCCCAGCCAGAACATAGTCATTATATTGTTGCACAGCAAATACTAATGGTCACCTTTGCAGCATGGGCATTATTAGCTTGTCATCCTGGAACAGCATACTTTGTATGTTTTCTACAAGAAAAAGCTTCCAAATGGTCGGCAGAAGGCCCTGATACATTCTTTTTACATACTTAGAAGCTTAGATGATTTTTGATACCTCAGAAGAGTGCTTGAAAAGGCTCGCCACACCATTATTTTTCCACCACTTTTTTTGACGAAGTCCAGATTTCAACTAATTTCAGAACTTGTGGGCTCATATTGATGTTAATCTACAAACTTAGTAACACTGAGGAGTTTTAGAAGGCAGTGAAACGGAAATGGAAAATATGCACATTTTGCAGTGCACAAAGTTGTCAAGAAGTGTAGCCAAAAAACTGTTCTGCTTAAAAAGTCAATTTAATACTAAGACAATGCTTCTGTTGATTAACTGACAGGAAATGAAGCTTTTTCGATGTGTATATCCCATAAAAGTCAAGCCTAACAAAATCAAGTCTAATTCTATATACAGGGTGGTCCATTTTTCTTGCCCAGGAGTGTATTATACAAATTTATACTACTATTGTGTAAAGTGCATCCGAACATTTGTTACATGAAAGATTGCGTTCTGTGAATAAACTGTTAAATTGTTGTTTAAAACCAATTTTTGCTGGAAATCAATTTAAAGACGGGGGACCACCTATAAAAGGACCCAATCCAGGTAGCCTTCATTCTGATTCTGGCACTCAAACAGTCAACATGTCCCATTTTCCTCAGGTAGAATCATCAATGCAGTTATAATACTGCATGAAACACCTCCAATTTTCAATCACATCATAATTCGTAACGAAGGAATACATTAATGTAGTTTTGAGCAAATTTGGGCATTGTAGGACCATAAAAATAGCATTTTAGTGAAAATCTTAGCTAAAAATTGAACATGTTCTGCTGTGAGCTGATTGGTTATGAACATTTTCAACTTTAGGGTCATTAGGACCGTCCACTTCAAAGGAATTCCGAATTACATTGAAGTTAGAAACCCTAATTACAGTTTAATTGACGTTCATTAGCAGCAATCAGCAGTTCTTAAAAAAACTAAAAACTTAGAATAAAGATAATAATGTTTATTTTTAAGAAAAATGTATGATGTGCCACTTAACACATATCCTGAAATTTTCATTCAAATCGGATCATTATTAACAAAGTTATGGTATATTGACCACCACACTAGAAATATAGCAGCATACAAAGCCATGTGATTGGTCAACACCCAATCCTAGTTATCCAATAAGAGGATGAATCCCATTTAATTGCTGTACCCGGGTATATTGGTACCCCCTCACCCCCCCGTCTTTAAGTCCAATGCTTATACTGTTGGCATTTCAGCCTAACCCAGATCATCATTAATTTGGCTATTTTTGGAGGGGGATGAGGGAATACCAATATACCCGGGTACAGCAATTACACCGCATCTGATGAAATTAGCATAAATTTGATAAAAACATGCAAAATGAATGTTATTCCCATGGAGACAATTTATGCATATTGCTCGGCAGTGACAGCAAGTAAGCTAAATTTGTTGATGTGGATTGTAGCGAAATGATATAACGCTAATGTTTTGAGCACAATTGTTTGATGATTAAACTTTTGCACTGTCCTTCCGCTTGCTGCGTTGCTTTTGCATAATTTCGACAGTCACCAAAATATTTGAATATATGGCATAACTCAACTTTGCCAGAATGAAACTTGATGAAAGTCACATGAAATATTTCTCAGCCCAATCCAATGATTATGTGAAAAGGATACACTCTTGGGCCCAAAAGTTTTTGTGCTACATCAAAATAACCTACTTGCATAATTTCGTCAGACGCAGTGTAAGTTGGATTCTTCCTCTCATTGGATAACTAGGATTGAGTGTTGACCAATCACATGGCTTTGTTTACTGGTATATTTCTGGTGCAGTGGTCAATATACCATAATTTTGTTAATAATGCTCCGATTTGAATGAAAATTTCAGGGTTTGCGTTAAGTGGCATATCATACATTTTTCTTAAAAATAAACATTATTATCTGCATTATTCTTAGTTTTTATTTTTTTATGAATTGCTGATTGCTGTTAATGACTGGCAATTAAACTGTAATTAGGGTTTCTAATTTCAATGTAATTCGGGATCCTTTGAAGTGGACAGTGCTAATGTCCCTCAAGTGGCAAGTGTTCATACCCAATCAGCTCACAGCAGTTCATGTTAAATTTTTAGCTAGAAATTTTACTAAAATGCCATTTTCATGGCTGTAAAGAGCCCTGATTTTCTCAAAACTACATTGATTTATTCCTTCGTTACGAATTTTGGTGTGGTTTAAATTGGAGTTGTTTCATTCAGTATAAATACTGGTATTGATGATTTTAAGTGGGAGATGTTGACTGTTTGAGTGCCAGAATATGAATGAAGGGTGCCTCGACTGTCTCCTTTTATAGGTGCTTGCCCCCCTTTAAAAGACATTTGCCAGGGACACTGACCAGTGTGTGTTATAGAGTAGGTCGGGGACTCGGGGCATGCGGCCCC
Organism: Platynereis dumerilii; assembly: GCA_026936325.1. Lineage (NCBI taxonomy): Eukaryota > Metazoa > Annelida > Polychaeta > Phyllodocida > Nereididae > Platynereis > Platynereis dumerilii. The sequence continues at coordinate 118,381,316 of JAPTHN010000001.1, forward strand.
CTTAACTTCGAGGTGCGATTTGACCTACTTTTTATGGGCAATTATTTGAATGCTTATGCTGTGCAGGAAGGGATCACTTGACTCTACTAATAACTAGTGAAACAAATGTCTACCAATTTTAATAAAGGAGTTACGGCCATTTTTGTAAAAAAATTAAAATGGCCTTCTTACCCCACCCATTGGGCAAGAAGCCCCCCTATTATAATCCTATGGCAATTTTTTTTTTCGAGCGCATTCAGCCTAAAAGTTATTTCTTTGGGTTCTTCTATCATTTTTAAGGCATTCTATTCACTTTTTCTGAATTTCAGAATTTTTCTGTTCATACTTTTATTTTTTAATATTTTTTGCCCTGTTTCAATTTTGGGCCAATTTAGCTATTCTATCAAGATTTAAGGTAAAGTACACATTATTAAATGGTTCCTGAAGCAGCTTCGACCCCCCAGTGAAGGGGGCCTCATGCCCCATATCATGTGGGGCCTCTCGCCCCAAACCCACATATTTTAATTTGACCTCTATATTTTGAACTAAAATGCAAAAAAACATGATCCAAATCATATTTATGTGATGATCATAAAGTGAAGCAATGCAGATATCCATTATACTTTTTAATATTTCCAAAGTTATTTCTGACAACCCCTTCCAAAGAATTAGTTTAAGTTACAAAAACCATGCACATTTTTTTTGTTTCTTTAATTTCTACTATGGTTTGGTGCTGTTTGCCCTGAAAATTTGTGATCTAAAATGCCTCTAGCTTCAATCATATCAATAGATAAATGCACCAAAAATGTAAGTTTGGATATAACCCTGGGGGGGGGCCTCTCACCTAACCCGGGCTTCTTGCCCCGACCTACTCTTTAGTTCAGAAGTTGTGAGCCAGACAAATCCAGTATCATATTTTTGACATGATCAACTATATCTCCCGCGGAAATATTAAATGATGCCAAACCCTTTGGTTTGTATGAGTGATGGGGAAATGACTGATTAAAAATGTTTTTCCTGTACAGTTTGAAAGGCAGTGAATTATTTGATTGCGTATAAACAGTCCACAGCCTCTTCCGGGAGTCAAAATCAATGATAGTCTGGGTTAGACTCAACTATTTGTTTGCGCATCATAAGACTCAAAATCGTCTTATGCATAGTAAGATTTAAAAATATTCAAAATAGAGTAATATAAATTTTATGACAGTAGAAGATTAACATCAAGGGGACTTATCAAAGAATGGGCCTTTGCCTGTACAGGGTCTTTAATGGATTAATGCGTGCTACTGGGTGTACAACTTCCAATGTACATCTACATCCTGAAAAACATTAATGTTTGTGACTGGTGTACGATATCCAGTGCTCAACTTCATTTCGAAGAAATTTTCAAGTTCATGGACAATTACATTGCATTCTTCATGGACTATTACAACAACGAATATACAGTGAGGAAAATAAGTATTTGACTCCCTACCATATTTTCTGGTTTGGGCACTTGCGCTTGCTCCAAAACTCTGAAATTTCTCAGGTAGATCTGGTCCAACATTAGAAGACAGGTGATGCACAAAAATTAAGTGAAAGTAGCATTATGTAATATATTTGCATAAGAATCCCAATAGTCTTCGGAAATAAGTATTTGACCCCTTCGTTTGCAAAGGGTTTATCACCAGACTATTACAAAACAAACACTTGGAAAACTGTTATTACTAAAATTATTGAAATAAAAACCTATTTCAATTGTTTTCCTTAATTTTATTTAGTTTTGAATGCCCTGAATAACACCTCCTATAATTTTTGGGTAATTTCTTCATTTTGAAGATGCATGAAAAAAAAAAGTATCCCATAACACTAGCGACAAGATTTTTGACTGACACTAGTCTCTTGTTGGTACACAGACCCTATATAATGATCTTGGGGTGAAAATTTCAATAATTGATGCCATTGTATGTAAGTAAACAAAGGAAGAAATCACCACTGGAACATACTGGTCTGCTGTGCCACGACAATCTCACCTACACAGGTGTCCGTGAGAGCAAAAATCATTTTAGAAAGTCCTAGACTAACCAACGATGAGTTTGAACGAAAGCTCTGAAAGCAGTTTGCAATATTGCCAGCATGAGATAATGACCAGTACAATATGTCGCAGAAGGATGACATGATGCACTGCTGTCATAGTGTCTCTGGTGCAGAAGAATCATGCCAAAGCTTACTTAGAATTTCTCCCAATCATCTGCAAAATAGTTCCACATGATAATTTATAAATTATAAGCAAGCTTTGTCATGATTCTTCTGCGATGGAGGCACTATGGCCGCACTGCATCATCTCAGCGTAACGAGACATATTGTACTGGTAATTTTCTCTTATTGGTAGAGTTGCAAACTGCTTTGCAGACCTTTTGCTAAATCATCGTTGGTAAGTCTAGGACTTTCTAAAATGGTTCTTGCACTCATGGACTCCAGTGTAGGTGAGATTGCAGTGGTACTGCAGATCGGCATCGCCAAGTGGTAAGTTAGTCCTTTATTTACTTGCACACAATGTCATGAATTATTGAAATTTTCACCCCTAGATCATTACATAGGGTCTGTATAGCAACACCAGACTAGTGTCAGTCAAAAATCATGTCTCAAGTGTCTTTTGATATATTTTTTTCAAACGTGCATCTTCAAAATGAAGAAATTACCAAAAAATGATAGGAGGTGTTATTGAGGGCATTCAAAACTAAATAAAATTGGGGAAAACAATTGAAATAGGGTCAAATACTTATTTTCCTCACTGTAACATATCAAGGTGGTTATATCTGCATATGAACATTATTATTTCATTTCTCCTTTTTTGTTTTTTTTTACAAAAGATATATTTAGTAATTATTTAAATATGAAAATATGAATTTCATTTGTTTTTATGCATTTTTGCAGTTGTTGTGCTTTCCTGGTTTTATTTTTTTACCTTTGAATGTCTAAATAGTAGTTTCACTTGTTATTGAACTCAATATTGATAAAACCCTAATTTTACTATGTTCGATGTATAGACACCCATCTGTGGGTATTGATTATTTTGAAAAAATGTGCGATACTATTGAAAAGGCATGTCTTGAAGATAAGCTTATCCTTATCACTGGTGATCTTAATATTAACTATATTATTGATGAAAATCTGCATAAAAATCCACTTTATATGATTGAATGTGCTAATGGTTTGAATCAACTTGTGAATGATTATACAAGGGTTACTTCTACAACCAATTCTATCATCGATGTAATTTTCTCCTCTCACAAAAGCCTACATGAACGTACTGGAGTAGTAGAATTGAATTTAAGTGATCATTATCTTGTTTATACTATTATGAAAAATTTGAAACCAAATGTTAACAAACAGTCTCACAATCAAGTGAGATTTAGATGCTATAAAAATTTTAATGAAGAATGTTTTCTTAATGATATTTCCCAGTCTTATGTACTTAACAATATCACTCATTCAACTGATGTAAATTATGTTTGGACAAACTTTAAAACTGAATTTCTCAAAATTTGTGATACACATGCTCCTATAAAAATTTTAAGAATGAAAAATCGTTACAAACCTTGGGTCACACATGATATTGTTAAACTAATGTGTCGTAGGGACTATCTCCATAAGCAAATGACCTCTACTACAAATCCTGCTCCTGAGATTGTAAATGAATTTAAAATGGTCAGGAATGAGGTAAATGTGCAAATTCAAAATTCTAAGAAAATTTATTACGATAAATTATATAACGAAGGCAAGGGAAACTCCAAAACTTTATGGAATGAATTACAAAAGTTGACGAGTAATAAATCATGTAACTATGTAAATACTGCATTGTCAGCTGACAACTTCAATGAATTTTACAGTACAATGGGTCTTAATGTTACCAAGCACCTTCCTGACTGTGATGAAGTACTATGGAAGGGTCCTGAAAGTATTTATCAGTTCCATTTCTCTGATATATTAGAATCCGAAGTTGTTAAATTATTAAACCAACTCAGTTTCTGTAGCTCTGTTGATATTCTCAACTTTGACTGCAAGCTACTTAGAATTGCAAATACTCATATTGCTGGACAACTTACTCACATTTTTAATTTGTCGCTAAGAGAAGGTACGGTTCCAAATGATTGGAAATATGCTCGAATCACTCCTATATATAAAGGTAAAGGTGATAAAGATGATGCTGTTAATTTCAGGCCAATTTCTGTATTGAGCCATATTTCTAAGCTTATTGAAAAAATTGTTCAATGTCAATTTATGTCTTTTATGATTAGTCATCAATTTATAACACTTGATCAATATGCATATCGTAAATTTCACTCTACCACGAACTGTTTACATACAACTATAGATGAATGGCTTCAGAATATTGATGATAAACTGTTAACTGGCGTCTGTTTCCTGGACATAGCTAAATGCTTTGACTCCATAAATCATGATATATTGTTACAAAAGTTAAAGAAATATGGTGTTCATGATGTGGAACAACTGTGGTTCAAATCATATTTATTTAATAGAACTCAGAGTGTTTTCTTCAAAAATGTATTGTCTAGTTCGGTTGATGTTAATATAGGCGTGCCTCAAGGGTCTACTCTTGGGCCGCTGCTATTTATGGTCTTTGTAAATGACCTCTCTATGCATGTAAGAAATGGAAGATGTACGATGTATGCAGATGATACAATGATATATGTAAGCGATGAATATATTAATAATGTAAATAATACTATGAATGAAATCCTAGTTAATGTTAGCGAATGGTACAATGCAAATAAACTGGTATTGAATATTGATAAATCAAATGCTATGCTAGTTACTAGATCAGGTGATGAAACTTTGAGAAAAGAATTTTCTGTATCTTTATATGATTCACAACTTGAAATTGTACAACATACTAAATACTTAGGAGTTTATATTGACGAACAAGTAAAATTTGACACTCATATTAATGAACTTACAAAAAGGCTGTCAGCTAAGTTAGCATGGTTTTCAAGATTAAGACATATTGTCCCGAAGTCAGTACTTATTTTAACTTATAAGACTTATATTCAACCCATTTTTGACTATGCATGTACCGTTTGGGGTTGTTCTCATGTAAACATCAATCTGATTCAGAGATTACAAAATAGGGCTGCGCGTATTGTCTGTTCAAATTTTGACTTTATTAATGTAAGAGGTGTTGATCTTGTTAAAAGGCTTAAATGGCAAACAGTATCTGAACGTATAAATTATTTTACCTCTATACAAATGTTTAACTGTATTCATGGAAATGCTCCTGATTATTTGGTAAACTCTATTGTTATGGCCTGTGATACAAATGATATGAATACTAGTCAGAAAATCGTTCACTTTATTACAATTTTATGAGGTTTTGGTTGTGGGTAGACATGACCAAGACCTTTCAAAATCCACCGACTGCCAAGCCGATTTCGCCCCCTGGAGGCCATATTTGGCAAATCCAATATGGCCGCCATCGGATTTTGTCTATTTCATAACTTTTCAACCGGGCATCGTAAATACTTGTGTGATACCTCTAGTTTGGGGTTTTACTGACCGAGGAATTCATTTTTGGCATTTATTTAGTGATTTGAACAATCCTGGTAGCCATATTGCACAAATTCAAGATGGCCGCACTAATAATTGGAGGACTGACATAACTTTTTGACTAAGCGTCACATATTCCCATATGATATCTCTATTTTGGGGTTTTAATGGGGTGAGGAAATCATTTTTTGCATTCTTTCTTTGATTGGAGCATCCCTGGTGGCCTTATGAGATTCTAACAATGCGTTTTAACAGGCATAAAAAACTTCATAATGCCTCGTGTGTGTGTTTGTGCTTTACGTCTCATCAGCACCTTGTGGGTATTTAGAGACACCCTTGGTCTGTACAAAGAAAGTTGATAATTCAGTTGGATGATTTGTTAATTATTTTGTTTTTCCTGTCTTTGTCACTGTGTCTGGTTGTTTTCGTATCAATTTCAGATCAACCGACAAAAAGTCATGTTGAATAATAACAATAAGAGCTCCATAAATGTGAAATCGTACCGAGTGACTAGATCTGGTACGTCTTTTTTTGTTGCAAGGTTGTCTGCTGGCCAACTATGCATCCGTTGCTTAGTTCGTACAATCAGTTTGTCGGACATGTTGTCAAAGCCATCTATCGTTGCAAGATGTGTAATTGCCAGTTTCAGGTAGCTTTGTAGAAACATCAGTCGTTGAATGTCTCCATTTGGTACTCTTCCTTAAAGGAAGCGGAGGAGATATTCCTTGTCAGTGATCTGTTCTGGTACTGCCCTGTCTTTTCCTTTGTCATCGTGTTGTCGTTCCTTTTCATTCATTTCTTTCTTTTGTTCCGCTTTCTTGTCTGGTGAATGTTCTTCCCTTACTTCCTTGTGACCCTTTGATTTTTCTTCCTCCGGTGGATCCTCTGGAACCTGTTCCTTTTCTGCCTCTTCATTGTCTGCTTCCATAAAGTCATTTCGGTTGTTGTGTTTGACTTTATTAATGTAAGAGGTGTTGATCTTGTTAAAAGGCTTAAATGGCAAACAGTATCTGAACGTATAAATTATTTTACCTCTATACAAATGTTTAACTGTATTCATGGAAATGCTCCTGATTATTTGGTAAACTCTATTGTTATGGCCTGTGATACAAATGATATGAATACTAGTCAGAAAATCGTTCACTTTATTACAATTTTATGAGGTTTTGGTTGTGGGTAGACATGACCAAGACCTTTCAAAATCCACCGACTGCCAAGCTGATTTCGCCCCCTGGTGGCCATATTTGGCAAATCCAATATGGCCGCCATCGGATTTTGCCGATTTCATAACTTTTCAACCGGGCATCGTAAATACTTGTGTGATACCTCTAGTTTGGGGTTTTACTGATGGAGGAATTCATTTTTGGCATTTATTTAGTGATTTGAGCAGTCCTGGTAGCCATATTGCACAAATTCAAGATGGCCGCACTAATAATTGGAGGACTGACATAACTTTTTGACTAAGCGTCACATATTCCCATATGATATCTCTATTTTGGGGTTTTAATGGGGTGAGGAAATCATTTTTTGCATTCTTTCTTTGATTGGAGCATCCCTGGTGGCCTTATGAGATTCTAACAATGCGTTTTAACAGGCATAAAAAACTTCATAATGCCTCGTGTGTGTGTTTGTGCTTTACGTCTCATCAGCACCTTGTGGGTATTTAGAGACACCCTTGGTCTGTACAAAGAAAGTTGATAATTCAGTTGGATGATTTGTTAATTATTTTGTTTTTCCTGTCTTTGTCACTGTGTCTGGTTGTTTTCGTATCAATTTCAGATCAACCGACAAAAAGTCATGTTGAATAATAACAATAAGAGCTCCATAAATGTGAAATCGTACCGAGTGACTAGATCTGGTACGTCTTTTTTTGTTGCAAGGTTGTCTGTTGGCCAACTATGCATCCGTTGCTTAGTTCGTACAATCAGTTTGTCGGACATGTTGTCAAAGCCATCTATCGTCGCAAGTTGTTCAACTGCCAGTACAGGTAGCTTTGTAGAAACATCAGTCGTTGAATGTCTCCATTTGGTACTCTTCCTTAAAGGAAGCGGAGGAGATATTCCTTGTCAGTGATCTGTTCTGGTACTGCCCTGTCTTTTCCTTTGTCATCGTGTTGTCGTTCCTTTTCATTCATTTCTTTCTTTTGTTCCGCTTTCTTGTCTGGTGAATGTTCTTCCCTTACTTCCTTGTGACCCTTTGATTTTTCTTCCTCCGGTGGATCCTCTGGAACCTGTTCCTTTTCTGCCTCTTCATTGTCTGCTTCCATAGATTCATTTTCGGTTGTTGTGTTCCAGCCATCATCTGAGTCTTCCTGTTCCTCCTTTTTTTCTGTTTTAGTTGCCTGTTCTTCGTCCATTGCTACCTCGTGAGGAGTTGTGGAGCCAGCTATTGGGTTTGGTTGTTTAAGGTCCGCCAGGGAAGTTGGCCGTTGTGTGGTGGTTGTTGTCTTTGGAGTGGTTTTTTGCATTTGTTCTTCCTGAGTGTGTGTTATTATCTCCTTTGTTCTCTGTGTGTTAGTGTGATCTGTTGATGCTGTGTTCTTCGAGTTGTAGCCTTCGTCTTGGTGTAGCATGATGTTGAGGTTGTGGATATCCTGCCATAGCAGCATAGCTGGGAATTCCAGAGTGCTGGTCCACGATCCTTCTCGCCTCTGGAAAAGATATCGCTTGGGTTGCCTTCAACATTAGGATTTCTTTTTCTTTGGTCCACTGTCTACACTTTCTGCAGTAAGAGAGATGACCTTCATTACAGTTGACACAAAGAGGAGAGGATGAGCAGAATTCTTCTTTTGATTGGATGTGGTCCTGTGAACCACAGTGTCCAAATACAAATGAATAAGGCTGTGGCCACTGGCCAGTACCCTAGTCCAGGGAGACATAGGGGATATGCGCGTAGAAGGCTTGGTGAGAAATACCGCTGCAATCATATTAAAAAATGGCCAGCATTTAGACGTGGTCAGAACCTTCTTTGATTGACCCATCAGCCATGGCCAAATAGGACCGAAGTCCTAATGACAACATGACAAGCTGCCTGACTGGCCAACCCAGCTTCCGGTATAGGAGAGATCCAGGCCAAAGTAGTGTATTGTATGGGAGGGACCAACTTAGCTCCAACCAACTCATCTACCAGGACCCCTTCATCCTCCGACACGGGTCGCTACCCACGGCAAACAGGTTGCCCCATTTCCGTCGGGGAGACGTGTGATTGCGCACCGTCTCGTATTGGCCACAAGAGATAGAGGGCGTCACCGTTGTGTTACCACCCAACGCCACAAGGAGGCCCGAGACCTGCGGGGGCTCATAACGGCTCGTAACAAAGACCAAAAAACAAGAGCTGAAATCTACAGACTCTTGTCCAAATTTAGCAGCGCCTTGGACGCTGATCATTTTGAAATATAAGCCATGAACCGGATGTTTTAAATTATCATTGTGAACATTATTCTTGTGTGACATTTAATGTAATGTTTTGAACCCAACATTACACAATTCCAGAGAGTCAATTCAGACCAAGAAAAAGGGTCAACTGGACAACAACAACAACATATGTTTTTGAGTCAATGGAAACGAGCACATATATTCTGTAGCACTAAACAAAGTATTGTAGACCTCAAGAAGTGCATAAAGATTTTTGGATTGAGACCCTTTTTAATGTATTCTTATCTCGGAATATATTTATTATTTAATTTGCATTGCAAGATCAATTAATTAATGGGGAGTATAGGTGGAACTCTTCACTTTTTAGCTATTTGTGTCAGTTCCTATTTTCTATTGGTATTTTAATTGTGCTATTTGTTATGTTGAAGTGTAATTGTATTTTGTTTGCCAATAAAAATTCTATTCTATTCTATTCTATTCTATTCTATTCTATCTGGCATCTTTTCACACAAAGAACAGCTTCTTGGGACAATGGAGGGACCATGCAAAGTCCATGAACATCAGACATATTCATTTTAGCACAAAACCGTATCCGCTTTAACAACCAGATATCCATTGCCAACTCTCACTAGAACTGTAAGCACTGCTTGGATTTCAACCTTCAAACTGATAATTGAAGAAAGAAAAAAACCATCAAATAAGATGCGGTGGGACATATGTAGGAGGGCCATCCACTTGCAATTGTGTCTCTATGGATGATCCATGCATTCTAGCACCCTTTCAAAACTTTGAGGTGAAAGTCCAGAGTAATTACTTGGACTAAAATATGCAATCTCCTATATATAACATTGGTGCGTTATAGGCTATTAATAGCGCCTTGCTCCCAGAATTGCAACAGTGGCTTTTATAATTTCACTAATGTAGGCCGACTGACTACACACTGTATTCCAAAATGCTAGGATTTGTGGTAGCATGTTGTAGAAAAAGCAGGTGCTTTGTGGAAAAGATTGGGGCAAGATACTTCACTGATATACAACAGAAAATGCTTGATTTATCTGAAAAGGTGTAGAAATTGAAGAAACCCAATTCTACCCATTAAAATAAAAGATAAAACAGTGTCCACAAAGCAGGTGCGTTTCATCTGACTCACAGGTGACTTTGTTGTTCCATCACCGAAACAATCAGATAAATGTTTATCAATGAATTAGTGTTAAAATCTTGATAAGGAGGAACATGATTCAGATGTTTTCAGTATATTTGAATGGCCATCTCATACAACATCAGTACTGTAGCATTATGCTTGACATTGGGACTAAACACAGAAGTTGAACAAATAATTTCGAAAATTCTCCTTATGCACCAGCCAATGTGAGTTGCATGAAAACTGTCATCATATCAGTTGACTGTCAATCTGATTTGTGCATTGGAATAATGCATGTTATTCATTTGCCAACTGACAGAAAAAAGCAATGAAATTACTATTCTGATTTTGGCACTATCCAAGAAAATCACTGTCATCAACGAGCCAGCCAATCTGCCATTTTCTGAGATCAAGGTACTTCAGATTTGGGACACTTGGCAGCTCAAACACTAAAGTGACAGATTTGTTACCATGTCTCAATGTCCTGCTTACCAAGGAAATGTGGGCCCTTACACGTCAGCATTAAATGATCAAAGTGTAGGCCCTTCCCTATCAAATGTCAACAATGGCGGATTTAAGAAAAAAAGTGGCAAATATGTACATTACTTGAAATCTGGTGTTAGCAGCGTTCCTGAGAAAAAAAAAATTGCTATATTATTCAAGCACACCATTTCAAACAATTGACCAAGTGCTGTTAAAGCAATGAACTGTCAATGAGATCTGAACTCCTTCAAATGGTCAATGAGCCTGGCAGAATTCAGGACCTTCTGGCTTACTTCCTGCTTTTGCGTATGTACCATAACTTGCCTTAAGATGCATTTATAACTATTTGGACAAACCTCCATCAGCTATTGAGAATTTCGTATTGCTCTATTAATAGGCTTAGTCCAAAGCTACAATGGTGATACACATTGAACAATATGTTTGCAAATTTAAAGTTCCTGCACTGCTTACATCAGAAGTAGAAAGACATCGAAGACAACCTTTTTGCAAATTTTTGTGTCTCATGCATGCCAACTTTTTTTACTACAATTCATGCTAATAACTGTAAATTCTAAAAAATTTGCAACATATTTTCTATAAACAAAAGAGAAACAGACAACCATGTCATAAAATGACACTCTTGATTTATAATCAATCAGACATAACATAAGTTAGTGAGCGGTTTTTGATTGCTTAAAACTTAATGAGGTCCCCGCGCGCCGCCATTACCTACAGGGGGCGCTGAACGTCAACTCAGTCCCAGAATGTGACGTTACGCTGCATGCAGGCAGTAGAACAATGGGAGAAGCAGTGACCTGAGGCACAAAAATGGCTCTCCTGACCTTAATACTCAACCGATTTACAAAATTTAAAAAGCATCACAGAGCCTGGAATAATACCTAGCTAGTCATCTTAAAAAATTGGTCTTTAATACGTAATTTTCTCACGAAAAAAATCCGTTAACTTCAGAAACTATTTTTTGCTTTCATAAAAAAAAGATTTTCTTGTTGATGGCAATACATACAAAAAGGGTGATGATGTCAAATGTTGTGTTTTAAAAAGGGCTAACACAGAAATCACATTCCACATTCCTACAGAAAGCTTAGTTCTTAAAATACAACATTTAGAGAGCAAAAAAGTACTTTTTCACTCAATTTTGAGGTAAACCGGCATGCTCAGAGGCTCATATTTTGCAATGAATTGCAAATAAAACACATTCAATATGAACCAGACAGAATCTTGTATATATGCCATAAAGATTCCAAAGTTTGCATTAAATTGAACAAAGAAGACGGTTGAAGTGGTCAAGTAGGGCTATAGCCTACTGTTGCTATAGTAGGCCTACATCTGACCAGCAGGCAGTACACTGGCTGGCAGCATGAAGCATTCAGCATTCTGTGAATTTTCCTCACTGTCCAGAGCATCTCACAGAACTTGAGAAGAAAATTAAGAGAAACATATTTTATCATACATGTACAGTGCAGAAAGTTATTTATACGTAGGCCTATGAGAGGCCTATATCTCACGATGGCAGCCACTGGTCTGGGCTGTCAGCGCTGCCGAGCTGTTGCACTCATATCAAGGAAATATTTATATTTATAATATAATTCGCTTAATTTCAGCTACTAGCCCCATGAATCCATGATGTCAGGTAATTCAAATGGAATAGGCCTATTAAGAAATAGAATAGAATATTTTATTGACCTAAAAAAATTAGGCCTTCAACTTAATCATAAAAATTAAAATACACTATCAATCCATAAGCAGTTTAAAATTTAAAAGTGTCTTAAAAGTTTTTAAATGCAGTTAAAAAATAGCAATTATGTGTGTTTGGTTTGCCCAATATACCATAGAATTTAACAGTATGTTTTGCCATTGCAATTCACGCCTGTGAATGAATCCATCTGTGCTTATAGCAATTGAAGTCTTCTGGGTCATCATCACCCTTACATGTGGTTCTGTGACTTTAATTCTAATTAATAAGTTTATAACAATTTTTTTTTTTCAAATTATTTTCAAAAGGTGGCATAGGCCTCAAATTTTTATCTTAAAGAGTTGAGAAATTTGTAGCTTTGAATTTTCAAATTGGCCTATTATAAATCTTATTATTTTATCAAGTTATTGGCAGAGCGGAAATAAATCACGTTGATTGAATGGATCTAAACTTGCAAATTGGATAAAATTGTGACATAAACGACTAAAAATACCGTACATATCTTTATATTAATGTGTGATTCTAAGGATTCTGGGATAGCTACCAGGTGGTTGCCGTTTTCCATAATTTCAGAATTCCAGGTTCATTGTTCACCATTCTAATATAGCCACGTGCGTAGATTACTGTTTTTCCTATCCCACAATACCAAATATGACCATAATCATGCTATATTCTTGGTGTTATCTTGCTGGTACGTTTCTTACCGAGAAACTTTCTGCAGCCATTGCTCATTATTCACACAACCCTCACCACTGTGCATGCTCAAACTGACCTATTTCCCCCACCCCCACATTCCTGAGAGATGGGGAGGAAAAGGAGAAGGGGAGGAGGAGAGGGGGGAGGAGGAGAGGGGGGGAGGAGGAGAGAGAGAAAATTAGCTTTATTTAGCACATTTGTATGAAGTTTTACATGAGAAAAATCGTATATGAGAAAAATCATAATAATCTAGGCTTTAACTAGAGTTTCGATCGGGACCGATGCGAAGGGAGAGCTCTCGCATGTCGAGTGGGCGTGGTGTAGTTAGGTTGATGTCACCTTTTCGTCACTGGGAATGAGTATTAAAAGAAATAGTGTGTATCTTTCATTAGATATATTTCAATGTAGCGAACTGTGACTCTGTTGCATATATGCAGCATCAGTAACAAAGCACCCGGGACTAGTTTTTGCACTGTATTTGGCATTTTTCCGAAAGTATATATAGAATGGTCTGCATTTGGTCAGCATTTGGTCAGCATTTGGCCTGCATGATGAGAATTTTGGTCTGCATTCTCCTAATCTCCTAGAAAAATTCTTGGTTATTTATGCTCATTACCTTTTTTTTAAACTACCACTTAAAAGACTGGATTTTATTATTTTAAGACAGGGTCTTGTAATCAACTGTGGATTACAGAGAGTGGAAATCATTGATGATGGCTTAAATGCAATTAATAGAAACAACCTCGATTGGATGAAATTCTAGCCTGCAAAACAAAATTTGTATAGCCTTCTTGAAATAAACTTTGTTGATAGGGGTATACATGGGTCTCAAAAACAGATGGGGTGTCAAATGTTGGAATTTAAAGGAAAAATGAATGTCTCATGTCCCATTTTATCGAAGCATAAATGATAAAGAAATGTATCAAATGTTTGTCACTTTTTATTAGTCAATCTGTCAGGCCAGTGTCCCTGTGTCACTTTTTAAGAAGGGCAGTGTCCCCATGTCGATTGTTAATTGCAATTGATTATTGAACTTCCTCAACAGCAATAGGTCAGGTGTCATCTTCAAGTGAACTAATCCACTCAATTACAATTAGACAGTTATGTTTTTCCACTTTTCTGAGTTGAATAAAACAAGTTTCCATATTTTTTATTTCGATTTCTTGTAGGCCTATATAGGCCTATAATAAAAAATTCTAAGAAATTGTTGTTTTTTTGCAATCTATCATTTTGAAGAAAAATAAAGTCCTGATATTCAGTCATAACTGTCCCCATGTCCCCGGGTGTTACGTCCCCATGTCCCCGGGGGTTAAGTCCCCATGTCCCCGGGGTTACGTCCCCATGTCCCCGGGGGTTACGTCCCCAAGTCCCCGGGGGTTACGTCCCCATGTCCCCGGGGGTTACGTCCCCAAGTCCCCGGGGGTTACGTCCCCAAGTCCCCGGGGGTTACGTCCCCAAGTCCCCGGGGGTTACGTCCCCATGTCCCCGGGGGTTATGTCCCCATGTCCCCGGGGTTACGTCCCCATTACCCCGGAGGTTACGTCCCCATGACCCCGGGGGTTACGTCCCCATGTCCCCGGGGGTTACGTCCCCATGACCCCAGGGGTTACGTCCCCATGTCCCCGGGGGTTACGTCCCCATGTCCCCGGGGGTTACGGCCCCATGTCCCGGGGGTTACGGCCCCATGTTCCCGGGGGTTACGTCCCCATGTCCCTGAGGGTTACGGCCCATGTCCCGGGGGTTACGTCCTATGTCCCCGGGGTTACGTCCCATGTCCCCGGGGGTTAAGTCCCCATGTCCCCGGGGGTTACGTCCCCATGTCCTCGAGGGTTACGTCCCCATGTTCCTGGGGGTTACGTCCCCATGTCCCCAGGGGTTACGTCCCCGGGGGTTACGTCCCCATGTCCCTAGGGGTTACGTCCCCATGTCCCCTGGTTATGTCCCCATGTCCCCGGGGGTTACGTCCCCATGTCCCCAGGGGTTACGTCCCCATGTCCCCGGGGTTACGTCCCCATGTCCCCGGGGGTTACGTCCCCATGACCCCGAGGGTTACGGCCCCATGTCCCGGGGGTTACGTCCTATGTCCCCGGGTTACGTCCCATGTCCCCGGGGTACGTCCCCATGTCCCTGGGGGTTACGTCCCCATGTCCTCGAGTGTTACATCCCCATGTCCCCGGGGGTTACGTCCCCATGTCCCCTGGGGTTACGTCCCCGGGGGTTACGTCCCCATGTCCCCGGGGGTTACGTCCCCATGTCCCCGGGGGTTACGTCCCCATGTCCCCGGGGGTTATGTCCCCATGTCCCCGGGGTTACGTCCCCATTACCCCGGGGGTTACGTCCCCATGACCCCGGGGGTTACGTCCCCATGTCCCCGGGGGTTACGTCCCCATGACCCCAGGGGTTACGTCCCCATGACTCCGGGTGTTACGTCCCCATGTCCCCAGGTTACGGCCCCATGTCCCGGGGGTTACGGCCCCATGTTCCCGGGAGTTACGTCCCCATGTCCCTGAGGGTTACGTCCCCATGTCCCGGGGGTTACGTCCTATGTCCCCGGGGTTACGTCCCATGTCCCCGGGGGTTAAGTCCCCATGTCCCCGGGGGTTACGTCCCCATGTCCTCGAGGGTTACGTCCCCATGTCCCCGGGGGTTACGTCCCCATGTCCCCGGGGGTTACGTATGTCCCCGGGGTATGTCCCCGGGGGTATGTCACCATGTCCCCGGGGGTAAATGGTCGCCCCCTCCTTAGTAGATATTAAATGGTCGCCCCCTTATCCTATCTATCTATCTATGTATCTATCTATGTATCTATCTATGTATCTATCTATGTATCTATGTATCTATCTATCTTGTTATCTTAGCACCTTAGTAGATATTAAATGGTTGCCCCCTTATTCTTAAGAGATATTAAATGGTCGCCCCATTAATTGGTCGCCCCCTTATCTATCTATCTGGCAAAACAACATACACATAGAACTCGCATGTGTTCCGCTTGCGACACAAATTCTAGTTTTGTTTTCAATGTGCAGTCCCCCCCCCTCTGTCCTAAGCCCACTCTGCCCATTATTTGCAATGTCGGAGAAACTTTTCTTGGACAAGAGGAGTGACCATTGGTCAGGCTGTCATTGCACATGCCACATTAACAACAACCACTTACAAATGCAACCATTGGTTAGGCAAGATCCTTGTGCCTAAATTGACAGCAGTTCAATAATCCAAATAGGCATGTAGTGCGTGTTTACTTGACTAGAAAACAACCTGTCAATTTCAGCTGCAATCATTAGGGGAAAGCTATCGCTCTCCCAATAATATGTCATCGAAACTTTTTAAAATTATGTGAGGGGGAGGAGGAGAGGGGGAGGAGGAGAGGGGGAGGAGGAGAGGGATAGGAGGAGAGGGGGAGGAGGAGAGGGGGAGGAGGAGAGGGGGAGGAGGAGAGGGGGAGGAGGAGAGGGGGAGGAGGAGAGGGGGAGGAGGATAACAGAAAGCAGAGAACAGAGAACTGAAGGAGTGGATGGCAGATACATGTAGGTTTAGGATGGGAGAGCTTCGGTAGAGAAGAGCAGAGGGAGAGCAGTGGGAGAGGAGGGTTAGAGGAGAATGTGAGAAGGAAACTTGTATTGGAAGGATTATTGGGGCTTTACTTCCTGTATAATACCCTTGGTAGGCTAACTAGGACTGAAGGACATGGTAATGAGGCGAAGGATGACTGAAACAACTGTCCAACATGTTCAAGTGACCCGGCAAGAGCTGGATTCAAACCCATGACCCAGTGATTGGAAGCTGGCACCCGGGGGGGGGGGGGCTTCTCACTATTATATAGGCCTATGTTTGTCAACACCTATGTTCGGCTGAAAAGGGCTCTTCAAGGGGTCATTTTCCCTAGCTGAGGGTCCTAAAATGAGGTCTGAAATTACCTAGACCTGGTCCATCATTTCTAGAATCCAAAATTTAATTGAACTTCAATTAAGTAATAGAAAATTCATGCCTCATCGAGGGTGAATTTTCCCTAGTTCAGGGTCCTCTTTTTGGGTTCACGGCACTCCATTACTGGGTCTTGGTGCGAGACGCTCAGCTGAGCACCCCCGTAAGTTTTTGCGATGAGAACCCCCCCACCTACTGAAGGAAGATGAGGAGGGGAAGAGAAGGAGAGAGAGAAGGAAGAGGAAGAAAGAGGGGAGGAAGAAAAGAAGAGGAGGAGAAGAAGAGGGATAAGGAAGTGGAGGAGGAAGAAAGAAGGCGGATGGGGTCGGAAAGAGATACACTGTATAATTTGAATTTTGAGTCAGCTTAAATGATTGAGTGAGATGGTTGCATAATTTCTTTGAGCTATCATGACTTATTTTTTAAAAGTTATAACAACTAAAAGATTATCATAACTCAAAACATCAAGCTATGTCAGTTCAAACAAATTGTGCAACCATCTCACTCAATTACTTGAGCTGACTCAAAATTTCAAATTTTACAGTGTATAGATGGATGATTGAGGCTTTACTTGCCTGTATTATGCACTTGGTAGGCTGTATTATGCACTTGGTAGGCTGTGTATTACGCACTCAGGGGCACCTCACCACAGTGTGTTATCATAATGCCAATATCAGTGTAAGCTCTTGGTAGCACATCTTTTGTGACTCTTAGATTCATTTTTTTTTGCAACTGGGAGAAAATATCTGTTATGCTGCCAGCTGGGTTGCCAGCCAGCCCAAGCGTCATTCAGCACCTCCCAGCCAGCTGATATAAATAATTTTTTCCCCAGCCAGTCACCTCAACTGTTTTCTCATTACCTGACTGCAAATCTCATCGGTTTGATGCCAAAAATTGGCTCCCAGCTGACAACTTTGCCAGCTGGGAACATCCTGGCTGACAGTCTGCCAGCCAGCTGGGCGCCTGCTGCATAACAGATAATTGGTATAACAGATCATGGAGTGCCCCTGCGCACTTGGTAGGCTGTATTATGCACTTGGTAGGCTGATTAGGACAGGAGGAGGGCATGGTAATAAGATGGAGGATGATTGAAACAGCCGTTCAACGTAGGCCCAGGTGACCCAGCAAAACCTGGATTCGAACACTGGGTCCAGAAATTGGCAGCCCAGCACGCTACCACTCAACCAACCCTCCCCCCGGGATGGGGAAGAAAAGGAAGAGGTAAGGAGGACCAGATGGGGAGGAGGGAAGGCCGGAACAGGAGGAGAGAGAGGAGGAAGAGAGGAGGGACAGCCATAGAGGAGGGAGATGTATAGCTAGATAGACTTTATCCAGCCATATTAAAAGAGGTTACAGACACGTATACATGACAACAAGCAGTACACTGTTGTAATGTGGTTCGGATTGCACCCAAAAAGTTAAAAAAACTTATTTCCAGTGTGGTCCGGGCAACCAAATGACGTCAAAGGGCAATAAAGGCTATCCAGGCTGCTAATAATAGTTATACAATATGAAAAAATTAATGTGTAACAGTAGCAGAAATTTCTGGGAAGGAGGGAAGGAGGCAGAGAAGGCAGAGAAGGCAGAGCAGGAAGAGGAGGACAGGGAGAGGAGGGAGAGAATGGGATGAGGAGGAGGAGATAGACAAGAGAAGGAGGAAATAGTGAAGGAAGAAGAGGAGGGATAAATGAAAGATGAGGAGGGAGAAAAGGAAGAGGAGGAGCCTTAGTCAAAATGTCAAAGCTAAAGACGGAAGAGGGAGGAAGGGAAAGAGGGAGGGAGGAAAGGGAAGAGAGGGAGGGAGGATTGTCGAGAAGGGAGAAGAGACTCCGAGAGAGGGAGGGAGGATTGTGGAGGAGAAGGAGTACAGGAACAGGAACATAAGGAGGCGCCAAAGGAGGAAGAGGATGAGGAAAGAGGAGGAGGGAGGGGAAGAGGAGGAGGGAGAATATGAGAGGAGGAAGAGGAGGGAGAGGAGGAGGAGGGAGTAGAAAAGGCAGAAAAGGAGGACGAGGTTGGGGAGGCTGGGCCAGAGGCTGATTAACAGAGGTCGGAGCAAAGGCAAGCAAAACATGGGACAAAGAGACAACCTGTTTCTGTAATTCTGTTCAAGTGATTCGTTGAAGCGGGGGTCTATTATGTCCTTTTAAAATAAGAACTACTCTATGATATTTTTCCAGACACTTAATAGGCCTATATTTGATTGCCAGAAAATAATTGGAAGTTCCAGGCCGCACTTATAACAGCCTTCTTTTTTCGCATTCACATCTAAAGAAACAATAGTGTTTATAACTGAAAATATACCAATTACACATTTCTGCTTCACATAGTTTTTTTAAAATTTCATAACCTCAAATTGTCAAACTCCTTTCAGTAAAAATTCATCTAAATTAGCGGACAGTTTAAACTTTCAGGTGCTAAACATGCCTGATGTATCTTCAAAGTGTGCTGTATAATAATTATTTTATACAATAAATGATAACTTTTAAGGTGTTCTCTTGCTATCCACATACAGGTTTTAGGAGAGGCAAGAGTGATCGCGGAGGCAAAAAGAAAAGAGTTTATAAATCAGGGATAATAATTTTTGCTACAAGCTGGAAAACTACAGTAGTTAGTTACCCACTGGCCAGCCTATTTGTTTTTATTGTGTGTCTTTAAAAGGGTACGTACATGCTCACCTTTATGATGTAAGAAATTCTAGTAACTATGCTATTTAGAAATAATAAGTTAAAACACACATGATTTAGAATAACTTAATATTTTAGCAGAATGTTCTTAAATTATACATCAAAGATATGTATGATTAGCTTGAATCTGTTTATTAAAATATATTTTTTCTCATACAGGTTAATTCTCATATTCTTTCAGATAATTGTAGGCTACTGCACAGGGTGGACCAGTTTCTTCAGTAAAGTACTGCAAATTATACATGAATCAACTGTGGGATTCAGCCACATTAAATGACCAATTGACCATTCACCTATTCTTGCATCACACCACCACCTTTATTTAGCACATACATGTAGGCAATACATTTTATTGACAACATTGGATGCTAGTTTTAAGTGCTATTTTTAGAAAGGTCTGCTACATGCCAGGCTCAGTGCCTGCAGCCATGGCCGTGGATCATGTGTAGCCTACTAGAACACAGGTCTGTGTAGGCTGCAGCTGTGACTGTCACTGTCAGATCTTGTCAGGCTCAGGGATCAAGATTTCTGTGCATACATATTTAAATCAACTTATACTGAGTTTGCCTATTCAATTTTACACTTGTGCATATTGTATTTACTGTGTAACTAGGCTTGTTGTGGACTTCATTCGACCAAACCAACCCAATGCAAGCGTCTCTTGAAGCCTGCGTGAAACTAGGTCAACTTGCAGGACTGAGTTGCGTCACAGCGCCACCTGGTAGATAAGCTTCGCGGGGACCCCATTAAGCAATTTTTATTTCTGCTCAGTCAATGAAAGTGACAAGACTTCATCTCAGCATTAACATTTTGTTCTTTTATAAAACAATAATAAAGCAATCAATGATTGAAAATGTGGCAAATTTTGGTGACTTAAGCACGTTGTAGGAGGTTTTACCTTTCATACGAGCTTTCCCTGATTCAAGTTATCGGACATTGTTTCTTCGAGCATGATTGAGCAAAATGACTCAACACTCATTGGTGTCATTTGCACTGACTTAAACATGTTATTGAAATCCCACATGACCATCAGGGGATAGTCCAATCAAAGAGAGAATGCAAAAAATGAATTCCTCACCCATTTAAACCCCAAAATAGAGGTATCATATGAGAATATGCGATGCTTAGTCAGAAAGTCATGTCAGTCTGCCAATTATTAGCGCGGCCATCTTGAATTTTTGCAACATGGCCACCAGGATTGCTCAAATCACTAAATAAATGTCAAAAATGACTTCCTCAGTCAGTAAAACCCCAAACTAGAGGTATCACACAAGTATCTACGATGCCCGGTTGAAAAGTTACGAAATCGGCAAAATCCAATGGCGGCCATATTGGATTTGCCAAATATGGCCACCAGGGGGCGAAATCGGTTTGGCAGTCGGTGGATTTTGAAAGGTCTTGGTCATGTCTACCCACAACCAAAACCTCATAAAATTGTAATAAAGTGAACGATTCCACCCAATATTGAGGCTAAGCCACCCTACTACTCGTAGTTGTAATACAATGAATGTTGAAGTTCCCTTTTGTCGAACTGATATTATGAAAAAGTCGTTTTTGTACAGAGGTGCTATTACATGGAATGCTATGCCTAATCATGCTAAGAACTGTTTGACTATTGAGACGTTCAAATCACAGGCAAGGACCCTTTATAAGTAAAATTGATCTTTTTTGTTGTTATCAAATGTAATACATTTTTAATCTTTGTTTTAACCTGTTTTTATTGTTTTACTGGGCCAGGTGAAAAACCCAATCTGTTGGGATCCTGTTACCCAGCCTAAATATTTTTGAAAAAAAAAAAAAAAAAAAAATTTCTTCCTACACTAAGATATTTTTTATACATGTACATTTTATTTTGTTCTTGTATTTTGAAAGTATTATAAATAGATAGATATGAATAAATGAAGTCAAATGCCTTTCTGTTTTCTACTGAGAAGTATTTTCTTTCTGTAGGCACAAAATCAGAAAAAAAGAAAAGTAAAATTTGTCAATAAACCAGAATTTTTTGGATGAAACATCAAAGGTGAGGTGATATTTATCAGCACATTATTTTGAAACATTCTAGATATGGTTATGAAAGCCCTGTGGAAATGATGAAAATATCCAATTGATTACTAGAGAAACAAATTTTGGTTTTAAATACACTCCATGATGGAATAATATAAATCCACTTATATGGATATTTGTTAAACTTGAAAAAGGTGAATTTTACCTCTACTTGGTTTCTTTAAAAACCAACTATGAACATGTACATTGTACAAAAACCAGCTAACGAAATAATTGATTATTCCATAAACCACAATGGTTTAATACAATTAGCCCAAAGGAATGTTCTGACAACCAAAGATGATTCAATAATAAACCTAAAGTGGTTACTCCAAATGCCAGGAAAGGTTTATTAAAAATCCTATAGTGTTTTATGAAAAGCCTGCAATCAAAATGTAAACAACCAGAAATGGTTGTTTAGCAATCCTTCATGGTTTTGTTAATAAACCACTGAAGGCCGATTTCACCATATAGTTTTAACAGTTACAGGTCTTAACAGCCTTATACCAACTGAGTTTTAGTCTATAGACTAGTCAAGGTTCAGTGGTTGACAATTTATTGTTAGACAACTTACAGATTAGTGATGTCAAACTGTTAAAGTGGTGTCCCTTTGGGGCTGACCAGATAATACATGAGGGGAGGGGGGGGGGGGCTGGACTTTTGATGAAAAAAAGGTTCAGCACATGACACTGGAAAATAAAAGTTTGTTCAGCACATAAAAAAGAAGAAGTTTGTTTCCACCCAGTGAATAGGTCAGACACATCTCCAAAGCTGGTCAATACACAAGTTTTCACACAAGTATGTTATGCAAATGAGGCCAGTTTCACCTTTTCACACACTTTGGTAAATCATAGAGCAAAGATTCTTATCTATAGATATCAAAATGAACTGGTAAAAAAAAAAACGTAACATGAGGCTAAAAATTCGGTCCAGCAATCAAATAAATATTACTGAAATTTATGCCGTCTAGATGATGCAATTAAAAATATGTCGCTACAGCAGGTGAGAGACCTCGTCACATTTTGCTCATTTGTGGGAAATCTAGATTACCAACTTTGAACTCATTTTGGTTTGGGTAGAGCAGGTTGATAATGCTGACTGTGATGAACACCTTGAATGTCACCTTAAATATAGACTAAAAAGTAAATACATGAAAGTTGATGTTTGTGCGAGAGACTATGATACTTTGAGAATACAGTCATAGCAAAGGTCGTTGTGTTGTCCGGTTGCTTGATAGTAATGATAGGTTGGTTAATTGAACTTAGTTTTTTTTTTTACCAAGACTGGTTGGGCAATTATCTATTATAAAAATTTACAAGCCCCTCCCTCTTTTGTGTAGCCACATCTTTGCATTTGTTTGGGAAACTGAGACATCGTGTTTGCAACAGCTGATCTGTTATCACAATATGTGTAAGCTTTCACTTAACTGAAATTCCTTGATCCTGCTCCGCTTGAGTGATT
Source organism: Platynereis dumerilii (assembly GCA_026936325.1). NCBI lineage: Eukaryota > Metazoa > Annelida > Polychaeta > Phyllodocida > Nereididae > Platynereis > Platynereis dumerilii. The sequence goes on from JAPTHN010000001.1 coordinate 118,404,362, forward strand.
GGCCTAGCCAGACCAGGTCTTAGCTCAGACCTGGCTCAACTCTTAATACCATGTTGGTGAAAACGGGCCTAAAGGTTTTATATTATATAACAGGGGATTTTAAGATTGTGGTTTTTAAAAAACCACATCAAGAGGGTTTTTGAAAAAACAAAATGTGGATTTATATCGGGGAAAAGCCAAAAAAACCACTTATGGATGTTTGTAAAACCTTTTTTTCTGAGTGTGAAGTAGCTATAGATGTTGCATAAATTGGCCCCAAGGACCAAACCCTGAGGAACACCGCATGTTAGCTCTTTGGTAGCCGAGTCCTCTGCAATGCTCATGCCATTTGGTCAAATGGCAGCTGATGTGTGTCCAATAAACTTTCAGATGGCCACAATTCTTCAAAACTAGGTTGGTTGTTGAGCACTTGGCTTCCTGAAAATGCAAGCAATCACAATGTTACTTTTCATAAGTACATAAGAATAATATTATACCGTGTCTATTGCATTGGTTTCATGCACAGATTGAAACAAGGAGTTTTGACTTCTGGCCTGATTCTGAAACACTCTTCACAGCATTACGTGATTGTGGCCACATACAGTAGTAGAAAGTTGCACGGTTAACTTTTATGGCCGATTCTATAGCAATCGATCCATTGGTTTTATTATCTCTACATAAACTTGGAAAGAAGCCTAAAGACAAAACAGCGGTGTTTTTGTAAAAAATTTCATGATGAGACTGTAATATGTGCATCTTTGCTGGCTACACAAAAAAAAAACAGAACAAATCATTTTGCCATGTCCTTCATTTAAGGATTAAGAGAAAGATAACAAATAAAAACAGTGCACAGAAAGATAATGACAACGTATTCCGTAATTGGCAATCTTAACAATATTCAAATACTTGCACCTAAATACAGACAAGCAAATATAAGAGACCCACCTTTTCATCTGCCTCAGGAACATCACCACCCCAGGCCAGAGAAGTGTTTTTTGGAGGATGATTCCTGAGATCTATTCAGTTCCAGTAGTTGGACGAGCTTAATTTCACATAGAAGCTGAAACAGAAGTAATTTAATAGTTAGGCACACTGCATTAAAATAAGGGAATACAATTCTTGCCATGTATTAAAATAAGATAATTAATAGTTAGGCACACTGCATTAAAATAAGGGAATACAATTCTTGCCATGTATTAAAATAAGATAATACAATTATTGTCATAAGTAGGCCTAACCTTGGAAATAACATAATAATATTTACAATGCTGAAGGTTTGCTATTACACACCCTATTTTTTTTTCAAGGTGATTAGATAAAATATGTATCAAATTCCATAGAATGTCCCATTCGAGTATCCAAACTCACAAAAGGTGAATACTCTTGGGTAAAAATCTTGAGTATTGTATGATAGTAATTGATGGACTATATACGTACAGATGAAGTATTGGCTGATGAAATTTATGATTAAACAAAATCACAGAAATTCAGAAATAGTGAATAGAATGCCTTAAAAATGATAGAAGAACCCAAAGAAATAACTTTTAGGCTGAATGCACTCGAAAAAAAAATTGCCATAGGATTATAATAGGGGGGCTTCTTGCCCAATGGGTGGGGTAAGAAGGCCATTTTAATTTTTTTACAAAAATTGCCGTAACTCCTTTATTAAAATTGGTAGACATTTGTTTCACTAGTTATTAGTAGAGTCAAGTGATCCCTTCCTGACAGCATAAACATTCAAATAATTGCCCATAAAAAGTAGGTCAAATCGCACCTCGAAGTTAAACAAAATTCACTGCTCCACATGATGGAATCAAACAGGAATTTTCAGACCGATTTTCTGATCTTAATGGCTGTCAATTAATTGAACTTTTGAAATTTTTTCCCGGCTTATTGCTCATGCTCACAACACCTTGGCAAAACTCTTTCTTCTTTTAAAAATGGCCATTGGTTTTTCAAGGATGTCTCTGCCTGCCTTGGCTTTTATCTGAATACAGGTCTACAGCAACTTTTCCTATTATTTTACAAACTGTTATAACTTGCATCATCATATTCAAAGTGTTTTCAATATTATGTGTGCTTTATTTGAGATTTCAGTAAAGTTTGTCAGAAGTTCAGAAACTTTGTCGAACGTGTGCCATGTTGTCGATAACATTTTGGGGAAATCCAGGGTCATTTGCCTCCCCAGAGAAAAATCCTAGCTACGCCACTAAGTGAGACAGCAGGCGGGGCACAGTGTGACAGGGCATTTGCTGCAAGAACCGCCGATCCTCACCTGCAAAATTGTTCTACTTATCAATTGTTGCTACAAAAACGACTATGCTCGAATAAAAGCAGCTGGCTAGGTGATTTTTAGGTCCTTTTTTTCCGGCATGTTTGGAAAATTCATCCCACAGGACACATGCATGATTTATTTAACCCGCCGCATATGTTACATACCATAATATGGGGTGAATCGGGACAGAATTGGCTGTTTTTCTGTCATAAAATCAAAATTTAGTGCCAAATTGTGTCTGGGCACAAGGTCTAAGTAACCCCAGAAGCTTGAAATGATATTTTAAATCCCCATTGCTCCAGGCCAAGAAAACCACTGTCCCAATTCAGCCCATACTTTGGGGTGAATTGGGACACTCCATTATTTCCACTATTGTCACTCCCTACCTACTTTGAGTGGTTGTTCCTTGTGAATAATTATTAGAAAACATGTTGAACATGCAGAAAAAAATGTTGAGGAAAATCCGAAATCAATTTTATTGATAATATGCAGATTTTAAAAAATGTGATAAATGACAGAAAACTATCAAAAACTGTAGTTATCTGCTAATTTTGCAGGTTATTACGAATTCTGGACTAAATCTATAATAAATGATGCCAAGTTCAATAATATTTATCAAAAAGCCATGCTAGTACATTCAAATGAAAATTGGTAGATTTTATTTTTATTATTCACGAAATTTGGCCGTTGACCTGGATCTTAACCCTTGGCCAAACACACATAATCCCAAATCTAGTCTACTATTCTGGTTCCCTGATACTATTTCAAATTTAAAAAAAGTTTCCATCTAGTTTGATGGCTCTGGTGTTTATATTTTTTGAGGAATGAGCAAAGTTTTGACCAGCATGTCAAAATTCAAATTATGCAGGGCAAAGTTTAAGGTGCTGCAGCTCCTCACTGCCTGCAGTAAGAAGTATGAAATTCAATAACAATATGCGCTGGTATGTGTACCATACATGTACCAAAAATGAATTCCCTAGGTTGAGTAGAAGTGGTTGATCTTTGAAGAAATAATAGACATCCCTGTCTTGTCCCGATTCACCCCTTTGTCCCTATTCACCCCATATTACGGTACTAATCAAAATTCTTCTCTGATGCTTCCCTCTGGATATGACTCACTAAAATCAGTAGTTTATAGCAGGAATTTTGTTTTTGATAGTGAATTGTGAGCTATGCATTACATTCAGGTCGTTTCGAGTGTACAAATATATATTGTGATGTCTCACTGTGCCCCGCCTCAAACTGTCTCACTGTGCCACACACAGCTTGCATTATAATTTCTTTTAATCCTGTGGACCGGAAGCCTGCATTGTGGTTCCTCATCTCACTAAACTAAGACAAATAACCAAGGTTTGAATCCCTGGCAATTGATTTGCATTATCCCATTTTTCTTGGGAATTATAACAAAAAGTCATTTGGCAAAATTATTTACTTTTACTGGCTAAAAACCAAAATATTGAAATTCCACTCTCAATATGAACTTTTGTGCCAGGTGGCAGCAGCATACGGTTCTCATTTTCACTAGACCGACTATTCACTGTAATTAGTCTGCAAGTGCAAGTTGTATGATATCAAAATTAATGTGATAAAACACTTGGTCCACCTCGAACGCTGACAACTGCAGTTTATGGGCACAGATGTCTGCAACGCGAGAATCCGTGCCATCTCAAAAGTTTGTGAATTCGCAAAATTAGGCCGTCACCACATCTCATATTTAGGGGCAAATGTTTGCATACAGTTGATAATCGCCCATTAGGGCGGTTCATTTTTAGATGGGAAAAAATTATTTTGTGAATTTCACATCGCACACCTTTTTATTTGATGAGGGTAGGTATAAAACTGATGCAGGTGAAATTTTAAGGAAATCCAACTAGAAGAAGGGGTCTCCCAAAGGCCTTAAAGTTTCAATGTTTTTTTCGTTTTTGACCATTTTCGTTAATCTGCGGTTCTCTATAACTTTGTCAGTATTTGTCATACAGCATTCTAGTTGCCATGATTGGAAAGCTCTCAAAAAGACCTACATTTTGCATACCAACATCAATGGTCTAGGACAATATTTTGACGCCCATTGGCTCTTCAGCCAGCACTTTTTAGAAACGAAAATGTATCAGACTGTCTAATCCTGTTAAAAAAAGGTTTTTGAATTTTTTTCACTGATAATTGCAGTGATTCACACTCTCCAAGTTCCAGAAAGAGCAAATAAAATTTTTTTTAATTTTTGGCCATGGAAAATCCTGCTTTATGAGCTTGGAAGTTTTAATGCTAAATTTTGTTGGAAGTATGGAAACAAATCAGGGAGGGTCTGTTATATTTGTATTTTAACTTCATAAGAATTAAATATAGGGCAATATCACTGGTACCATGAGAATGCTGAGAGTATTTTCTTTCATGTGGTACCACTCATGTTGCCCTGCAATAAATTCTGACGAAGATATGATATGAAATGCTGCAGACCCCATCTCACATTTTACGAGTTTTAAACTAACTTTAACATTAAAAGGTCATCACTCATAAGCCAGGCATTACCACAGTAAAAATCAAAAAGGTTTTATATTTGGTCATTCTGGAACTTAGAGAATGCGAATCACTGCAACCAATCAGTGAAAAAAATTCAAAAGCCTTTTTTTTAACAGGATTAAACAGTCTGCAACATTTTCATTCTAAAAAGTGCAGGCTGAAGAGCCAATGGGAATCAAGATATCGTCCTAGACCATTGATGTTGGTATGCAAAATGAAGGTCTTTTTGAGAGCTTTCCAACCATGCCCATGGCAATTAAAATGTTGTATGACTAATACTGACGAAGTTATAGAGAACCGCGGATTGGCGAAAATGGTCGAAAATTTTAAAAAACATTGAAACTTTAAGGCCTTTGGGAGACCCCTTCCTCTTGTTGGATTTTCATAAAATTTAAATGTTCTGCATTGTTTTTGTGTCATTTCTCACAAAATAGGAGGGTATACTGCGAATTGATATTGACAAAAAAAGTTTTTTGGACCACCCTAAATCTCCCATAGGAATCCATGTTAAACGAATTTCTTTTTCAGATAATCAAGGCCGAAAAGTGAATCTGGAAGAATCCGATGACTGCAACTTTCTGCAGCCTCAGTTTTACAAAAATATTTAAGTATGAGTTTCTGACCTAAACATTTAAACCAGTCTGGTGAAATGAGAACTGCATGCTGCTGCCACCTGGCACAAAGTTAGTTTTGTGTGCTGCAGCGTTGTTGCTCCCAAGAAATAGTTGCATTGCACATTCACAAAGTTACTATTCAACATTGAGTTAACCAGAGTCAGACTCGGCAATCACATTCTCAAGGGAAGTAGACAAGGCCACCAGCATACTCAAAAACTGGTTTCTTCCAGACAAAATTTGTGTGAGTTCCTCAAATGCAGTTTATGTGGACCACTCACTGGATCTCACAGAATTGAACAGTAGCCACTAGGTGGCAACACATGGCAGCATATATATGTTCTGCCAAGGCTGGAGAAAGCAGTGACAATGAAACAGCGGTCAACTTGTAGACAGCAGTTAAACAAAAAAAGAGTCTCCTTCTCTGATTTTATGAAAGTTCGATGAATTAGAGGCCTGCATATTATTGACCCTAACTGTGTGCATTTGCAGCCCATTTTGCATTGGCTATTCCTGGTTCCCATCTAAAAAATTTAGGACAAAAGCGGTTTTAAAAAATATCAAATGGTTTTATGAGACAACCATGGTGGTTTTGGATTGAACTTTGGTTTATCAGGTCATTTTTGGTTTTTGTCTTTGGAATTGGTCTCCCCCTCAGGTAAAATTATTTTTCAAAAGACCAAGACCTCTTGTTGGAATGAGTCTACCCTGATATTAGAGTTTTTCATGCCGTGATAAATATTTGTCCATGTGTTAATATGACAACATTTGTGGATGATCAACCAGATTACCATGCACAAATAATTTGTTTAGAGACAAAGGGTTTTCATTTATCTAGTGATATTAAAGAACCTAGTCCTGGTTTCGATGTATAAGGAACTTCATTGACCTCATAGACAACCAGGATACTGTGCTTGCTGAGACAGGTCAGCTCCCCAAAGAACAAAGTCTCCTTCTGTACCAGACGTACCACCATCTATGCATTCATGCATTTGGCAAACAGAAGTTTAAATTGTACAAGGAACAAGTGATTAATAAAAACACAGCAAGGAATCATTGAACCTATCAACACTGGAAGCATAACTAAGCTGTAACAAACAAACAGTGCATTATCTCAAAATGTATTTTTTATCACAGCTTGCACATTACAGTTGACTTAATAAGTAAATTGAGTCTCATGTTTGTCCAAGCATCATGAATGAGCAATCTTCCACATGTTTTTATTACTACAGGGGAAGAAGAAGTGCAACGAAATGATCATGTGGCCAGTTGTTCAAGTGGTCTTGTGACAAGCAATTTTTCTATGCACCAGTGAACACTGAGTGTAAATATTTCCGAAGCTGAAGACACCACTTTTATTTAATCCATAACGTTTTTAATAATTGGTAAGGGGACAACCATTAGGCCTAGGAGGGGGGGGGGGGTTTGGAATTATTTTTTTCAATTAAAAAAAGAAAAGTTTATTATGCATTCTTTCTAGACTGTCTGGAAATAAATAATTTCTGAAGGGGAGCTTTGCTCCCCATATATTATTTCATTGTATAAATAAATAAATTCAATTGATCTCTCCGTCTCAGCTACAGACAATGGAATGTCATAAGGGCTTTTAATCCTGTATTTTTTAACTCTGGTACATGCAAATTAGGGGAGGTGTCATGTAAGTTCTTTCCGAGATAGGTCCAGTGGTTGACCTGCCAAGATCTGGGAGCAAACCTTGGACCCATAGATTGGAAGCCCATATATAGCACCGCCAACTGAAGTAACCCCCCACATATAGGGCAAGTGGAAGATGTTATTTAATTACATTTTAATGAGAATTTTTTCCATGTAAAATTAATTACCATTTGGCAAGTCATATCAACAAGGTTGTTGTGTACAAAAATTTGGGATTGCGCTATTTTTTGCATTCTTGTATTCGGTAATTATTTATTCCGAGCATACAATGTATTGAAATATTAAATATTTGTTTTTGAATCAAGCAATAATAAATAACCCCACCCCCCCCCCCAGTTCACAATGGGTGTATGCAATGTGCACTCCCAACAAGTTATACTTGTTGATGACTGTTGCTTCAAACCACAACATAATTATTAGATTATTGTAGAAGAGGGTGTTGTTTCACAGTAACAGAAATAATCCTGAAGTGTGATACTCAGAATCTGCTCAGTCATGTATGAAAATTTGTGACGTGGCAAAGCTACTTGAACACCAAACACATTGTCATTTCGTTTACACTTTTTGTTCCCCTGTAGTAACATGTGGAAGATTAGGTAGGCTAAACATTTCATAGAAGTATCATTACACCCAACTACTCCAACATGAGAATGATTCATGACCAAGCTTCAGTCAATCACAGGCAACTGTTCTGGGAATGTCCCATTGGTAATATAGCTTAGCAGTGGCATTTCTCTGTGAGGTGAGTACATTTTATTATCTTGGTAGTCCGTAAACGGACTGTGTAGACGGCTTGGTAAAACAAGGAAGAAAAGTTTACTGATTTTTAGAGCCATCACCAGTGCTTGATGGGTGCGTAGCTTAATCTCTCTGCCCTGTGTTTCTTTATTATACTCTTTAACTGTTCTGTTTTCACTGTTACAATTTGTCTTTTCTCTTTGCAGATCTAAACAACAATCAAAGCACCTCCTTCCCTCGCCCGCCGATGTCCCTCCCCCCCTATCAGATATAAACATCCCCCCTCCGCCAAATGAAAAAAGCAGCAGCTGCAAATCATTATCAAATAAAACCTTATTTTATGTTATCAATAGTGGCTGGGGTGGAAGATTGGGTCCCTGGCAGGTGGAATCAATGATTTTACATCCCGTATTTCCGCACTACATACACCTATGTTGGACAGCTTTTTCAATCATGCATTGCTTGTTTTCTTTGTCCTCCTGTCCTAATTAGCTATCCATGCATCCGCATAGGCTAATCAGGCCAGCCATGGACCAATTATATGAGATAACATACTACCACTACTGATATCTCAGATATCCAACAGCCCCCTATTGGTTTGGTTTAAGAAGAAAACGGTTTTAGTTGGTTTTTGTTAAAACCAAACAATTTGGTATTTCCATAAACCCTAGTTTATTTACAGGTGTTTTCATTACCACACGATTCTTGTCATTCACACTTGGCTGTGAGGAATCAATGCTAAACCAGCACTTGCTACGTTTGATAAATCAAATGTGTGACGTTCTGTTGTTTCTAAACCAATCAGATTAACTAAAAATGGCATGTATTTGGTGGGTCTGGAACCTAAGAATCGCGTACTAATGAAATCACCTGTAATATGCGGGACAAGCTCAAAAACCAAACGGGGTTTTTTAGAGGCCGTTTTATTTTAGTGTTGGCAGCCTTTGAGTGGGCCTACCCTGCCTCCAAGTTGAATGGGACTGCCCTGTCTACAAGTTTAGTGAGCCTGCCCTGTCTACAAGTTGAGTTGGCCTGCCCTGTCCCCAAGTTGAGTGGGCCTGCCCTGTCTGCAAGAACTTTATTCTTTGTTGTTGGCCCTGTTATTTACACCAGGGGGAGCTTAATTTGGTTGAATGAAAGATTTTTTATTATTTTACTCACAACAATACTTTGCCAATGGTATATTGCAGTAACTTCCAAATGACTGCTGGGAGGTTTATTTTTTTGGTTCCGATTGGCTAAATGCAAAAATATTGCACTTTATATAATTTGTGATATTTGGCATATTGTTGTGCCTGATAGCCTAGTTACGTCTTTGAGGGTCATTATCACACAATTATATATTTAAACTACATATACAATTTACCAATCTTTCTATTTATTACTCAACATATTCCTTTCGAGATCAAAAACAGTCACAATGTTTTATTACATCTCTTTTTTTCCAATTATTTAAGTAATCTTCAGGAGCCAGGAAATTAATTTTTCGATTCCAACTCCACCCAAAAAACGAAGTTCAACTCCCAACTCTGACACCACCAGCAAACATCAGGCATCACAACTCCAACTGTTGTTACCGCCAATATCCACTATTGTGCCCAATAGGCCAATTGGGCATGGATATTAGGCCTTTGGGCAAAATACAGGGTCTTTTGGCATATTATAGGGTCTTTGGGCAAACTATAGGACCGTTGGGCATTACAACTCTTTCTGGCATGACTTTCCCAGAGTCATCGCATCCTTCAAAATATCGCACATGAGTTTCGACGATTGGGCAAAATATAGGTCCCTTGGGCACATGCCTCAATCACTCATTATCAACCACTCCTAACTACGAGGGGACCGAGGGGTGTTCAGGAAGTTCTGACCAATTTTTGAAGGAGACTTTTCTCTTTGACGTACATGAATGAAATTTTCACAGTACAAAATTCAGGTGTTCAGCCATTGATTCTGAAAATATTACATCCATGGCCAATGTTTAACTTACTTTTCTGTTGCCATGGAAATGACACCTTGGGGTGGGCAGCGCAGCTTAATTTTTCATACAAAACTCAACAATTTAGCTGTGTAAATCGCCATAAACTTTATTGCATATACACAATTAATTATGAACATAGATGTTCATCAGCAGCTTCGTAATTTTTTCATAAATACTCTCTGTGGCATGGAACATATTTTTGCATCTTTTCAAACCACTTAGTGATGCAATTTTTAAAGTCTTAACTTAGAAAAGCCCTGATTGTAGCATGTGTTTCACCTCTCAGCTCACCTTTTAGATTAGGGAATAAACAACAGTCACTTGCTGCTAAATCATCATCGAAGTATCTTGAAATGCTGTCCTAATATTAGGAAAATCCAAGATGGCCACCAACATGGCTGCAGTGATGAGAAAAATGGGTTAAATTGCTCACAGTGACACTACAGACTTGTGTAGTACATCAAAATAGGGGTTTTCTGGGCTGCTGAGTCCAACTATGTACAAATGAAACCTCTTGCTGTGTTTTCTTTGGAGATAATCAGGATGGTAGCAAAATTAAATCAACATGGTTGCCGTAAATGGAAAGTGCCAAACATTTTAAATACTACACATTTTAAATGCTACACAGGCATGTTATACACCCAAATAGGGGTTTTCTGGGCTACAAATGTACAAATGAAAACCTCTTGCTCATTTCTATTTCCAAGACATATGGCTGCTACAAAGTTGTCAAACATAAAATGAGTGTATGATACGTCAAAAGAGGGTTTTTTGGGTCGAAATATACATGCATGAAAATGCTTGATATTTCCATTGATCTATATTAAGACTTTTAAGGTAGCAGCCAGTAAAAGAACCAGGGTAGACTACAGTCAGAGGTGTCTTATACAGTAGTGACTAATACTCAGACTTGCCAGGGGTACTACCTGAGGTAGGGTATTATTATTTCCAAAGACAGCAAATTTTCAACATTCACAGGCCAGTGCACAGTTCTTGACAACGTCTTCTGGCACAACTTCAAACAAGCCATGATTTTTCAATAATATCCAAGGGTTAAGAAATGCTAACAGCTATAGCAGTGTCAGCGCCTGCAATGAGTCTTTCCCAAGCAGCAATCACCATTACTAGTCAGACTGTCTTAATCGCACATGAGTTTCGACGATTGACAAGACTTAGTGCCACGACTTCTCTCACTGGTGAAGTTTGTTTCCAGTCCATTTCTTTGTACAAAGGCATTTCAGAACAAATGAGTTATTCTCCAGAATTATTGTCGACACTTTCTGTTCCCTTGAAAGAATGTGTCCTAAATTTGGTTGTATTCCAGCAATCCCATTCCCCACTCCTGCATGTCAACTATAAGGCTGGCTTGTATACAGTAAGTTTCAGGAAGCATTGATCATACAAATGTTGGTCTCTTGAGAAGAAGGTATGTACTGTCTCACAAAAAAATTCTGAACATTGCTTTACAGTGTCAAGGATCATTGTATTCTATGTATAGCACTGGGTTGTCTTATAATATCATTATATGCCATAATTTAAGACTAAATGCAGAACTACGAGCCTGTTTGATAGCCATGAAGAATGTCAGAGAGCCTTTGTTTTGATATGACACCCCTCCAGTGTCAGTGTGAGCAAATTACCCATTTTTCATTTCAGACCATCTTTAATGTTTAAAGCACAATCTCATTCCACTTGATGAATAATAATAGAATTATGTGAAGTCACCTTACAACACTCTTAATAGCTATCAAACAGGCATAGTCCCGCATTTAGCCTTAAATGATGGCAGGTGGCAGAGTGGTTAAGGTGCCCGCCTGCTTCGCTGAAGGTCATGTCAACCCTCGTGAGCAACCAGAATTTGGCTTAGAGGGCTGCACTTACCATATCCATCTATCTATCTATCTATCTATCTGTCTATCTGTCTATCTGTCTATCTGTCTATCTGTCTATCTATCTATCTATCTATCTATCTATCTATCTATCTTTCTATCTTTCTTTCTATCTCTCTATCTATCTTACAAACACAGCTCTGTATTGCCGCTTGAAATAGCAATTTTGATGAATCACAAAAGCTTAACTTACATAAAGATGTTTTTCCAGGGCGTCATTGCAGCCACACTGGTAGCTGTATTGAATTTCCCAAAATGCAAAAGAGCAGTTGTTTTATGCATGCATGTTTGGCCGGTACAGTGTTTTTACAGGCGACATAGGGCCTAGTTCAAAAATAATGAAGCCAAAGTGTGACATGACCATCAAAATTTTTTAATGTTTATATGTATCAAATTACCACATAATATTGTATAAAACATGTCTGAGTTCTAGAAATTGTATTTACCATTTTGCTGTGGTTTGTTAAAATAACTGATAAAAGCGGAATATTACCAAATTTTAGTTATTTTTATTTCCATGGCAGGAAAAAAAAAGTAGACTAAACTTACACTGAAAAAAAGGATTGTCTGACAACAGACAATCAATGTCTAATAGAATTGTTCAAAATGTCAAAGAACTTGTTTGTTTCATTCAATTGATTGTTTGAACCAGACAATCAATTGAATAAAACAAACAAGTTCTTTGACATTTTGAACAATTCAGTTGTCTGGATTAGACAATCGCTTGATCGGACACATATTAGACATTGATTGTCTGTTATCAGACAATCCGTTTTTTTCAGTGTATCTTCAAATTAATGCAAATTTTTTTGTTGGATGACAAAACTCATATACTCTTTAGTCTCCATGGCTGTTTTCATCCAAATTCACCAAATATTTTGTGAGGAAAACAGTGTTCTTCGAAATTTTGTTTTAATATTTTTTAAAAACTTTCATATTTGCTCCCCAGATGTACATATTTTCCTCTAAAATGATTTCACCTGTCCTGTGTTATGCTTCTGTATGTGGGCTTCGAATTGGTACCAAATAAGTGCCACCAAAGTGAATACGAACAGAGCAAATGATGATAGAAGCGTGTTTTTTAGCCTATTTTTCTAGACAAAAAGCCAATTTTGGGTAATGGTGTGACAAAAAGTAAAAAAAGTGTTCTGGTTTTGACCCAAATCGATTTTATATGCATTATCAGTAATAACTGGATGAAGCGTAAGAGTAATTACAAACTTAAAGTGGAATTTATATTGGTTTTTGCCTTTTTTAACAAATTGGCCCCAAATTTCGAGGAAAGCTTCACAAAGAGCAAAATTTTGATAACTAAACATTGAAACATACTCCAACTAATGACATATTGTGTTGATTGTCTCTACAAGTAATACTGGAGTGATTACTTTACTCCTTACAAGAAAACTATGAAAATATGATCAATATTTTCCATAGCGTTACGCTGGCGACAAAGCCCCATCTAAGAAATCTTTTTATTTGACCACTTGAAACCAGCTGCGGATCTGGATTACTTGATTGTTTCTCAAAACTACACAGATTTTGCAATATTACAAGCCAAACCAGATTTAAAGTGGAGCTTTTATTGCTCTGTGGCACTACAAAGTATTCTGGGCGTTACGCTTGCGACTGATTCACCTACTCTGCTATTCATTGGAATTTTTTTCCATTCTGACAACATTATGGAAGCCATATCAGTGGCTATCTTGGATTTCTCAATACCGTAAACAGGGTAAAGTTGGCAATCCGGGGTAAAGTTGGCATGCTATTTTGACCCTCTTAATGGCAGAAATGCCAACTTTACCTCGCTGATACAAACAGCCCCTTTGCCAAAGATACCAGTGTCAGTTAGAAAAGTTGGCATTTCTTCCTTTAAGTGGGTCAAAATAGCATGCCAACTTTACCCCGGATTGCCAACTATACCCCGTTTTACGGTATAGAAAGGGACAAGAGGTTTCTTGTGGACATATTTGGACTCAGCAACCAAGAAAACCCCTGTTTTGATATACTACATGCTATTGTGTTATTTATTACTGAGCAATGTTGGTATTTTTCCATTTACGGCAGCCATGTTGGTTTAATTTTGCTACCATCCTGATTATCTCCAAAGAAAACACAGCAAGAGGTTTCATTTGTACATAGTTGGACTCAGCAGCCCAGAAAACCCTATATTGATGTATCATACAAGTCTGTACTGTCACTGTGAGCAATTTAACTCATTTTATTCTCATCATGTCAGCCATGTTGGCAGCCATCATGGATTTCTCCTAACCTGCCATGGCGCCAGATGTCTACCCTGATTTTTCTTGAAGGCCAGACTATGTAGTAACAGAATATGAAGTCCTTGCAATGAAGATATAATTAAAGAATTGTTCAATATGGATAAATGAATGTTAAGATGTGCAGCTAAACAAATCTTAGGGAATTAGCCCGTCTCTGCAACGTATTCTTATGTTCAGCATTTTAAGTATGCTTTAAAGGGGCCCTCTTCACAAAAGAGCTGGCTGGATTTTTAATATATATATGGATTGGATTTGGTTTGTTTTTAATACATTGTACGTACACCGGTCTTGAGCCTCAGGTTGGCAAGTCCTACCTGGATACCAATCCAAATGTGTTTAGCATAACAATGGATCTCTACTCATGGTGTAAGAACCTTATCTGCCAGATGCATAATCGTTTAGTTAGGATTAATCAAAAAGCAGTATCAGTCTTATGAATTGAAGTGCTATTGAAACTAATGGTTTCATCATAATAACAAATTATTACTATCAAGACACCAAAACCTCTAATGTTTTGCTTTCCTCATCACTAATGAGAATTGAGTTATGTAAAATAAAGTCAAAGAATTAACAAAATAAGCTTGGATTAGAATTTATACTTTTAATCTTGCATTGAAGCAAATAAACTTACAAAACATTCAAGCCCAAAATATCACAGTATAAGCAATGAACACCACAATTACATATCTTTTAAAGGCTTGCGAATGCCCAGGGGCTCAACTAGAGGTTGTGGGGCCCGTAGGACCAGGAAGGCTGGGGGCCCCTACCCACGCCATCGGACGTCATTTAGTATGGCTGATCATTGGTTGAAAATTTATGTTGGTTTATTGGACAAATCTTATATTCTTGTTTCAGCTAAATATATCATTGGCTATTGCCTGTCTGATTTACGTGAAATTAGGTACCAGAGTCGATTGAGAAGTATGTACTCAATTAAAGACCCCAGATTTCACTAATGTGCCCACACTTGGAAAAGCATACAAGACTCAGATTATTATGCCAATTTAATATTACATTATAAGTACAAATTAATATGTTATCAATCTGAAGTTACTTTCTCCCACCATTGAGGGGCCTTGCACAGCAGTCAGAAGTACACAACATGAATAAATATAGATATGGTCTAAACACAACTTCATTATCTTGTTTCATTGACAATTTGACACACTGAAATGGCTGGTTTTTTCAAACTCCCGCAAGCATACTAAGATTATCAAACATTTTATCCAAATAAATTCACCACCATCTATACACTAAACATCCCAGCCACTGACACCATACAGATAATAGGCACGCCCATAACTACACTATTCCTGATTCCACAGGATGTTACCAAAAAAAAAAAACCATGTACTACTGTACAGCTTCACATCAGTTTGCAATTAAAAGATAAAATCAATCAAGAAAAAAGTGACTAGGCTTTTATTCTGAATGGTCAACCGATTCCATTACTAATGTTTCTTGTTTTTACTGTCGATTTAAAATAAATGTATGTATCTATCTATCTATCTATCTACTTCCATACTAAGTCTTAGTAAACCAACAATGCCCAACATCACTGAATTATCTTAGAAACAGTTATTAGTAGGGCCAAATCGACATCAAGACTGATACGCTAATGACTGATTCATTATGTCCCAAGACTCCAAGGGCCCCTTGAACTATTCCAAAGTTTTTCTGATGTATTAATGTATGTCTGATCAAGGCCACACTTCAAATTTTATTCATGTAATAACAGCTTACAAAGCAGTAACAGACCAAATTGACATAGACTGATAATTTATATATTGCCTCATTCATTTCACAAATTTCTCGGGCCCTGAAATACATATTTCTAAGATACTAATTTTCCCTACCTGAATTTGTCGCACCTCATTCATGCTGAAAGACTCCGTGCCCCCTGAACTACTCCAATATTTTTCAGACACATAATTATGCCTGCCTCACTTTTAGACTTACTTTGAAGGACTCCCACTAATACCTCATTCATGGTGAAAGACTCAGTTGGCCTCCGAACTAATCAAACATTTTTCAAATATATTATTCCGCTTTCCTGATTGATAGACTTACTTTAAAGGGCCCCCACTATTACCTTATTCATGTTAAAAGACTCCAGGGTCGCCCCATAACTATTCCAAAATTTTCAGGTAGTTGAGCTGCTGGGCCACCTTTTTCAATTTTTGTTTGATGTGTCCCTTCTTTTGAAAGAAAGCTTATATATATTTTTTATCTGTGGGGCCCCTAAAGGAATTTCAACATTTTTTGGACCAGTAATGTATTATATTCTACAATTGTATCTAACTGACGTTAGAGAATTTAAAGGGCCTCACTTCAGAGTTTTTGTTTACCTACCGTAGCTGATTTATATTTGACGTGTCAGTTCTTTAGAAATTAATGCAGATACAACGTTAATTCATCAATGAGGGACCCCCAATTGAATTTAATAATTTTTTTTTTTGCTTTGAATTTTTTTAGCCCACTTTGGGAGTTGGGGCCCCCCTTGAGGGGTGGGGGCCCCCTGAGGGGTGGGGGCTCCTAGGGCAGCCCTAAGCAGGCCCCCATGGTAGTTGAGCCACTGCTAATGCCACAATTATAATTATTTAAGTTGAGGAAAAATACTGTCCATGTAACAGGAAGGGGACAAATGTTGGCAAATAACTATAACTGATCTCTCTCATAGTCTTTGCATCATAAACTGCAAGGTAAGAGACTTTCTCCCTCCCATTGAGAATTGTGCTGAAGACGAATCCGTCATCTTCTTCCGTGGCCCCTGGTCGAGCAATGAACCTGGGTTCGCTCGGATAGAAGCCCGGCCTACCCCACCACGTGTCGTTGCCGGTACACATGTCTCTTTTGACCAATCGGAAGTCAGCGAAGTTCTTCTCGTCGCTGCTCATTGTGAGGCCGTACACATAGCAATAAGGCCGGAAGCGGAACTTTTCGTTGATAATAGGCATTTCGAGACGATTCGCCAAGCTGTCAAAATTTGGCGTTCTAATTTGTTTGACGACATTTAGGTTGAGATCAAATATGAAACGTCTTATTCTGGCTTTTGAAATCGCAAGGTTATCCCTTGCAGTTTGATTTTTGATGATGTTCATTTTAAACATGGCAAATGGGATTGGATCAGGGTATGTAACAAAATCTGCGACAATTTTTCCACCTTCGGTCTCATAGGCATTGACATGGTGTGTCACTGTAAATGCCCCAGTGCTAAATGTGTAGACCTTTCCCGTTCTTTTATGCACAATGTACACCTTTGAACCATCTTTGGGTTTCCATACGAATGCTTGAGCAGCGGCCTGAGTTAGCAACATTTGGTAAGGGTCGACATACAGAGGGTGGCCGAAAAGAATCACAAACTCTTTGGTTGCTCCGAAGCAGTGCATGTACGGAAGATTTCCGAGAGAAACTTCGCCAAAGAATTCCCTCTTGGTTGGGGAAAGTATTTTGCAAAGGTGAACGGTGTGACCTCCTCCTATCATTGGCAGGGCGTAGAAGTTGATGTGCGCGCCATCCGGCTTTTTGCTGTCATCTGGAAGCGGATGAGAAGATGAGAGTGCGAATCGCTGCAGCATTCCGAACGATTCAGGGACGCTCGGATAAACCTGTTTGACATACCACTTTCCAGGGTTGGCCATGTAGAACTTCCAAATGTCAGATATGAACATGTACTGCCCTTTGATTCTTGCGACATTGATGTTGACATTATCCAGACCGTTGGCCATTTGTCTCATCTTCGACATCCAACTAAAAGGAGGACTGGGAGGCATGTACAAGATATAAGGAGCAACATCTCTCATGTTCATTGAGTCTCTGTATGATTCTGTCTTCAGGAAATCTGTTGTGAACCTGGCGTGTCCGTGTCCATCAAACCTCCACTCAATTGGTTTGGCAAAACCATCAAACAAATGGCCCAATTTTCTTCCATTGACTTCAAACATGCCCGGGCCATTGTGGACCTGAAAAATTATTTTGAGGGAATGACTCAGAATCTGAAGGTTATTTTTGAGTATTATGTAAAAGAAGATGATGCCAGGATCTAGGATGCTATCATTGCTATGCCACGTTTGATTATTTACAAAGTCACTATATGATAGAGCAATATTGACAAATTTAATGCATTTCCACTTCCAGTGTGACTACAGCTTCATCGTGTCAAAGTTGGGCTTGGACGTGCAATGGCAAGAACGCGCACAAAAAATGTCAGGGCATGCAAGCAGTTTGATCATCTTCTTGAAATATTCATTGTGGACCGTTCAGAATTTATGACTGGGGGGTGGGAGTTTTGCTGGAACTTCCCGTCAAAAATTGACACCCCCCTTGAAATTCATGCTGATTCTTGTACCCCACCCCTAGGTTTCATGCGTATTTTTTAGTACCCCCCTCCCCCTCGACATACAAAGCAAAACACACGTATATTGTCTTAGATGTGTCCCTTGGACGGTCACGTGCACAGATTCGCGACTTTTGCGCGTAAAAAAGCATGAATAAACTGAATGTATGCGTGTTTTATTACGTATATGTTTCGTTAAATTTTCTTACCCCCCTTGGACATCTTGTCAAAAATTAGTACCCCCCCCCCTTGAAACATGTGTGAAAAGTTAGTACCCCCTCGGCCAAAACTCCCACCCCCCCCCCAGTCATAAATTCTGAATGGTCCCTAACGGTGATGTCATAAAATTTGCAAGGTATAGCCCAGCTGTCGATTCATTTGATTCTTGTTTATAGTTATGACCATTTGTTAATTTCTTACTATGGTTCCATTCACCCAGTCAGGTAGAGCAGGGTTGAATTGCACGGGTATGCTTCTCATGATGGCTTCATTACTTGTGTAGAGAAGGTAGAAGCCTGTTGTGTCATTCCAAGCACAAGAGGGACACACTGAGCCCAAGAGAAAAGCCACCAAGTGGATGAAATATACATCTGAAAAAAAAAGTAATTTAAGAGCTGTTAAGTGAATAAAAAGTAAATGAAAAGAGAGCAGTGTTGCGAAGGATTCACATACATGACAATGAACTTGAAATGTTCCCAGCAAAAGGAGGACAAATTCCAGAACATATTTTTGAGACTGCCAGCAAGATATCTGATACACTGCCAATTTTGCTTTGACTTAGATGTTTTGTGGACAAATGTACACATGCTGTTAAGTATACATTGTTTTTGTAAGCCTTCAATATTGTATTTGTTTTATATGGTTCCTTTACTTATTTATGGTTTCAAACTTCAAAGTGTCTTTTTCTGTCTGCGGTAGTGCTATTTTTGGCGATGCAGGGTCACTGAACTTCTAGTCATTCACACAGCAAGTCAAAGCAATAAACACTGCACTCTAATGGAATACACAATGCTACACAATCCAAACTCTCAAAAACCAGATTAAATGTAGCGATAAATGGTGCACCCTGCGTAGGTCACAAAGTCATTTGTTGCTTTGGTGGTCAACCATATATCGAATCTGCGCGCCGCTCTCTATATTTTTTTAGAGTACACTCTTGCAATGACAACAGTAATCTTCAAGATGGGGCACTTGTACTTGACCTAATTATTTCAGAAGCCCAACATGACCATAATATAATATTGGAAGGGTATAATGATCTGACCCAATTCTCTGAGCTTCTTAGATTCGCTGAAAAGGTTGAGATATATATATATATATGGCCCCAAAGGCTTGTAAACACCAATCACAACTTCTTCACTCATGGGTGACGAGAATGTTTTCATATTACAGCCTTCCACTTTGATAAAGAAAAAGAGTGGACTGTTGCACTGTGAAAATGGCACTTGGTGTGTCATCATGCTGATGATTCGTCATGATCATATGCAATACTTTCAATGTTAATTTGATTTAAGGAGACTAATCCCGCTTGTTGGTGACAGCCAAACGAAAGGATTATGTGTCTAATTTTCACTCTGAAATCAGTTTTGACAAGTCAAATGGCCTTCTATTGATCGCAACTAATCAAACAGCCTCTATGTTTCCCATGTTGAAGTAGAGAAGATGAAACTTCCATAAGCTATCATTAGTCAAGAAATGCATTTTTCACTGTGAACTGATCCTCATTGTGTCTATATCAAAGTGGAAGACTAAGGGCTGTTTTGGTGTAAATACAAATTTCTGTTAAGAGGACTGGTTTGAATTCATTTGCAAACAAGCTCCAGCAAATCTTGAAAGTTAAGTTTGCCAATTCACAAATTTTGAATACAGGATTAAAAAACAGTGATTCTGCACCAAAGGATTATAAGCTAATTAGAGTAAAAAACCTATATTTCTTTCTTTTAGTCTTGACGAAATAATCAAGGTATGTATGTCAAGCACCCTCTATTGGAAGGCAAAGGCATAAACTTGAGTTGGCAAAGGCAAACATCACAAGGGAATTCCCTTGACAGCCAATCAGAACTCAAGAATTGGGAATATCCCTAACCTATCCTGGCTGGATGTTCCCATTTCTTGAGTTATGATTGGCTGTCAAGGGAATTCCTTGTGATGTACATCTTTGCCAACTCAAGTTTTGTCCTGGGCAGGTAAAAAACCCTTAATTTCAGTGTGTGATGCATTGCAGTGGGTGAAAATTGTCTGCAGGTACATCTGTGAGACTACTCATTTAATGAAGTTGATTGAATGCTCTCAAAGAGTGTCAATTGTGTGTTTTCAATCAAGTTTTTTGTTGGTACTCACTAGGGGGCACTTTACTCTTCCACCTTGATTATTTCATTAAGAGTAAGGAAGACGTATATATGGGACCATTGGTCTGTGGCTCTACATATTAGATGGATGGATGATTGGGGCTTTACGTCCTATATTTATGTACTTGGTAGGCTAATTAGGACAGGAGGAAGTTAGGCAATGTGGCGAAGGATGATTGAAACAGCCGTCCAACATAGGCCCAGGAGACCCGGCAAGAGCTGGATTCGAACCTTGGACCTAGCGATTGGCAGCCCAGCATGCTACCCCTAGACCAACCCTCCCCCCACTCTACATAATTAGTACATATTAGATACCTCCTTCCAACATGCATTTTGTCAGTTACATCCCCACAGGAGAGTTAACACACTCTCAATTTCCGGGTGTTTCCATAAATATCATTGTTTGGATTTTAAGATCACTGTTCAAACATTGCTTGTCATCGGACACATATCAAACAAACTTTGACACTAAGAAATTCACAGTGATGAAAATGATATCTTGTCTATGATTTTCCTTATTTGAAAAAAGAATTCTGGGACGAATATGTACTTTCTTTTGAAAGTCACATGGTTTATTGGCATATCTGTTTGTTCTGTCATGAAAAATTCTGATCCTTGTAAGTTTCGTTCTGAAAGGGGACAGTTTATGTTGTTGACCTAATGAATTTGCTCACTTCTTCGGTTAGGTGAGCAGGAAGACCTGCATTTGCAAGAACTTTGTAGGACGGGTCGGCAGAACACTGCTGGGCACCTTCCAGGATCATTGTGGACAAAAAACTGTCGATTCAAACTTTGATGAATGAATTCGATGAAGGTCGTCTGAAGTTCAGGTGGCCAGCAATAGTTCAAACTCTCATCAAGGAACACTGTGTGATCCAACCAAAATTTGTCCGCAAACACCAAACCTCGCGCAGGCATAATAATGGGGCGCTATCTTCACGAACAAGATTCACTTGACCATGTTTTCAATCAAATTTTTCATTGGCTACTCACATTGCAGTGGGTGAAAATTGTATGCAGGTACATCTGTGAGACTACTCATTTAATGAAGTTGATTGAATGCTCTCAAAGAGTGCCAATTGTGTGTTTTCAATCAAATTTTTTATTGGCTACTCGCCAGGGGCACTTTACTCTACCACCTTGATTATTTCATTAAGAGTGTGAAAGATATATAAGGTGACCATTGGCCTGTGATGGAATAGATGTGTTCAATCTTGGTCGAATGTTTGGTGGCTGCTTCTTATCACAGCTTTTTGCAATGATGTGTTGTGTGAAGCCATGCTCTTAGCCTGATGTCGCCCAATGTCATGCAACAATAGGTTTTTCTCAAGTGCACGAGATGAACACTCTGCAATCTGCATAGGGCCTTACAGCTGAAGTCAAAAGGATAGACTCAGAAGTGATTGAAATAATTTACGCGGAGCATGGCGTGTTCAGCGGTTCCTTGGTCTATCCTTTAGACCTATTTCACTGAATGACCTGAACATGGACCCCAAATAACTTTTTTGCAATTCAACAATTCTTAATTTGCTTTTGACACAAAGGAGATTTATACACTATTAATCCAAAAACACAACTTTCAAAACTTAAACCGAAATAATGACCAAGTTATAAAGCCTTGAAGTTGCATTAAAATGCACTAAAAATACTCCAGCTTGGAGACACCTTGACTGGACCAATCAGAGGCAAGGGCGGGAAAGCTATTAGCCAATGGGATTTATGTATTCACCACTTTTCCCCTAGTGTTAACTGGGAGAATCATCCATGAAATTGGTCTTACTCTGTATCCTTCAGATTTGCATCATTGAATGAGAGCATGAGGTCGTACTGAGGCTGAACACCACCCTTGTGTTTGTACCAGTTAAAGATCACTATACCAAGTTGTGGTAGTAGTGGTACTCAATTACAAAAACAGGTTTAATGTGCATCCAGTAATAATCAATTATTTAAAGCCTGTCCAGAATATTTTTAGTATTCATGGGGGACTTGGGGATTATTTAAATAAATAATTTCTTGCTCAGTTATGGTGAAGTGAATAAATTATATTTGGGCAGTCTTGACTCTTGAAATAAATAAGTTTAGTTTAGGGATCTTTAACTGTGAATTACCAAACACTGGGATGATCTACAAGACCACAACAAGCCTTTGCATGACATCATGCCCTCTGGCAAAGAAGAAAAATAACATGCAAGCCAGTCTGGTGAAAATGATAACTGCATGCTGCTGCCACCTGCACAAAAGTTGATTTTGTATGCTACAGCATTGCTGTCTCAAGAAATAGTTCAAATTTCATTGCACATTCACTAAATTTTTATTCAACATTGATGTATACCAGAGTCAGACTCGGCAATCACATTCTCTGAGGAAGAAGACAAGGCCATCAGCACACTCAGAAACAGCCCCGGTGTCTTCCAGACAAAATTGTGTTTGTTCCTCTGATTGAAATGATGTGGAAGCTCGCAGGAGCTCGCGGAATAGTACACTAATCACAAGTGGGCAACACAAGACAGCATATGTTCTGATCTGTGGCAATGCAAGAGCAGTCCACTTGTAGACAGCATGCAAGCACTTTAAGAGATGCTTGTAGATAGACTGCCCATGATAGTATCTATTTGCCTGTCACCTGCACAAGGGTATCTGGCATGTGAGACCTGCACAAGGGTATTTGTCACTAAGACCTGCTGGAGGGTATCTGGCCTGTGACCTACTTTTGGAATAAACGTTAAAAATAACGTGCAAGCACTTTAGCAGCTGCTTGTAGATAGACTATCTGCCTATCTGCCCATCTATTTATCTATCTATGTAATCTAACAATTTATATTTGTCTATATATATATATCTCCCTTCCTTCCATCCTTCCTTCTCTTCTTTTATAGTTTTAAGCTTTTTAACAAATGAATGAATTAGCAAACAATCCTCCTGGCTTGCACTTGGCTGCTGCTGTTGCTGCTGCTGCTATCACTGCAGCAGAACATTTAAAATTCGCGGGAAAAGGGTGCATTTTAGTTTAGAAAATAAAAAGTTATTGTCACAGAAGTTTACCAAAAGTTGATGGAAGCAAGATAGAATTATGTTGAGACTGTATGCTAAGTTTTAAAGTGATAGGTGAAATAGTGTGACCTCCTATATGGTCAGAAGCTGACAGAAAATTCCTCCAGCAATACAGGCTGCAAGCAGCTGTAAAAATAGCATGCAATGCATGCATCGGGTCCTTGGTCTATTTCAACAAGTTGGGGCTCTTCAATATTCTACCAACAATCTATCAAGTTAGGATAAGAAAGCAGTATATTGTGACCATGCTCAAGAGGGCAGCACAGTCCAACTTTTGGTGTCTATACAGAAACCAGTTTTTGTGTGAAGTGCTGACAGCTCAGAAGAAATATGTTTAACAGAAGAAAATGTGAGCACTGATAAGCACAATATTGTAGCCAGGGGTGCATAAGCACCATCTTGATCACAGGGGCACATCTGTTGGGGTTGTCATTTTGTCTGTGAAATGTTTTAGTGAGTACACCAACTTTGCCTGTTCACAGGAAATGAAGCTGACGACAATGGTCTTGGAATGAATTCCAAGGACCCAAAAACCAACCGATTCTCCAAAATTCAGGTCATTGACAGTCACTGACTGACATATATACTGGTCAAGGCATGAGGCCATGACTCTTTCCCCCTGTGAATACACTGAATAGGTTGTAGTCACTGAATTGTAAGAAAGTAAGTCAATTCACCAAACATGTGTGATGCTTGTAGTAAAATATGTGGGTTTGTGTATTAAATTGCATAAAATCCCTTTTCCATGAGCACCCATTGTGTTGAACTATGTTGTTCAATGTTGCTGAAAAGCCCCATGCAATTTTCATGGTGAAATGCATCTCTCCCATCGCCAAAAATAGTAAATTGTAATTGACGGAAGATATGGTTCCTTCCGCAGATATGGAACCCTTTGTAAAGTGTTCATAAATATATATCAGTCAGCAACGTAGGCCTATTCTATTCATTTCTCCTCAACTCACAGCATGGTGTTATGGGAGTTATAATGCCTCATCTTGATCCTGATTTAATCACACAGCATATACAGTCCCTATGCCAAAGTATGATCATGAAAAACCATCAGCACCATGACTTCCAACTCACGAAAATCAATTTTAATTATAGCATTTGATGCCTCTGTCAGCCAATCACAAGCCTGTATTTCACTGTGATAAAGCAATTGTTTCAACGAAGTGAAACGAAATTTGTTGAACCCAAGAGGGAGCCCGCCAGTCCGTCACATGGATCCATCCGCATTTTACGCACGACACTGGCGTCACGCATGCGCAACTTCACTTTTTCTGACTAAAATTTTCAACCCCACCAGCCACCCCGATCACCACCGATCAGGAAATTACTTTATTTTGCATTGGCTCGGGGGATGGATTCCTATTGTGCACTCTGATAGTAGAATACTACAGTGTGCTTATATGTCGATAATTAGGTCATGTGGCTCTTCACTTCGTTTCTCCCCAAGCAGGGAGGCTCTATCGACAGACTCGCTATTTAATCATTCGATATCTGTACAATACTGTATTATCTACACTATGCATTATGACTGTAATTTTACCCTTATCAATTTCCTTTATTGTCATACATTTCTTGCATTTCCACATTTTATTCAATTCCATTATTTATTCAATGTGAATTTACAATAAACATTTTATAACTCCATACATTGGCTCCTGGTGGTGGTTCAACAAATGCCATATTCTTTGTTATACCATTCGACACCCCTGTCAGCCAATCACATGCCAGTATTACAGGGAAATAATTCCTATATTCTTTGTTGTCCAGTAACCCTCTCATGTTTGAGTGTTTGTCTCACGGTATAAGCCAGTTATTCACCATGGGGTCAGGAATATGTGTTTATCACAGCTCGGGCTAAAGCCCTCGGGTGATAAATCGCATATTCCCTCTCCTGTGGTAAATGGCTCAATCCCAGTTAAATGGGCAAATTCCAGTCTAAAACTGGTGAAAAAGTGACCATTACGGAAAAGGAAATTTTTGCTCAATATCTTCCATACCTTGTCAAGAGGTGCATTTTCTGGAATATCCTTTACTAATCCTAACTTTTACTTTTCAACTTTCTAATGCACTAAAATGAGAAATGGTAACGTGATTTACACTGTTTAGAACAAATGTATACAAATTTTGACACTTTTTCCCTTCCTAGTGCAAAAAGTGCAAGAATAATCGTCACAAATTCTTTAAATTTACCAGACGATCTCAGGCATCAAGCACACACAAAAATAAAAAAATAATTGTTTTTCTCTCTCTACTGGTCTTTTATGTAGGCCATGGTAACGTAATTTACATCTGAAAAGGACATAATCACTTTTTGACCTTCTTTGGCCTCCTGTGAAGAGAGTTTTCAATATTTTTCAAAACCGTAAATTGCAACAAAAACTAGATTTTTTGGTACTGAAGTTCTTAATTGAGAGAATTGACATATATTAACATGATTAAACGTGCCTGGAATCTTGGTAACGTAATTTACAAGAATTGAGTGACTTTTTTATAACCGTAAAAACGTATTTATAGATTTAAAAACTAGTTATGAATTTTTCTATATGAAGGACATTATTGTTAGGCACATCACCATCCACTTCTGAAGTCAATACCCGCAGACATAGCCCCACAACATCATAGCATATGAAACCACTCAGCCATGGACATGCCATTTTTCCGTTTTTCGGCCATTCAACATGGAATTTACCCCAGTTGCTATCACAAATTACATGTAAATTGTATTTGACTATATTTCTACATAAGTTTTCTAAATAATTGCCAAATTTTAAAATTGTGTAATGATTCTACTAGAAATGACAGCCAACAATCTTGAGCATTCTTCATTTTTGGAATTGGCCCATCTAACTGAGATTGAGCCAAATATAAAACAGTGAAACTGCTGCGATTAGGTGTACATCTGTCTACAAGTGGACTGTTCTTGCATTGTCACAGATCAGAACATATGCTGTCTTGTGTTGCCACCTAGTGACTAGTGTGCTATTCAGCGAGCTCCTGCAAGCGTCCACCTACTTTCGACCAGAGGAAGACACACAATTTTGTCTGGAAGACACCGGGGCTGTTTCTGAGCGTGCTGATGGCCTTGTCTACTTCCTTAGAGAATGTGATTGCCGAGTCTGACTCTGGTATACATCAATGTTGAATAGAAATTTTGTGAATGTGCAATGAAATTGGAACTATTTCTTGGGACAGCAATGCTGTAGCATAGGAAATCAACTTCTGTGCCAGGTGGCAGCAGCATGCAGTTCTCAGTTTCACCAGACTGGGTGTACATTATATCCTGAAGTGTGAAAAGCAGCAACTCAACTCATCAGTTATCAATCGTTGGATGGTTGATTTGAAAGACAAAAATTAATTTGAGAGGCAAGACAATGAAAAGGTCCAATGTATTAATAAGTACATTTTGAAATTATCTGCAATTTTGTCATGAACTAACACTTTTAAAAATAATTTTATGATTTTTTCTCATAAACCTCCCTTCACAATTACATTACGACCTTGAGATTCGATCACATTTGATCGAAATGCATGGACAGATAGGTAAATGTATACTTGAGTGCAAAATGTTCGAAACACACAAGTCAAACTCATTTTTCAGTTTATGTCAATATCACGACGAATATACAAACCAAAGACAAGATATACTGTATATTGAGATGTACTCTATATGATAGAAATAATGGTATACATGTATATATCACTGGAATGAATGGAAAACGTCTGAACGAGAGGGGTGATGTGCATGGTGCTGATATGAGATATACATGCAATTATTTTTCCAAATTAAAATTGCAGACTGCTAACCTTTTAAAAATGGAACTGTGCAATTATAAGATAAAAACTAATGAAATACAAGTTTTGTGAGAAATTGCAAGCCACATAACCAGAACTCACGAAATCATAGCAATATCATACATTTTCCATAGTGGATAACAAGTTTTATATTCTTGCTATACTATGCAATGTATGCATAGTAATTCATTTTGTATTCCATCAAATACATGTAAGTTGATATACAACATATTTTAACGAGAGTAATTTTAACTACAAAAAATGTAAACTCTTATTCTCAACACACCCTCCTGCGAATACCTGTGTGTAAAAAGCTGATGCCAGAAAACATCTTTAAAATAATATATGTAAAACAAAATACATGGTACAACATCTCAAATAAAAATCACTTTTGAAAAAGGAGGGGAAATTGGCATGGTTCTCTTTGAATGTCTTTCATTTTTGCCAGTGTGCATAAGTATATCACATGTCTGTGTCACTAGAATGAATTATCTAAATTGTTTGTACTCACGCAAAAGCTCCATGGTCCTCTGAGAAGCCCTCTCAAATTTCCATTCACAGCCTTGTCTCATGAGATAGCCGATGCTCAATGACTAGATATTGCTCTGCTCCTGGGCCTATTTATAGGATATACTCCATGAGCCATACTCCCAAGTCCAACCCTAATTTGCAAATGTTTAACTTAACTGGCGGGAAGAGGTCCAGAAGAGGCAATTGAAGCATAACACAGGCTGCACTGGTAGAATGTTTGATGTAGAAAATAGAGATCAAGGTGGAAATCCAATATGGTTCTGATAATAATATCTTGCCAGATATATAGAAGTTGTTCACCTGGAAAGAGGTGGGAGTTGCAACTTGTAATTTGTACTCAGGAGGAACTGTGATCATCACAAAAGTTATACTGCTGATCCCATGGTGACAAGTCCAGGAGGAGGGGGGGGGGGGGGGCTTGGACTTTCTTTTTAATTTAAATAAATTATTTCGTGCCATGACTTAGTGAATAGAATTAATTCTTCCTAGGCAATCGTGAAATAAATAATTTCTTGTAGTGGAATGAATACATGGTGTTTTTGATTTAGCAATGAATATTTGAGGCCTTCGCTTGCTCAAAATAAATAATTACTGTGAATTTGTGAAATAAATTTCCAGTCAAGGAAAACTGAAAGTCCCCCCCCCCCTAATTATCTAATAGTTGTCCCCAATGGAGATGCCCAATGATATGATGATATAAAGCAAATCACTTGCCTTCTGGTTCCAAAAAGGCAATTATAACACCAAATGCAACAGTGAATGCACAATATTATCTAGTACGAGTATTACAGCCTTCCACTTTGATAAAGTAAAAGAGCGGACCGTTGCACTGTGAAAATGGCACTTGGTGTGTCATCATGCTGATGATTTGTCATGATCATACCCAATACTTTCAATGTTAATTTGATTTAAGGAGCCTAATCCCGCTTGTTGGTGACAGCCAAACGAAAGGATTATGTAACTGATTTTCACTCTGAAATCAGTTTTGACAAGTCAAATGGCCTTCTATTGATCATGACTAATCAAACAGCCTCAATGTTTCCCATGTTGAAGTAGAGAAGATAACACTTCATCGGCTATCATTAGTCAAGAAATGCATTTTTCACAGTGAACTGATCCTCATTGTGTCTATATCAAAGTGGAAGGCTGTAAAGGTGTTCCCTCCAGTGAGGTTTGTCCACGATTGACCACATGACCAGAAACCTCTCTCTTCTGTGACAGTTCTTGCAATCCTATTGTGTGACAACTGTTTTAAAACTTTTCTTTTTCACCATAAGCGGTCCATCAGACTGTCATGCACGCGCATGAATACTAAAAATACCATATACAATACAAGCGTATGCAATTCGAATTTGGAGATTGCAGGAGCAGAGCCATTTAGCAAATAACACACGGATACGGTGCAAATGCAATAGTTGACCTTGTACATCTCACTTATTCTGATAATGTTCTAGCATGCCAGGTATTTTTTCTTCTATAGTATTTGCATAATTTGAAGGAATACAAAACTAGTGGGAGCCTATTCCAAAGTCGAATACAACCATACCAGTGATCACAAACTGTTATACGTTGTTTGTTTCTATGCATGCTTTTAGCAGTTAGACATGAGATAAAAATATATAAGAATCTGCAACTTATAGAACTAACAATACCCAACAATAACTGCAAATTTTGAAAAAACTTTTTTCATAGTCCACTGTCAAATTTGATAGAATCTGTGACAAATATTTCAAAACACACATGTCCAGGGCATTTCTTGGACTTGCCATATGCTAGCATTATGGATGGATTAAATCGATTAACAAGCCCTGATATACCATGTCTATCAATGACCCATTCTCCCGTAGTCATCGGCTCACTTCTCGAGCTGGCTCTGCCAGTGAGCCTCTGACTTGGATGGCCACAAAAAGTGTGGTTTTAGAGCTTCAAGTTGATTGGTTGCGAAGGGAGGTGGACGCACAATCAGGGAGGCTGTTACAGCCCAAGCAAGGTTATGTCATTGCAGACAGCATACTGTTGATAACTGTTGTCTGTTGATCCATTTGTTGTTTTAAGTTTCCTCCTGTTTTACATCAGTCTATATGATTGAAGCTGTTACATGAAGCTTGGTGCTTAATCTTCCAAGCATGAACCGGGGCAGGGCAGTCTGTCAGATCTGCACCACTCACAAATTTGAGTTTCTCATTAAATGTAAAATAATTTCCTGAGAGTGATATGCATGGTCATCAGAGGGCATTGAGGCGATTTCAGAAGAGCAAGGAGCGTCTTGTGTCATAAATATAGGTTATTACTCCAAGCATACTTTTATACACTGTAGAACAGTTTCATGAAAATTAAAGATATACATAGATTAGCAACCTGCCAAATCCAATGTAATGAAAAATAATTACTAAAATTTGGGGGTTTGAGTTTTCTTCAATGGGAAATTATCTATTTCATTGTAACACTGAAAGCAATTATCCTTGTATTAAAAAATGCCCCAAGATACATGTACAATGGCTGCCCTCCATAAACTCAGCAGTGAGATTTTGCTCACAAATGCGTTCTGAAAATATCAAACTTGGACAAAGTCAATCACTGTCCATGAAGCTGTCCAGAGATTAAACCCAACTACCAATCAGATCCAAATTAAATGCATGGCTGGTGATGATTGACATCTGAACTGTTCACAGTTTTTGTGTTTGTGTTCAATACTCATCATACATTTCACAGTTTATGTAACTTTCAGATGACAGTTTCTTGTTGTCAGTTTGTTTGTTTTATTTCATTGTTCAACATCAGTACTGATGTTTGTCAGTTTCAGGTGTCATCCATCAGAGACATATTAATCCAAAAATTATTTTGGAAGATTCATCCTAATTGGCTGGACCACCAAAGCATGACAGCTCTTAATTTGACTAAAATCACAGGGAAAACTATCAACAGAGTCAGAGCCTCGCTGTGCCAGCTCGCACTAGAGGTTCTGACATTGGGAGAATGTCAATGACCGGTACTTCCGCTAGTGCTGTCATGTCTAGTTGCTTCCAAGCCTTCCACACACATGACCTAATTTTCAAACTTGAAGTCAACAAAATTTAAAAAAAGTGAAGTGAAATGTGATAGTAACTTGAGTTTGCCCTGATCCGTTAATAATGCTAATTTGAATCTAATTCATGAACGCAGAGACACAAACAGAAAAATGCGTCGTGACACAAACCATTCGAATGAGAATCTCATGCTGATCACTTTTAAATTGGTGTCAAGTTTAGACTCAATTGCCCTGAGGCTCAAAACAGGGGATTATAGACAGCAACCAAACTGAAATAGTGTAAAACATTGTAGTGAAATTAAAATCCAGTCATCGTCGTTGAGAGAGCATTGTCAGAATAGAAGGTATTAGAGCAGAGCCATGTTTCCGAAGATTGACTTATTGAAATATCTATATCTGTTTATCAACATGGGATTATCTATTACTGTAGCGTAACTTAAGATATATTTTAAGACGACTTAATTCTTTGTATTACCCTGTACACTGGTTAAGCACATAGGCAAATCATGTGTGGCAAAATGAAGAATGGCGAAACTTACCACCAAATGTCATAAATAAATCAGCAATAAATAACGTTCCTCACCACAAGTGGGGTGGACATAAATTGTTTTATGAAAAATAACACCAGACATTTCTATAAAAAAAATTACATGTATTTTACACTTGGTGCACTGAGGAAAATATAGTACTCGTGGTGCCATTCATTGGGATATTTAACCCTGATGGCTAAGTTGAAAAAAGGGCAAAATGTTTAGTAAAATCAGCTTCCTTTATACCTGATATGTTCTCTTATGTGAACTGAGAAGGTGACATTACATCTTATTTTGATTTTCGAGATGGAAGGGTGAAACAATATGTATGTCCAGTCTAGTGAAAATGAGAACTGCATGCTGTTGCAACCTGGCACAAAAGTTGATTTTGCGTGCTGCAGCATTGCTGTACCAAGAAATAGTTCCAATTTCATTGCACATTCACAAAATTTCTATTCAATATTGATGTATACCAGAGTCAGATTTGGCAATCACATCCTCTAAGGAAGTAGTCAAGGCCATCAGCATACTCAGAAACAGCCCTGGTTTCTTCTAGACAAAATTGTGTGAGTTCCCCACACTGAAATGATGTGGACCGCTCGAAAGAGCTCGCGGAATAGCACACTGGTCACTAGGTGGGAACAAATGTCGGCATAATATTATTATGTTCTGTCAAGGCTGGAAAAATCACTGGCAATGAAACAGCGGTCAACTTGTAGACAGATGTATGTCTGTAATAAGGGGCCACCAATGGCCCACCACTGATTTGGAGTTTAAAAGAAAAACTAATAATTTCTTGCTCACTGGCTATAATCTCCTATCTTGAGCCTCTCGTCAATAGAGTCTCAACTTGACACCAATTTAAATGTGATTAGCATGAGATTCTCATCTGAAATATTGGCTGTTGGGTGACCATGGAAGTTGAATGGAGGTTTAGTGTCATGAAGCTCCGATGCTTTCCTGTGCATTGTAGTCCACAGTGATTATTCACACAATTGCCCAAGATTTTCCACAGGTCATATCCATTCTCCATGAGACTGCTTTATGTATTTGGCAGTGCATGCATTGCACTAGATACCTCTGACACTGTGTCACTGAAAAATAATAATAAAGGGACTCCGTGAGTCCGGCTCATTGCACTATTGTCAGAAATTTGTGTAAACTGAAGATCGACACAAAAATATTGGAACTTTTCTATTCAGCTGTTGTTCAATCTGTCATTGCTTTCTCTATTATTTGTTGGTATGGTAACAGTAGCTTGGAATCCAAGAGAAAACCTATCAGAATCATAAAAACATGTGTTAGATTAGGAATTACAAATGTCATGTCTCTAGATGAAATCTATAACAAAGCAACTCTCCAACGTTGTTAAGTCATTATTAACGATGTAGAACGTCCATTGAACTCATTGTATAGCATGCTGCCATCTGGCAGGAGATACAGTTCCATCAAGTGTAGAACATCCAGATACTCAAGCTCATTTGTTCCATCGAGCGTAAGATTACTAAATGATTTAAGAGTAAATCTTCTACAAATTAATTAATAATCATCACAACTTTCTTTTGTATAAATGTTTTGTGAATCTCAGTGTGATTGCGAATGTTTAAATGATGCCTCGAGTGAATGTCTTTGACCAAGTTTCATGTTTCACATGATTAAATAAAGTATTTATTATTATTAAACTTCACCTACACATAGGTGAAGTTTCTTGTAATCGGTATTATTATTATTTTTTTTTTTCCGCCAGACGAAACTTCATCGGAAAATTTTCAAAAAATTCATATACGTAGCCAACAAAAATACAAGAGAATCATTTTGAAAAAATTGACCTTGACCTATTTTTCAAGGTCACGGAGTCCTTCAAAGTCGGATTTCGCCATATTTCAAATACATGTACCTCATCCGGTTATTACCGGTTTTCATCTTCCGGTACATGGAAAGGTCCCAGATACCTTCTTCACAGTTTGACCTACTTTCATGAAAGTAGGTCAAGGTCATGTTGTACTAAGTCCATTTTCATGGTTTAAGGTCTATCGCGGGATCTCAGAATCTGTAAGTCGTAGAGTCATACCGTTGGTGCCATTACGTGCCCAAACTCACGGGACATTTGCATCAACTTTTCATTTTTCATTTTGATTACCGGTTCTTGACTTATGTAATTTTAAAGTCATACTGCGTCACCAAAACCGGTGACCTTGAGAATTTCACCTTGAAATATCGATGTTAGCTCATAACATGTCATAGTAAACCCCCCCAAACATACACCTAATAAGCCCAAAATGACCTTTAAATTTGACCTTGACCTCATTTTTCAAGGTCATTTGACCCGAAAAAGTTTGAAAAAGTGCCATTTTCAGCAATTTTTTTCACCATGTTCTTTTCAAGATATCATCGTGATTTACTAGTGACAGATGAACATTGGCCTGCTTATTCATAATATCTAATCATATTTTGTGTACCTCCTTCGCCGGATTTATGAAAAATTATGAAATATTGCTAACCGACAAAGGTTAAAAAGTGACACATTTCCGCATTTTTGACAAGGAAATATTGATTGTACAGGGTTACAATGCATGGCTGACCCCCCCTTTTTCATACAATTTGATTATGAAAATCATATTTATTTTGACCTACAAAATGTTTTTCAAGGTCAAACTCAAGGTCAAACAGGTCAAAAAATTTTACATTTTTGACATTTCATATTTTTTAACAAAGAAGGAATTAAGATATTGTTACAAAAATGGTAGACGTACTTGCTACAATACTCTAGAGGCTTCCTGTAAATTTACAAGGTCCTCGGATTGACCTACGTTGTACTATAAAGGTCAAAAGGTCAAAAAATGAGCAAAAAATTTATGATTTTTTTTCACATTTCTCAAAGATAGCGTCATTTCAAACGGCCGTAGCTCCGCTCCTAATTAAGATAGAGAGAATCTGAAAACAGATTCGGAAAGGCCAAATTCTCTTCTAGTTTTCATCTTCGAACATTTGGTCGTAGCTCTGACGGTTAAAAAGATCGCCGGACCCTGAAAATTTCATCTTTTTTGTCAAATTTTCACAATATATCAATATTTTAACGAGAAATGATTCATCTTTCTTTGATGAGCCTTATTGAACATATTTCTAAGTTCTATTCACATAACCCTACCAAGTTATATATATTTCCATCCAACCGTTTATGTTCCAAAGTGATTTTAAGTTTAAAAACTACATTTTTTCAGTGATTTCTGGAAGTCCATATTTCTGAATTATACCATAATTTCAATCTGCCGTTTCTCCAGTCCTAATTAAGTTACAGAGAATCTGGAAACTGATTTGGAAAGCGCACATTCTCCTCTAGGCTTCCTATTTAACATTTTCTTGTATCTCTGACGGTTTAAAAGATCGCCAGACCCTGAAACATTTATGTTTTCAGAAATTGCAGTCATTTGAAATGTTTTCATTGTTCTGGTCCATATACTAGTCCATGTACTGGTACCTTGTACTGGTACATTGTACTGGTATATTGTACTGGTGCATTGTACTTTTACATTGTACTGGTACATTGTACTGGTGAATGTACCTAGTGCATGTACTTGGTGCATGTACTTGGTGCATGCACTGGTACATGTACTGGTACATGCACTGGTGCATGTACTTGTGCATGTATTGGTGCATGTACTGGTGCATGTACTGGTGCATGTACTGGTGCATGTGCTGGTGCATGTACTGGTGCATGTGCTGGTGCATGTCCTATGGTCGATGTACTGGGTCAATACATATGTACTCGTATGTCTGTGTGTTTCTTTGCATGCTTGCATGTATTGCAATGTATTACATGATTATGTAGGATTCCTGTGTACGTTTCCATGTACTTTTTTCTAGCTCATCTACTGGTGTGCATTTCGAGTTACTGGTACTACAGTAGGTGAAGTTTTGTCACTGCTCTGCAGTGGCCGTCTACTAGTTATTATTATTATTATTCCAACGCCCCCCTTCCCCCATGGCATGTACTTTTTTCAAACCAATATTTTCATACGTAAAGCAACAAAAGTGTCTCCACTTTTCTTTCCAAGCCAATTCCTCCATTTCACATACAACTCCTTAAACATCAAACAGCATATATATAACCATAAGATTCAACATTGAAGATTGTGAAAGGCTGTTATCTGATGGAAAGATTGTGTTTCCCCAGTTTTTTAATGTAAAAAAAAAAAAAAGTAAATCAAAATGTGGACAAAAAGGTGGATCCCCAGTTTTTTTAATGTAAAAAAAGTTATATGAAATGTAAATCAAAATTTGGACAAAAAGGTGAATCCAAGTTTTTATAGCTGACTTACAAACTCAGTTTGTTATATAAAGTACTCAAAAACGAATTTCTTCTGTAGAATAATATATATCACTACAGTTGACCTTCATGCCCGAAATATCATTGCCCACAACTTCATAAACTTTTTAAAATCAAGTTACCAATGCTTACTATGATATTATGATGGTTTGAAAAATTGCCTGTCTGCACAAATCATGCGGAGTCAAGTCCTTGGGGCGTTTTCGGAAAGCTTTACACGAGTGACACGGGTAACTCGGGTGACACACGTTTGTTTCTGAACATGTTCGAGGCCCAGTTGAGGGTCTCCCGGAACCAGAACTCGAGAGCTTTACTTGAGCAGGAACCAGTTTGTCATGTGGTACAAAATTCAAGACCCTGGTACTTCCCACATGTCAGGGAGTAGCCGGAAACACAGGGCTCGAGATTTGACGTTGGCAGCTTCCATGCATCTTCCGGGAAACACGAGGTCGAGTCTGGCGAGTTCGGAAACAAATCCATGCGACCCGTGTCACTCGAGTTACTCATGTAACCTTTCCGAAAACGCCCCAGAACACTGCTCCACTGCTGAGTAACGGAGTATGGTGACGCACCCTACCGTACCCTTGAGAAAAACAAGGCGGATCAATATTGCTTTTTTAACCTATTAGATCTACTTGTGTTCCATAACTACATCTGTCAAATGGAAAATGCTAATAAGTTAATACCTCATACACTGATTGCTCCTTTCTGAAAATGAGTAAATTTGAATGATGAGTATGGTGGCGTACATGAGTCTCACATCACCGTCTCCCGAACATCACGTTACCATTTCCTGGTTGAGTGTTTCATGCTGATTTGTGACATTGATTGCTGACTATGTTGTAAATTAGGCCTTTAGCAAAAATTTAGGGCCATTAGCCAAATTATAGGGCCTTTGGGCAAATTATAGGGCCTTTGGGCAAATTATAGGGCCTTTGGGCAAATTATAGGGCCTTTGGGCAAATTATAGGGCCTTTGGGCAAATTATAGGGCCTTTGGCCATTTTGATTTCTTTTGTCATGACTTTCCCAAAGTGATCGCTCTTTTCAAGTATATCCTCGAGTCCTTGGGGCAAAATATAAGTCCTTTGGGCGCATGCCTAAATCACTCATTATTTCTCACTTCAACTATTGTCGATTTAGAAATGTTTAGAAATCAGTCTGTAATAGATTTTTCATATATAAAGAAGTTTTCTATTGAGAGACAAAAAATAAAAAAGTGGACAAAGTTCCCGGTCTCCCCTAAGTGCCTTTCAATTGGGATTCTCCATGGTCCAATGCAAGACCAAGTTATAAAGACACAGGTTGGGTATTGCTTTTATTGAGTGGGAACGTACTGAACTGATGTCTGAAGAACTGGAGAAATCAGCAATTTTAAAACCTCGCAACAAATTTTGGAAACTTGACATTAAATTTAGGCTGTTGTTGCTCTAGGGTCGTCACAAGTTTTTAAAAAAGTTCACTAAAATCAACCCAGTTCCACAAAAAAGTTTGTCATCTGATTTACGGAATGCACCAGTGCAAAAAAGTGAAAAAGGCAGTTGACCTTGTGTAAAATGTAAGTTAAAATACAAATATCTTCTTTCAAGAAATTAAGGCAAGTAAAAAACGAGGGAGGGTGTTTTAAAATGCAATATGGAACATTAATAAAAACAGCACAGCTTTTAGGACTTTTGTAAAACAAATCAACAAAAACACAGATGTGTAAGTTATACTCAAATGCACCTAAGCTCATTATAGTTTTCATTAGTTCATTGTGTTTTTGTTTGTTCAAAATCCGTTTGTTGTCAGTACCATACAGAACTGTCTGTGTTGTCATTGCTGACCACAGCAATGCAAAAGTACACCTTCAGACTTCTTTGATAGTGAATTCTATGGCTTCAAAGTTGCTAGGTGAGTTGGCAAGACTTTTCTGTGTTGACATGGTCTTAGGAGACCTTGGTTCTGACAGCGTTTATTAGGCTCTCGAAAAATAGGGGAGACCGGGATAAGTTGTTGGGGTAAAATGAAGAACAGGGCAAAGAAGGCAATGCCACCCATGTATGCAAACTTGGTCAACATCATTATGCACTTTGAAAAAAAAGGCCAACTAAAATGCTTCGAAAAGCTACAATCATGAATAGAATTTAGTTGTTGAAAACTTTTTAAAAGTACCAAGGGTAATTGTACCATTTTGATTAGGGTGAGTTGTCCTTATGGTAGGATTTAATATTTATTAAGTTTCTTCAAAACAGGTTCACTGCATGAAACGATGGCATCCTCAGTTGAGTGCCACCCGTCTTCAGAAGTTTCGACCCTTATCTCAAAACTCCCTCTTGGTGGTGGGTCCGCAGGGTTGATCAGGTCCTACATGCCATCGTTTTGCCTTGCTGTTTCTTCCGGCTGTATCTCTGCCACCCCACAATTTGTCTCCGCTTCGGAGCCATAGCTCGCTTGATGCTCTCTCAGCTGCTTCTGAAACATTCTTCGCTGCACTTTTGCTCCGTCTTCTTTTGAGGCCCAACATTGACGACATTTTCCATAGTGAGTGTGCTGAAAATCCTCTGGCACTGACTTCTACAGGGAAATCCAGGCTTTCCATCTTGACTCCACACATTCTGCCATCAGGTCTTGGTACTTCAGACGTTTCCTTTCAAAGGCTTCTTCAACTCGATTTTCCCAAGGGACGGTGAGTTCTATCAAGATGACTTGCCTGCTTCTCCTTGACCACATGACTATGTCCGGCCTCAGGTTTGTCGTTGTTATCTCCCTCGGGAACTTCAACTGCCGCTCCAGGTCTACTCTTATCTCCCAATCCTCTGCTGAGGCCAGTAGGCCTCGACCAATGTCTTTCTCTGTTTTCCTCACTTCAGATGATGCCTTTACAAATTGGATGAACTTGGTACCTCCAGTGACCTTTGTTTCCTCCCTTGCTTTGTCTAGTTCCCTTGCCAACTCTTTCAATACCTGGTCATGTCGCCATCGGTATCGGCCTTGCTTTAGTGCAGTTTTGCAACTTGATAGGATGTGCTCCAGACTTGCTCTTCCTCTGCACAATGGACACTCTGCATCTTGTCTCTTTCCCCACAGCTGTAAGTTAGCTGTTGTTGGTAGCAAGTCATAAACTGAGCAGGAACTTCAGACTGTAAGATGTTGATCGCCACACTTCGTTCCACGTTATTCTCCTCTCTGTCACCGAGTTCCAGTTCAGCCAAGCTCCTTGGCTTCGCATTCCCACTGCCTTTTCAATTCGCCTTTCTTCTTCTTCTTGCCTGATCTTCCTCTGTATCATCTCTCGCCTCCCTCTGGTATCTTCTCTGCTCCATTGTTGCGTTGACTGGTACCCTACTCCTTGTCTGCCTTTGCACACTATGCCAACAATTTCTTCTATGCGCAGTCTTGACTCTGCTGTTTGTATTGCTTCATGCGCGGACCACTTCCTTCCTGTCTTTTGCACCACACCGGCTTGTTTCACTTTCTCATCTCTGCTATCTCTTAAGCACAGGGCTGTTCCTGTTTTTGCTATCTTGAACTCTTCCATAAGTGATTGGAATGGCAACTGCAGCATTGAAGAGTTACTGCAAAGGGCCACCGCTGTCAAACTTCTTGGTACTCCCAACCACTGCTTAACCTTGCTGCTGATCTTCTTTTCCATTCCTTCTATTGTTGAGAGCGAGATGTTGTATAGCATCATAGGCCATCGAAGCTTGGGTATCAGTCCATGATGAAGCATCCACACCTTGAACTTCTCTGGAAGCTGCGTATCTTCTATCCTCACTAGGCCCTCTTCCATCAGTGAAATGAAGTTTTTGGTTTTCTCCTTGTCGTTGAGGCTGTTGTAGTACCATTTTCCCAGACACTTCACGGGTCATTCCCCTTCTGGACGACTACTTTTTTGGATTTCTTGGCCTTGAACTTCATTCTTCCCCATTCTACAAACTTCTCCAAACTTCTCCTAACTCCTGGTTATCCACCTTGCTCCAGCTGCCTTCTCAGTCGTTATTGTCAGATCATCCATGAATGCTCTTGCTGACGGCATCCTGATCTTGTCACCGGGCCTCTACATTCACTCTGGGCTGTCTTGATCAAGAGATTGAAGGCCATCACAAACAGCACAACGGAAATTGTGCAGCCCGTTACAATTCCCTTCTCTACTCTCTGGGGTACTGTTGTGAAGTTCTTCGTAGTGAATCTGACCTTGATGTTTTGGTAGTACGACAATACCAACACTTGTGTCCACTCTGGGATGAAGTACCTTGTCATAGCCAGGTCGATGAGTGTGTGGGGGGACGGATCCATATGCATTCGCCAGGTCAAGCCAGATGACTGTCAGATCTCCCTTCTTCTCTTTGGCTTCTCTAATTAACTGTGTGATGACCCCATTGTGCTCTATGCATCCTGCGTGCCCTGAAATACCTCCTTTCTGAACGTCCACTTCTAGGTATTTGTTCTAGACCAAATATGATGTCATCCTCTTGGCAAACACGGCGAAGTATATCTTCCCTTTTACACTTAGCAAGGAAATTCCTCTGAACATCTCAATTCCTTTGGGGTCTAATTCTTTGGGCACAAAGCATCCTTCTGCCAACATCCATTCCTTTGGTAGAATTCCCTTCTTCTATAGAACTTGCAGTAGCTTCCAAAGTCTTCTCAGCAGTCTTGGGCAATGGGCATCTTTTGTACACCAAATACGGGATTCCACTTGGTCCTGGTGCCGATTTTGACCTGGCTTTCTTGACGGTGTCGTTAACTTCCTTCCATCTTACGTT
This sequence comes from Platynereis dumerilii, assembly GCA_026936325.1. Taxonomy (NCBI): domain Eukaryota; kingdom Metazoa; phylum Annelida; class Polychaeta; order Phyllodocida; family Nereididae; genus Platynereis; species Platynereis dumerilii. Next base: position 118,445,004 of record JAPTHN010000001.1, read on the forward strand.
GCCTTCATCAAATTCAACCACTGGAGGGGCCTTCTGGAATCTGTAATGGTTCATCCCACAGGTCATCGTTGTGACTTCTTGCCAAATGTTCTTCCAGGTCTTCTTGCTTGCTTTCTAATGTTCCGCTGCGGGGCTCCCCCAATGTCATCGTGGTGAATCCATATGAGTTCTTCAGAAATCTACTGCGATTCTTCTCCTTCAATTTCCTCTTCCTGGCTTGTGTTTCCGCACTCCTGAGCGACTTGAGTTTAACCCGGTTTTCTGTTCTTCATTCCCATCTTCATTGGCTTCCTTCCACCTCTTCTTCAGTTTTCTGATATGTCGCCTCAGTTCTGCTATTTGTCGCTGTCTTCTGCTGGGTCCTCCTTTTGGCCTGTCCTCTCTCGTCTTCTGCTTTGTGGTTCCAAACCTCTCTGCTCCAATGTTGTACACGAGGACTGCCAAGGTTCTAATCTTCGCTTCAGCTGATCCTACCATGGTATTCTCTAGAATTTTCTCCACATCTTCCTCAAAAGTGCTCCATTCAGCTGTTTGACTTGACTTCGGCCACTTCACCCTCGGTTTCCTCCCTGGGATTTCCTTGTTCTTGGGTTGTCTAGCCTGATGCTCCAACATTGGAGGGGTAGCTTCGAAGGGTTCTTGTGTCACCTCAAGAATCTCAGCGCTGTGGTCTGCCTCCTGGCTGTGATTCTCTTGCGTCTGACCAGAATCATCTGTGCGTGGTTCCACTTGAGTTCCCTCTAGTGCCATCTCTCCTGGCTGTGTAAGTCTCAGCTGTGTTCCTTTCTGGGTGCATTATTCATCTATTTTGGTCTGAATTTTACAGAAAGTCTAAACATGTTGTGAAATAACTTAAACTGAGAAGAATATGTGTTAAAAGTCTTATTCCACCATTTAATAATTAATTCTTTTTTCAAATGCCTACCATGATCTTCACAATGGTCCGGTTGCCCTGAAACTTGGCTCGATTCTGGCCAAGGTATTATACTTCGATATCTAATTTCATATCACATGATAATGCTTTGGTTTTTTGGAAAATCAGCCTGAAGCAAAAAATTGCACCACTTACCCCGGTCTCCCCCACAGGGGACTGGCTTTTAAAATCACTGCATTGTTTTACAGAAAGAGCGACTGTGTCAGTGTCAGTCAGCACAATGTGAACCACTCACTCTCACTGTCATCAGTCAATGTTATACTGCAAAATCAAGAAATAAAGCAATGCTGAACCAGTGAATAAATATGAGACACCTTGACTGAGTCAAATTGATTTAACTCCTTTTTGGGAGGACCGTCTCCTGATGGGAATGTTGATCACACAACCGCAAAAGTCAAATATTCTCAGGTAACTCAAGCCACAATTGCCAAGATGTTTATCTATGTAGTACATGTGGATATTTGGATCAAATAGTCTTCTCGATTCTGAAGACAAACCCATCACAGAAAGGTTTAATTGTAAATTCTGTTAGATGTATGGGAGTTTACAAGTGTGGGTACCTGCCCCTAACTTGATGTTGAAAAGATACAGAAAAAAGATTTATAACAAGACGATAAATTTCAAGAGTTGTTCGACTTATTTTTGAACGAAAAAGTTAAAATTGCCACTGACTTTAAGCAGTGAAAACAGGTACCTTATAATTGTTATAAAATGCTTATCTTGTGTCAAATCAGATGTATTTATCAATAGCATGTATCAGTGGCAGTTAATAGAGGAGGCGATAAAACACCTGTTGAGGAGGAGTATTAAAGTCCCAAAGCATGCTGTAAGGGTCATGCATGGATGATTATTTCTTCGATGATTATTTCTTTTAAAACAACTGTGAACACTACCAGGTATGTTTGATATCTAGAAAATGTATCAGAGAAAGTCATGTATGCAACATCCAGGTGTTTTCTTTGTGATTATAAGCGTTAATTTGTATCGGTTATACAACGAGTTTGAGGTGTATAACTAACGTTTCAGGTGGTTACTTACCAAGGGCTTTAGCCCGAGGTAAATAACCACTGAAATGTTAGTTATACACCGAAAAAGAGTTGTATAAGCGACTTATACTCCATATATGACTCCTGAAGAATGTGTAACAGAATTTTGTTGCTTTGTTGTCTCTTTAGGTGCGTTGTTTGCAGAAAAAGTACTAACTTAATCCCCAACATTGGTATAACTAACAAATCTGTAGGTTATACCATGGCAAAAGACAATAGAAAACTGTTTTGGTGGAGTATAACGAGGAGTTATACCACTGATTACATAGAAGGTTGTCTGCTGGATCTCCAAGATGTCATACCTTTGGAAGAAATATGTTTAATGCAAAAATATGTTTCACTTTCAGCTCCTGAAATTAACATATGACAGCCCAATATCACTGTGGCAAAACAGGAGTAAGTTACCCTCATCTAGTTTTGCCAAAGTGAATATACCTGATAAGCTTAAAAATGTAAAGTCTCAGAAAAATAGTGTACCCACATTTTTTCCAAGGAGAGAAAAATAGTTGGTCTTCCATACATTTCCTAAAAATATTCGCATCTCAGAAAAAATCACCCCGCGCCAGGAAGAGAGGTTACTGAAGACCTTGTGATGAAGTCCTAACAATTTCAGCAAAATGGGTAGCCTATGTACCAAAACATGTGTTTTTCCTTTTTGTGACATGTAAGTGAAAGACTCGTTCATTTCAAGGTCAATGGGATTACACAAGTATTACAATACATTTATCATAAAAAACTTACTTGATAATTCAAGCCAATCCATGTTGAAACATCTGTCCAAATCACTGTTTTTGAAAAGGAAAAAGGATCTCTCTCACATGAGTGCTATAATGCTAAAGGTCATACATGTATAGACATAACTTTCGACAGAATACAGCCTATATATAGACATACAATCATACATTTTATAAAATTGATCTTGCATTATCTACAATGTCAGTAGACGGATATATATATGAAAAAATATCTAATTTCAATGGTCTAGATTATACCATACAGCATATAAAATATATGAAAAGTATAATAATGATGTGTATGATGCATACATTTCGGAGGAGTCTAGTCAGTCTACATTTTAAATGGAATTGTGTGAAAATAGAAATACATATTATAGGTCCCAGGGTTCAATTTCTAAATGAAGTTTATTATTTGTAGCCTTTTGCCCTCAAAATAGATATGGTGATTTTGGAGCTATGTAAAATAAAGAAAATCAAGTTTAATACAAAGTTTTCCAGAACATTTTCACAGCGGTTAAAGTAACCCCGGACCTGGATTAGAAGCAAATTTTTCATTTCCTGAAACAGAACTACATCAGAAACCTTGCTTTATATCCAATTACAGCTTTTCAATTTGTTATGGGAATGAGATAAGAGGACAGTTTCATCATTAAAAAATAGCACTTTGTGACTCATGATGCCGATTCATGGTGTGACCTGATTACACCATTTCCTTCAATAGGAATTTGACTTACAGCTGGTCCATTAGTTATCAAAAGAGAGAGGACTGTTTTTCTGTGATAATGCACTAGCTTTCTGACTCATCATAACCAAAAACGTGTCATCATCATAATTTCAAAATGGGAACCATAGTCATGATCTAGAGATGACCATTGAATTCTAATTCGTTATAACTGGGGGCCAGGGCCCAATATTTCAGTCCAACAGACACGAGCTGCTGTAAGAAGTTGTGGGGTATGGTTGGAGAGATTTCAAGGAACGGCGGCCATCTTGGACGCCATCTTGAATTGCCAGGATTGAGCAGCAGGTTGGCGAGGTTGTGAACCTGGAGGTGATAGCTGAGGGTCTTAGGAATCCAACCATACCCCACAACCTTTTACAGCAGCCCGTGTCTGGTGGACCTCACCGGCCCCCTGGGTAGAAAGAATCATATGCATAGTTTATCAGTCAACGGTTAACATCATGCTGACATTGGCTTTTGACTTCTGTGTGTGGGGAAACAGTAAAGTCACAATGACTTCATATTTAAGTCAAGGTCATGCAGTCACGACCTAAAATAACCAAACTACAACACAACAAAATGTCGGGACAAAATTGTTTTTTTAGATTCAAAATGGTTTTTTGAAAAACCAAATTTCAATGCAAAACCAACATGGATTTTTTAAAAAATCCATGTTGGTTTTTTGCATTGAAATTTGGTTTTTCCAAAAACCATTTTGAATCTAAAAAACCAATTGTGTCTGAAATTTTTTAGAGTGAACACCAGACAGACATCACAACGCCCACTGGGAGGAAAGTAAAAAGTTAGCTGACATTTCTTGACGAGTTTGATGTTTATGACTTTGTGTCTGAAAATGAGTTCAAAGTTTATTTATTCATCTAATGGCGAAAATTAGTTCATTTATTTTTAGAAATCTTGGTCAAGGTCACATATTTTGTTTCTTGCCTTAAATTTCTGTTTGAATTGTGCTATATGTCATCTAATAGAATACCAAAAGCATACTCCATACAGTTTAGAAAGATCTATCTAAAGGTAGTTTCTAAAATTGTTTATCTTTATTATGCAATTTTTTCTATTAATTAATTTTTGCTTTTTTTCTCAAATCAAGGCTGGGCCATTATACAGACAATCAGACATTAAATTTTGTCTAAACCGCCCAGCCTCCTCTTTGCATCTGATTCACTCTATCGTTGGAAATCAAAATAAATCACAAAATTAAAATTGCAATTACATCCCATAATTATTAAATCGATTTCTCGGTTTTAGAAAAGCCTGACAAAAGAAATCTAATTGTTTTCAGCTGTACATATAACAGTATAACACCATGAGGAACTGTGTATGTAGTCATTGTTGACCATAGCCATGCAAAAGCACAGTTTCAGACTTCTTTGATATTGAATTAAATGGTTAAAAGTGGTCAAGTGAGTACAAAAACTTTTTCAGTGTGACATGGTCTTCAGAGGATGGATATATGTGATTGGGGCTTTACGTCCTGTATTTACACTGTTGGTAAGTTAATTTGGACTGGAGGAGAACATGGCAATGAGGTGAAGGATGATTGAAACAGCCATCCAAAATATAATAGGCCCAGGCTACTTGGTAAGAGCTGGATTCGAAGTCAGGACCCACAGAGCTAACCCCCCTCCCTCCATCGTCTGAGGAGAATTCGAAATCTCTTAACTTTTTTTGTATTTAAACATCTAAATGCTTCGCTACCTTGATAGCGGAGATTGACGGTCATCTTCTGCATCATCAGCAGGTTGCTCAGGATCTTCAGCGTTTCGCCCCTTATAAACCTGGACGCTTCACCTGAGTGGGGCAGTGGAAACGGGGTTAACAGTCTCCACTTGCAGAAGATGACCATTCTTCAGCTCGCTTCATCCACAGCCAACGAGAACTTGACTCAGCTGCTGCTCCTATGTCCTTGAGTGCCCTCTATAGGCTCCTTGCATGTAGTCCTAACTAATTGATACCCTCTGCAATGTATACATTGCCGACGGGTATTGTAGTTACTTTTGGAATTGGGGAAAATTTGTCGGGCGGGCAGGCGTCCGGATAACGGGCATCCCACTTGTGTATTGGGAGTAATGCCAAAACTATGGGATGTATACTTTTAATTTTTCGGACATTTTTGTATCTTTTATCCTAGTTGTGCCTTTTAGGGGTTTAATCCACATGAGACTAACACTTTTCTCACAATTATTGAAAAATGTGAAAACTTTTTTTTTGTGTGTATTGGGCATCAAGCCAAAACTATGGCATGTATATTTATAATTTTTGTGTAAATAGGGTATCTTTTATCCCGATTGAGCCTTTTATCGGTCTAATCCCCATGACATTGATACTTTTCTCACAATCATTGAAAAATGTGAATTTTTTTTTCTGGTACAGAACTAATGTACTTTTGACAATGAATTTGCATATTGTATGTATAAGATATCCAAGATGTTTTTTTGGGGGGTCTAAATGCTCTGAGAAAGTTGAACTGACGAAAATTTACCAAAAAGATGAAAAAATACTATTATTTCAAACTTGCATGATTCAATTTTGGAGTTAAATATATGAAATTTCCCAATTAGGTGTCTAAATTATGTCTCGTTAAACATCTCAACTCATTTTGAATGTTGGTCCTATGAAGTTTTATAAAAACCCAAGAATTAGAAAAAAATTCCATGTGGATAAATGGATGCTCAAATGTTCCAATTATAATTCTTAGGCAAAGTGTCCCTGGCTCTGCCACGTATTCTTATGTTCTGAGAGTGTTTCGAGGAGCCCTGTCACAAAATAGCAAGCTGGATTATCTTGTTTAGCATTGTTTGGCATTGCCTGTTTATTGTAATCACCTGTCTTGAACCTCAGGTCAGTAGAGTGTACCAATTTAATTGTGAATTCCATACCCATGGTTGGCAAGATATGCACCTGATAAGAGGATTAGAAGACAAACAGGTAACTGTGAATGACGTGGCAAAGCCAGTTTGGAAGTTGAAAAAGAAAAATCAAGATTTCCACTGGACCTCCAATCTGCAATCAGCTCTAAGGCTTTTTGTCAAAATTTTCCCCTGACCTTGCTCCACAGCCATATGCAATTTTAGTTTTTCCATTTGTTCTCTTTGGTCCTAAATCCTAAATTCTGTCCAAGGACACATTAAAGAATGTTCAAGGTTTTACACTCATTTATTTTGTTTCGTTTCAGTTGGACTCCCTCAAGTGTGAAGTATTTTGGGAGTTCTTACAAACTACAAAAAAATGAATAGACATCTATAAATAGTGTCTCACTGATTTATGTGTCAGTCTGAATGTTGTTTTTTTTAATGCCAGTGAAGAATTTTGTCATTGAAGGTTTTTAAGCATTAAATTACACCCATAATTGAAAAAAGGGCTTTACAAACCATGTGTTAAGAAAAACAAGTAGGCCTAGATCTTTTCAGTACATGACACTTAGTATTCAGATCTTCCCTTTCAGTCAAAGAAAGTTTTACTACAGTATAACTACACTCTTGATCAAAATGCCGGAATTATCTGCATTTTCAAGTAAATTTCATCTCAGGCAATATGCATTGTATCATGGTAAATGTTTCACAGAGCTTATGGAAAGATTTTTTGGTGATCGGAAGTTGGCCAGATATTAACAGAAGACTGAATTCATAATGCCCACATTTGCTCAAGGTGGTGGATCAGCCATCCATTATGATGGAAAGTTGTGTCTGGTTGTATAGAATGGAAACCTCACCACTGTGACATCTCTACTCTAATTTGAAGAGGAAATGGTGCCTAATGCTAAGATAACCAGGGTTGCTTGATTTAAACCCAGACACAATACTTTAATCCAGTTCAAGATATCTCCTCTGTTGTGCACCAAATTCCTAATCTCACACCAACATTTACATTCGGCAAACAATCAAACAACAATAACAAACAATAGCAATTATAAAATACTGATTCTTCAGTCATTGTTAAAGGCACACAATCATCAAAACCAAACTTTCAATATACAGTTGTTTCTGTTATTGAGTAGGTTCCAATACACACATTTTCACAATATCACAGAAATCTGACTTATCCAAGCGCAGCAAATAATTTGTAAAAAGGGCAATATTATGAAAATGTGTGGCCCTTCTGCCTGCCATGGTCTGCAACGTGCGTGACGTAGGACTGAAGATCCCCCCCCCCTCCCTCCTTCCTCAAGCCCAGTTCAGTGAGGAGTTGACAGTCACTCAAGCATGTAGTCTATTGTTTCAGGCGAGCAAGGAGTGCAAGCAAATGGGAAGGTGGCGGCACCTTATGGTGCCAATCTTACAGACATGTGAAACCAGTCAGGCATGCTGTTTATTTTTTACCTGACCTTACGTCACTTGCAAACTTTCCTTGCAATAGGGGTCGCTTCTGATTGTACCAATTCAAGGCTGTAAATATTGATTAAAATGCTGTTGTTTGTAGGTTTATATTTTGTGAAATTCATCATAATCAACATAATATTGTTTCATGGGAGAAACTTGAGGCACTCAATTAATAAAAAAAGTCCATGAGAGTTGCCCGTTAATAATTTCATTCATTCTTTTGCTCCAAAGTATGATATTCTATGGAGAGAGGCTCTCCAAGTATTCAAAAATTGTGACTTTGAACTACAATCAACCCTTCTTAAATCTCTTTTGAAAGCCATGTAGAACTTTGCCTATTTCTTTGGTCACTCCTTGCTATAGTAGCTACAAAGAATTGACAAAATTCCACACTCGAATTGACATAAAAGTCATATTCTGAGGGAATTTGTCGCAGCTGGAAAAATTAAAAAATTTGAGTGATCTACAGCGATGAATTGTTACTTGATTACATGACTTTTGTGGAGTGAAAACAGTTTTTCCTATTACAGAAGATGCAATTAAAAACAGTTTATCATTTATCATGACATCAGGCTGGCAGGTTCTTTGAAAACTGTTATATTTGAAAAAATACAACAGGCTGATTTAAATCTGATTTAAATTTTAAAAAATCTGATTTAAATCAAATAAATCCGATTTTTTAAATTCAAATCAGATTTTTTTGCAACCCTGAAGATAACATACACTGAAGGTGTTTCATTTGTTAGAAATAATGCCCAAGCCCGCAGAGCATTACGAATCCTCCAAATTCTGGAAAATTTAGGAAACTTACTATTTGCAGTAGTTGCCAAACTTATCTAGTTTGAACTTTGATAATATGGGGAATGGGGGCAAGGTATATGATATGGTAGTGCCACCATATCTTGTAATTTCATATCCTGATGTTTCTATGGTTTTATAGACAAATTACAGCCACATGCAGAAGTATGGCGAGCAAAAGTTTGTTTTCCTACTACTAAAGTAAATATGGACGGGTTCAATTCGAACCATCCTGTGGACAAACCATGAACAATGAGGCTTTCTCAGTGCTTGTATGAATTTTATATATCGTAACGAACAGTTATGAATTGCTATCGTGATAAACACACTCACTGGTGTCCTAGAAAATAGCATTTTGGTGTAAAAGTCATATCGGGGCTCATTGGGACAGTGAATTCGGTGCACATTGGAACGCACTTAATATGGCAGAATTTAAGTGTCCAAGGCAACTGAATGACCTGGGACAGCACACTACGTCCCTGTCAGCATGCCTCGGCAGTCCAACGTCGGCCCAGCGTCAGTCCGATGTCAGCAGGGACGGACCAGCTTCGGGCCGACGTTGGAGAGCCGAGGCATGCTGATAGGGACAGGTGTTCAGGCCACATTGAATAGAGGTATAGTGGATAACCATGCCCTGTGAACAAATTTATCGTAAAGCACTGGGCGTTACGTACATAGATGAACGCGCCCAGGACAGTTTATGTTAAATGTTTAAAACTGTTTAACTATTGGCACTAAAAGGGGTTAGTGCACTCTATATAGTCTTACGCACTAATTATGTGTGATATCTATTGCACATGGAGTGTTAGAATGATTTTTTAATTGACCTCCCAAAGTGCCCCGGCTGTGCCACACCGGGGCACATTGGGACAGTCATTTTTATGACTCTCTGGCTGCAAAAGGGTAGGTGCAGTCTAGTTTATTATGCCTTGCATTTAAGCTCAATAGTATGGGTGATATTCATGCAAACTTCTGAGTTCTTCAATGCTTTCAGCATTGAGCAAAATTAGTAGACGTTAAAAGCGACTCAATGTGCCGCGGTTCCCCCTACCATTACCATAGGGACATTAAGATAATACCATAGAGACATTTAGATAATACTAGGGACATTTTGGACCATTCTGTGAACTGATCTGAAACAGGTGCAAGTAACTTTCACTGTGGAGGCTGTGGTCAAAGCGTGCATGTTAAATTCAACATGATCTTGTGATGTTTTTGGCTGTACACATCAAGATTAAGGTTTAATAATTATAACAATCATCCACAAAAAATAATTTATAATGTGAAATATACCTTATAATCCAATGTCTCAAGAAAAAAAATCTTTTCCAATTCCATACATTCAATGGGCAATTTTTGCATACTGCAGTCCTGACTCTTTGGACATCTAAATTCTTCCAGAATTTTTATCAAGAGTGCACATGACACTGTGTACTAACCAAGTGACCTAATTAAGGATTTTTTGTTTACATTTTGCTGGTTCTCATATATAACCAGGCATGACTGTTCGCCAAACTGCTAGTGGTCAAAATTAAAAGAGAGTAAATCATGGTCCATTTTTTACAAGAATTGCCAAATCTCGTGATTGTTGAATATTTAATACTTGTAATTTCACATCAAGATGTCTAGTATATGTACAATGGATTGCAGAAGTATACACCCCCTTGGAGTGGTCTTTCATTTCCTGACATATCTTTCTTTTGAAAAGAACCATCATTCTCATATCGCTACATGGTCATACTGACCTCTCTAACAACCTATATACACCATAAAATGCTGGATGGAAAGTCCTGGTAAAGTAGAGAAAATTAAATCGGTGAAAATGGGTGTTGCAAAAGTATACATCCCCCTTGTAAGTTGTGATGTTCTTTATTGATAACTGTGTTGTTTTGACCTGAAGAAGTAAAATTATGGTATAAAACATTTATCTCTGATTGGTTTTAAACATTTTGGATTGTTTTACCTTATTTGTGTAACTTTTGTGGATGGAAAATATCACAAAATCCACCTACTGTAAAAAAAAAATTATAATAAATTCAATAACAAAATAAATCGAGTAGGCCTATCTAATGATGTTGATAAGCTGCATTTGAGAGGTTTAGAATTTGCATGGGGAAACAAAACATTTTTGAGCCCTAATTACACACCATCATCCCCAATTGCAGTGTTAGAATTAACTGACATTGTGACCTGACAGAAAGTGTTGGGATGCTATTTCCTCGAGAAGCCCCCAAACAGCAAGAAATTAGGTGGACAGGCAGGGACACACCCTGATACAACCTAGAAAAAGTTTTGGCTCTATATCTGGAACAGAAATGAAAATAGGTATGGTCACATAAATTGGTGTTGATACTTAGTTTTGGCACTCTCCCATTTGATGTCTTGTGTCTTAAAAGTTTCTGTTTTCAATAAAACCATTCATTGTGCATGGTTCTAACAGTTATGAATATCAAGTTGGTGCAATTTGACAATGCTCAACGGAGTTTCAGTGATATTTTATTTGTCTTCCAATGATGTGACAAAATATGAAAATCATCCAAAAAATTGACCGTATGTATTTTCCATTTCTATTGTAGATATTGAACCGAAACTTTTTCTAGATTGTATCAGGGTGCGTCCCTGCCTGTCCACCTAATTTCTTGCTGTTTGGGGGCTTCTTGAGGAAATAGCATCCCAACGCTTTCTGTCAGGTCACAATGTCAGTTCATTCTGACACTGCTATGGGGGAGGCTTATGTGTAATTAGGGCTCAAAAATATTTTTGTTTACCCACTCAAGTTCTGAACTTCTCAAACGATGCTTATCAACATCATAACATAATTGATTAATTTTTTTATTCAATTTTTATTGCAGTACGTGGATTTTGTGATATTTTCCATTCACAAAAGTTTAACAAATAAGGTAAAACAGTCCAAAATTTTTAAAACCAATAAGAGATCAATGTTTTATACCATAATTTAGCTTCTCCGGGTCAAAACAACACTGTTATCAATAAAGAACATCACAACTTACAAGGGGGGTGTATACTTTTGCAACACCCGTTTTCACTCATTTAATTTTTTTTACTTTAGCATGACTTTCCATCAAGCATTTTATGGTGTATATAGGGGTCATTCCATGTCAAATCAACCAATTTTCGGAAAATTTCCCACCTGACCGTCTCAGATTTTTTTCATATTACTGTTACCACAAGACTACATGGAAATATGGTATTGTGCAAAATTTGAAGGGTCTAGGTCGAAAACTCAGAAAATGACAGGGCACCAAAATATTGCAAAATGCTTAAAATTTCGGATTTTGACAGATTTTGAATAGAGAATTTCTCTTAGCTGGTTTGAAACAGAGCCAAAAAACTGGCTCTGTATATTTATATTGAGTAAAAGTACCAATATAAATAGCTTGTACAAATATAGTCAATACAGCTACTCCCACAGAAAATTTTGAAAATCAGAAAACTATTGGACTGAAAGCTGATTTTTGACTTTCTAAAACACTTTCTCAAAATGATGTACGACATTCAATATAACACACATCCATTATTTGAAAAGTGATTTTAGCAGTTTGATTGTTGTGGCCTAATAAATGTTGAATAGAGAGGCTCCAAAATTTTAGAAAATAATGAAATCGTGGTATTTTTGGTGTGTCAAAATACTGTGTGGGACAGGATGTAGCACAATAGATTGCAAATCATGGAAGTACCTGACTAAATCTTTCATTCCATATCAAAACTGTTTTGCCCCTCGGATTTCTTCATACCATATTTAATGCAATAAGTTGAACCTAATCTTCCATACACCATAATTAAGGGGAGAGGTTGGTGCCCAAATATTTGTATGCCAAGCCTTACTTTCAGTTGGTATTTTGTTTTAGGCCAAAAGAGTCACTTGAAAAAGTTTTTTTTATGTTAAAAAAGGATTACCTTTGCATATAATGCAATTCCATTTCACTGATGTGCAATGAAATCTCAAAATCGCGGTTTGGTTTAATTTTGTCACTTTGAACCACACCACAATTTTATTTTTACCATTGGACAGCCCTAATTTAGACCTTCATTTTGAGTACCAACTTCGATGGTATCTGAAAAACTATAAGTACCTAGAATCTTCAATCTAGTGCATGCCTATTTAGTGCTCAAGCGAGCAATGTCCAAATATTTTTTTCGTAATGAAGGAATCCGAGGGGCAAGTTCATTCTACCATCAAATGAAAGGTTAAAAGCTATACTTTAAGACAAAATGCAAGTAATGGCTGTCCTACTTATCCCACAAGGTGATCTCAGGCTCTGAAATACTTGAAAAAATGCAGTTTTCGTAACTTCAAGTGTAAGTAACTTGTAAAAAATAAAACGATTATTTTTTATACTACACATATGGGAACTAGACACTGGAATGAAGTGCTAGAGTCAGTATGAAAAGATTTCGACAATTAATAGTTGAGTCAATGAACCCTGAAATATGGAATTTAGCACTAAAAAGTGTACTCTTTCTATCCTTTTTTCTCCAAAGCTGACAATTTGCACAGATATGCAACTTTCACACATTCACAGATTGATACAACATTAGTCCACTTGCTTAGTATCATTTTTATATCTAACATCATTGAAGTTGTACACCCTTTTGAAAATATGTTGAATTTGAAAATTTTCCAATATTCCCCGATTTTCAAAAATTCACAGCTCAGTCAATTTTGAAGATTGCCATTTAAAATTTTGGATATGTTAGTTTCTCCCAGTAAACTAAATGTACATAAAGTTTCGTTCTTCTTCTTCTTCTTCTGTTTGTGCTGGGGTACCCTGGGTCGCCAGGTAGCTCTACCTGGTGGTAGGAACTGGTCCTATCACTAAGGAGCTGCACTGTGTCTTTGGTTTTGGTTTCCTTTTATTGTTTTAGCAGTTTTTCTATTTCTCTTATTTTCTGGGCTATTTTTGACATGATGGTTCTGCTTCTCGTATGTAGCAGGTCCAGATCGATGGTCAGGTCATTCTTTTTTGTTATTGGGCAGTCTTTTAGTACATGTTCCTGTGATTCGTATTTTTCTTTGCATAGTCTGCATGTCATGTTATTGTATTTATTTTTGTAGTTATCTTTAATGTCCAGCATTCTGCATCTGGCTTTGAATATGGTGCTTGTGTTCATTCTGTTAAGTTGGTTGGTATATGTCGCTTTTTCATTTGCTAGGTATCCTTTTTTTAGGTATTCTACTTTGCTCTTGTTCTGTTTGTTAAGGAACATTTCTTCACGGAAGCTTTTTTGTATTTCTTTCCTGATGTATTTTTTTGCATTTTTTGGTTTCATTTCCAGGAATTTCTTCTTGTCAATTTTATACTTTTTTATTGTTTTTTCAGTCTCTTTCATCCATTCTGTTTCTTGTTTCTTTTGGATGAGGTATTCGTTTAGTTTTATTTTTGTTTTGTTGATTCTGTAAAGCATGTTTAGTCTTTTTTTGTCTATTATTCTTTCTACGTCCAGGAGGTTTGTTTCTATGTACAGTACTTCTCGTGGTGTACCTTGTGGTACCATCAGTATCCTTTTTAGGATGTTATCTAGGATTCCATTTAGGGTATTTATCTCTTGCCGGTTCGGGGTCCATACTTCACAGGCATATGTTATATTTGGTGTGACACATGTTTCTACTAGTTTCCATATAGTTGACATCTCTATGTTATTAAATTCTTTGTTATGTAATAGGCTCATTACTGTTTGGTACGCTCCTTCGGTCTTCGTCTTTATGTCCTTCATCTGGTCTGCAAGGTTGTTTTTATTATTAATGGTAAGTCCTAGGTACTTGTATTTGTCTGTTTGTTCTATTTGCATGTCGCCAAGGGTCAGGGTAGTGATTTCTTGGTTGTTTTAAAAATCCGTGATGGTGAGGTGGGGACCATTGGTTGATTTGACGTGGAATGACCCATAGGTTGTAAGAGAGACCAGTATGACCATGTAGCAATATGGAAATGATGGTTCTTTTCAGAAGAAAGATATGTCAGGAAATGAAAGACCACTCCTAGGGGGGTGTATACTTCTGCAACCCACTGTATACAGCATACTGGCTATGTTATGTTATAATTGAATTGGTTTCTTTTCTAAAATTTAAGACTTTGTGATTAACAAGGTCACTTCGCATAGAGCAAATGGGACACAGTGATGAGACATTCTCCACAAATGTATTTTTAATATTGTTCAACGCCAGATGACTCGACTCTAATGATATGAATCTGAAGAGTGAAGATCATGTGGTAATCGGGTAGGGCTATTGTTGCACTGATGGTGGTATTCTGACAGACACTTCTTCTTGAACTCCAAAAGACATATTTTTTAATATAAAATTGCCTGCAAGTCCCAGTTTATGATACACTCTTGCTCATAAATATGGAATATACCAAAATAACCACGATCCTTGTTTATTTTTTACCCTTGTTTTGGGTGAGTCCAGGTTTATAAAATTAACTTCAATATGCTGAGAAGCGGCTCCACTAGCCCGATGTGAATGGCTGGAGTGGATTTTGCCTATTTTGAGGTTTTCATGAACAATGGTGATAAACTAACCTTGTTTATTGTGATAAACTCTCAATTGCTAGCAGTCAAAACAATTTCTAGTTGAAATTATAGCACATTTTGGTAGAGCACACATAGGGTGTAGAATTCTATGTCAATAAAACGTTCTTGGTTATCATGCAGTCTTGGAATTTGAAAATGTAAAAAACTGTTTCATTGGACCAAGCATAAATGTGACCCATTTTGTCTGTGGTGTGATTATTTGTCTCGGAGGTTCCACGCGCTAATGACCATTGAATTGACTCATTTAAGGGTTAATCTTTCCTTTGATACCATTAACTTTAACAAATCTACAATTTTGGATGGATTTCTAACCCTACATAAAATTCATATTTCGGCATTTTTTGCATCCTTTTTTCAATTTCCTCCAGCTTCCCAAATTTTCAAAGATTTAAGCAAATATTCAAGGGAGGACTCAAATAACTCTTCAGGTATCCACTTAAGTTCTTAAAAGTGTGATTTTAACCATTGCATTCAAAAGGGGTAGCTACAATTCAATGGTCGTTTTCGTGTTTTCCTATATTCCATATTTATGAGCAAGAGTGTATTATAAAACCTCAAATAGACTTAGACTCTCTCTTGATTAGTAAAAACTTGTTGTCTGGCACTATACCAACACCATTCTTTAGGGGATAATCCCTCAATATCATTCTGGGGATGATACTCCATCTAGACTGCCCTCGGGTGTTTTTGGACACTGCAGCCATTACATTTTGTGCAGGGCAGACAACATCACTGAAACAGTTTGCCAGTCAGAGTGCAGTTTGCAAGATATGAGTGAAAAAAAAATCTTATTTTCCTGTCCTTTTTTTTTGTAAATTGAATATACTGACAAAACTTGATGCACAGGTATGTGTAGGCCAGTAGGTTACAAGATTTTGGTATATTATATAGTATACAACTCAATAAACTTGAATAAACTAGTGAACATATTGCAGTTAAAAAAATGTATCATAAAGTTCACTGCTGACAGACAGTTCAGAAAAAAAGAGACAAGTTTGGATATTTCAGTCTGTCAAAATAGGCCAGTTTCCATTTTTTAGCCTAGAAGTGAAGCATTTTTTACAAGTGGAATGTAAAGATGCATATCAGTCTCCTATCGTCACATGTTACAGATTTTTTGTAGGCCTACTTTCTCTGTAAGTAGCATTGCAACAGCAAAGGCAAGGACATAAATGTAAGGTACATTTTCATGTAAATACTCAGATTTTTTCATCATTCACTTCAACACAGAGTGCAATGGCTTGCGAAACTGATGGCATGCACTCTCTTCAAGAGCACACTTTTTTTTCTATACATCAAAATGAATATAACCTATAACATTAAGTTTAATACTTGCTATAAAGAATGTTATGAAGAACTCTCCTCTGAATTGTTAAGCTGGGAAACAGAGAGAAGTTTGATGCAATTGGCAAATGTGAAAAAAGCTTCTTGCAGAAGTTTCTCCACTCTTCAGCCTCTCACACTCTTAAAAATTTCAGACAAAATTGGTTTTTTAGATTCAAAATGGTTTTACATTTCAATGCAAAACACCAACATGGATTTTTTTTAAAATCCATGTTGGTTTTGCATTGAAATTTGGTTTTTCAAAAAACCATTTTGAATTTTAAAAATCCACGTTGGTTTTGCATTGAAATTTGGTTTTTCAAAAAACCAATTTTGTCCCGACATTTTTTAGAGTGCACAGATAATATCTCAAATGCTATATTTTGCTTATATTTGAATTCTTATTGTGCACGACACCATTATATATAAATAGATAAATAGATATGGTAAGTGCTGCCATTTAAGCCCAGTTCTGGGTGCTCACGAGGGTTGATTGATGAGATGGTAGAGAGAGCTCAAAGAATTATTTTTTCTTCTTAATTAATATTATACCACTGTTTGCTTTTTCTGGCCAATCAGAAGGCAGGATTTCGCTCTGATATAATGCATATCACAGCTCATACACCTAACCATGATATTGCATGCTTGGCTGACTACAAGTTGACAAAATTGAAGGAAACACTGAAACAAAACTGACCAAGAAAGGATTAAAACTGAACAACACAGACAGTAAACAAGGAGGAAGATTGTATCAAGTGTAACTGGTCTCAATAAAAAGGCTATATTCACTCTTTTTTATAAATACCATTATCTGAAATAATGATCAAATTTAAGGTCATTTGATAAAATAGTACATTTGGGATATGTAAGCTGCAAAAAAAATAGCGGAGCAGCAGACCAACAATTTTGGCCCCATTTGGCAAGCTCAAAGAATTATTTTTTCTTCTTAATTCGGGGGCTGCCGCCCCCGAACCCCTGCTTCTTCTTATTTCTGTTATTTTTCTAATGTCTTTCATAATTTAAAAATAACATTTGCTAAGCGACTGTAATTGACCTTGGCTGAAATGGCTGCACTATCGACCTACCTATCTATCTATCTATCTATCTGTCTATCCATATCTATCTATAAAATTAATCAATGAAATTAATGTATTGTGTTATTTCCATCTATCTATCGATCTTTCTATCTATCTTTCCATCTATCTTTCTATCTACAAAATTAATGTATTGTATTATTTCCTGAGAACAAAGAATTCTGACCTGTTGCCTTCAGGGCTACCAACCTTCAAATGAACTGAGGAACATGAATGTGCAACAAATACAATGAAATGTTGTCAAACAAGAAGGATTGAAGGCAAACAAAGGGATTTAAATTAATTTGTTTTGTACTTAGTGGTATAAGTTAGATAACACCCTTGTTTGTGACAATATGCAATAATCCTCGGGCTAAAGCCCTCGGATATATTGCATATTGTCACAAACGAGGGCGTTATCCCTCCGGCTAATATTGCAGATAAACCTTGCCTCACATCATCAGTGCTGCCTTACCTAAAAACACCTTCTCTGAGCATCCCACTCACCCCACTTTACACCTATCCTTCTTTTTCTGGCCTCTCTTCCTGTGAGGAGCATATAACCTTCTGACTCCTCTTTTATTTCCACTTTCTTCTCCATTTCAAAATCGCCACCAGGAGTGCATGGATCTCTCCAACAAGACATGACATTCTTCTCTCAAATATCTTCTCCTGCTTTTAATCCTGCAACTACAGGAGTAATATTTTGTGCGCCTCTAAACCGCTATCAAAGGCTAATTATTTCACTATCTTACCCATTTTTAATGCAAGTTTACTTTTAACCCATTTCATACCAAACTAATACTGCCATATATATATTCATGAAGTTGCAATGCAGCACACCTGGTGGTGGACTCCAAAATTACATTTCTTTCAGCTGATCACAAAGATGCACCCACATAATCTACACTGTAAAATTTGAAAACTGTGTTGAAGCAATAATTTGAGCTGTCTGAGAATGTTAATAATTTTCAAGCTATGATAGCTCAATCCTATGAGTTGTCAAGGTATGATAGCTCAATGCTGTAAGTTGTCCAAACGAATCATAACATTAAGCTGTGAAAACATGAAAGCTTTAGTTGTTGCAGATAGCTTGACATCTCAGTCATGCCACATATAGCGCCATCTATAACAAGCACTTCTCATAAGACTGCTTATAGTTTTAAATAATTATTTACTTACAAGAAAAAAGAACATTTATATTACACTATCCCAGAGAAAAAATGAGTAGCACACCACTTTAGCTGGTTACTTTTTTATTTTTATCTCTCTTAAATTAATTTGTGGGAGTAATCAGATGCATGCTTTCACACGTCAACCAACATTTCCAAGTCAGAGTGTGTTCAAATATAGGCTTCTAGCACTGTATAGGCCTACCAACTCAGATGAGCCACAGGCCATTGGGATTTATTCACAAGAAATTAATTTTTAAATCTCCTTGTGATGCAATGGTCTGTGTTGAATGCATCTTGGGCCTGTCCATGGTGTGCTAAAATGAAGCATACTGGATCAGGTGGATCCCCTTGAGAGATCAAACAATATTTTGGGATTACAGCCCATATTCATAAATAACTTTATAAGACAGGTCACTCAAATATAAATCAAAAACAACTAAAAATAATTCAACACAGCTCAAAATTTTGAGTTGTGTCAGCTTGGATCAATAAGTCAACAAAACTCAATATTTTGAGCAGTAAGTCAACACAGCTCATTGTTTTGAGTTTTCTCAGCTTGAATACCTTAGTCAACATAGCTTAGTATTTTGAGCTATCTCAACTCGGTATTTTGAGTTATCTCAGCTTAAAACATTAATCTATGTTAGCTCAATCAACTTGTGCAACCATCTCACTCAATCAATTGAGCTGAATCAGTGCCTCCGATTTTACAGTGTACCCTAGACGAATCCTTCCATTTCCGTACATTATCATCACTTTTTGCGTCACAGCCAATCAGCGGCCAGCAGCAGTACTTCTCTCCACATAACAACTTCACCGGCGTTTTGCGAAGCATCTATTAACTTCTCAGAGACGTATGACCTATCATTTTGAAGATCTCACTGACACCTATCTACCCATATAAGAATATCACCTCTACAAATACAAACCCTTCTTCTTTGTTGCTTTCTCTCATTTCCTTATTCAGTTGCTTTTTTCCCCATTCTAACCTGCCTTTAACATTGTTTAATAATGGGTATATTCTAGTCTTTTAAAAACCAACAGGCATACTGTGCATTCAGTCACAAACAATTATTTTAAGCCTATGCAGTATATGGTAGTAGCAGAGTTTATTACTTCAATTAATGCTGTGAAAAGACTGTCTTTGTTCGGGACTGACAATTGGCAGCAGAATGCTGACAGCCCCAGGAAAATTGAATTGGGTCAACATCAATTTGATCTGTTTTGGACAGATCACAAGATCAGGTTGCACAACAGCTGTCCATATTACTACGCCAAACTACTTTCACAAAGCATGGTTGCTGGCAAAGATCCAGTACACTGCTTTGAATGAAAATGTCTGGAAATCATGAGACAAAAAGGAAAGTTTTGAAACTTTAGCATAAACTTTGCCTGTGAAAGGGATGATTTTACTCAAGTTTGATGGCATTCAATCTACTTATGCCATTTAGTGCATGTTAAATTGTGGTCAGAAAAGTGTCCAAAAAGAATGTTCCCTCACTTATTCATGTGTCCATACAAAGCCAATGTTTTTGCTTTGTGATATCAGAAAATGCACATTTATATTTATCCTGTTATGGAGATTTATTAACTAGGGCAACAATATAATTTACATTTTCATAAAAGCTGTGTAACACTCAACAAAATGTGGCCCCCGTTATACTGGCATTATATGTGAGCTACAATGTATACATCCTCCATGATAAAAAATAGTTCCAACTTATTTCGGTATTTACAAGCAGTCTGCTTAAAAAAATTGAAGCTAACCAAAGTCAGATTAGAGAGTTTTTGGAAATAAACTAGACCATCACTAAATGATGGAACTGTCCTGGTTTCTTCCAGACAGTCCTGGTTTCTTCCAGAGATTGAAATTCTGTTGACCGCTTACAGGAGCTCACGAATTTTGCACCCTAGGTGGCAGCAAATAGCGGTCAACTTGTAGACAGGTAAAAAGTTACATGTTGTTGTGATCTTCAACCTACCAAAGGAACGGATGATCCACAACCAGCCCCTGCGTGACATCATGCTCTCTGGCATCAAAGAAAAAATGAATGATACATAATTATTGGATAAATATTGATTGATTGATTGATTCTTTATTATTAAGGTAACAGGAACACAAATAATAATGGGGGGAGGGTTGGTCTAGTGGTAGTGTGCTGGACTGCCAATCGCTGGGTCCAGGGTTTGAATCTAGCTCTTGCGGGGTCACCTGGGCCTATGTTGGATGGCTGTTTCAATCATCCTTTGCCTCATTGCTATGTCCTCCTCTGGTCCTAATTAGCCTACCAAGTGAATAAATACAAGAAGTAAAGCCCCAATCATGCACCAATCTATACACAAAAATAAACAATAATACAACATAATCGACCTATGGTAGTGGTACCCAGCCTTTCTGGGGGCCTATCTTTAAATCAATTAATATTTATATTCACCAGGGGGTTACAATCAAATGATTTTCACAACATATTGAACTTTTAAATGTAAGTATAAGAACTAGGCCTATCTATCAAAATACACTTGTAAGTGAACTTTAAATGTAAAGATATTACAAAATTACACCAAATTACAAATATCATATAATTCGAACTTCAATAATTTTTGTCAAAACACATGAAAGGTTTTCTAAATACATAATTTTATAAAGGGGATAGGGGAAGCTTGGGAGAGTTGGGCCACTTTTTACATTCATGCACCTCCTGCTAACAGTAATGATTATATAAAAATGCTTAATGCATGTGTTTTATCCTGAAATACTTCAGAAAAATATCTTTAGGTTTGCATTGATATTTGCCCAAGAACATATGAGCTACAGCCCCATGAAAATTGGAAAAAAATTGGCCCAACTCTCCCAATCAAGTGGGAGACTTGGGCCATTCAGGAGGGAGACTTGGGCCATTGCAATATATCAGGTTATGTTAAGCTGCACTTGAGGCCATAATATTTTTAACCTGAAGTGTGGTGGTCATTGAAGTCGCTAATCCTGAATTGAGGTGTCTTGCAACTCTAGTTTGCTGTCAGACTTAAGCCTCGGTCTGATGGCCCAACTCTCCCCTTCTAGATTTCCCGATATCTAATTTTATTACACTATGAATAATTTTTAAGGCCTAAAAATATTCAATCTCTGTTGAAAATTGCTCTAGACAAGTTCTTCTGTCTTAATAAAAATAAATCTGGGTAAATGCAACACATGTGGGGAGAGTATTAGCACTGTCCCAACTCTCCCCCATTCCACCATTTTTCTCTAAATCCCAATTATGACAAAACCGGTTGTCTGATAATTTTTCCAAAATATGTTAATAACAACTGAATAGTCAAGCCTACCAAGTATGCCATAGAAAATTTTCTCAGTCCTTGTTGTCTGACAGACAATTAAAAGCTCGTAACATGGCTCACTTTTTCCTTTTTTCATCCAAATTTGAATTTTCTTCTCTCTAAAGATCGTGACAAGCAAATTAGCCAGAAATATTACTTCCATTGAAAGATTTCTATTTTTATAAAATTTTGGTGGCTGCAGCTTTCTCAAAAAATGTTTAGTTTCCTCAAAAATCAGGGTGGCCCAACCCTCCCTGCGGCCCAACTCTCCCAAGCTTCCCCTACATCAATTTAAGTATTGTATAAAATGTCATTTCTTGATGTAAAGACAAACTTGAATTTTCTTGTGAATTGGGACATGAGATGTTTGAATTACATTTTTTCATTTGGCTTGCACATAGACATGCAGGAAATCATATGACTAGAACTTAAGAAATCATATGACCAGCTCAATAGCACACCACATGACTTTCTATAATGACCAGGAAACATAACTTATATATTGCCAATAAAAAAAAAAGAATAGTTTTACTGGTTCCTTAGAATCACTCTAGATTTGAAGTACATTTCTTCAATTTTAATGACCAGTACAATTAATAATTAATTAGCAGTGTCATCCTTCCAGAAAGTATAGAGAATATGAAAAAAGTTTAGAAGATTGGTAAACATGTGACCACCTATCACTGGGGCAATTTGATTGGCCATGGGTCCAGTATGATCCCAGCTTGCATTGTGATGTCAGTCTGATGTTGCACTTTGATTATTTTAGGTAATGGCTGACCTTGACTTAAATATAAAGTCATTGTGATGTTTCTCCACACATAGAAGTCAAAAGGCAATGTCAGCATGCCATGACATTGTCCATTGACTGATCTTCTACTGACATCAGACTGAGGTCAGAAAGGGACCTCACAATGATGCTAAGGAATTATGTCGCATAAACGTTTTCCTTCAGCCAGGTTTTTGACTGACCTTCTGCTGATGTCATACTTAAGTCATTTTCCCTACTGAACATAACTCCAATATGCCTTTGCATTCACAGCAGATTTTGACGTCCACCCAAGGTAATAATTCATTGCTTTTTTTTCGAAAACACACATTTACTGTTAGGTAATTTGAACATTAAACCCAACTTCGGAATGATGTTGTATTTTAGCCGCTTGCCCGCTGGGATACAGTGTTGGCATGTGATGTCCAGAATAGCCAAATATGTAGTGAAAATTGTGTTGCTGAAAAGAAAACTGTTGTGACTCACAAACTGTGTATTCAAACAAATAGTATTACAGCCATTCGAGTCAGAGCCTCGCTGTGCCAGCTCAGCAAAGAAGATTCTAACATTGGAAGAATTCCTTCAGCAGGAATAGTTGGCGCGCCACTCCTACTCTCAAGACATAGAACAAACAAGCTCCTCAGTTGTCCACAGTGTCATTTAGTTCCACAAGGTGGCAGTTTTTACTAGGACTGAAACTACAGATAATCAAGTAGGCCTGACATTGCAAATTTTCAATGCAGCAGCCTACAAGACTGCCACCACGACAAATTTATATGTACACAATTTTCTCGTAAAATTGCCTAAATATGAAAAAACGCCTGAGTGCAAATACCATAAAACTGCCCAAACAAGTGATAAACGACCTGACAATCTCCATTTTGAATTCTGAGGCAAGGGATTTGATTGCCCAGATGGTATTTCTGTGATGTCATTCACCCCACTGGTTACTTTTGAAAGTACTAAGATTAGTTCTAGGCAATTTTGCCACAAACAACACTTGTGTAATTGTTTGCAATACTCAATACTCCTATGATTGTTTGCAAAATTTTCACAACTTCATGATCAGTCTCATTTTCCAACTCATCAAGCTGTCTGTATCATTTTGCCTATACCACTCCGCGTGGAGTTAGTCAGGACATTGAAGTTTTTTTGAAAATATTGGCATAAGTTAGTGAAACAACTTTTCAATTTCCAAGTTTTGTTTATGATTCAAAGTTCTGCTGTGGTTGTCTACAAAAACTGTCTTACTGGTCACACAAGATAACCAATTGCATTTTAGGGATAGTTATAGCTACAAGCATAAACAACATTCAATACGGAATAGAACAGATTTTTTATTTTAAGCCGTTGATATAACACCGTGTCCATTCTGTTAAAACACCGCATCCGTTCTGTTAAAAGCTCATGGCAATTTTTATCATGGGGTCCTGTATGATTTTACAACAAATCACATGCTGCAAACCAAAGCATGCAGATAAAGGCAATGTCCAAAGTTATTGTCATATGGTGCCATATTACATACATATTATACAACAGTCAAATTTAGTTGTGTGAGCAACTTTTCCAACATGATTATCTTGTTTTCACATGTGACTCATTTGGCTTGTTGTGTGTGCCCGAGCTGGGTTTTTGTTGCCATTTCTCATTTCTACAGAATTCTCATTGTCTTTTTCATACTCGGATTGAAAAGCATCATTAGAAAGTCCATTTTCAGATTTTCCACTGGTTGTCCACAGGTCTGTCTTACCCAACTTGTCATCATGACCAGTTTCCTGAAAGAAATCAAGAATAAATTGTCCTTTATTTAGATTATTGAGTGAACTATCTTCAGGTGTTTCGCTATCTATTCTGAAAATATCATACTTGCAGGAAATTTTTTAATTACTTTTCTGTTGCCATGGAAACACAAACTCAGTGCACCCAGTGCAGCTAAATTTTTTGGATCCATTCCAGCAGATTTTCTGTGTTTTTGGTCACAGAATTTACTCTATATAAAAATGTGACAGGGTTAGGGTTTCAGCCCAAAGGTATATTCAATTGAATTCCATACAAATAGCTACAAATATTTATATTTTAAACTGATATACTGAAATAATTGGGGGACAGCGAATCAATGAACTGCGAATGGCAGTATTCTAAAAAAAAATCTCATTTGTTTGATGTCTTTGAGGAGCACTCTGCCGAATCCAGTATGACATCTGTCAAAACATATCCATGTATCGTTCAGGAATAATGACGTGAAATGTGAAATCTCACTTGAAACCTTTTTTTTTTCAGAACATTTCACTGGGGAAAAAGAACACATTTTGTTTCACGTATTGCAAATGGCCAAATATAAGGAATTATGCAAACAAAAATAGTCAAGCAGGGCACAGTGACTTTGGAGCCATTAGGGGCACAGTGAATCACCACGTTTTCTAAAGTTATCGCAAGCATACCTATAGATTTAGCGACATGGACGGAACTGCTTAAAATTGATATACTTTGGTATAACAGGGAGTTTTTGCAAATGAAATATTCTAAAGACATTCAATGTTCAAACATTTTGTTTGAACACTTTTCAAACATTTAAATTTCTTTAGAAAACAAATGGCACTGATTCACTGTGCCCCCTGTCAGAGTACAACTGGTACAGTGAATCACTTTTTAAGAAATCTTTTGCTGCTTATATTTTGGAAACTCAAGAAGTGTTGTCACTTTGCAGGCAGGCATATGAAGTTGACACTTGTATCTTCCTCTAAATTGATTCATTATTGAAACTCTTTGAAATTTGGCTAAAATGAATTTTTCGCTGTGGTCTCGCTACCCATATTTTTGACTTGCTTGTCACTATTTATCCAGGCTTCCAGGTGCATGAGAATAGGACTAGGAGAGAAAACTGTTCATAAGAAAAATGTTCATAATCTACCTGATCATAATCCACATTACATGACAGACAGCGCTTTGCCTTCTTGGGAAGACAAGGCACGACGCTGGCAAGAAGAGGATAGTGGAGACGAGGGTCAACAGGCTTCTTCTTTGATGAAAAGCAATCTGAATAAAAAAAAGCAAAATAATTCATGTCAAAAGAATGATAATGTATTTGTTTATTTATATATATATATATTTTTTTTTTACTTTTACCAAGAAGGAACCCCAATGAAAAACAGCTTCGTTGATTTGGATATCCTTTGAAAATATATTCTAATAATAATTGTTTCATATTATGCTCCATTTTGAGATAATATTCCAATTATGATATTATAGCACCTTTTCACCTGACAATTTCAATAATTCAAGTATGTACAAGCACAGCAAAACTACTTACTGATAATTAAACTCGCTATCACTCCAACTACAACAACAGTCAACCAGGCAATGAGACCATACCAAAGGTAGGAGATTGTATAGAGTGACAAAAATCCTGACCTGTGAAATAACAAATGAGAATTTCATTTACTGTTATATTTTTTATATCTCATAATTGTAAATTGTTGCTTACTCTGTATTAAAACTTGGCAGAAAATTTTGCTTTGAATATTTTTTTACTGTCTTTTTTATTTATTTCCGCAGTTCGACACACATAAGCTGAAAAAAATTAATGTTTTAACGTATACACAGCCAATAATCACTGTCAATTTGGACATAAAATATTTATAGGAGAGAGAATACACCTATATGATTTATCCAGCAAGGGCTTAAGCCTGAGGTGTAAAAAATACATATTCCTGATCCTATGGTGAATAACCGCCTTATACCATCAGACAAACAGTCAAACATACAAGCATATATAATATATATAAATTGCAGAGTCAGCAACCAACAAAAGAAAACGGGATTTATTGCAGTGAAATATTGGCTTTTGATTCGCTGATAGAGGTGTCAAATGGTAAAGGGCCTAATATATTTCTAAAGTGAAGAGTATATACTTGCACATACCTGTCTTCCACCTCTGGAACCGGGGTGGTCCAGGGACTCGCAGAAGAGAACTCCCCAGAAGTAAACGGTGTTGTCGTGTTCCACAAGGTGGCATTTTGCACAAGACAGCCCTCAATGCTCATTGGGGAAGGATATGACACCAGGAATCTTTTGTAAACTTGAGCACCAAGACCAATCCATAGAATTAATATAAGGCCAGTGTAAAGTCCTATCAATGCTCCCTAAAGTGACAGAGTACACAATTTATTACTACAAATAATTTAGACACAGACATAGACATAGATATAGTCAATTAGTCATAGATTTATTGGTCATGAAACATGAAATCTGTCTGTGATGGCATACCAACATGACAATAAATTGTAAAATCAGAAGAGTCTATACAGAATATAACTATTAGCGACACTGGCACAAAGGACAGCCTTTACCATTCAGTTCTGGCCTTATAAATTCTATACTTTTATCAATAGGTAACATGTCATATTCAGCGTGATGGGGATCGTCTCTTGTAAATTATCCTTTTTGCTTAATGTTTAGCTTTGCGAACGTAATCCAATGTATTTTCTATCGATCAGATTGAAGCCTTTCCCAATCTATCTGACATATTTTCCAGGGCTTGTCCATTTCATATCGAAGTATTGAGGAATTAGTTTAAAAAGGAAAGAGAGGGGTAATTCAACACTAGGGGGGTGGCGGCATTGAAAAATAGAGCAATTATGTCAGGGTCAACTTTCAGTCTTGCCAGAGACCGTAAGAAATACAGCCTCTTGTTCACTTTTCGGTGTGTTATTATTCAGTGAATATTTTCCTTGCAAAGGAGCTTATGCATTTACTTGCAGGTTTTCGTTCATAATGTTTATTTAGCCATCTAGCTGTCTGTCTGTTAAGCTGTTAATAAACCGGCTTAGGTCCAAATAAACTCGAATTGAATTTTGAGTAGGCCTATTGGTCCATTGAACAAAAAGCTCCTCATTTGTCCACAGTGTCATTGAGTTCCACAAGGTGGCAGTTTTTACAGGGACTGCAACTACAGATAATCAAGCAGGCCTGATATTTCAATGCAGTAGGAACAAGACTGCCACCACGACAAATTTCTATGTGGCTAACTGGCTATCATAATTTTTCTTAATAATTGCCTAAATACGAAAAATTGACTGAGTGCAAATACCGTAAAACTGCCAAATTAGTGATACTGGACCTGATACATCGAATCTCAATTTTGAATACTGAGGCAAGGAATTTCATTACCCCAATTGTTTTTCTGAGATGCCATTTTAGAAGCCCACTGGTTACTTTCGAAAATACTGGATTAGGTATAGGCAATTTTGCAGCAAATGACCTTTGTGTAATTGTTTACAATACTCAATACTCCAATGATTGTTCACAAAATTTTCACAACTTCATGATCAACCTTGAATTTAGACTAATTTTCCAACAGATCACGCTGCCAATATCATTTTGCCGATACCACTTCCGTGGCAGAGTTAGTGTTATTTTAACATGATCTGCATTTGAATTATAGTCATCGTTATATTTACATGGAATCTCAAGTTCTTTTCTTTTGTTGAAGTGTGATGTCAGAGATCTGTATTCTCTAGCATTGCAATATATGTAAATTAACTACTAGCTGTGATGTCATTTTAAACTGGGTCAGGTTCTCCGGCTTCTAGCCAATGTGAATCCAGCAAAACTGAGCGTCACAGTTTCAACACACTGTCAGAGTAAAATTTGGGTCTGGAAAACCCCATGCAAGCTCGACATCACAGCCTGTCAGCCAATGGGCTGCCAGCAGAACTATACATCACATAATCCATGTGTTTACAAAAATTGTCAAAGCCTTTTGTTTCTGGCAAGGTTCATTGGCGTTTAAAGTTGTAAAGTTGTAAGTTTGCAGATTAATCAAACAACTCTGTGGGCATTATAAGAGTTGTCTACTCTGACTGCTCATGAAGCTGCCATTTAGTCAGATTAGACTGGTGATTGCAAGTGATAGATCATTGGGATCACATCAACACTCAACAGTCTTCCTTCAATACATCAATGTTGAGACTATGATGCGTAGTTTTACTGTCAGCCCATTGGCTATCAAAGTGTGATGCTGTGGTTGCAGGGGCTATCCCTGATAAAAGGCTTACATCTAGAAATGGCTTGAGGGGGGGTTGCATAACATGGGGCAAATAGGCAGAGCTCCACGACACTTTCTATCTGTTCCATGTTAATTTTGGCCTGAAGGGGGGGGGGGCAATTAGGGTAGGTTGATTTTGAAAAAATCTTTGAATTTCAATTTTGGACAAATTGGGATAGTGACATTTTCATGTCAAAAGGCCAAATCTAAAATTTCAGGTTTCTAACTCTAATACCTTTTTGAGGAAATCCATTTGAAATTTCAAGATTTTAGACATTTTTCGCTTGTTGTGCCGATTCGCGGTATTGGATAACTCAGTCAATTTAAAAGATAAGACAATGAAACTGGTATAGTTGGACAAGGCTCAATTAGATCTTCATTTTGAATACCAGCATCAATGGTCTAGGCCAAATTTGAAGGTTCAGTAAATTCAGAATGTGGCAACTTTTAATTTTTTGCTTGCCTTACAAATCGAAGTATGACATTATAGGTGTACATGTAACTCTATTGGCTGTTGAGATATCTGGTATTAATAGCAATCTCAGGAAAAGCAACCAGAACTATAATATAGTTATCATTGTCAATTCAATAATTGCCTCAGGTATCCAGAATAGAACCCCAGATCTGAAGAACTTATAAAAATATAAAAATAGGCAACAGGTTATCTGATTTGTCAGTGAGTCATTTCAAGATCAGGTTCAGTATTATTATGTACTGAAAAAGTAAAAATGGAATCCAGGCCTCCAGGGCACCCTTCAAACCAAGAAAGAAGTTCAAATAGAATAACTACCTGATTGAAAATTGCTTTTATATTTCTGTACTGGCGTTTGGAAGTTGTAACATAAAACTTCCCTGCTTTGCAACAATTAAGGTACCATGAAAAATATTTTACAAGCGTTTTATAATGGAACTTAGAGGTGTTATGGGGAGGTCTGGATAGCTTATTAGACAGCTCTTAATGTCATCACTGGTGCCTTACAGAATACATCATGACTTTTGTATTGAGAACATTACATTTCAAAAAGAATATCAACGCTCAGAGATAGAGAAAATTATTTAGCTTTTCATGTGCAGTGCATTGAGTACTATGTATATATCTCTCAATTAACCATTATGCTGATGCTGGCTGTGAACTTGTTTGCACATTGAACTTCTATTTCTGATCTTTGATTTATCTTAGAATTAAGCTGTATATGTATTATATAGTTGGAAAATGATATAACAACTCTGCCCGTTTCATAGGTTTACCTAATGAAACTGTTACTTCCCCCATACTTCCAATATGGCTCATTGTGAGACCTCCAATGCTTTGTCAAAGTGTTATCCAGTAAACTGACATAGTATTGAATACAACCAGGACTAGTAAAAGATTTTGTTCAATAGTTACCTGTTCATTGATGGTTTGCATCATCAGATAGGATTTTCTTTCTCCTAATCATGAAATTTTATGAAGAGTGCAGATGAAAAATCATCCGAAACCCATCATGTTGGTATTCAAATTGTAGGTATTTTTGTGACCTTCTCAAACTTGTAAGTTATATTTCTGTATGACGAGAAATGACAAAGTTATACGTAGCCGCGAGTTGGCGAAACAATCGAAAAATGTTTAAAATGTCAAAAATTCAATGTCATTTCCTCAAAAAACTTTTCAAGCTAGAGACCTGAAATTTTGGATATAGCCTTCTGATGTGAAAATGTCACTATCCCAATTTGTCCAATGGTGAAGTTCCGAAATCAACCTACCCTAGGGGGCATGGCACCATGGCCCTCCTCCCTAAATACGCCACTGGAGCTATCATTGAAATTTGGAACTAAAAATGGAGAAATTCCTGTTGAATATTGGTCTGCACTTTGTAATTGTATACCTCCAAGTTAACTTACGATGTGATTGACAAAAGGAAAAACTATTCCCAATGTGAATATTCCAAGCTGTGGTGCACCAATCATGCCAAACAAGGAAACGGCTGCCTGTAACAGAAATGCATGATTAACTTTATATAGCACAGTGTCCTTGAACGAAGTCTAGGGTTAAAAAAAATGTACAAAGAATCTGTCAACACAGCGTTGTAGAACGTGGTCTCAGCTTCGACTTGATGTAAAGATAAAAAAAAATCTGTTTGGAAAATTTTGAGAAAATTTAAATTTAAAATTTTTAGTTTTTCACACGTTTGTTGCATGCAAAATATCCATTACAGAATGTTTAAAATGATAATCTTAACATAGAAATGCTTTCCTTTCCCAACCTGGTGCTTATATATACAGTGGACCAAATTCAGAATTATGATTAAGTGGTTTTTAAAGGAATATCACATTCTGAAGGTGTTACAAACTTGCTAGACTATAATCTGCATTCTCCGATCACATTTAGAGTCCAATCAACTTAAACTGCATAATGTCTCTAATTCATTGACTGCATTAGTTAGGCAGCAGAACACTGTAGCAATAAATAGCCAATAATAAGACGTATTTAGGGCTTTTACAGCATTTCTATATCAATATTTTGAGATACATGTATGTCGCAACACATTCAAAGTGTATCTCTTCATATCAATATCAAAACCTCTAATCACAATCTTAAGAAACATGATTGCCTCAATTTACCATTCCTTAAATTTGAAATTTTTGTTAAGGGTCTTAGTTTCTGATGGTATTTTATTAATTTTCTTCAATTTAGTACTTTCTTTTCAGATTTTACATTATCTAATGCAATGAATGGGCTAGAAAATATGAATAGGATACATTTTTGAGTGCTGTCATTCATATCATGAAAGAAAAATAAATAATATCACCAATAAATATTTATTTCAGAGCTTCCGGGTTGTAGTTAACTATTTAAAATCATAATATCTCCCAATTCCATCTGGAAATTTCACATATAACCAATATTGTCTATGTGACCATATCTGTTGACTGATAGTTTAATACTCTGTTGGTTGCACAAAGGCATGCTTCAACTGATTTTGGAAGTCAGTAACCATTAAATTCCATGAAATAATCGTAACAATTGGCAAAAACGGGTAAAGAAAGCCCTTAAAATTCTTCAGAAGACCATAAATTGCAACCAATATTTCAATATGAACAGAGACATTGTAATAAAACTTGGAATTGGCCATCTCCGCCATTAGGCCACTTGCATATGTTTTTTTTATTGATTTAAACAAATACTTCTCTCAAAAAATATTATTTCCTTAGATATCAAATACAACTTACATGGAAAGCTGTGGTGAAAATATACACTTGTCAGATGCTGGCAGTAGGTATTTCTACATGTGTCTACTGTTTATTTTCCAATAACTTTAGAGATGTTTTTGTGAATCCCACTTGAAAAACATTGACTGGTGAAATGCTAAAACTCTCAATTTCCATCATTAATGAAGTTAACAAGGCATTTTCTTACATCCTGGTGGTTCATTTGCCGCATTTCTTTGGTTCAAGAAATAATGAAGCCGAAATGGCCATGTTTATATTTGATTTTGACACATTATAAGATTCACTGAGTTTGCAACACCCCTAAATTTGGAAAAGGTGTGAAAATAGGAAATAAAATGCTTTTTCTGGTATTGTTTAACCTGATTGAGTATATAATGTATAACTAGATAAATTATGATGTTCCAATAACACTGCAATGACATTTGATATATCTATAACTGATATTTTGTATGCAACAAGGGTGTGAGAAACTAAAAATTTAAAATTTAAATTTTCTAAAAATTTTCCCAACAGATTTTTTTTATCTTTACATCAAATCGAAGCTGAGACCACATACTACAACGTTGTGTTAACAGATTCTTTGTACATTTTTTTTAACCCTAAACTTTGTTCAAGGACACTGTGATAGAAAGGGTAAGATCACAAACAGGCACACAATGATAAGTTTCAATTTACAGCAAAAGTCAAAAGGACTGATTCGAGTAAAACTTCAGTGGCGGAGGAGCTTGAATACGTCAGCTTTTCCAGGTATTATTGACAGCTTGAGGGACCTTTTAATTGGCTGGGAAATATCTATGTCATGCTGAAGCATATAGCCTACAACCATGGCCATTAGTTTTCACTCAGCTGCTATGCTTCACCATGGGGCTATAATTGTGACCACAAACCAAATTAGGCATTCATTACAAAATCACAATTAAATATAAAGCTTTAAAGTTGGTTCATCAGGGTTTGCTTGAAGTGTTGATAATTAGAAGAATTGTTAATTTCTCACATATAAGAATAAAGTAGAAAAAACTTTTTTCTTTGTGTAAAATTTCAATCATGTCTTTAACTGTGACTTTGTCAACAATGCTTATTTTGATGTGTACCCAGCACTTCCAGACACTTTGGTGACCATTACCATCATGCAAATAATTGAACATTTGGCATCAGAATTGAGTTTATGCTTATATTTCAACTAATTCAGAATTTGCAACACCATTAATATGAAACAT
The DNA here is from genome assembly GCA_026936325.1 of Platynereis dumerilii. Classification (NCBI taxonomy): domain Eukaryota; kingdom Metazoa; phylum Annelida; class Polychaeta; order Phyllodocida; family Nereididae; genus Platynereis; species Platynereis dumerilii. The sequence goes on from JAPTHN010000001.1 coordinate 118,478,257, forward strand.
CATTTAATGCAACCATTTGTAACAAAACAAATGCCAATGTGTACAGAAAAAAACTAGTGAATTGAATTGAATTGAATTTGCACTGATGCCTCATTGAATTGAATTGAATTGTACAAAGATGAATTGTGCCCATTGCTGGTACAGTCTACAATTCTTGACATTTTGGTGAAGATTAAGCAAGTATTTGCTTTGTTACAATTGGTCACAATAATAGCCCCATAGGGAAGCATAGCAGCTGAGTGAAAACTCACAGCCATTGCTGTACACATATACTTTTATACAGTGCCCCTCAACCAATAGCATTTACTCACATATGTCTGTATCAATTTAAGGCAAATCAGTTCTTTAGATGCTTGCTGTAATAGCTGGTTGCACAAACATTAAAGATCAGCTGGGCAGCCCAACTCGAGCGTTAAACCATAAAACAATCCTGATCATAAGTTTGCGTCACAAACAGAGTGTGACTACTTTCAGCATGCAAATATAAAAGAAAACACACAAAAACATTTGGATCTAAATTCTAAAAAACCAAAAGAGGCCTGTAAAACCCTTCTAGAAAAAGTGAAAAGTGATAATAAGCAGTGTCAGTCACACTCCCCTCATTATTTTTTATTTTGCAGAAAGCTATTGAAGATAGATTGTGAAGCATGAAGACACACTGGCAAAAGAAAAGCAAAGACCGTGCAGTTTTGAAAGTTTGTATGCCAAAAAGCTGATTTATTATCATTGCCTCAGTAACTTCAAAAAACTTACCTGCAAAACTCCTCCGAGCTGTGACGCAACATACGACATACCGATACATACTATTCCATAGATAAAGGCTGTAAAAGACACACAGATACAGTTGAGGTCAAATGTATTCATACAGCAAGGGCTGCTGTTTTCAAAGTTACGGGGCATCGTAAAAACTGCCATTATCAGAATGAAAACACTTCAGATTATTTTTTGTGATTGTTTTCCAACTAATGGCAGTGAAAAAACCAGAATCAAATATGATTTGCAGTTGTTAAGAGGCTCTGAATTCAAAATGTCCAAAATTTGGTGGGTCAAAAGAAATCATACACTAAGATTTTTCTCCAATATATGCAAAATAAGCATTGGTAAACCAACTAAACAATGGAAATTGATGTCAGAAAGTAATGCCTCAATGTCTGATGAGGTCTTGTAAATTTCTGAACGGCAACAAATTGACTGACCTAGTTTTTCACGCGGGATGTGATAAGTTACTGCTCACATATCTTATACACAGTGAGGCTTTGACTCTATTAACGATGCCACGTAACTTTGAAAACAGCAGCCCTCGCTGTATGAATACATTTGACCTCAACTGTATATCAAAGGGTATAAAAGATAACTTTTTGATGAATATATTGTTCTGAATTACATTCCAAAAACGGTTTATAAACAGAAAATGTCTGAAAAGAATCTGTACATCATGCAAAACCTTGTGTGAACACTGAACACAAAACATATTGATAGTCCTGATGAATTAAACGTGCAGTATGACTAGCAAAATGCCAATAATAGGTGGCATGCCCAAGGGATATATAGTCACTCAAGAAGATCAATACATATCCACAAAAGACTATAGCTATGATTGATTTGGGCTTAGACTTTTTCACTTTAACCAAATACACTCACCAGCAAAAGAAACGCAACAGTTGCTTTTATAATTTAGCTTACAATTTTTCAAAGAATTTTTTTTGAACAAATTATATGGTGTTGATCCGTAGATCAACTAGTGTCTTTGTGCCAAAATTCATTCAGCTGTGACCATTTCCTGTCTGCCTTTTGACTTGTCTTTCACATTTCAGCTTTTGTAATAAAATATGACCTTACCAACAAGTTACACCAAAAATAAAGGTGCCATTTTAAATTTTACAAGACAATTTGAAAATTGGAGTTTTGCACATTTCAAAATGTAGCAGACAAAATCTCTATGGTTCGGGCCCTTAGAATTGAGCTTTTTTGTAGGGACCATCTCAGATCTGTGTTATAAGCTCCAAATGAGGAAAGATTTTACAGTGGAGGTCCCTAACTAAAGGGGCAAAAAGAATCAGCCAAGTGCTATTTGTCATCAATTTATGTGTACTGCAGTGGTGGAGCTTCTTCAGTTTCTGGAGGGGGCCACTAGGAAGTTGGCCTTGCAGATATACTTTCCCTATAGCAGGAGTACCCTCCAAATTTACCTCCAATATTAGGAGGGTACTCATGCTACAGCAAAGGTAACTGTGACTACAATTGACAAATCAGGTATATATTTGCCCCTCTTTATGCTCAGTAGCTCCATCACTGCATGACCTTGGGAGCCACTCAACCATGACTGTCATGGTTGAGTGATTGGGGACCATACCCAAAGCACACCTGGAGTATATTATCTATAGCCTAAGTGTATAAAGATTTGAGAAAATATAAGAATAGTGATAAAAGAAAACACAGAATGAGAACATTAGATAATTATTCAATTTCTCACAAACTGGCCAGTCTAAAAGTGTAATCATCCAAATATTATGCAAGCCACAATTAGTTTGTTGTAATGGAAATTAACATTTTATGTTCTTGACAAAGAATATAAAAGGGCTTCTCATTGCTTGTTTTGCTGTCTATGTTAAAAATACCTGTAATCAGGCATGCCTAATCATGAGGTAACATATATTAGGTTTGTTGAATCACACACACATAGTGGTACATTGGAAGTATATGTAACTACACATACATAAAACATTATTTGAATATTTGGAAAATAAAATATGTGTTTGAAGAAACCTCAGGTCCCTACAATTCTTTTTTTGAAGAATTTCTTGTTAATAAAATTTTCAGACGATTTTAGCATGTTGTCTAAGAATTGCCACAATTTTTTTACAGAGCAAAATTCAGAGTTTAACACAATTTTTTGAGTTGACGAAGGCGATATTCTTGAAATAACATTAGCATGACTTGCACACAATTTTAAAATGCTGGTGAGTGTATATATCCTACTTGACTGTTAGCCTTCAAGATATTAGGCTAGATTCTCATTGGCCAGAGGATGTTAAACTCGATTCTCATTGGATTCTCAGCTTGTACAATAAAAATGCAGTCTTACATCCATTAGCTAATGAGAATCCAGCCTAATATCCACTGACCAATCATTCTTAAAAAAATAATATTTTGCTGCCAGGTGTCACCACTAGCATAGGTTGTGCTTGCAATGCCACACCCGGGAAAAAAGGCTGAACTAACCGCAATCTGGTTTTCAGCAGCTGAAGTTCAATTGAGGTGTGAATCAGTCTGGTGAAAATGAGAACTGCATGTTGCTGCCACCTGGCACAAAAGTTGATTTTGTATGCTACATCATTGCTGTCCCAAGAAATAGTTCCAATTTCATTGCACATTCACAAAATTTCTATTTAACATTGATGTATACCAGAGTCAGACTCGGCAATCACATTCTCTAAGGAAGTAGACAAGGCCATCAGTACACTCAGAAACAGCTCCGGTGTCTTCCAGACAAAATTGTGTGTGTTCCTCTGATCGAAATGAGGTGGATGCTCACAGGAGCTTGCGGAATAGCACACTAATCACTAGGTGGCCACACAAGACAGCATATGTTCTGATCTGTGGCAATACAAGAGCTGTCCACTTGTAGACAGGGTATGAATAAAGTTGACACAGAATTGGCAAAATGTAGTTTTAAAATGAGTACACTTAGTTTGAGCTCTGCGAATCTATGGCATTGCCATCTACATAATTATTATCTGTCCATTTGGCTGTCTAGCTGTCTATGTCTGTCAGTTAAGCTGTTAGTGAACATGCAGTATTTAAATCTCATACAAAGTACAGCTTGACAGACATAGACAGCTAGACAGCCAGACAGACAGATTTGGTGATGAAAGAATTACAAACCACTTACCGAGTAATTTCGTAACTGAAGAAGCTCTGCTTTCTGACATTTTAGGACAACAGTATGGTTTAATGAGGTCTTCCAAGGTCACTGCTGACAGAGCATTTAAAACTGTTGAGATTGAGCTGGAAAGAAATTTGAAACATACATTTTTATTTGACAATATTACCAATCCATTTTTTTTACAGAATGTTCTTGACAAACACACTAATGGTTCTCATAAAATTATCTATTATCATGCATTCGAGGTGTTTGATTGGACATCAGGTCTGTGATTTTGATATAAATCACTGATGAGCAATGCATTACCTCATGGAGTTTTAAACAATGACAGGCTTTTGACAATCTGCATATTAGTTTACCCCGCATCAAATTTAAATAAAATGTCTCTACAAAATGTCTTTTTATTTGAATAAGTTATACGATTTCTGTTTATTATCAATCCGATACATGCAACTATGTGCCCTTCAATTTTTCTAGAAGGCGTCTCCGATTCCTTGCAGAATTATCTGCTTAGGGCGAATCCCACGAATGCCATCTCCCATCTGTCAGTTGGTCAACCAACACATGTGAAAAGAGTGTCATCAGTTTCTGTGTAGGTTCAGAAGTTTCTAAATGTAGACCTTTTGATTAGCGTTAAATTACTATAAAGATGATACCTTAATGTTCCACTGAAGATGGAGGCTATAAAAAGTCCAGGAATGCCTTTGAGGTAAGCCAGCTTCAACATCACATAATAGGGCAAGATCTGGAGAAAAGCATTGAATTATCAACAAAGGTTTCACAATCTTCAATTAGAAGCCTTATCTGAAGACTGTAGCAGTGAAAAGACAGACAGGGAAAAGAAGACATTTTATAAAGTACCTGATCTTTGGAGCTTATATCTCCATTGGACAAGGGGTCACAGTTCCTGAACTCAGCATAACAGACCATCCCACAAATCCCACAGATGAAGACAAGGATGACGATGATAGGAAGACTGACCCAGTATGCTCTGGATATGAAAATAGTTTCCAAAAGTTAGGATCAAAATGCATTGGCATATGTAAATTGGCATTAGTAAACCTAATACTCCACAGATAGATGAAATGTTAGTCTTTCTGATTGCTTTGGATCCGATTCAGTTCCACAAAAAAAAGATTCAATCACAAAAAAAGATTCAATCACAAAAAAAGATTCAATCACAAAAAAAGATTCAATATCGAATATATAGATGCGTTTGGCAGCCCAAGCAGTCACGCAGTATGAAAATATAAAAAGATTTTTGGTTAGATGCCATGGCAGCCCAAGCAGCCAAAGGCTATAAGAGGAATTCTCCTAAATTGATTTATTTATTTAGCTCCTGACCGCTGGCTCTCGGTGGATGTCCATGGTAGCCCAAGCAGCCACAGACGTTGCACTTTTAAAGTTTTTAGACCCACAGTGCTTTTATATCTGATTTTACACACTCCCTTGGCAGCCCAAGCTGCCAATCCAGGGAAATGGTGTCAGATGTGTCTCCCGGGCACCTTTTAAAAAGAGAAAAGTAAAATCTGTGATAAAAAACTAATCTGATGTACAAAATGCACTAATCAATTATGTAAATGTTTTTACAGAAACAATTATTGAGCGAAAAGTATCTGAAGAAACGAGAGGTTACAGGTGAAGTATCCCCTCCCAAGTGCCTTACATCAGTATATATCAGTATATATCATGGAATATAGTATGTGTTTTTTTTAAATTTTTGCTCTTATTGCTGTTTGCAGATTGGCTGTCCAAACAGTTTCAACATTAACTTTCAACCTGGTCATGTGATGTCACTGGCTTAAAAATGTTTATTTTTTGTGTCAGTTATGGTTAATCAGTTGATTCAGTGCTTATTAAATCTATTGGAGCATAGGTGACAATGAACAAACTAATTATATGACTCAAGGTAGGCTTACTTCATCAAATAAGAAGATTAGGAGACCAACAGAAAACTGTTATTATCGTTTTCATAGCTACATGTTTTTTGAAAACTTCGTTTTGCAATTAAACCGTGACATCATTAGGGTATCTGTGAATGTGATTGGTCTAATCTTCAATCTATGACATATCAGTTCAGAGTTTGACATCACGGTTTATGACAAAGGAAATTTAACCTGCCAGGTGATGTTATGTTTTGTATACAACCACAACAAACAACTTCTGTCTAAGCCGATTGTTACACCTTGCCAGAAGAGTCTCTGTTTCAATGTTTCCCAAACAAAGCCTGTTTTATTGTTTTTCACAAGACACTCGTCTTCACAATTTCAAATCACTTTCTGACACTTGTTGTCAGTCATTGTACACTGTAGGCCAAAAGTTTTGCTTGCCATCGGATCACTGTTACAGAAATTTACCTGTGGGAGCATGGATTATTATCTGATCAGAAAAAAATGTCATAATTAGAAGAAGGATTGTATGAGTAGTTTCCACAGTGTACATGAATGGCATTCAGTTTCCTTTGTTGCTTTAAAGATACTGACTGCCCCAAACAAGTGGCCAGGCATATCAATGAAATGGCAATAGCCAATGCTTGCTTACTTTGACACATCCCATTTTTGACAGCAATCTTTGAAATGTAATGAAATTTTCACTAATTTACTTTTTTTTTTTAATCCACTTCAATTATAGGTCTATTTTGATTCAATCAAGTAACAATCCAAACAACCAGATACCATTTTGTGCAACATAAAGACAGTGGTGAACAGCTTATCGTTTCCAAACTTTTGGCAAGCAGTGTAACTTTCCTTTGAAAATAAGTGGTCTGTTTGTTTCAGTTACATTTCATTAAAGCATCTATCAACCAGTGAAGATATTAAAAAAAGGCTGAACAAGCTAAACATACATAATCCATGTGTCAATGCATTTAGTCAGTTTCTTAAAATGTGTGCTCGTAATATACAAACTTATGCAACTAAATCTGTGGCATCACAGTTTTGAGATGAAGCAATGTGCAAACTGGAAAAACACATATCTATGAAAACGATATTAATGATGTGGCAAAGCCAGTTTGCAAATTGAAAATAAGAAAATTAATTTTTCCAGTGAACCGCCAATCTGCAAAGAGCTCTAATATTTCTAATATTTCTTCTGGAAAAAAGTCAAATACTCGAGTTGTAGGCATTAATTAAATGCTGTATAGATACCATTATATCAAATTAAAACAACTCATTACAATACATCTAGGATTACTTGACTTGTTATTAAGGGGCCATCAGATGACAGTTGTAGTGGGGGCTATGAATCATACCCCCGCCACTAATTCTTCTACTACACAAGTGACGACAAACAATTTTCCCATGAAATTACAAACTCTTCTATCAATTTTAACATAGCACTAATCTTGCTACAGATTAAAATAATTATTTTTTTCATGTACTGAAAAAAACTGTTTTACAGGGTCAAGTGGGGAGGCAACAAACTGTCCATAGCCCCCCTCCAAGTATCATATGGTCCCCAACTATATCACTTACATTTGTGCTTTTCGAAGGGTGGGTAGAGACAAGGCCCTCTGGATCTGCGCTTGGTTTGCTGCATAGACAGGAAGCCACAGGAAAGTACTTCCAGAAAAGACTCCCCATATAGTGTGACGAACAGAGGGATCAGGGTCAAAACTGGAACAAATAGATATATAAAGTCTTAAGTTAGCCGAGATGTCTAAGATGGCCTTATAAAACACACAGTTCAACAAACCTAAGTCCCCCTTTAAATACATTCGCAAATCTCAAATATTCCATCTCTGATTTTTATGACAGTTGCATGAATTATAGGCCTGTATATCGACCCTGAATGAGTGCATTTGTAGCTTGGTGGCATTATACCTGACTGAGTCAGCTGCCTACGAGTGAGCCTACCCTTTTTTTCACAAATCTGTGGTTTTTTCAATGGATATGTCAAATTGCACCATGAAGGAAGGGTAAATCGTACAATCAGCTCCGGGAGGCTGGAAGCTCGCGCTGTGCTCTCGAGACAGTTCTTTGGAGTTACATGAAGGGGAGCCACCAGCTGGGCATACTTCAGCAAGTGACTGGAGATTTGTTTCTCAATCACATTCAGTAGACAACTGAAGGCAAATGTTTACTGATTAGGTCCCTTGGATGATATCAGAAATAATTTACTTGGAGTTTGAGCACCATTTGGTAAAAACGTTTTTTGACAAGTCAAAAATTTTTTGAAAAGAGGAGTACAATCCGATGCGTGCACTCAGGCCAGTCTCAGGGTCTGATGGCTCAAACAAAAATAAAGCAACACACATGTATGTGAATTAAAATCTAAGTTTTCTGAAAAACGGACTCCTGTAGGCTCTCTCCCATCAATCAACTCTTGAGAGTCCCAGAATTTGGCTTAGAGGGCTAAACTTACCATAATATTATCTATTATCTTGCGTTTCACCAATTTTAGAACACAGTGACGAAAATGATTTAGTTTCATGCCTTTTGAATAGTGCTATTTTTATCAAATTTTTCCAAGATGTGTCCAATATTTCTCTGAGACATGAGAAAAAAATTCAAGGCAAAATATTGATAAGAAAAAATCTTTCATTGCATTGAAGGCCAAATTTTAAAAGTGAAAGTCACTGTCACTTAAAAAACATTAAAATCCAAAAACTTACAGATGATTTCATATTTGTAGACATAAATCAAATAACAAAAAATTTAGCAAAATTTTTGATCTGACATCAGAAAATCCTGCCAGGTGATTGGCCAAGCTGTACATAGCGTGTTACTTTTTTTCAGTTTGCTTCAAGCAAGTGATGTTGGCTGGAAAAATTATGTCATAATTTCAACCAATAAACTGCTGCAAAGGCCCACTTGGTATTGTGGCAGTTGTTCACACATGTCAAACCGCAATCCTCATGAACTGTTGTATTTCACACTCCTGTGTCAGCCTACGGTTGATTGCTTCAGTTGATAATAAATCAGTCTCAAGCCAACTCTGAATGGCTTCAAATCTCTGAAAGCTAAATTATCATACCTTGACCAAAAGCATTGTATGTGATAAAAGTAAAGGACAGAATTAAATTTTACGAGTGGGTCGAGGGGGGCTGGTAGTTTCTATAGTTTTACTTCAGTGGGAACCACCTTTTGCACATGCTTCTTATGACTTGGGGTAATGGGAATATTTACCAACAGGGTACCAATTTTTCCCACATGTTTCAAGGGGGGTACTTATTTTTCACAACATACTTAATTGTCGAATGAAATTTTAACAAAAGAAAATTGTGGTACTATAAATATTTGTGAAACAAAAGCGGGGTATCACTTTTCACAGAAAGTTCCATCAAAACTCCCCAACCCCCCCCCAGTCATAAATTCTGAATTATCCCTTAGAATAGGGGGATGATCCAGTGATGGTGCCAACATTCATTAGAAAATCATAATAGGGTGATCCAGGGTCCCAGCAATTTGTAGCCCATTGTCATATTGTCTGGGCAGAGCCCTGATCTGAGAAAATGTTACACGCATGTTTGTTTGTTTTCTGTAAAAAATAACCATAGTATATTAGACTTTGAGAATGTGTGTACTAAAAATGTGTGAAACACTAACAGAAACTCTCACTTGAAACAGCTAGAGTCAGTTCCATCGAGCAGATCAATGGATTAGAATGCCATGGTCACCCATGCAAAACGCTATGTCACTTTTCAGGAGAGAGTGGTGTCATACCTTCTCTCAACCAATGAAAATTGCAGGAAAAATGATGTATTTTCTTCCACAAATGTCTTAATATGAAATCATCTGTAATTTATGACATTGCAAATTTTCAAAGTTTAGTGTAAAATCTAAAAATAAAGTTGTTGAAGTAATTTTTCGGCTTTTTAACGTCTATTAGGTAGGCTTTCAAATGACATCTTCCTTTTGGTTGTAAGGTGTAAGAAAGGTCTTTTTTTGTTCAAAATCTCAAATTTGAGAAAACGGACCAAAAAAAGATGGGTAACGGTCACAGTTGAATGATTTTTGGTACAAGTATGCTTGTTGACAATAGAATCAACTCCATCTATTTGGTTTTGAGCAAAAAAATTGATTTGCAAAAATGTGACCTAAAATCAAGTGTTGTGTTTCTTTTGCTGGTGAGTGTATATATCTATGAAAAAGTTTGTGTGAGATACAGAGCTGTTTGTCTTCATTAATTTAAAAATCTGCATTATGATCAAGTAAACGTCAATGATAAGTTTATAGCTTTCCTTTCGTTTATACATGTATAGTTCGTAGGGACATCAACAGACGTTCGTTTTGCCTCTATGTATGTATATATGTATGTAGTTTATTGTCCAAAGGACCTACATGGTCTGTCTTAATTCTAATTTGTTCACAGGATTTTTCCATCGATATAGGCCTAAGTCTTTAAACTTTCAACAATTTAAGTGGCCTCAAGCTGAAGACGAATCGAATTTAGATTTTTGATTGACATATTGACTTACTTGGACCATACAACTCTTTTACCCTCTTTGAGGTATTCCCAAATTTTGTCAAAGCCATCAAAGTCCTTTTCTCCCTGGTACAATACAGCTACTAAACCTGAAACAAATTTTGAAACAAGAAACTTTCATCAATCTACTTACAAAGTCAGGGGGCACCCCATGATCTGTTATACTACCAAATATCTGTTATGAAGCAGGTGCCTGGCTGGCTGACAAACTGTCAGCTAGGATTTTCCCAGCTGGCAAAGTTGTCAGCTGGGAGTAAATTTTTGGCGTTCAACCGATGAAATTTGCAGTCAGGTAATGAGAAAGCAGTTGAGGTGACTGGCTTGGGAAAAAAATTATTCATATCAGCTGGCTGGGAGGTGCAGAAGACGCTTGTGCTGGCTGGCAACCCAGCTGACAGCATAACAGATATTTTCTCCCAGTTGCATGAAATAATTAATCTAAGTGTCACAAAAGATGTGCAACCAAGACCCTACACTGATATGGGCATTATTATGACACACTGTCATGAGGTGCCCCTGGAAAGTGACAGTCTGAAATCCACGAAAATAATTTATAAATGTTTTTATTGATGACTTTGTTTTGTGTAATTGAAATTTTGCAACTGAATTCTGCTTCAGAAGAATATCAGAAACTGAGGGGGGTATTTTAAATAATATGCATGCATTTTACATACATAGCACCGTTGGACCTTAGTACAGTGTCGGGACTGTTGATTTGATTCAACATTGATTTTCTCTGCTTTTACTCTCATATATAAGGAAAGTCCATTCAGCAGCTTTTTTGTCCTTAAGGTCCCAGCAAAACACAGATGGAATTGGGTTCACTGAGTTTTGGGTTGTGTTGAAATAAATTGTTGATGTAACACAGAACATCATACCACGGAAGACAGCAAAATCACGAGCATATTGCATCATTTGGCAATGATGATTGACACATGCATGGTTGGATCTCACATCATGAGTGACAGCAAAATCATAAGCACATTGCCAATGATGACAGATACAACGTTGGATATCACACCAAGCTGACAGCAAAATCTTACAGCCAAACACTTTGATATAGAATTAGAGTGGACTGTGGCACTGTGAAAATGGCACTTCGTGACTCATGATAGCCAATGAAGTGTCATCTTCTCCACTTTCAACATGGGAAACATAGAGGCTGTTTGATTAGTCATGATCAAGAGAAAGCCATTTGACTTCTCATAACGGATTTTAGAGTGAAAATCAGAAGCATAATCCTTTTGTTTGGCTGTCACCAACAAGTGGGATAAGTCTCCTTCAATCAAATTAACATTGAAAGTATTGGGTTTGATCATGACTAATCATCAGCATGATGACACACAAAGTGCCATTTTCACTGTGCCACAGTCCACTCTAATTCTATATCAAAGTGTTTGGCTGTAAGAACACCCAATGATGACCAACACATCGCAAGTTAAAAATAAAAAAATAATTTCCGATTGACCACCTATTGGCAAAGAGCTCTTATGTCATATGCCATGTCATATGCAACGTCAAATGCTTGGTTAACTGAAAACCAAACATCATGCAGGTCAAAATGGCAATGTTATTACAGATCTCGTATAAGTGTGCCATGTTCCATGTGAATATATGCACAGATGATGTCTGTATTGCCATACTGACATCACTATTGGCGCTCCCAGCTTGAGTGTTGATTCCAACTGCCACCAACAAGTCAGGCGTATGGGCTGCCTAATTGTGAATAACAATTGATTAATCTGCATCCATTGGTATGGTTGTTTTATTCAGTTGGAGCAGGTGAAACTGACATGTTTGAGCCACTTCCCTGATCCATCATGGACAATCATGGTGTCCTGTTGTAAAATTTCTCCTTAAGGGCAGCACCTTGTGGCTTTTCAGCCTTTTAGGTTAGATCTGGGCCAAAGAAACTATTCAGAATTGATGACTGGCATGGGGATGATGGGGAGATTTTTTGGAAGTGAATGTGGCGGTATTGCATGGGCATACCAGAGGACAAAAATGGGTGGGGGGGGGGGGGTAGTTGCTCCCTAAAAATTTGGGAAAAGGTCAGAAAAGGAGGCTAAGAATTCGGTTATCAAATAAAGATTATTGGAAATCAGTGATAAGGATGCCCCCAAGTAAAAACCCCCCTCTCCTTAGGTCTTAAATTCTGAATGGTTCCTGAGTATATTATTTTTGCCAAGACAGAGCAGCTCATGATAACCTCTCTGACCAAGAAATGAATGTGAGAGTGAATGAATTTGTTTTGTTGTAAAAGTGCTAAAACTGATAGCAGTTATACACAAAATCAATGCATTATATATACCTGGATATAGTAACTTTTGGATTTATTCAAAACATCAAACTGAATAATCAATGTTGAGCAACAATCTAACGGCTTATTGTGGGTGCAATGGTGTGATCAGTATGGGTTCCAAGTGACACAACTAAAACTGCGAATATACCAACTGTGAAATCATTATGCTGATACTGACATCACAAGAGCACTGTGGCAGTTGAAAAGAACATGGCACTCTAATATGAGATCTGTAATAACGTAAATAAAAACTGTGACTTCTTTGAACTAAAGAAAAAAACCTTCTCCAGGGTCAAGGTGAACCTCCACTGCATCAAAATGTCAGGGTGGTGACCTGTGCCTGAACCATAACGAAATTTCGTACAGTGTACAACAGGACCAACCATCTGATCCATGAGTGTTCAGAAAGTTCTGACTAATTTTTTTTGGTGGACCTTTCTTTTTGAAGCAGCTGAATGAAATTTTCACCAACTATTTTCAGGCATGCCACTATCTATTTTGAAAATAGCATACCTGTATGAAATGTTTAAAGGGCAACTCTCATGGACTTTTTTTATTAATTGAGTGCCTCAAGTTTCTCCCATGAAACAATATTATGTTGATTATGATGAATTTCACAAAATATAAACCTACAAACAACAGCATTTTAATCAATATTTACAGCCTTGAATTGGTACAATCAGAAGCGACCCCTATTGCAAGGAAAGTTTGCAAGTGACGTAAGGTCAGGTAAAAAATAAACAGCATGCCTGACTGGTTTCACATGTCTGTAAGATTGGCACCATAAGGTGCCGCCACCTTCCCATTAGCTCGCACTCCTAGCTCGCCTGAAACAATAGACTACATGCTTGAGTGACTGTCAACTCCTGACTGAACTGGGCTTGAGGAAGGAGGGAGGGGGGGGGATCTTCAGTCCTACGTCACGCACGTTGCAGACCATGGCAGGCAGAAGGGCCACACATTTTCATAATATTGCCCTTTTTACAAATTATTTGCTGCGCTTGGATAAGTCAGATTTCTGTGATATTGTGAAAATGTGTGTATTGGAACCTACTCAATAACAGAAACACCTGTATATTGAAAGTTTGGTTTTGATGATTGTGTGCCTTTAAATAACTTTTTTGTTGTCACGGAAATGCAAACTCAGTGCACCCAGCGTAATTCACTTTTTTTAGACCATGCAAAGCCAACAAGCTGGCTGTGTTTTTGATCATAGCATTTATTCTAAATAAACATCTGATAATGAGAAAGAAAATTACTGACAAGCCTTTAGTCTTTTAAGGTATATTCCATTTCATTCCAGACAAACATTTATATTTCAAACTAATTTAATGACGGAAATGCAAGTACCTTTTCCATCACCTGCCCCAAGGCACTTAGGCGCTTCGGTTGAAACAATCTACTACAAACAGTCACTGCTTATATAATAAGAACCTTAGGACCCATAACCCGCCTCATCTGCCTTAATTCCAGACAATGCCCGTCATTATTTTGATAATACCAAAATCTTAATATGAGCTCAGAAATTAAAGATATGATGCTCATCATGAAAATGAGGGGCCAGAAATGCCCTCTAAAACTCCCAATTTTAGGAACTATACAGTTTGAAGGACTTCGGGGATTGCCTTAGCATATGTGATAAACATTTGAATACTTGTTTGGAATGTGATGTAAATCACTTTTTAAAACCCTTACTGGACTGAGCAGTCCCAAAAAAACAATCCTGCAATTGTGACGACATCAGGGACAACCGAAGATTTTAGGGACATAAAAGGCCCTTCAGGCAGTAAGCTGGGGATGCACATAAATGTCCCTTAAGTCCAGTAAGGGTTAATACTGCTAGGCTGTCTAGAAATAGTTTTGGCCATAAACTATTCCATTTTCACATGAAGTTTTATGACGATTTACATTGCTATACACAGTTGGATTTGGTTTAAAAATTGAGCTGGTCTGGGTGCACTGAGTTTTCGTTTCCACAGCAACTGAAAAATAATTTAAACATTTCGTACAGGTATGATGTTTTCAAAATAGACAATGGCATACCTGAAAATAGTTGGTAAGAAATTTCATTCACCTGCTTCAAATAGAGAGGTCTGCCAAAAAATTTAATCAGAACTTTCTGAATGCCCCTGCTAAATCAATCCACCCAGAGTCTGCAGAATTCTTTTCATGGTCTGAATGTTGGACATTATAGTTTGGGAAAGGCGTTACCTGTGATCCCACAAACTAAACTTGCAGGCATATGGCATGATATGGTATGAGAGTCATAAAAATCATTGAACTTTCTGCCTCACTCAAAAAAAACCCAAAAAAAACAGAGTTAACCTTTTTGTACGGTACTGGTTTTAAAGTTGTTATTTAACAAAAACATTATATATAGACTTAAAAAAGCTGTTTACTGATAACAATATCTTATTTGCCAAAAGGGTTTACATTGATATGTATGATTCCTGCTATAAAAGTTTGATAAAGTTCCTTTAGTTGGAACTGCAAACTGAAGAATATCAACCATGCACATGCACAAACTGCAACACATTGTCCAAAATGTACATGTAAACTAGAGTTAGGAGTAACATACTCGATTATTCTGTCATGACACAAAATTTTCTGAAGGGTCAAAGTGTGACAGCAAATTAAAATTCTTGATCATATAAATATATTATGTTCTATAATTGGGACTTTTAAGAGATACATATAATATTATTATACATGCATATTATACCCAGGGTGATTTTTTGCAGTGTTAACACCAAAAAAAATCCTTTTTCCTTTACCCAATATTCTCCAATGTCTAAGGAAAATACTTCGTCTTGAACATACGTATATTGCTGCTGCTAGTGGTGTATTTGTATACTGGATGAAAGAAAATTGCCAATTTTAGACTTATTTGGGCTCGACCAGAGTCCTATTAGACAATGGACACCAGCAGTTATCAGGAAGTTTGGTTTTTTTTGTCATAAAATAACTCGGTCTTAAATAACCAGACAAATCAACACCACAAATGTTTCCACAAATATTCCCCAACATAAAGTAAAATTCCAAGAACAGTGTGAAATTTAGCACCAACAAGAAAAACGTTTCTAGGCAAAATAAATTGTTCAAAGAGGGACTTTCAGATTTTGTCAGCTGTTTTGGAGAAAGTAAATTGTAATGCAACAAGTATATATATAGCGAAGGACCAAAACACTAAAGATCTCACTTCAATTTCTCTATTTTCATCACAAGATTTAGGGAATTGCTGTGATTAGGTCTTAGATAGGCTTTTTACTGATGCTGCTTGTATCAGCACTTCAGATGATAAGTGCTAAATTTCGACCATGCACTTGCAAACGAACGCTAGTCAGCAGTATATACCTGCAGGCATACACAGGAGCGAAAATCAAACAATTTTTAACAGAAAATGGCATAGTAGAGGTTGAAAAATTTAAATCGTACCTGTGAGCATTATAACTATCTGGAAGGCATCAGTCCACAGTACAGCTTTCATACCACCCTACAACAAATACCAAAATGTTTGTCAGGATACACAATTAGGACCAATTCACAGACTTATTCGTGTCATTGAGTAACTTCTTCGTGCCCCATGAATTAGGGGGCCTGGGGTTCGGGCAACAGGAAAAATCCGGTGATGCCTCCTATGTGTTGAAGCTTTGTCAACGAGACTCAACATCATTATGAACCATAAGAAAATATGACAATCTACACAAAAAATTGTTGTCAGAGAAATTTGGGGGCAAAGTAAGAGTTCTAAAGAGAATTATTTCACACACCCAAAGATATGTTATATTGGTGCTAGCTACATTTCTGATTTTCCATCTTAATAATCATAGATGTCCCATCAGTTGGTGGTTTTATGCAATCCATAGTTAAAATGTATTCAATGACCAGTTATGTATAGGCTCCAATAACACCAAACATGCCAAAATAAACAGCTCTTGAGGCACAATAATCTCCTTCAAAAGATCTTGCCTGCAGTGCCCTCTTGTGTTAATGACAACTCTGGACGGACAATAACTCATATTCTCCCTCAAAAGAAGTTGTAAACAGAGCCCTCTTGTGTTAATGTTAAGAAAAGTAGACTTTTTGGCAGAAATTTACTGATGACCCTCAGGAAAATATGGGATGGCATGGAGAATACTCAGGTCAATACAAAACAATCCGTGTGACCGTTGCCAAATACATAAATAAATCCTCAGCAGTGAATCAGTAACACTCATTTGAAGAGACATAGTACTATTCAAAATTTAATAAATCAAATGAAAAAGTCTTACCAAAGTAGTGTAAAATGTGCAAACTCCACCGACCAACAAAACAGAGAACCAGACATTCAGACCAGTAACTGCAAAAGTAAACATAACTCAATTCCAATTCAATTCAAACTTTTTTAGGAAAAGTATAGTCCAACAGCAAAAAACAAATATAGCAAAATATAAACATTAGCACCTGCTTCTAGAGCCAGGGAAGGAGCATACAGTGCAATCCCCATGTACACAACCTGAAATACAAGATTGACTATTAGATTTGGACAGACATTCGAATCCTTAAATCAAAAATGTACAAAAAGGAAATAAAATAATCACCATTTGGAAAATGTATAGGAACACATTTGACAATCTAAGGGCTGTTCCAAATCTTATTTGAATATACTGAAAAAAATAAATGTTTCATATTATGCTACATAAAATATATTGTGGATTTTTTAAGTTTCTGTAATATGTATAGATCTATATAGAAAGTAACATGTATAATTGAGCCCTTTTGAAGGACAATACAATTAACATTGTGTATTGTGCATATACAAATGAAGTGAATATTGTTATTGTGTTACACGTTTTTGGCACATATTAAATAAATTGGAAACTATATGATATAGTCCTGTGACAGGAGATACATTATTTTTTATATTAGCATAATTATTACCATATGGGTATGATGATTATCATTCATGGGAGACTAACCTCAAAAATACTGGTAATTTGTAGATTGTAAAAAACTGGGACGTAAACATGAGCTGCAATGGGTATGGCGATGATATATCCAAAAATACTCCACAGCCAAATTGTGGAAAAAATGTAGATTTCAGCTGGTGTTCCAAGTAGGGTGATAGCAGACATGAAAGATGCCGTCAGTGACAGAGTGACCGGAAGAACGGTCATCGATCGACCACCAAGCAAAATTTCTGTTGTAGAGGATTTCCTTTGCTTGATGCCATAGAAGATGCCAATACCCCATGATATGAAGAGCACCAGGCCAAATACGAAATAATCAACCCAAGAGAGTCTGTTCACAGCCATTTTGTGTTGTCTGAAATGCAATTGGCCTGCTATTATATTACAATGTTCAAAATCTAGTTGTTTTCCGCTCCCTCTTTGACATAAGAATATTCAATTTTCTGTTGCGTTTTGTGTAATATATAATGGTTAACAAGGCACTTATGTAAGAGTTATAAAAATGTATTTGAGATGTCAACAGTTTTTTCTCTGTTTTTAGCGGCGTCAGCCAGCTCTTACCCTAAGCATTTTGGCTAATCTTGTTAGCACTGCTGAGATCGCCCTCCATCACCAAATCTCATTCAAACTTGAAATACAGACTCAATGGAATATTTCCTTGAGCCCAGTCGATTTTGGTGCTCAACTGTTACGATAAAGAAATTAATTAAGAAACTAAATAGACTGAAATTCAAGGGTCAAGGGTCAGGCGAATCTGATCGCTTCTTGCATTTCCGTGAGGGGGCGTGGCATGTGAACAATGATATTGAGTGGGCCTACAGACACATGAAATTGTCATTGTACCTGTATCAATTGACAGCTCGGAGGTGTTAAGTTAAATTATGATTAAAAAAGTGTAGAGCAATTCAAATGTACAAAGACACACAGCTATTGCTGAATCTTCTTTATTGCAATCAACTTAATTGTTGTAATTGGCAACAGAGACTAATCTTTTCAAATATATTTAGGGGAGAGCGGGGCACCATGAGCCACGGGGCACCATGAACCATGGCCCCTACAAAAAAAACGGCGAGATAGAACTGCTCGATAGGAAGACCATATATTCCTTTATTAGTGTACTACTGGCTAGGGTAGCAATCATAATCTTTCTTTTCAATGTAGGACCAAGAATTGAAAAAATACTTTTGACCAGTGAATTTGAGTAAAAAGTAAACATGTTGGGCGGTGGAACTTTTACTTCTGGTACTTCAACTATATCCGGCATCATCATAAAACTTAGTCTTCTTAGAGAAGGTAAGGTATGTGCTAAGATGATGTAATAACATTGATACTATGATAAACTGGAAAATGGTGATATGCACTAATAAATGAAATTTATAAATGGGGCACCATGAGCCACATGGAGATAGGGCACCGTGAGCCATTTTCTATAAAGTTTTAATGTACAATTAAAGCTGAATTGTAACAACAACTCTACAGTTGTAAGTCCAGAACTATAGTGCAAGACATCAGCAGCTGTTTAGGGCACATTTTTGCAACTTCATTGAAAAATATGTAAAATCCATCTGATCAATATTGTGGTGTATGCCAAGGGAAAATTTCAAGTAAAACATCTGGTTTATGAGGTATCAGTTCTTTACAGTTGAATGAGAAGGATAATACATGTATTATAAACAGCCCCCCATGCCATGGCTCATGGTGCCCCAGGGTCGGGGCACGATGAGCCGCTAGACTACATTTTTTAAAGACAATGTTTTGACTATTTAAGAATTAAGAATATATTGTAACAACACTGGATATTGTAGCCAAGACGTCTTGCTATGACTATATAATGCAACCAGCTATTTACCATTGAAACTTTAGGCTCAGGAGCTTAATTTCGGAAAAGCGGCTCATGGTGCCCCGCTCTCCCCTAGAGACTGACATGCAGACAGATAGACAGACAAGCATAAATACATTTGGTATGGATAGATCACAGGCCCAAGCCTTATAAGTCTTTTCTTTATCTGTCACTAGCATATTTATCTTTTAAAATGACACAATTCAAAAGTGTAATGGCCAAGGGACATGGGGACACCAAACTCCCTCCAGAGTGGAGGGACAGGCAATTAAAAATTCAATATGAAAAATTGCAAAGGGACAAGGAATTCACAAGTAATATGGCCAAGGGAATGAGGGACACAAAACCCCATCCAGAGCCTCACTATAGTCATGAACGTTTGACGCCGCTTAAAGTGCTTGCACGTTATTTTTCATTTTGAGATTATCAAGGAACATTGAATAATATAGGATACCAAATAAAAATGTTATTTGTTTATCAGGCAAATATATTTGAGAGTTGTTAGATACATGTTAATCAAATATATTTGCCTGCTGAATAAATAACAGAATAGCTTACATGAAGACATAAAAACAATTGTCACATTTCTTGGAATACAAATGATTATAGTAAAACTCAAATTTTTGTTAAAACACAATTATGTTGTATTGCTAAACACTGAAAAATATACCTAAGTGAAAAACTTTCTTACCTGTGTTGGGATGGATGTATCTTTATCCTGAATGTTTGAGCATGCAAGTAGGTTAGTTTGAGCAGCATGCATATTCATATAAACCCCACGGGCCTGGAATGCCTCACTTGGGCTTCCAGTAAACTTGCGTCATAGCCTATACATATTTATGAGATTTGCATGAGGGGTTTCTCCATTTCTGTTTTGTTAGATCATTTGACAAAAACATCTAGCTCGGATTTTATCCTTCACAGGGACACTTCATGCACAGTTATAAGGTTTTTTTAGTTGCATTCCCATCTACTTCAGAAAGGTATTGCATGTGTATGAAATTGATGATATTATAATATCAATTTGTGTGGACTGATTAACCTAAATCTTATATTTTAATTAAATTTATTGTATTTAGTCACATGTAAACCTCAATTGGTTTGAATAAACACATATATATATATTATTCATTATCACATATATATACATATACAATAATATAATGTAATACTGTACATATATGTAAATGGCACCGCCATGAAATTCGCGCAGCTCTTAAAAAGTTTTTTAGGACTTATGGTTTTACCATAACTTTCATTAAATTTATTTCATATTCAATGTATGAAAGGCTGTTATGTTACTGGCTCAAAGAAATTGAAAGATGGTTATATAGAAAAATGGAGAGAAATTTAGACTAGAAACTATTAGAAAGATAAAATAGATCAAAAATAGAATATATAGATAGATGCTGTCGACCATTGATGTAGAGACCATCACAGCACAGATTTTTGAACCTTTCTTGTGCTCAATTCGCTTTGCGTCCGGCCGTTTCGCTGCGCGAATTTAATGTTATACTGTATATATATATACAGTGTTCCACAAAAGTTCTTTGACAGCGGCATTTAGACAGCTGTTTATTGCAAGTGACATTTAGTTACGTGTATTTTGACCAGCAAATATGTCCGGTTTTGAAAGTCTTTCAGGTATAATATTTGAGAGGGAAAATGTGTGGTAGAATAGTTGTTATTTATTTGTAAATTTGTTTTTAAAAAGACTGCATGTCGGTGACAGAGAAAAGATTAGGTGTCTGATACTTGTACCAGGAATGTGTTACAGCTGTTCCGCCCAGTGAGAGCAAAATGGGAATGTGTTTTGGTCTTGCACTCTAAAAAATTTCAGACAAAATTGGTTTTTTAGATTCAAAATGGTTTTTTGAAAAACCAAATTTCAATGCAAAAAACCAACATGGATTTTTTTAAAAATCCATGTTGGTTTTGCATTGAAATTTGGTTTTTCAAAAAACCATTTTGAATCTTAAAAACCAATTTTGTCCCGACATTTTTTAGAGTGTGGTACAACGTCAAAACCTCATTACCCAAATCCCATGTAATTTCTGTGGGTTTCAAAGTTGCAGCATAGTTGGCGAAACAATAAACAAGAGTACAAATCAAGGAAAGGAAAAAAACAGTAGCATATTTATTTGATGATTTCAAGCCTGATATACATAGCACCACTGACAGCAACTAAATTACATTCACACTGAATTATGATAAAACTTTAGTGAAAAAACAGCTGCACACATTTATTTAAAGCAAATAAGGTTAAAAATGTTGCACCGGAAACAATTTTTCAATAAAAACTGTGAAATAATCTGTAAACACAATGTTTTCAATATGAAACAAGCACTCACTTTGGCAATGATACAAACTTCAAAACTATTATGCATAATTTTATTGTAATGGTAACATATTTGACATATTTGATGTTCAAATAATAAATGGATGATAAAATTGCCTAAAGACTTGACTCTTTACATACACTGTATATTTGTGGTTGTACTGAGTCCATGCTCCCATCAGCAGCATAATTCACGTAGGCAGCTTCCGATTTCTTGCTTTGATTTGCCCCGATGTCACCATCTTCATCCAGGTGTTCCTTGCTGGTCGATTCTGTGGAGGGTTTCTAAAATATTGATGAATATTATTGTTGCAATGGTCATATGGAATATTAAGGTGGGCTGAAAAAAAACTTTTTCTGGAATTTCAATATGCCAGTGGTATAGACAGTTGGCTATGGCCAAAAAATGAAAATTGGTGCAAAGAAAATTGTTGTGGCATGCGACTTGTGCCGGGCCACTCCGGCTTTTATTAAAATGCTAATTTTAAGTCATTTTGCATGCTTTTTTAGACCATTTTTTGGCCTGAGTCAGCTTCCTTGGTTTCAGAAAGCTCAATGGCATACTTAAATCTTCTTTGAAGGCCATTTTGTATATGAAACACCATAAACAAGTTGCCTATATATATATTTAAGATATAGCCATTTCTGGGTAAATGTTGGGAATCAAAATTTGGCCTTTTTTGCTAAAAATTGCCTGAAAAAAATTAAATGTTTCGTAATTGACCCTACAAAAATTAATACAAGTGAATTGTTATTACCCCGAGTCCTCCCTAACACCCTAAAAAAAACTTCCAGCGTATTACCAGCGCCAATTTGTGGTTTTAGTTTCCAGAATAGGGAAAATTCTGTAAAGTCCGATTTACAGATTTTACACTTTAGGTCTTTAGCATCTTGTGTAGCCCTACCATTACATCTCAGTTATTTCATTGTTAAATAGGGATGAGGCCAGGTAATAGAGGTATCAGACAAGCCATCAACCAAAGCTCCAAGTGCAATAGCAGCTGAGCTACAAGGAGAAATTTCATCGTGTCGAACCTACAGCGCGTGAGTACATCAGACAAGATGTCCAGATGCTGCATCTCTTCAATTGTTATAACTGATTTGTTTGGACCATTGAAGTACATATATTGATGTTTTAACTAAATTAAAAAACCTAATAGTGGCAACATAATGGTAAAAGTCATATTTGGGGCATTTTGAAAGGGCATCTTTGTGGCCATATTGCATATCGTGCCAGAAGGGTTGAATAATCATTAATGACAAAATATGACTTTTTTGAGGCGAGTCAACATATTGTAAGAAACTCCATATTTTGACCATATGATACGGGAATTGTGAGTAAGCCATTTCCATTTTGGCTGCCATATTGGATTATGACCACAAGGGTTGTTCAGACACCTTTAGGAATATGTTATTTGGATTGCCTGACCCTTAAAACCTGTATTTAGACCCAAAATTTGAATTTGTAGGCCAAATAGAAGTCGAATAGTGACAAATTTTTAATTTTTGCGGCCATTTTGGAAAATTTCCCCTGGTGGAGTTAGCCCGATCTTTTGAGAGGGGTACCCTCACTAAATTTTCTTTTTTTGAACCCATCTAACAGAATTTGCATCGAAAATTGGTCACGGAACCTATGGGACGTTCCTCTACTAATGGCAAAATAATATCTGGAGGTTATGTTTTATTTATTATTCATAGTAAGTGAAATATTTGCCTGTTTTTATGAAAAAATGCTTGATTATTGACCTATGTAATATCTATGCTGACCTTCTACAAACTTTGAAAGCCATAAAGAATATCAGGACTAGATGGGACATCCTTGACATTCCAAAAATAGGTTATTTGATCAAAATAATTGGTCATTATTACAAGGTATGCAAATACTGTAACATGGGGTGAATCGGGACAGAATTGGCCGTTTTTCTGTCATAGCATGGACAAAATCAATCCAGATATCAAAATTTGGTGTCAAATTGTGTCTGGGCACACGGTCTAAGTATCCCTAGAAGCTTGAAATGTTATCTTTAATTCCCAATGCTCAAAGCCCAGAAAACCATTGTCCCAATTCACCCCTCACTTTGGGGTGAATCGGGACAGAGACTAATCTAAATAACTAGTCCTTCCTATCCTGTTTTATTGATTTACACTCATGAATAAACTTTAGAAAACATGTTTAGCACCCCAAAAAGGCACTCTTAATAAAATTTGAGTTTTATTTTGTGTTAAATATTGAGTTTTCAACAAAATGTAATAAATCACTGTAAATAGACAAAAATGCACGTATCTGCTAATTTTACAAGTGATGAATAAACTTGGACTAAATCCACAGCAAATGATGCCAATTTCAACAATTCAAATCCAAAATCCATAAAAATGAGCTGGATTGAAAATTAGTAAGGATTTTTGGGCCAGCTCTGTAACTCTGCCTTTCACTTGGATCCGGACCCAGGACTAAACAGACAAAATATCACATCTCAGCAACTCTTTTGCTTTCTTAAAACTGTTTGAATCAATTTGGTTTGTAAAATCTTTATTTTGCTTCCTTTATTTGATGTTATATCATATAATTTTTTATCAGGTTCCAAAAGTGCATATTTATCATCATTTTGACACTCCCATAGCATTTCTACAAGATAAAAATAATTTTGCAGCATGGTAGTACC
Source organism: Platynereis dumerilii (assembly GCA_026936325.1). Lineage (NCBI taxonomy): Eukaryota > Metazoa > Annelida > Polychaeta > Phyllodocida > Nereididae > Platynereis > Platynereis dumerilii. Next base: position 118,502,661 of record JAPTHN010000001.1, read on the forward strand.
CGGTCCAACAATATTTTTATGACATTCTATCACTGATTTCGTTTTTGGGTTATAACTGGGGTTATTACTGGGGCCGAAAATGACACTAAAATAACTCTGAAACTGAAAGTGCGTTAGTACTTGTTGAATATAGTCAATGCAAATGTACCTAAGTTTATGATTTTTTCCGTAATTGGCCATAACTATATACTTGACGTTTTGTGAAATTTTTGTGTCTGTATCTTTTATAGTTTTTGTGGTACAAGCAAAGTTTTGACCAGCTTGCGAAAATGTAAATTCTGCAGGGCAATGTTTAAGGTGCTGCAGCTTCTTGCCATCTGCAGGTAGAATTATGAAAATTCATCTGAATCATGATTGGAGTGTATACTAAAACCGTGCAAAGTCCTTGCAACAAGTAGAAGTTGTTGTTTTTTTAAGATAAAAATTATTTCCTGGCTTGTCCCGATTCACCCCAGTGTTCCTATTCACCCCATATTACGGTACCGATGATTTTGAGGTCTGCTGCAGGGGAATCGCATGTTAAACTTCAACAGCTTTGTGCCACCTCTAAATATTAATTGATTTTGCTGAAATTTTTACTCAATACCTTCTATAGTTATAAGATCACAATGCAAGATTCAAATCAGAGAAATTTAGAAGAAAGTGTTTTTGGACCACCCTAATATACTGTATATGAACCAGACATTTTGTACACCCTACCCAAATAAACACAATTGCATTCAGAATGCATATTTCTTAAGGAATTAAAAGAAAAACTTACGAAGTTCTTCTCAATCTTCTGCACACTGACATGCACACTCTTCCACTGCAGTGTTGAGACTAAAACTCTGCCTTAAACCTTCTTAGTAGGGATTTTTCCCGAAGGGACTAAAAATTTAGGGAGGGTCCCTTAAAAGTGCCTTAAGAGGTACTAAGCTAAGGGAAGGCCCTAATAAAATAAAAAATCCTTTTCAAACAAAAAATATTAGCTGGCTGTAGTAATAACAGATTTCAAAATTTATAACTGGTGGTTTTGTCATTAAAATATCTCTAAATGGAATACCGAAATCACTTTAATATGGCAACCCCACGGTCGGAAATATAAATCTATGTACGTGTCTATGCATCTACCGATCTATCGAGCTACGCCTTAGCTACGGTTATGGCCACTAACTGTTGGCCTCTAACTGTTGGTCAGTTGATCATTAACTGTTATTCATTAACTGCTGTTCAGATGGTCACTAACTATTGGTCACTAACTGTTGGTGCACTAACTGTTGGTCACTAACTGCTGGTCACTAACTGGTGCACAAACTGTTGGTCACTAACTTTTGGTCACTAACTGTTGGTCAGTAACTGTTGTTCAATAACTGTTGTTCACTAACTGTTGTTCACTAACTGTTGTTCACTAACTGTTGTTCACTAACTGTTGTTCACTAACTGTTGTTCACTAACTTGTAGACCACTGACAAGCCTACATGAATGGATGATACAAAATGCAATAAATAGGCCTATATTCCAAGGTAATATTTTGAGTGGCCTTAAGGCTTAACAACAGAAAGAGCCATTTAAGGCCCATTTATTGAGAAATTGTCCCACATGCTGTCATGGCATTCTTGCATGTGTATCCTCCTTCCTGTAGGCCTGCCAGACGTAGTATAAATTTATATACATTTAAAACCTACAAAGGCTTAAGAAGATTTGCCTATGAGTGTGTGTGAGTCACTCATGTCACAGAAATTTTGCAATGAGGCCCCCGCCCCCCACCATTTTCAATGATGTACGCCACTGAATGGGAGGGTTTCCCAGGTCTAAAAATAGCTTTCTGCCACCGACCAATCAGATCAGTCGTCTGTCAACAGCCAATCAGACTTGACCTTACATGTGCGGCCATATTGCTCAGGTGTAGCCTCCACATTGCTCAGGGCAATCGACCCTACCGGCGCCTCCTTTAAGAGCGCAGGAAGTCCAGCGAGTTAAGTAGGCCTGACATTTCAAATTTTCAATGCAGTAGCCTTCAAGACTGCCACCCCGACAAATCCATATGTACCTATCACAATTTTCTCATAATAATTGCCTAAATATGAAAAATAGTCTGAGTGCAAACACTGTAAAACTGCCCAAATAAGTGATAATGGACCCGACAATCTCCATTTTGAATTCTGAGGCAAGGGATTTGATTGCCCAGATGGTATTTATGTGATGTCATTAAGCCCACTGGTTACTTTTGAAAATACTAGATTAGTTCTAGGCAATTTTGCAGCAAACTACACTTGTGTAATTGTTTACAATACTCAATACTCCAATGATTGTTTTCAAAATTTCCCCAACTTTATGATCAGTCTCATTTTCCAACTCATCAAGGTGCCTGTATCATTTTTCCGATACCACTCTCTCATGTGTAGGTAAGGTGGCACTGTTGTTCCACTTCCTGTTTGATTATAACAATGTCTTGTGAAAAGCACATGTTTGAAAAAAAGTCAAAATTACTATGAATCTAATTGTTGTCAGCAACATAACACAATGCAGAACTGCCTATGTAATCATTGTTGGTTATATCTATGCTAAAGTACATATTCAGACTTCTTTGATTCTGAATAAAATGGCTTCAAAGTTGCAAGGTAAGTTGGCAAAAGGTTTCTGTGTTGACATGGTTTAGGAGAATTTTGATCTCTTACCTTGCATATTGTCGTCTACAGGGCAATACGTTTATTTTTCCCTCTCCAGGTATATCCCTTGCAATGAAGGTTTAGTAAATAAATAATTCCATGTTTATAAATCGACTTGAAAATGTCTCAATTGAGATATCTTTGGCTAAAAGTCCATGGCTCAGCTCTGATATCTTCTGCTTTGACAGTGTTCATGAGGCTCTTTCAAGAAACAGGTGACAAGATTTTAATCTTGTTGTATTGTTTTGCGCTGATTGCTGGCTATAATCCCCTGTCTTGAGCCTCAGGTCAATAGACTCTGAACTTGACACCCATTTAAATGTGATTAAAACTCGATTCTCATTCAATGGGTTGTGTGACCATGTCTCTGTGGAGTTAGTCAGGACATTGAAATTTTTTAAAATATTGACATAAGTTAATGAAACAACTTTTCAATTTCTATAGCTACATAAACAATCTAGGATTCAATGTTCTGTTGTGGTTTCTCTACAAAACTCTCTTACATGGTCACACATGATGATCAATTGCATTTGAGGGATGGCTATACAGTGAGGAAAATAAGTATTTGACCCCCTACCATATTTTCTAGTTTGGGCACTTGTGCTTGCTCCAAAACTATGAAATTTCTCAGGTAGATCTGGTCGGACATTAAAAGACACGTAATGCACAAAATTAATTGAAAGAAGCATTATGTGATATATTTGCATAAGAATCCCAATAGTCTTCGGAAATAAGTATTTGACCCCGTCTTTTGCAAAGGGTTTATAACCAGACTTTTTACAAAACATACACTTGGAGGACTATCATAACTAAAAATTATTGAAATAAAAACCTATTTCAATTGTTTCCCCCCGTTGTTATTTAGTTTTGAATGCCCTCAATAACACCTCCTATAAGTTTTGGTAATTTTTTCACTTTGAAGATGCGCGGTTGAAGAAAAAAGTATCCCAAGACACTAGAGACATGATTTTTGACTGACACAAGTCTGGTATTGGTACACAGATCCTATATAATGATCTAGGGGTGAACAACTGAACATTTTAATAAATGATGCCATTGTATGTGAGTAAACGGAGGAAGAAATCACCACTGGAACATGCTGGTCTGCTGTGCCATGACAATCTCACCTACACAGGTGTCTGTGTGTGCAAAAATCATTTTAGAAAGTCCTAGACTAACCAACAATGAGTGAGTGAAAGCTGTGAAAGCAGTCTGCAACATTGCCAGCATCAGATAATGACCAGTACAGTATGTCGCAGTAGGCCGATGTGATGCACTGCTGTCATAGTGCCTCTGTTGCAGAAGAATCATGCCAAAGCTTCCTTAGAATTTCCCCCAATCATCAGCAAAGTAGTTCCACATGATCAATTATAAATTCTAAGCAATCTTTTGCATGATTCTTCTGCACAGAGGCACTATGGGTGCACAGCATCATCTCAGCCTGCCGAGATATATTGTACTGGTCATTTCCTCTTATTGGCAGAGTTGCAAACTGCATTCAGAGCTTTTGCCAAGTCATCGTTAGTTAGTCTAGGACATTCTAAAATGGTTCTTGTACTCATGGACTCCAGTGTAGATGAGATTGCAGTGGCACTGCCGATCGGCATTGCCCAGTGGTAAGTTTGTCCTTTGTTCACCTAAACACAATGTTATGAATTATTGAAATTTTCACCCCTAGATCATTACATAGGGTCTGTGTACCAACATCAGACTAGTGTCAGTAAAAAATCATGTCTCTGGTACCTTGAAATATATATTTTTTTCAACCAAGCATCTACAAAATCAAGAAATTACCAAAAAATTATAGGAGATGTAATTGAGGTCATAAAAAGCTAAATTAAATGGGGGGAAAACAATTGAAATTGGTTTTGATTGCAATATTTCAGTTATGATAGTTTTTGTGTTTGTTTTGTAAAGTCTGGTGATAAACCCTATGCAAACGAAGGGTTCAAATACTTATTTCCGAAGACTGTTTGGATCCTTATGCAAATATATCACATAATGCTTCTTTCACTTAATTTTTTTGCATTACCTGTCTTCTAATTTTGGACCAGATCTACCTGAGAAATTTTTTTGGAGCAAGCGCAAGTGCCCGAACCAGAAAATATGGTAGGGTTCAAATACTTATTTTCCTCACTGTAGCTACACACATAAATAATATTCAATACGGAATAGAACAGATTTTTTATTTAAAGCCGTTGACATAACACCATGTCCATTCTGTTAAAACACCGCATCCGTTCTGTTAAAACCCGCGTCCGTTCTGTTAAAAGCTCATGGCAATTTTAATCATTGGGTCCTATATGATTTTACAGCAAATCACATGCTGCAAACCAAAGCATGCAGATAAAGGCAATGTCCAAAGTGTTTGTCATGTGGTGCCACATTACATACATATTATACAACAGTCAAATTTAGTTGTTTGAGCAACTTTTCCAACATGATTGTCTTGTTTTCACATGTGACTCATTTGGCTTGTTGTGTGTTCCTGTGCTGGGTTTTTGTCGCCATTTCTCATTTCTACAGAATTCTCATTGTCTTTTTCATACTCGGATTGAAAAGCATCATTAGAAAGTCCATTTTCAGATTTTCCACTGGTTGTCCACAGGTCTGTCTTACCCAACTTGTCATCATGACCGGTTTCCTGAAAGAAATCAAGATAAATTGTTCTTTATTAGATTACTGAGTGAACTATCTTCAGGTGCTTCGCTATCTATTTTGAAAATATCATACTTGTAGGAAATTTTTTAATTACTTTTCTGTTGCCATGGAAACACAAACTCAGTGCACCCAGTGCAGCAAAGTTTTTAGACCGATTCCTGTAGATTTTCTGTGTTTTTGGTCATAGAATTTACTGTATATAAAAATGTGATAGGGTTATGGTTTCAGCCTCAAAGGTATATTCAATTGAATACCATACAAATATTTATATTTTAAACTGATTTACTGAAATAATTAGGCGACAGCAAATCAATGAACTTCTTTGATTGGCGAATAGCAGTATTCTAAAAATAATCTCATTTGTTTGATATCTTTGCGGAGCATTCTGCTGAATCCAGTATGACATCTGTCAAAACATATCCATGTATCGTTCAGGCATAATGAGGTGAAATGTGAAATCTCACATGAAACCCTTTTTTTTTTCAGAACATTCCACTAGGGAAAAAGAACATATTTTTTGTTTTATTTATTGCAATTGAAATATGTGTGATGGAAACATGTATTGAGAATAATCCACATGTTCGAAATATAAGGAATTATGCAAACAAAAATAGTCAAGCAGGGCACAGTGACTTGGAGCCATTGGGGGCACAGTGAATCACCTTGTTTTCTTAAGTTATCGCAAGCAACTGAGAATAGCAAAAATGGATGACTGTTGCACACCTATAGAGTTAGCGACATGGACGGAACTGCTTAAAATTGATATACATTGGTATTACAGGGTGTTTTTGCAAATGAAATGTTCTAAAGACATTCATATGTTAAAAAAATTTGTTTAAACAGCAAACATTTAAATTTCTTTAAAAAGCAAATGACACTTTTTCACTTTAAAAAATACATTTTGCTGCCTTTATTTATGAAATTCAAGAAGTGTTTTTACTTTGCCAGCATGCATATGAAGTTTACACTTGTACTATCTTCCTCTGAAACCATTCATTATTGAAACTTTTTTGACCTTTTGCCAAAATGAATTTTTCATTCACTCTCCCCATCTTGGACTCGTAATCTAGGGTTGAACTGGTGCATGAGAATAGTAGAGAACACTATTAAAAACAAAAATTTCTATAAACTACCTGATCATAATCCACATTGCATGACAGACAGAGCTTTGCCTTCTTGGGAAAACAAGGCACGACCCTGGCAAGAAGAGGATAGTGGAGACGAGGGTCAACCGGCTTCTTCTTTGATGAAAAGCAATCTGAAAAAAAAAAAGAGCAAAATAATTCATGTCAAAAGAATGATAATGTATTTGTTTTTATACATATATATATATTTTTATTTATTTTTTACTTTTACCAAGAAGGGAACCCCAATGCAAAACAGCTTCGCTGATTGGGATATCCTTCGAAAATATATTCTCATAATAATTGTTTCATATCATGCTCCATTTTGAGATAATATTCTAATTATGACATTTTAGCTTCTTTTCATCTGCCACTTTCAATAATTCAAGTATGTACAAGTACAGCAAAACTACTTACTGACAATTAAACTTGCTATCACTCCAACTAGAACAACAGACCCCCAGGCAATGACACCATACCAAAGGTAGGAGACTGTATAGAGAGACAAAAATCCTGACCTGTGAAATAACAAATGAGAATTTCATTTACTTTTATATTTTGCTTTGAATATTTTTTACTGTCTTTTTTTAATTTATTTCCGCGGTTCGACAGACATAAGCTGAAAAATAGATAATGTTTTAACATATACACAGCCAACAATCACTGTCAATTTTGATGTATGATATTTATAGGTCATTCACCCTGGCTCTGGGGAGAGAGAAAATGTGATTTATCCAGCGAGGACCTTTGCCCGAGGTGTGATAAACACACATTCCTGATCCCGCGGTGAATAACCTGCTTATACCATGAGACAAACACTCAAACATATAAACATATCATATAATCCGCAGAATAAGTGGTCAACAAAAGAAAAAGGGATTTAATGCAGTGAAATATTGGCTTTTGATTCGCTGATAGAGGTGTCAAATTGTATGGGGCCTAAAATTCCCTAAATATATTTCAAACGGAAGAGTATATACTCGCACATACCTGTCTTCCACCTCTGGAACCGGGGTGGTCCAGGGACTCGCAGAAGAGAACTCCCCAGAAGTCAACGGTGTTGTCGTGTTCCACAAGGTGGCATTTTGCACAAGACAGCCCTCAATGCTCATTGGGGCAGGGTGTGACACCAGGAATCTTTTGTAAGCTTGAGCACCAAGACCAATCCATAAAGTGAATATAAGGCCAGAGTAAAGTCCTATCAATGCTCCCTAAATAGAAGTGACAGTACAAAGTTTATTACTACAAATCATTTAGACGTAGACAAAGAAATGGATTAATTGACCATGAAACATAGGCCTACCAACATGACATAAAGTAATTTGTGTAAAATCAGAAGAGTCTTTTTACAGAATTTCAAGTCTTAGTGACACTTGCACAAAGGACAGCCTTTAACATTTAGTTCTGGCCTTTTCAAATCTATACTTTTACAACTGGGTAAAACTTCATCTTCACTGTGGAGGGAATGGTCTCTCTTGTTAATTATCTTTTTTGCTTAATGTTTAGCTTTGCGATTGTAATCCAGCATATTTTATATCAGATTGAAGCCTTTCCCAATTAGTCTCTGACATATTTTCCAAGGCTTTTCCATTTCATATCGAAGGTATTGGGGAATTGGTTTATAAAAGGCAAGAGAGGAGTAATTCAACACTGGGGGGACGGTAGCATTGAAAAACAGAGCAATTATGGCAGGATCAACTTTCAGTCTTTAATACCAAAGACCATAAAAAAAATAGCCTCTTGTTCACTTTTTTGCATGTTATTATTAAGTGAACATTCTGTCTGTCTATGGACCTCAAGCATGACCATAAACAACCCCTCTGTACCTCCTTGGCAAAGTCAAAGACAGCTTGGAGAAAGACAAACAGGATTTTTAAAAAAGTGCTATCATTGCTGGCAACTGCCATCTGTAGATAAATTTGGACCTAAAAATGGAGAAATTCATGTTGACTGGTCTGCACTTTGTATACTATAGATCTCCAAGTTAACTTACGATGTGATTGACAAAAGGAAAGACTATTCCCAATGTGAATATTCCAAGCTGTGGTCCACCAATCATGCCAAACAAGGAAACGGCTGCCTGTAACATAAATGCATGATTAACGATTATATAGAAAGGGTAAGATTGCAAACAGGCACACAATGATTAAGTTCAGTTTACAGCAGAAGTCAAAAGGACTGATTCGAGTAAAACTTCAGTGAGTGAGGAGCTTGATTACGTCATTTTTTCAGGTATTTGATCGGCTTATTACAGCTTGAGGGACCTTGTAATTGGCTGGGAAATATCTATAACATATAAAATTACAAGAGAAACAAGATATAATTATATATAAAATATGTCATGTTAAAGCATACAGCCTACAGCTATGGCCATTAGTTTTCACTCAGCTGCTATGCTTCACTATGGGGCTATTATTGTGACCAATCATAACAAAGCAAAAACTTACTCAATCTTCACCAAATTATCTGGACTTATGATCTGCGCACGGGCAGCAGATGTTCTGATTAATTATTTAACAGAATAATTTTACATAATGACTATAATACAAACTACTAAATCAGTTTAAATACAGAGTGTGACCACTTTCAGTGTGCAAATATAAAAGAAAACATGCAATAACATTTGGATCTAAATTCTAAAAAAAACAAAAAGAGGACTCCAAAATCCTTTTGGATGAAGTCAAAAGTGATCATAAGCAGTGTTGGTCAATGGTCATCCTCCCCCATATTTTTTTTATTTTCTCAAAGAAAACACAGAAAGCTATTGGTGATAGATTGTGAAGCATGAAGACACACAGGCAATAGAAAAGCACATACCATGCAGTTTTGAAAGTTTGAAAGCGAAAAAAAAGCTAATTTATTATCATTGCCTCAATCACTTTAAAAAACTTACCTGCAAAACTCCTCCAAGCTGTGACGCAACATACGACATTGCAATACATACTACTCCATAGATAAAGGCTGTAAGAGACACACATATGTATTAAAAGGTGTACAACTTTTTAATGAATACATAATTCTGAATCGCATTCCAAAAAACGGTCTATAAACAGTAAAATGTCTGTTCAAAATCTGTATATCTTACAAAACCTTGTGTGAAACACAAAACATATTGATAGTCCTGATAAATTAAACGTGCATTATGACCAGGAAAATGCGAATAATAGGTGTGCATGCCCAAGGGATATATAGCCACTCAAAAAGATCCACAAATATATCCACAAAAGACTATACCTATGATTGATTCGGGCTTAGTCCTTTTCACTTTGTCCAAATATCCCATTTCACAATTAGCCTTAAAGATATCAGGCCAGATTCTCATGGGCCAGATTCTCATGGGCCAGTAGATGTAAAACTCGATTCTGATTGGATTCTCAGCTTGTCTAACAAAAATGCAGTCTAATATCCATTAGTCAATGAGAATCCGGCCTAGTATCCACTGACCAATCATTCCTTGGTGGATATTAGACTAGATTATCATTGGCCATGATGCCAGTCTGCATTCTCACTGGTCAGGATATTGGGCTGCACACCCATTGGACAAATTATTTACTACAGTGTCCCCTACTATGGATATTAGGCTGGATTTCCATTGGCCTGGTTACATTTATCCAAAGGGTAAAATCTTTGCCAAAATCCACGATAACATAAGTTAGTTGTGGCGAGTGATTCGGGCATGTATCCAAGAGATTGGGTCTTTGTCAAAAATCCGCAATAGTTGAAATGAGTGATAATGAGTGATTTGGACATGCACCCAAAGGACCTATGTTTTGCCCAAAGGCCTTGCGGATATTTTAGAGGATATGATGACTTTGGGAAAGGCTCTATAGTTTGACAAAAGACCCTATATGTTGCCCAAGGGCCTAATATCCATGCCCAATAGGCCTATTGGACACAATAGTGGCATTAACAGAACCTGCACTTACCAAGTAATTTAGTAACTAAAGAAGCTCTGCTTTCTGACATTTTAGGACAACAGTATGGCTTAATGAGATCTTCCAAGGTAACTGCTGACAGAGCATTTAAAACTGTTGAGATTGAGCTGTAAAGAAATTTGATACACACATGTTTATCTGGCAGTATATGCGAATCTTTCTTCTTTTTTTTCATGCAGGATATTCTTGACAAACACACTCATTTTCTTTGTCCTCATATCGTTGTAAGGACTGGAAGTGGGGGAAGTTTATACAATAAAATTACCTTTTATCATAATTTTTAGGAAAGTCCAGGCAATTATAGGATGTGACCTCACTAATTGGATATGAGTATCGAGTAGTCATCGGAACATGGAACATTTTGGCAATCATTCATATTTCCATGGTTGTATATTGGAAAAGCACTATTGTCAGATTCCACATAATTACATGTACATGGGTAATAATTTGAACTTTGATTAGCATTGAATTACTATACATGCACAGTTGATACCTTAATGTTCCACTGAAGATGGAGGCTATAAAAAGTCCAGGGATGCCTTTTAGGTAAGCCAGCTTCAACATCACATAATAGGGCAAGATCTGGAGAAAAGCATTGTATTATCAACAAAGGTTCACAATCTTCAATCATGAACTTTATCTGTAGCTATGTAAAAACAGACAAGGAAATTTTATAATGTACCTGGTCTTTGGAGGATATATCTCCATTGGACAAGGGGTCACAATTCCTGAACTCAGCATAACAGACCATCCCACAAACCCCACAAATGAGGATGAGGACGATGATGATAGGAAGACTGACCCAGTATGCTCTGGATATGAAAAGAGCTTCCAACAGTTAGAATCAAAACACATTGGCATATATGCTATTTGGCATATGTAATAGGTCTGTCTCTATTGTAGTTCTGAATTTATGTGCAGATGGCACGTGTCTCCAAGCAACAGGAGCTCTGATGGAATCCCCTTTGCCTTTCAACAAGGTGCTTGGTGTTGTTGACCAAGCCAAGGAGTCTATCTTAATGAGTGTGTTTGTTGACTGTTTGATTGTTTGTGCCAGCTGCACTGTATTGTATGCTCTCAAAAGAGAAAAGTGTGTTGTTATCTTACAGATTGAGGAATTGTAACTTGTTAACAACCAGATTGTTATTTACCATTGGTCACAGGATTTCACTTACTTTGCAAACAAACCAGATGATATGACAGGCTTTAAAATCTTGGTCAGGAATTACTGCCAAACTCACCACTTTCTAGCTTACACAAAATAAATTTCAATTTCAGCCTATCTGATACAAAATTTTTTCAGGGATTTAATTTTGAAGGAAAAAATGCACCCACTCTTTTCTTTTGGAAGTTACACCCCTATTTGTAGAGCTCCCTTAGTGGGACGTGCCAGATACCCCCAAAATATTATAAATTTGTCTGTAGGTCTATGGCTTCTGTAATTAAGCTGCTCTAATTTTATGATGGTCCATCAAAAACTCTGATGACTAGATGGGTATGATTTTTGGTTGAAATTACAAAACGTTTTGTGGTGCTAAGTCGCGGTTTCTTATATTTCAAATAATTTTCACTACACAGGAGTAATTTTTACACCATCGTTCTCAGCAGAAAATAAGCTTCAATTTGAGTACCAACAACCTATATTTCCGATAAGTTTATCTCGGACCAAGGAATTGCGGTTTTCAGAAATAAAATTCTAAAAAACTAGAATTTTTTCATGTAGGCAGATATAGAAAAACGAACAGAAACTCGTTTTAATATAACTATCTGGGCATAATGAGTTTGACTTTCAGACCTATATGACGAAAATTGACGAAATGCAAGTTATTTAGAAAAATGACATATTTTTTTCACATATCCAGGAGTGAAAAGCAGTGGCTTTATGTTTTGTAAGTAAACTCATCAACATTAAAAACGCACACATTTTCAAAGTATCATAACTTTTGAAGCATTATATTTATGTTGATGTAGCTTGGCAAAATTTCTTATTAGCTTCTCAACTAAAGATTGTGAACGTTTGAAGTGGATCCATGTATTTTTCAAAGAGCCAGGCATGCTTTTGTGACATCATGTCAAATTTGGAATTTGTAAAATTGAAAAAGGGACAGGGGAGTAGTGTACAGATGTTATCACTTTATTATTGATCTCAAATGGTCAAAACAGAAGTCCAACAAGATTTCAGCTCAAAATGTGACCAAAAACAGGATAATTGCCGATGCTTATGATGCTAAAGTGTTGAAAATTATGTGACAAACAAATTCGATTTCACCAAATTGGCAGAAAAATCGACCAAAAACTCACAAAATCCCATAAAAAGTTTAAGTGACCACCTTGGTTATTTCCACACTCCAGTCTCCAAATATTGAGCTGCGACAGACTTAACATGAAATCGATTTTGGACCAATTTGCATCGGTTGTGATTTTGGTTTTTGGACATGTTGCACTAAAAGTGACCTAATTCAGCCGTTTCATATTTTTTCTTTATGAGATTTTCTAGACTCTCATAAGAGATGTTAACTGACATCAGTGTAAAGTTTCATGGAAATATCTACATAGCAAGTTAGTTTTTAAGCTGTTCCAAAATGTGTGGGTTTTTAATGTTGCTGAGTATATGATCCCAAATATGCAAAGCAAGGATATTTCTAAATCGTATCATCAGCTCGAGACAGTTCTTTGGAGTTAGGATATTTCCGGCTCCTTCCTAGCTCTCCTCTTCTGCCTAAAAGCTCCTGTCTCCTACCTAACTGCCTCCTAGTACTTGCCTCTGCAACGCCTCTTCTCTCCTTACCAAATATCGAAAATGATATCGTGATAGACAACTTAACCCCTAATATTGATATCAACCATTTTACCCAATATCGTGCAGCCCTACTCTATGTGGTTTTTTTTCTTGATTTTTGCTCTTATAGCTGTTTGCAGATTAGCAGTCCAACAGTTTCAAAATGAACTTTCACCTTGGTCTTGTGATGTCACTGCCTTAAAAATGTTTTGTTTGTGTCAGTTATGGTGAATCAGTTGATTCAGTGCTTATCATGTTGAAAGGAGCAAAAGTGACAATAAAAAAACTAATTAAATGACTGAAGGTACTTGATCAAATAGGAAGATTAGGAGACCAACAGAAAACTGTTAATGACGTGGCAAAGCCAGTTTTTGAATTGAAAATAAGAAAATTAATTTTTCCAGTGCACTGCAAATCTGCAAAGAGCTCTGATACTTCTAGTATTTCTTCTAGCAAAAAGTAAAATACTCCAGTTGTAGGCATTGATTAAATTACGGTGGCCTGTTAGGGCCACTTGTTTTCTAATTTTTTTTGCGTTATTTCGCAAAATTATTGCGTTATTTCACAAAAGTTTTGCGTTATTTCACAAAAGATTTGCGTTATTTCGCCCCCTGGGGGCGAAATTTCGCAAAACTGGGGGCGAAATTTCGCCACTTGGGGGCAAAATTTCGCATCTTTGGGGCGAAATTTCGCATCTTTGGGGGCGAAATTTCGCATCTTTGGGGGCGAAATTTCGCATCTTTGGGGTGAAATATCGCACCTTTAGGGGCAAAATATTGCAACCTTTGGGTGAAGTATCGCAAACCAGGGAGCGAAATATTGCAAACCAGGGAGCAAAATATCGCAAACTTGGGGCGAAATATCGCAAACTAGGGAGTGAAATATCGCAAATTTGGGGCCAAATATCACAAATTGAGGGGCGAAATTTCACAAATTGGAGGGCGAAATTTCACAAAATAGAGTCATTGAAGTGGAGCTCTTGCAAGTTAAAATTGTTTTAACGAATTGACTTGAGATTAATTCATTGAAGTAAATTAATTTTTAGCCAATCATATTTTTAATTTTTTAACCATTTATCTATCTTTTTACAATCAGTCTAAAAACTCTGATGAACTGGACACCTTTAGTTTGATTAATATTGTAGATTGCTTGGTCAAGGCAATTAACTATCTGTTTATTATAATTGATTTGAGCCTGGTGCTCCTACAGTATGTGCACTCTTTAATCACAATTTATTGAACTGGTCAATTGTCTTTCATCAATGTTTTTAATATGAATTGCCTTTTGGTTTTAATTTATATTTTAACTGTCTAGTTCTCATAATACATAATAATAGGTCATGTATTTTATATGAAGGTTCGTGAAATATTTAATTGTATGATGACCATCAGATGGCGTGAGACTTAAATTTTAAAAAGCTGTATCTCTGCCATGTTATTCCTTATGACTCAGTAGCAGTTTATAGGTGAGAAATGCGTAAGTCTGCTGAGCCCTATAAGACATCTATTAATTACGATTTGCTCTCTGCCGGAGTACCTTACAGGAAGACACTGAATTCATTATTGCGTTTGCCAACATGCAATCAACTTTGAGAGATGTTACCTATGTTAGGAAAAGCTACCGGGTCCCATGCTAAAAGTATGAATATGACACATCATCTTATGACTCACAAGGCACAAACATAACAGTGAAATGGTCCTCTCTTTTTTTTTGCCTAAATTATAATGAAACTGCTGTAACAGTAATAGATGGGTCTATTTGGCTTCGAAAGACAACAAATGGTAGGGAAACGTTTTGTGAAATAATGCAAAAGTTTTGCGAAATAACCAAAACTTTTTGCGAAATAACCAAAACTTTTTGCAAAATAACCAAAACATTTTGCGAAATAACCAAAACTTTTGCGAAATAACCAAAACTTTTTGCGAAATAATGCAAAAGTTTTGCGAAATAATGCAACAGTTTTGCGAAATAACCAAAACTTTTTGCGAAATAATGCAAAAGGTTTGCGAAATAATGCAAAAGTTTTGCGAAATAACCAAAACTTTTTGCGAAATAACCAAAACTTTTGCAAAATAATGCAAAAGTTTTGCGAAATAATGCAAAAGTTTTGCAAAATAACCAAAACTTTTTGCGAAATAACCAAAACTTTTGCGAAATAACCAAAACTTTTTGCGAAATAACGCAAAAAGAATTAGAAAACAAGTGGCCCTAACAGGCCACCGTATTAAATGTTGTACATACAAGCCATTTTATCAAAATAAAACGACTCATTTCAATACATATAGGCTTACTTCACTTGGTATTAAGGGCCATCCATACAATGTTGGAGCGGGGGCAACGAATTTTACTCCCCGCCAATAATTTTTTTTTTTAATTTTTCACAACAAAAGTGAAGACTAACTATTTTTCAGGATAGAGTGACAAACATTTTAATCTCCATTTTAACGTTACAGTACTCTAGCTACAGATGAAAAAAATGTTCATGTCCTGAAAAAAGTTTTTCAGTGTCAAGTTTTTTTTAACCAAAAATTCATAGCCCCCCTCCAAGTATCATATGGTCCCCAACTATTTCACTTACATTTGTGCTTTTCGAAGGGTGGGTAGCGACAAAGCCCTCTGGATCTGGGCTTGGTTTGCTGCGTAGACAGGTAGCCACAGAAATGTCCCTCCAAAAAAGATTCCCCATATAGTGTGACGAACAGTGGGATCAGGGTCAAAACTGGAAGAAATATACATTGAGTCTAAGTTAGCCGAGAAGTCAAAAATGGCCTTATAAGACAGCTCAACAAAACTAAGTCCCCCTTTAAATAAACTTGAATATCTAAAAGATTCCATCTCAGATTTTTATGACAGCTGGAAGAATTATAGGCCTGTAGTGTATATCGACCCTGAATGAGTGCACTTGTCGCTTGGTGGCATTATTCCTGACTGAGTCAGCTGCCTTCGAGTGAGCCTACCCTTGTTTTCACAAATCTGTGGCTTTTCCAATGGATATGATAAATTTCACCATGCAGGGGAGCCACCAGCCAGGCACACTTCAGCAAGTGACTGGAGAAGATGTTTTCTCAATCCCGTTTAGTAGACAACTGAGGACTTATTTTGCATAATGTTTACTGTTCAGGTTCAACATTCGTGAGTGCCCAGAACTGGGCTTAAAGTTAGAGGGCTGCACATATATATACCATATCTGTCTATGCAAAATCTTGTGTGAGATAGGCCTACAGAGCTGTCCATTGTCATCAATTTTAAAATGTTTATGACGATCAGGAAAATGTCAATAATGAGTTCAGCTTTTGTCTCATTTGCACATGAATAGTTTGTGTGGACAACTGCTAATGTTCATTTTGCCTCAGACAGATGCATGGATTGTGTCAATTTTATTTGTTCATTGGCCTTTTGGATATGGATATGGGTCTGCCAGCTTGATACAGATTAAATGCCATGAAGCAGAAGACGATTCGAAATCAGACTTGCGATTGATATCACTATTCACTTACTTGGACCAAACAACTCGTTTACCCTCCTTGAGGTATTCCCAAATTTTGTCAAAGCCATCAAAGTCCTTTTCACCCTGGTACAACACAGCTACTAAACCTGAAACAAATTTTAAAACAAGAAACTTTCATCAAGCTACTCACAAAGTGATGGTCTGAATTCCACAAAAATAGTTTATAAATGTTTTTCTTGAAGACTTCACGTTTTGTAATTGAAATTTTGTAACTGAACCTTTAGGTGATGACAACAGCCTAATCACTCCCCCACATCAATGCTTTTCTTTTGTATTTGGCCACTTCTGGCTCAGACACCTGACTCACCAGCAAGTGGTCAAAGGCAATTCTAATTTGGGAAAAATAGTTCTCTTTTGGCCTGCGGTTTAATGCAGAACTATGAGCTCAAAAAGGCAAGGAAAAATGTTTGTACAGTTAAAACTAATTCAATGTGCATATTTATGAAATAAGAGAAAAAAAAGAAAGGCCTATTAAAAAGACAATTTACATGCAATTTGAAGGCTGATAATATTGTTTGGATAAGATGTGCAATGGAGCAAAGCTCCAAACAATTGTGTTGTCTTGTAAGCGATGTTTGGTTGATCACACCTAATCTGACAGTTTTGTTAGATAAATCAAAATAAGATCAATGGAGGATTCGGTCAATCGTGAATAAACCTCAATGTATAAATGCTGGGTTGACTGAAAACCAAACCAATAATGAATAGGTTTAAATGACAATATGTGAAGGTAAACTGACTTCTTTGGGCTTAAAAAACCTTCTAGGGCCAAGGTAAACCTCCACTACATCAAAATGTCATCAGAGTGGTGACTACAACAGGACCAACCATCTGATATTTGCTGCTAAGTCGTGCCATGCACCCGCAGTCTGGAGAATTCTTTTTCATGGTCTGAATGTTGGACATTCTAGGTTCGGGAAAAGCTTTGCTTCCGATCTCATAAACTAAGCCTGCAGACATATGGCATGACGTGGTATGAGAGTCATAAAAATCATTGAACTTTCTGCTCTACATAAAAGACAGACTTAAATTCTCTGTACACTTTTTGTATGGTACTGGTTAAGTTGTTATTTACCTGAAGCACATATAAATTGAAAAAAAAAACCTGTCTACTGATAACAATCTCTTCTATGCCACATAACAGGATTTATACAAATGTGTACGAGCTATTTCGCGCAACTTCTCTGTTGTGTGCATGATTATCAATGAATGCAAAGTTAAATAAGATACTGGAAGTATTTGACTTTCGATTATATTCTACTAAGGTCTAGTTTCTTTCTGCACAAAATCAGTGTGATTGGCACTGATTGCATTTTTTTTCCTGATTTTGATGAAATAAACTCAGCATACCATTTTCACCCTCGGCAATGTATACATACATTTTTGAAACATAGATGTAAATTAGAAGATTCAGTGCATTATATTTACGGCGCTATGTGTTCTGCATCTTGGTGCAGCAACTTTTCAATAAAAGAAGCCCCCCTATTATAATCCTATGGCAATTTTTTAATTTGACCTCTATATTTTGAACTAAAATGCCAAAAACGTGATCCAAATCATATTTACGTGATAGTCATAAAGTGAAGATGGTTGCACAATTTGTTTGAGCCATGATAGCTTGCTGTTTTCAGTTATGATAATATTTATGTTGTTATAACTTGCAAACAACAAGCTATCTTGGCTCAAAGGAATTGTGCAACCATCTCACTCAATCAATTAAGCTAACTCAAAATTCAAAATTTACAGTGTAGCAAACAAACTGATTTTAACACAATATAGCATAGTAGAGGTGGAAAAAATTGAAATCATACCTGTTAGCATTATAAATATTTGGAAGGCATCAGTCCACAGTACAGCTTTCATACCGCCCTACAACAAATACCAAAATGTTTGTCAGGAGACACAATTAGGACTAATTCGCAGACTTATTCGTGTCATTGAGTAACTTCTTCGTGTCCCATGAATAAGGCTAGGGCAGGGGCAACAGGAAAAATCAGGTGTTTACGCTTTGTCAACATCATTATGAACCATCAGAAAGTAGGATAAGCTACACAACAATTTTTGTCAGAGAAATTTGGGGGCAAAGTAAGAGTTCTAAGGAGTATTATTTCACACATCCCAAAGATATGTTGTATTGGTGCTTACTATACATTTCTGATATTCCATGTTAATAATCATAGATGTTCCATCAGTTGGTGATTTTATGCAATCCATAGTAAAAATTTATTCAATGACTTGTCATGTATTGGCCCCAATAACACTAAACATGCCAAATAAACAACTCTGGGATAGAGGCCTGTAGTGCCCTCTTGTGTTAATGACAACTCTGGACGGACAGTAACTCATATTCTCCCTCAAAAGAAGTTGTCAACAGAGCCCTCTTGTGTTAATGTTCAGAAAAGTAGACTTTTTGGCAAAAATTTACTGAAGACCTCAGGAAAATATGGGCTGGCATGGAGAATACTAGGGTCAATACAAAACAATCCATGTCCAAATATATAAATAATCCTCAGCAGCGAACCAGTAACACTCATTTTAAGAAACATAGTATTATTCAGAATTTAATACATCGAAAGAAAAAAGTCTTACCAATGTAGTGTAAAATGTGCAAACTCCACCGACCAACAAAACAGAGAACCAGACATTCAAACCAGTAACTGCAAAAGTAAATAAAACTCAATTCTAATTCAACTCAAACTTTTTAGGAAAAGTATAGTCCAAAAGTAAAAATAAAAAAAAACAAATTTAGCAAAATATGAACATTAGCACCTGCTTGCAGAGCCAGGGAAGGAGCATACAGTGCAATCCCCATGTACACAACCTGAAATACAAGATTGACTACTAGATTTGGAATGATATTCAAATTCTCAAATCTAAAATTTACAAAACTGAATAAAAATAATCACCATTTGGAAAATGTACAGGAACACATTTGACAATCTAAGGGCTGTTCCAAATCTTATTTGAACATACTGAAAAATATAAATGTTACATTTATAATATTCTACATAAAATATGTTATGGATTTTTTTAGTTTCTACAATATGTATAAACAGAAAGTAACATGTATAATTGAGCCCTTTTGAAGGACAATACAATTAAGATGTGTGTATAGTGCATATACAAATGAAGAGAATATTGTTATTGTGTTACATGTTTTTGGCACATATTAAATAAATTGGAAACTATATGATATAGTCCTGTGACAGGAGATACTTTATTTTTTATATTAGCATGATTATTACTATATTGGTATGATGATTATCATTCATGGGAGACTAACCTCAAAAATACTGGTAATTTGTAGATTGTAAAAAACAGGGACGTAGACATGAGCAGCTATGGGTATGGCAATGATATATCCAAAAATACTCCACAGCCAAATTGTTGAAAAAATGTAGATTTCAGCCGGGGTTCCCAGCAGAGCGATAGCAGACATGAAAGATGCCGTCAGTGACAGAGTGACCGGAAGAACAGTCATAGACCGACCACCGAGCAAAATTTCTGTTGTAGAGGATTTCCTTTGCTTGATGCCATAGAAGATGCCAATACCCCATGATATGAAGAGCACCAGGCCAAATACGAAATAATCAACCCAAGAGAGCCCAATAACAGCCATCTTGTGTTGTCTGAAATGCAATTGGCCATTATATTACAATGTCCAAAATCAAGGTGTTTTCTTCTCCCTCTTTGAAATTAACTTTCTGTGGCATTTGTGTAATCCAAAATGGTTTACCTGGCACTGATGTACGAGTTATAAAAATGAATTTTAGATATCAATAGTTTTTTCTGTTTTTAATTTTGAGATAATCAAGGAACATTGAACAATTTTGGTTGATTACCATAATAATTATACAAATTCTGTTGTTTATCAGGCCAATATATTTGAGAGTTGTCAGATACATGTTAATCAAATATATTTGGCTGCTGAATAAATAACATAATAGCTTACATGAAGACATAAATTAAAACAACTGTCACATTTCTTGGAATACATATGGCTATGGTAAAACTCAAAAGTGGGTCATTCCATATCAATTCAACAAATTTCCAAAAATCTTCCCACTCGACCCCCTCAGATTTGTCTGAAAAAATTCTTTAAATAAACCTATAATAGTTTAAAGGATGTGTGCCAAATTTTAGCTCATTATCTTTAAAAATAGTTTTTCTTAGAAAAAATATTAAAGGAGACAAGGTTGAGGCTGTTTTTGCACTAATTTTAGGAGCGTCAAATGGAAACCACTTTTCAAATGTGAATATCTTGAGATTCAACAAAGTTACGATCTTTATTTTAACCCGACATCTTATCTAGGGTCATAAAAGTGGATTAAAGCTATTTTTTAGGAATATCCTACATTTTACATTCTTTTTAAAGGCATTCAAAATGGCCGACCCATTTGGCGCAAATTTTTGTGGCAGCATTTTCTAATCATCCGTTCTCCTAAAATATAGTTCATAGAAACTTCAAATCTTGGGTTTTCACTGTACTACAGTACTGTAAGGGAGAATGGTCATCAAAGGTCATCTAAATCCCATAGTTCCCTAGAAAAAAATGGCCTCAAATCTGGACAAAAATGCAATTATCTTGATTTTCAAAGCTCAATTGCCAAAATATGACACCAGCTGTACTGCAGTTACCAATGTCAAACCAGTGTCATTTTCAAGGCTATATTGATAGAAACTATTGACATTGATTTCTTTGTGGCACTCTTATTCGTTTAGGTTGTGTGAATTTTTTATCATAACTATGATTTTAATACTTTTTTTTCGTTTTTGATATTTCTTTTCTTATGAAGGTGTCAGTAGAAATGCATCCTACCCCCAAATATGACCTCCAATCTATATTTAAATAAATAACTAATTAATTTGTCTCATTCATTAATTTTTTTGATATCCAGGAAAAATTTATAAACTAATTAAAAGTTGTACAATGCCGTCATGAGGTATTTTTATAACACCGAAATATGCAGATTTTGAAGAAGACTCACTCTCGATGATATAATATCATTAATAAATTATTATTAGCCGATTATGTTCTTTAGATGTAAAAGGGTGATAAAACAGTTAGTAGGAGAGACCGGGGCACGTTGAACCATCCACAATATTTTTTTTATAAGAGATGTCATCCAAATCTCCAATGAATTGACCTTTTGTAGTATTCTTTTAGCCGAAAAGTTACATGAGCATTGAAGGAAAAGTACACGTGAGTGGCATTTCCGGTTTCCTGATTTTCACCACAAAAAGTGATTTTTGCAAGTCTCAATTGCTATTGTCACCCCTCCTTAAGTATGAGGGATCTAGTCACACAAGTCTTATCAATTAAGCCCTTCTGGCTGAAATGAGACTTGATACAATTATCATCCGGGCAAATCAAAAAAGTATTCATTAATAATCACTCTGCAATAACACAAAAGTGTGTTTTATTCCATGGTCCAACTTGCCCCACATGGAGATCCAACGTGGCCCGGCTCCGGGGCACATTGGACCTTAAAAAATGTATTTATTTATTTCTCTCCACAACTATACAAGGCAGATCCACTTGGTTTGGCATAAAGGTAGAGTGAATGTTAAAAAGTCAGCCAGTAAATCAATTTTTCTTGATATTTAGAAAAGTTTTCGATTGAGAGGCAAAAAATTAAAAAAAAGGGGATTAACAGGCCCTGGTCTCCCCTCCTTTTGAAGTCACATCACATTAAAACTTTGCACACAGTGCCAACTTTAATATAACTAACTTCAAACAACTTTCGGTGCACATCCATGTCATTCCATGACAAAACATTTTTTAAGCACTCAAGTCAAATATAATATGTGTTTTCTGTAAAATCTAAATGTCCTGCTGCAGTTACAACAGCAGCTAACAGCAGCAATCCAGTCCAACCAGAGGGAGAGTCTGCAAATTCATTAAAGGAACCCTTTAAAAACACTATATGCAGGAGGAAGAAAGGAACGAAGGAAGGCTGGAACATATAGATAGATAGATAGATAGATAGATAGATAGATAGATAGATAGATAGATAGATAGATAGATAGATAGATAGATAGATAGATGGATAGATAGATAGATAGATAGATAATTAGATAGATCTAGTGTGATGGTGTATATCCATATAAATAGACAAACAGACAGAGAGGTATATGTTTAACAAGAGCAGGTACTGGCTCCACATCCCCCATGCCCTGCACAATCTACATCAACCTCAACAACAGTAGTGTATTCCCACAGTTTTCATGAATGTGTAGTTCCATGAACACCACTAGGGGCACAATAGTGCAAACCTGCATGTGGCGACACCTATGAATGGCCTGGCTTACCAAATTTAGAAATGGTGGCAGTCCCAGTCATGCTCACAAGGATAGCTGGGAAATAAGTTAGCTTCCTACATTTGTATGATTTAATAGTAGATTTGGCAAGTTAAAGGAGTTATAAGAACCTGTGGAAAGTATGAACATTGTGTATGGTGAGGTAAATAATTGAAGATTATTGATGGAAACCATGACATGGAGACTGAAACCATATCCTCCATGCCATAGCATGGGGGGTAATTAGATATATAGGTAGATAGACAGACAAATAGGTTGGTAGATCGCAGAACACTATGCAGCCCCACACATTCCTACTAGATAGATAATTCTCAAGCACCTCTAAAAGTGCTTGAATGTTGTTTTTGCTATGTTTAAGAGTGGGTCATCTTTCTTTTAAAACATTGCTGTTGCATAACCGGGGCAGGCCTACCAAATCAGCCTATAAGTGAAGTTAATTTTTTCAAAAATTAGTGATTTATCTAAATATAGATTGGAGGTCATCTTTGGGGTAGGATGCATTTCTACTGACACCTTCACAAGAAAATAAGTATCCAAAATGAAAAAAAAGTATTAAAATCATGGTATTGATAAAAAAATCACACAACCTAAACAAAGAAGAGTGCCACGAAGAAATCAATGACACTGGTTTGACATTGGTAACTGGTGTCATATTTTGGCAATTGAGCTTTGAAAATCAAGATAATTTCATTTTCGTCCAGATTTGAGGCCATTTTTCTAGGGAACTGAGATTGAGGTGACCTCTGATGACCATTTTCTCTTACAGTACTGAAGTACATTACAAACCCAAGATTCAAAGTTTCTAGGTACCATAGTTTAGGAGAACGAATGATCAGAAGATGCTTTCACAAAAGTTTGCGCCAAATGGGTAGGCCATTTTTAATGCCTTTAGAAAGAATGTCAGATGTAGGATATTCCTAAAAATAGCTTTAATCCACTTCAATGAGCATAGATATGATTTCTGGTTAAAATAAAGATTGTATCTTTCCCAAATCTCAAGATATTTATATTAGAAAAATGGTTTTCATTTGACGCTCCTAAAATAAGTGCTGAAACGGCCTCAACCTTGTCTCCTTTAATATTTTTTCTAAGAAAAACTATTCAAGATAATGAGCTAAAATTTGGCACACATCCTTTAAACAATTATAGGTTTATTTTAGAATTGTTTCAGACAAATCTGAGGGGGCCGAATGGGAGGCATTTGTTTAATTGACATGGAATGACCCAAGTTTGTTAAAACAGAATTCTGTTATGTTGCTAAACACTGAAAAACACACCTAAGTGAAAAACTTTCTTACCTGTGTTGGGATGGATGTATCCTTATCCTGAATGTTTTAAGCATGCAAGTAGGTTAGTTTGAGCAGCATGCGTATTCATATAAACCCCACAGGCCTGGAATGCCTCACTTGGGCTTCCAGTAAACTTGCGTCATAGCCTATATATATTTATGAGATTTGCATGAGGGGTTTCTCCATTTCTGTTTTTTTAGATCATTTGACAAAAACATCTAGCTCGGATTTTATCCTTCACAGGGACACTTCACAGTTATAAGGCTTTTTTTTAGTTTCATTCCCATCTACTTCAGCAAGGTATTGCATGTGTATTATTCATTATCACATATATATACAGTGTTCCACAAATAGTCTAGTCATTATGTGAAATGACCTAGAACAAATTGCAACACAAATGGTTCCAGTGGCATTTGGTCCCTAAATATGTCGAGAAAGACATACTAAAAGTCCTGGAAAATCCATGTGGTGGAACGCCCCAAATTAGCCATAAATCCAAGATGGCCGCCATAAAAATCATGTTTTTTGCAAATAACTCAGAAACTATTAGATATAGACCCCATATGTGTATGAAACTTGAATATAAACTTTGGTATTACGGACATTTTGACACTATTCCCATGTCTCTATCTCTAATAGTTCTCAAGATATAGCATATTTGAATATCTCTGATTTTACAAAAAAAGCTGTAAATCGCCAAAAATGTCATTTATGAGTCATGATTCTGAATACTTGAAGTACGACCTTTACCTTACCTATTAAAGATGCAAAAGGAATGACTTATGTTTAATTTAACACCCCAATCATGTCTCTACCTCTCTTCAATCCCCTGTTGTGCCATATTTTGCATTTGGAAGTGTTCCCTCGAAATTCCATTTATTTAGCTAAAATTGGCATGTGAAGCAAAGTGCTCATTTTGGGTCAGAAATGTACGAAATATTGTGGGTATGGAATTAAGCCTATTCTGAGTTACTGCATGTGTAATGCTAGACATTATTAAACTAAAATCACTAAAGAATCACACAGAGAATCTGAAATAGACAAATTTTTCCAAACCATATATTATCATCGATTTATGTCACGAGCGTCAATCAGCGCCCAGCATCAAAAGTTTACCGGCAATTTATGAAGCAACTGTTTACTTCTCTGAGACGTATGGCATATCATTTTAAAGCTCTCAGGGAGATCTATCTATCCATGTGAGAATCACACCTGAACCAGTGATGTTGTTGAGGCCGGACCATTAAAGACTGAGGCAGCAGCCTCTAAGACCGAGACCATCGAAGTCTAGCCTCAAAGCCGGCCTCGAGGGCCTCAAACACTGGCCAAATGACACCCAAGACCAAGGCAATACCAAGGATTTGGAACCGAGACTGAGCCAAGGCTGAGGCCATCAAAATATGGCTCTGAGGCCGGCCTTGAGACATTCAACTGAGCCTCTAACCCTTACGGAAGTGCGAAATTGGCCTAATTTGCATTACATGAATGAAGGCCTGTTCATTGGCTAGCTTTTGGAGTGTGTCTGGCTTAACAGTCAATTCTGTGTAAATTAAGAATATACGTTAGTCTATATAGGTGACAAAATTAGAAGTAGAAAAATAATAAAAAGTTTTGCTATGAGATGTCGAAATTACACCTTTATGATTACTTAGCTCATTTGGAGAGGCAATGTTATGAAATTTCGATAAAAATACAAAAACTGAACAAATGACAGATTTTGGACATTTATTTGGAATTTTTGGTTCTCAAAAATGAATGGCAATGACTAAGTTTATAAATTTACACAATTATTAAATATATATATGAGAATGTGTGACATGATTGCCTTGCACACATTAGTCATATGACCATGTTCAAATTGAAGATACTTTTTTGGAATTTTTACCTTTATTTCTCGAAGTAACACAAGTCTCCAATCACGTTTCAGTCAAGTTTTGACTTTGTTTAATAAAATTTAGTGACATGTGCTGAGATATATTTACACGAAAATATTTATAAATACAATGAATTAGGGCATCATGGCAGAAAAGCTGCCAAAAGCCGAGGGTCTGCTGCTGTGCAGCTTATTTTTTTACAAAAACCTTTTAATTTGCATTCTTGAGCTATATACGGAAACATTTCAACCACGAGTGGAAGTATGTGTCATTGATAGACATGGTATATCAGTGCTTGTTAATCTATTTAATCCATCTATTTAATCCATCTATATACTAGCATGTGACAAGTCCAAGAAATGCTGTGGACATGTGTGTTTTGATATATTTGTCACAGATTCTATCAAATTTGACAGTTGACCATGAAAAACATTTCATCAAAATTCACAGGGTGTTGTTAGTTCCATAAGTTGCAGATTCTTATATATTTTTATATCATGTCTAACCACTGGAAGCACATAGTAACAAACAATGTATAACAGTTTGTGATCACTGCTACATGGTTGTATTCTAATTTGAATTTGCCATGTGACTTTGGAATAGGCTCCCACTAGTTTTGTATTTCTTCAAAATATTCAAATACTATTTATATATAAGAGAGAAAATACTTTGCATGCCAGAACATTTCAAAATAAGTGAAATGTACAAGGTCAACTATTGCGTTGGCACCATATCTGCGTGTTATTTGCAAAACGGCTCTTCTTCTGCAATCTACAAATTCGAATTTCATACATTTGTATTGTCTATAGGGTAGGGTGGCCCAAAAAACAAAATTTTTGATTTTCTATTCGCATACCCCCTCATTTTAGGAGAAATTGCGAAAAAAGCACCCTGTAAAAATTTCAAGAAAATCGGTGAAGTCTTAGTGGTCTCTCAAGGCCCCTCCATTCTTAGCAAAAAGGAAAATTTCAACCATTTTCGCCAAGACGCGGTTCCTCATAACTTCGTCAATTTGTACAGTACTGCATTTTCATTGCCATGGTTGGATAGGTCTCAAAAAGAGCTTCAATTTGCATACCAACATTATTGGTCTAAGATAATATCTCAACTCCCATAGGCTCTTCAGTTTACACTTTCCATGAATGAAATTGTTGCTGAACCACCGATCCTGATAATAGCCAGGCTTTTATTTTTTTTTGTTGTAAATTGCTGTGATTCTTATTTTCCCAGTTCCAGAATGACCAAATATTAAAAAAAAAAAAGATTTTTGACCATGGGAATGCCCTATTTATGAGTGATGAAATTTTATGTTGAAGTTTGTCGCAAACTCATAAAATAGCAGGGCCTGCAGGGGGGGAATTGTAGTATTTCAAATTCATATCTTCATCCAAATTTATTACATGGCAACATGATGGGTACCACCAGAAAGACAATATTCTTATGTTTCACATGATATAAATTATGTTGTCCTATATTTATGTCTTATGAAGTTAAACTATGAAATGCAACAGCCCCTCGCCGATGTTTTCAGCACTTTAGACAAAATCTAACATTAAAACTTTACAGCTCACAAAGCGGGTTTCTCCATGGTAAAATTTTTTTTTTATGTTTTATCGGGTCATCCTGCCTTTTGGAGAATAAGAACATGTTACTTGACAGTGAAATTTAATGGAAATCTTTTCTTGAACAGGTTTAGTCATTCAATAAACGCTTTTGCACATAAGCACTGTTAGCTGAAGAGTCCATGGGAGTCAAGATATCATCCTAGACCATTAATGTTGGCATGCAAATTGAAGCTAATTTTGAGACCTTTCCAACCATGGCAATTAGAATGTTGTTCATTAAAAATTGACAAAGTTGTGGCAAACCGCGTATTGGCGAAAATGGTTGAAATGTTTCTTTTTCGTGAGAATTGAGGGGCCTTGAGAGACCACTTAGACTTGACTGATTTTCATGAAATTTTAACAAGGTGCTTTTTTCACCATTTCTCCTAAAATGAGGGGGTATGCGATGTGAATTTCAGAAAAAAATATTTTCCTGTACATTTTTAGGCCACCCTACTATAGGGTATTATTGCTATTCATGCGCGTGATTTCAACACAGAAACTGGTGATGTGCCTCACTTTGTGCTTGAAACTGACAAATAAGGAGGAGACTAGGTGATCATTTCGCCCCAAAATTTCACTTTGTGAAGTGTGATTCTGTGTATGCCTTGATTTTTTCTGAAATATTAATTTGGAAAGCTGCATATATTAACATAAATATTACTTCTAACTTTGAAAGGTATATTAACTTACATATACTTAATTTACACAGAATTCAGTGAATACGCAGGGCACACTCCAAGAGCTTGCCCATGAACAGGTCTTCACTCACGTCATGTAACTTAAGCCAATTTCGCAATTTCACACACTTCATTAGGGTTAGAGGCTCAGTTGAAGGTGGCGTGGCCGGTCTGGGGGCCATATTTTGATGGCCTTAGCCTTGGCACATGCCTCAGTTTCTAATGGTCAGGCCTCAATCATATCACTGGTTCAGGTGTGATTCTCACATGGATAGATAGATCTGTCTCAGAGCTTTAAAATGATATGCCATACGTCTCAGAGAAGTAAACAGTTGCTTCATAAATTGCGGTAAACTTTTGATGCTGGGCGCTGATTGACGCTCGTGACGTAAATCAATGATAATATATGGTTTGGAAAAATTTGTCTATTTCAGATTCTCTGTGTGATTCTTTAGTGATTTTACTTTAATAATGTCTAGCATTACACCTGCAGTAACTCAGAATAGGCTTAATTCCATACCCAAAATGTTTTGTACATTTCTGACACAAAATGAGCACTTTGCTTCACATAAAATGCCAATTTTAGATAAATAAATGGAATTTCGAGGGAACACTTCCAAAAGCAAAATATGGCACAACAGGGGATTGAAGAGAGGTAGAGACATGATTGGGGTCTTAAATTAAACAGTTATTCCTTTTGTATCCTTAATAGGTAAGGTAAAGGTCGTTCTTCGAGTATTCAGAATCAAGACTCATAA
Organism: Platynereis dumerilii; assembly: GCA_026936325.1. Classification (NCBI taxonomy): domain Eukaryota; kingdom Metazoa; phylum Annelida; class Polychaeta; order Phyllodocida; family Nereididae; genus Platynereis; species Platynereis dumerilii. The sequence goes on from JAPTHN010000001.1 coordinate 118,531,842, forward strand.
ATGACATTTTTGGCGATTTACAGCTTTTTTTGTAAAATCAGAGATATTCAAATATGCTATATCTTGAGAACTATTAGAGATAGAGACATGGGAATAGTGTCAAAATGTCCGTAATACCAAAGTTTATATTCAAGTTTCATACACATATGGGGTCTATATCTAATAGTTTCTGAGTTATTTGCAAAAAACATGATTTTTATGGCGGCCATCTTGGATTTATGGCTAATTTGGGGTGTTCCACCACATGGATTTTCCAGGACTTTTAGTATGTCTTTCTCGACATATTTAGGGACCAAATGCCACTGGAACCATTTGTGTTGCAATTTGTTCCGGGTTAGACCCAATATTTTCATATAATGACTAGACTAAAAAGTACTTTGACTACTGAGATTAGTGAGATTTAGCTACGTGTATTTTGACCGGCAAATACAACCTGTTTTAAAAGTCTTTCAGGTATAATAGTTGAGTGGGAAAGTTTGTGGTAGAATAGTTGTTATTTATTTGTAAATTATCTCTAAAAAGACTGTTCATCTCAATAACAAACCAACAAAAATGTAAAGCTGGCAAATGCTTTTACCTCAAATTTCAGTAGGCAAGTTCCATTATTTACACGAAAAGTGAGGTCAGTTTCACAACGAAGTTTGCATTTTGTGAGTCATGATGCTGAAGATGAGTCAGGATGAAACTATTAATTTCAATGGCACCTTACAGCGAAACACTTTAATTAGAATTAAAGTGGACTGTGGCACTGTGAAAATGTACTTCGTGTGTCATCATGCTGATAATTTGTCATGATCAAACCCAATACTTTCAATGTTAATTTGATTTAAGGAGACTTAACCCACTTGTTGGTGACAGCCAAACGAAAGGATTATGCATCTGATTTTCACTCTAAAATTTGTTATGAGAAGTCAAATGGCTTACTCTTGATCATGACTAATCAAACAGCCTCTATGTTTCCCGTGTTGAAAGTAGAGAAGATGACACTTCATCGGCTATCACAAGTCACGAAGTGCCATTTTCACAGTGCCACAGTCCACTTTAATTCTATATCAAAGTGTTTCGCTGTAAGAATAATAGTGCTACATGTAGGTTAAAGAGAAAAGATTAGGTGTCTGTTACAGCTGTTCCACACAGTGTGAGGAAAAATGGAAAATATTTCGGTCTTGGCACAACATCAAAACTTCATCACCCAACTCCCGTGTAATTTCTGTGGGTTTAAAAGTTGGCGGCAATAGTTCAAAATAAACAGAGTACAAATCAAGGAAAGGAAAAAGGCTGTAGCATTTTTATTTGATGATTTCAAGCCTGATATACATAGCACCACTGACAACAACTAAATACATTCTCACTGAATTATGATAAAACTTTAGTAAAAAAAACAGCTGCACACATTTATCTAAAGCAAATAAGGTTAAAAATGTTGCACCGGAAACAATTTTTCAATAAAAGCTGTGAAATAATCTGTAAACACAATGTTTTCAATTTGAAACAAGCACTCACTTTGGCAACGATACAAACTATTATGCATAATTTTATTGTAATGGGTAACATATTTGACATATTTGATGTTCAAATAATAAACGGATGATAAAATTGCCTAAAGACTTGACTCTTTACATACACTGTATATTTGTGGTTGTACTGAGTCCATGCTCCCATCAGCAGCATAATTCACGTAGGCAGCTTCCGATTTCTTGCTTTGATTTGCCCCGATGTCACCATCTTCATCCAGGTGTTCCTTGCTGGTCGATTCTGTGGAGGGTTTCTAAAATGATATGGATGAATATTAATGTTGTAATGGTCATATGGAATATATAAAAGGGAAACTCACTCAGCATGACATTGTACATAAATGAAATATTAGAGGTGCCGTGGCCTAGTGGCTAAGGTGCTCGTCTGGTGACTGAGACGTTGCAGGTTCAACACATATTTTGAGGCTCTGGATGTGGGGAAGGACAGGAAACTGAAAAGTAAAACAGTCAAAGGAGAGAGGCGCACACAACCCCACCTATGCAGAGCCTTTATTTTTATACAGTACTCATTCATCAACATTCTTGTGAAAGCTCCTGACTTGTGTTGTGCTGGTGTACCCCGGATCGGCCGGTGCAGCCCAACCTCCATCTTTGTGGAGGGAGCTACAATTTTATATTTGGTGACCGCCATATGATGATGAGATGAGAAGACTGGGAGTCTGGAACATACCCTATTAATTCAGGGATGCCGAGGGTGTTTCAGTTGCCCCAGAATAGAATACTGGATACAAACCGCCTCCATTTAATGTCCCATGGGCTCGGACTAACATGAGTTCCTGCATGGGGTGAGAGCCCTCAAAGCCAATGGAAAAGCGTTCTTAACCATTTGGCTAGGGAGGATCTTGTTGGTTAAAAATATTCATGGTAATTGTGCATGGCAAGCCAAATTTTATGCACATATTATTCTTTCCTCTTCTTTTAAGAACCTGAAGTACTTAATTTGAGCTGCAACTTTTTGCCTTGACTGAAATGCACTAGCCCTACCAAATTATGTGGAGATCAAGAGATCCGGGAGTCATAATATGGAATGTATATGGGCTTGTTTTGCTGATAAAGTCGCCCTTAATTTTAAAGAGACAGTATAATTACATTTTGTCATGTATAGCTGTTGAAAAAATGTGTAAAGATTGAATACTTTGAAGTACACAAGTACTTTTTATGACCGTTTAAAAAGTGTGGCTTATTTTGTAGGTTTTGCCTTCTGCACACTGATCATTTTTATTTTAAAATAAAAAAGTTGACCTTGACCTTGACCTAAAAAACACTGAAACGTCCTAAAAGAAGGACATGTTTGAAAAAAAGAAGTACGCCATTTTGAATTCATATACCATGGTTGCAATACAGTCAAACCTGTGTTAAGCAGCCAGTCAAGGGAATGAACAAAAGTGGCTGCTTATAATTGGGTGGCTGCTTAATGGAGGTGTGATTTTGGAGCTGGCTGAAATCTGCAATTCACAGTGAAAACAATTTGTGAATGAATGGACATATTTTGGCCATAAAAAAAAATGATTTGAATTGAGTAAACTTTAAATAGATAACTAGCACATTGAAAATATACTATTGTAATGTGGCTACAATGAAATTCATATTTTTTCAGTTGTTTCTATGCTGGCCCTATCATGTTAAATGCAATTGGATGCTGGTTTGCAGTAATGTAACAAGATAGGGGTTGCTTAGCTGGCTGCTTAATACAGGTCAGGATGGTCATTTGGGGTTGAAAACACTGGCCTTTAGCCACAGACAGCAGGTTGCTGCTTAATCCAGGTGTAAAACAATGCAAAATCAGTTGGGAGGAATTGGAAGTGGCTGCTTACAGCAGGTGGCTGCTTAATAGAGGTGGCTGCTCGAGCAGGTTTGACTGTAATTATACTGGCGTCATAAGACATTAATTTTATTATGACAGAATCTTGAATGCAATTTTTTTATGTATTCTGCATCAATGCCAATTTAAAATTGTTGAAACACTATTTGACATTGATGTTTGTCTAATCCATCATATTCACAGACAGACTCCCGTGTTCAAAGGAAAAAAGGATCTATAGTGTCTATGAACATTATCAAGGGGGCGAAGATGGGACAAGGTGGTTCTCTCTAATGGTTCGGAGGCCATCATTTTCTATGTGCACATATGCCAGGGTTTCTATCAAATTCGGTCTGCAAACAAACTTAAGAAAACCTGTAAGCCCAGTTTTGGGACCTCTTGAGGGTTGATTGATGGGGATGGAAGAGAGAGCGGGAGTACTCAACATGTTACACATTTACTCCATGTGAGGAATCCTTCACTTGCCCAGCACAGATACTAATATAAGAGGCCACTAATTTAACATCTCATCTGAACGACATCCAGCAGGGATTTTTCTTATGAAGATTCCACTGAAAATTTTGGGGGTTCAAACCCGTACAGGCAAAGACCTTCAGCGGAGCAGGCAGGAACCTTAACCACTCTGCCACCCAGCTACCTTTATAACAGGAAAATACAATTTGAGACCTTTGCAACTTTTGGGCCTGTTTTCTAAAGTTGCGAAGGTCTCAAATTAATTTTTTTTAAATTTACTATGTATAATATAATCATTGCCTGATTAATGTTTTAAAGAAAATTTTTTCGATCTCATTAGTTACAAGTCTGAACACAAAAACCCATTATGCCCGTGGTCTCATCATGACCCACCTTCTCCAGTTATAAATATTATACTTGCCACACTGTAATCTACATGACAGGAAAGGACACTCTTTATTCTCTGCGGCAAACAGGGCATGACCCGGCTCAATATTGGATAAGTTAAACGAGGATCCGTCGTCTTCTCAAGCGTAAAGAAAGCATCTAAAAAATAACAATAACCTAGATATAGGACAGGAGCAAAATAGAACACCTAAAGGCTATTATATTTAATTATAAACAGTTCAACAAAAATAAGTCCCCCTTTGGATAAACTTGAATATCACAAAGATTCCTTCGCTGATATTTATGACAGTTGGCTAAATTATAGCCCCATATATCGACTTTACAAGTGTGTATTTATAGCTCAGTGGCATTATTCCTCACTGAGCCAGCAGCCTTCGAGTGAGCCTACCCATGTTTTCAAAAATCCATGGCTTTTCCAATGGATATGAACAATTTCACCATGCGAGGGAGCCACCAGCTTGATAAACCTCATCATGTTTCTGGATAAAATTTGTTTCTCAATCATGTTTAGAAGATAACTAAGGACTTCTTTTGTGACAGTTTTACAGTTTAGGTTCCTTGGATGCAATAACAAGTAATCTGAGTGGAGTTTAAACACCTTTTGGTAAATTTTTTTTTTGGAAAAACCAAAACTTAGGATTTTTGAAAAGAGGGGTACGTGCACTCGGGGTCTGCTGGCGCAGACAAAAATTTAGCAATAAAGCTACAAATACACACGCAGACTGTCAATATGCAGGCCTACAAACTGGCCAACCTTCACCAAAATCAGAGAAGAGGTCTTTGAGATATTCACGTTTTCGTAAAGGGGGACTTATTTTTGTTGAACTGTTTATATTACAGTGATCAATGCACTTTGATAAAGGAAAAATGAGGATCAGTTCACTGTGAAAAATGTTCTTTGTGATTCATGATAGCTGATGAAGTGTCATCTTCTATACTTTCAACATTGGAAACATAGAGGCAATTTGATTAGTCATGATCAAGAGAAGGCCATTTGACTTGTCATAACTGATTTTGGATTGAAAATCAGATGCATGATCCTTTTGTTTGGCTGTCACCAACAAGAGGGATAATGCTTAGTTCTCACGAGAGTGGTTAAGTGACGGCGAAGTTGTAGAGGTGCCAGGAACTCAAGTTTCGCCAACTTTCGGCGTTTCAAGCCATTTTTGGACAATTATATAGTCAATTAGGGATTATAAGTCGTCGTTGATGGCTCCTATTACGACAAGGCTCTCGTTTTCTACGCCGAATGGCTCGTAATTTCTGACGAGGCAAGAAGAGACTTGTGTCGGCGAGTTGTGAGGAGCCTCGGTGCAGTTCTATTGCTTCAATGTTAAACTAGATTCGCCCAATCTGCCTCTAACTTCGCACTAGCATCCTCTTACTTCGCCCTAATCTTCAATTACGCCCAAGCAAATACCTGTTACGGTGAAGTAAGTAGCTGTTTCGGCGTTTCAACAGCTTGTTTGCGTCGGCGAGTTGTTCTCTTTTTTCGACGAAGTTCCATTGACTCAATGATAAGTAGCCTCGCCCAAGCACTCTCTAGATTCGCCCAATCTGCCTGTAACTTCGCCCAAGCTGTCTCTACCTTCGCCCAATCATTTTGGGGGTCTTTCTGGTCTTTTGCATCGTGGCTTCTTCCTTCGTAAAGATTCAACCGGTTGAATCTTTCGTGAAGCAAGTTCTTGCTTCACTAACCTGTCACGTGACTTCTAGGAACTTTTGGCGAGGAAGTTTAAGATGCGCCGTAGACGAAAATATCGTCGCCGAATTGTTGAATGTAGTTTAAAAACCTCCCTCTTTCCTGGAAAAGCAAGAAGCGCCGCGACAAGAACCCTCTGTTACGTCTCCGTGTGATCTAGGCATAAGTCTACTTAAATCAAATTAACATAGAAAATAAAGGGTATGATCATGATAAACCATCGGTATGATGACACACGATGTGCCATTTTCACAGCGCAACAGTACACTCTTTTTCGGTATCAAAGTGGATCACTGTAATATGATTATATGTGGATTGTTTTGTATTGACCTGAATATTCTGCCTCCTATCCTGGCAGGAAGAATACAAGATCTAGGGTCAATGCAAAATAATCCATGTAGCAACATCTTAAGAGGTAAAATATGAGTTATTGTCCCTCTAGAGTTGTTGTTAACACAAGAGAGCACTGTAAGCAATGTCGTTTGAGGGAGAATACGAGTTATTGTAAATTGCTCTCCCGCGATATGTTTGGTGTTATTGGGGCCAATACACGGCTGGCCATGGAATGATGTTTGCAATGCTTAAAATAACAAAAATGTTAATAAATTATACATTCATGATTCAAAAATGAGAGTTATTGCAGATAATATTATTAAAATTATTGTATTACTCTATTGCTGAAATATCTGATGTGTTTTTATTCCAATGTCAAATCAAAGAAGCAAGTCACAGATTCTGTCCCACAATAGTTTTTTCATTCTTCATAATACAGTGTAATAGAATAAAATAATTACTTAAACAAGTCAATTACCTAAAATCAAAGACAAATCTATTGGCCTTACCTGCTATTAGACTAGCAACCACACCGACGAAACAAACCACAAAAACTGACAAGGCACCATACCACAGATAGGACAGGGAATATATTGCTAAATAGCCTGATCTGAAAAAAAATCAGAAGAAACAACATCGAATTAACAATTCCTGTTTGCCGGTGTATTCACATCAGAATGAGTCTTTATTTTAAAATTTCATTTATATTTTAATGAAGAAAAATGAAGAGCTGAATTGATTTCATATGTAATGGTGTCCCATAATAGCTATATTAACATGGCCTTGTGATGTCACCGACTTTGCAGTTTTTAATTTCTTGTTTCAGTTGATGTACATTCAGGAGATGTCATTTCTAGCAAATAATGCATATAGAAGATTTCAAGTGAAAACTGATTTTTGTGCACACTCAACATCAGTGAGCTGCTTAGCAGTCAACTCTGCCAGAAATCAGATGCAGCAACTGCCTGACCCCTAATATATTTTCACCAATGGAGGAACAGCTGCCCTAAAAACTGAAACATCAAAGTGTCTTTTATCACTGTTCAAAATTAATTTTATGCTATCTGTAATAATGTAACTGTAGTGACAAAGGTCTGAAGTCGAGGTTTTTGAAAAAAGCATTAAAGAACTGAATTTACTCATGCATGACCCTGAATTCTGTCAGTCTCCTCACAGCTAAAGCTGTTTGACAAAAAAGGACGGAGACTGGGGTCAGTCTGGTATATGTGTTAAGAAACAAACAATTGATTTAATTGAAGGTATGCACCTGATAAGAGGATTAGAAAAACTGTCAATCATGGCGTGACAAAGCCAGTTTGAAAGGTCAAAACGTTATTTCTGATGGACCACCGATCTGCAAAGACCTTTAGCAGGAAAGACTCATTTTCATTTCTGATTACTTAAACCATTCCTTCCCGTCTACTTCATGGTGACTCTTACTTGGCAGATGGCAGTGGACTTGATGTGGTAAACGTAGTAAAACTCTCAATGGTCGTAGCTATGGATTCCGGATCAGAGAGACTAGATGAGTTGACCAGAGGACATCCAAGGACACTGACAGAAGATGGGGTGAGCATTTTGTTTATTTCTTGTCTGTAAATCTGGCCACCCATTCCAATCCACAAAATAACAACAAGCCCAGTGTAGAAACCGACTAGAGCACCCTGAAATGCAAAAGATAACTTTCAAAGACGAGCACGACATTATCCCCCAAAAACTAGAAAATCAACAAAATTATATTCACTTATTCATTTGGCTCTGAAAACTAATATTGAACGCTCTTTCTTATATCGAAAAAATAAATTTCCAAGACTATAATGGACCAATGCCACAAGTTTGTAAAATTTGGAATTTCTGGTGAAATTGGCCAAAAAATCAATAATCACTGATATGCTTCCTATGTATCATTAGATTCCAAATCCAAAAATTTGAGGTTGTATATGCGTTTTTGTGACGTCTATGCCACATTATGCTAGTAAATTTAAATATGAATGTGAAGAAAATACTATCTTAAAATGCAGTTTATTCAAAACGAAACTTTGTTTCTTCAAATACATCTGCAGCAAAGACTTTTTAAGATATCACTATGAAACTTGTACACGTCTTGTTGAATAATATTCTTAAAATAAACAAAAAACAGATTTGTCATTATTTGCCTTCTCATACCTTCTATGGTGTAATTAGCAGGTAATGCCAAAAGCAAGCTTTGCACTTTTTGTCAGCCACAAACACAGGGCCATTATACCATGATAGGTTTGACTAAAAACCATATTGTATATACCAATGGAAAGCTAAGCTCAAGTGTAACAACACAATATCAAACAAGTGAAAATTCCAGCAAAGAGTCTTTATCACAAAGCATTTGAACAAGACATGTCCGAACATACATTTTTACAAAGTGTAAGAGTGACACATTTGTTGTCAGTGACAAAGACAGGCCACTAATACCATGATAGGTTACATTTACAACCGCGTTCTATAGACCAATAGAAACCTGGGCTCATGAGCAATAAAATCATATCAGAAAAGGTAACTTTCCTTCCACTAGCTTTCGTCAAGAAGCATGTAAAGAAGAAAGGTCCTCATAAATATGACAAAATGTGAGAGCGTCGCATTTTTTGTCAGTCCCAAAGATAGGGCTCTAAAGCCATTATGGGTTGGACTTTCTACCCTATTCTATGCACTAATACAAAGCCAGACTCATGAGCATGACAATAATACCAAGATTGCAAGAATTCCAGCAACAAGCCTTCAGGAAGTACCCGAACAAGAGAAGTCCCACAGAATGTTTGCAGAATATAAGAGCGTCGCGCTGTTGTCAGTCTTACTCAAGCCATCACAGCTTCTGACACAACAGCTTTATACCTGACAGACAAGGTCATAAGCAATGCATTGGTATATCAAATTTTCCGAAAATGTTTCGATCAGTGGTTTATCTGTGGCATCAAAAATCACATTGCACTTTTAAGCTTCACCCGGGACACACCAACAAAAAATATAGAAACATCCAATTGCCATTTTTCTGGATTCACAAGATGCCCACCTAATCAGGGAACAGTAATGCATTGCAATTTTGATCCTAAATCCATCCCTTTTCCTGTATTTGAAAGTTGTATGCAAACATGTTACATGCAGTACCACTGGCATATTGAAATTTAAAAAAAAAACAACTTTTTTTCAGGCCACCCTAACGTCACACTTACAATGTGATTAGCAAATGGAAATAATATTCCCAGAGTAAAAAGTCCAAGTTGTGGTCCGCCTATCATGCCAAACAAGGAGATGGAGGCCTGCAAAAAGATGACAAAACATCACAGAATATTTTGCCTTAAATGCATATCTTTTATGTATTGAAATTTGCAAGAATCGTCATAGAAAATCAGATTAGAAAAAAAAACAAGCTTTTCTGGGCCTTGTTTTTTTTCTGATAGCGTAACATTGCCATAACATTACAGATATTTGAATTATTACTCTTTTAAAAACTGGGATCTACTGAAAGAAAAAGAGTTCCATTTAATTTGCTAAGAATGCCCATTACCTGTAAAATTCCTCCAAGGTTAGCAGCAACAAAAGTTAGTGAAATGCATATCGCTCCAAAGAATAAAGCTAGAAAAAAATGTACACATATTTATACATGATATCACTCATAATGCACATTAGGATTATATCCACTATCCAGTTATAGGATTTTCATGACTAGTACAGGGTGTCTACAGAAAAAAAAGGACAGTCAACACAATTTGACTTGTTTGCAGTTCATTTTGGGCCAAGCATAATTATTCAACAAAACATGATTTGTATACAAACCATTATCAGAACAGTCAAATTACCCATTATTCGCACCCCTTGCTGTGGTAGCTTTCTGCAGATGAGACCAAAATGATGCGAAAGCGTGTTTGATGCACTCCTTCAACATTTTGCCCCATGCAGACATGATGGAAGCCTTTAACTTTACTGCGAGGGTTGGAATAACTTGCTGGATTCTGAATTCAAAGTTGCTCATACCGAGTAATTCACTAGGTCCACCTTAGGAGACAAGGGTTGGCTCTTTACCTTGGTCAGTAGGTTTTTTTCTGAGGCACTCCTGAGTCTTTGATGCAGTATGAACAGGTGCTCCAACTTGTTGGAAGATGATTTCTCCAACAAAAGAGTTTCTTGGCTGACACCATGGCATCGCAAATTCTTTCAGTAAGTTATTATAAACATTTGCATTGATTCCAGTGCTCTGATCAGTGGCTATTTAAAGGAACACACTCATCAATTTCTTGCCTTGAATAAATATATCTGCTACTGCCAGAATTGAGTCACATCAGTACACAAATGTTGTTTTACAGAAATTATTTGTCTCCCATCCCTTATAAAAGACCTGCAGAATTGTGATCTTGGACCTGGTTTGAGGGCCTCCAGTCCACTGGCTGTTTGATATGCATGACGTAGGGCAAGGTAGCCCCCTCTCACCTTCCCACCTGAAGCCCAGCCACTCAAGCATGACCACTGCCCAGTTGCCGTTATGGTCAAGCAAAAGTGGCAGCACCTTCCAGTGCAACACCATGCTGACAGATTGCTCAGGAGCTCAGTGTGGTCATGGTCTGTTGACCCCCCATGGGCAGGCACATGTAGTTGTTTATGTTTTACCCAGCCTCACGTCACTTGCATAGATACTTTCCAGTAGGGGTCGCTTTTGAGTGTGCCATTTCTTGGCCGGAAATCATGAACTTTAATTTTTTTTTTTCTAGGTTTAAAAAGGATTTGATTTCTAAATGATCACTTTCATGTTTTAAAGAGGGTAAACCCTGAGGCTCTCAGAAAGTAAAAAAAGTCCATGATTGTGGCCCTTTAAGACAATTTTATGATTTTCTTGTCATCAGATGACCCCGTGTTGAAGACTAAGTGTTAGGTCCTGAATTTGAACTATCTGTAGCTGGAGCATCAGCAAATGTCCCACTGTTCGCGAATGATTCATTCCTTCACCATAAATTTCTCATTAACAAGGAGGAAAACAGGACGACCGTGGTCAGCTTTGAGTAACGCAAGCACTTTCCCATATCATGCTTCCAATTTGCCTTTAGAAGCGATCTAATTCACAAAAAATTACATTTGCAACAGATCTAGCTGACTATCTAATCCACTCTTATGTCAGACTTATTGCTGAATTCTGAACTTATATGAGTGCAAAAAAGAAGACAAGTGACTGTCCTCTTTTTCTGTAGACAACCTGTAAGTTATAAGAGGCTCATTGTGATTTCTTGCCAATTTCAGAAGTCAAGCGGGGGTCTTGTGTCTGGTCTAGTCCTTTAATAATCTTAAAAGCCAAATGAAGAACCTCAATCAATTTCAAGCTAACCATTAGGCCTATACAAACGTTCTTACCAAGTATTTTTGAAAGGACGGAAGCTCTGGAGTCTGATATTTTTGGACAGCAGTAAGGTTTGATGAGATCTTCCAGTGTTACAGTGGAGAGAGAATTCAGGGTTGAGGAGATTGTGCTAAAATCAAGAAAAAACAAAACATTTTTAAAAGTTCTATCATTTTATCTTTCTTATCCGAAAGGCCTATAGACTGAAGGCAAGGTAAAATTTGTTCATAACAGGGTAGTTTATATTGTCTATTTTTTATATTGATTCTAGTTCATCAAACCCACCTCAAAGTTCCACTAAATAAAGAAGCTATAAATAATCCAGGGATTCCCGGTAGGTAGGCCAGTTTGTCCATGACATATAATGGTAAGATCTGAAAAAGAAAAATCCATTTTGTCCCACTTTTCACTTTAAAAAATACAAATAAACCATAGGCATACACAAGAAATGTAATCTGCAAACCAGAACCAAAGGAAATATTGCAAAAGGGTGGATTATCAAACTCTACCTGATCTCTTGAAGATATCCTATTCTCAGATATTGGGTCACAGTCTTTGTATTGTGAATAACACACCATACCACAGCATCCTGCTATAACATTAAGGCCAACTAGCAAGGGTATGCTGATCCAATAGGATCTGCAAACAGCAAAGATGTTTCACCATAAAGATATAGGAGATGAGGACAGAAGTCAGAGAAACAGATTCTGAGAACTGACAATATAATATTGTAAAAGTTACCTTTGGGCATTTTTAAGGGAAGGTAAAGACAAGGCCCTCTGGATCTGAGCCTGGTTAGCGGCATAGACTGGTAGCCAGAGGAAAGTACTCCCGATGACTAAACCCCAGGTAGTGTGGCGAACGGTGGGGTTCGGATCAAAACTGAAGAAGGAAACACACCTTACACTTGCACTGTTTGACATGTTAAAATCTGTACAATGTTGCAATGTCACTGGGCTTCTTTGTGATACCTGTTGTTTTTGAAGTGATTCAAAACAATGAACTGGATGAATTTTTCACATTTTTGATTCTCAGTATTCTGATCGGAATTGAGTAATGCATTTTCAAACAACCAGCTGATATTTTTCAAATATCTTCCCATCTGCCCTCTTCCACCTTTATAGTGTACGTAAATTCGCATTCTCACTAATTATAATATTTAACGATTTGCCTCCAGGTATAATTCAGCTGATAATTATGTCACACACACACAAAATAATAAACTGATAGTTTCTCACTTCCACCATTCTACCCTTCCACTTTCCTTCATATTCCTCCAGATGTTGTTGAAACCTTTGAAGTCAAGGGTACCCTGAATCAGTACTGCCAGAAGACCTGAGCAGAATCAAAAGAAAATTCTTAAGTCGTTAAAAATATACCGTAATATGGGGTGAATCGGGACAGATTTGAGGGTTTTTCTGTCATAGCATGGTCACAAATTATCTTATAAATCAAAATTATTTGCAAATTGACTTTGGTTAGAGCTCTTTGCAGATTGGCGGTCCACTGGAAAAAATGTATTTTCTTGTTTTCAAATCGCAAATTGGCTTTGCCACATCATTGACAGTTTTCTGTTGGTCTCCTAATCTTCTTATTTGATGAAGTACCTTAAGTCACTTAATTAAGTTTGTCTATTTTCACTTATAGATATAATAAACATTGAATCAGCTGATTAACCATAACTGACTCAAATAAAACATTTTTAAGCCAGTGACAATGTGACATCACACGACCAAGTTGAAGTTGAGCTCTAATATTCGGCTTTCTCCATGGGGTCACTTACCTATAATCATGATGACCATCTGGAAGGCATCAGTCCAAAGAACCGCTTTCATCCCACCCTGAAAAAGTGCAGTGTAATTACCAGTTTATTCTTTGTTTTATTTTCAAACTGGAAAAAGAATTACCAGTTAGTGCCCTTCAATAGGCAAAAAAATTATAACAAAACTCAAAGCTCACCACAGTTGTGTATAACGTACAGACGATTCCAACCAACAAGACCGAAAACCAGACATTCAAACCGGTCACTGAAACAAAAGGAATGAAATATACTAATATCAATGGAAATGGGGTGTCATGGCATCTTATCTCAAGAACTAACATAAAGCTAAACCCCAGGTGAATGTAAGATACATAATAATACACTGTCCGTATAATGTATGTCCCAACAGGTGAGCACTACACTACTAGTAATAAATTCATAAACAAGCATCTCAGGTAAAATATTGGTTAAAAAAGTATATATTTTAGATGGGTTTTTAGATGATACTGTTGTTAATTGTTCTGTGTCACATTTTGCTTTGTGGATTTTCTATAATTTTCACCTCGGCATAATAGGGGGTGTGCTTCTACTTATGGTGTTCCCTTATAGCCGTTTGCAGATTGGCTGTCCAAACAGTTTCAAAATTAACTTTCAACTTGGTCGTGTGATGTCACTGGCTTAAAAATGTTTTGTTTGTATCAGTTATGGTTAATCAGTTGATTCAGTGCTTATCATATCCAGCAGCATATGTGACAATAAACAAACTAATTAAACAACTTTTTTAAAAGGCACTTCATCAAATAAGAAGATTAAGAGACCAACAGAAAACTGTCAATGATGTGGCAAAGCCAGTTTGCAAATTGAAAATAAGAAAATACATTTTTCCAGTGGACTGCCAATCTGCAAAGAGCTCAAATGGGATACTTAAATAACTTTATTTTCATGCCAACCAACTGTTAGTTGAACACACCTTACCTGCCTCCAGAGCCAGTGATGGAGCATACAGAACAATTCCAGAGTACACAACCTGAAAAAATAAAATTTTTGGTAAAACCATCTAGGCAATGTAAGATTTTATAACAACGGTGCAAGGAGACTCATGAATAGTCAGTTGTTTAACAAACGTACCATTTGGAACATGTAAACCACCAAATTAGATAACCTTGCAGCTGTTCCAAACCTCATCTGGACATACTGAAACAATAATTAAAATATTTCATTTAAAGTCACATCTCCAATTTCATTCTGATTTATGTTGAGTTCCAATTGATTCGAGAAGTCCTTTACAGAGTATTTGCTAATTTGCTGGTCAATGGAAAATTAACTTACAATTTATGACATTATAAATAAGGTAAAAACAACAAAGTCACATCTCCAATTTCAGTCTGGTTTATGTTGAGTTCCAATTGATTCGAGAAGTCCTTTACAGAGTATTTGCTAATTTGCTGGTCAATGGAAAATTAACTTACAATTTATGACATTAAAAATAAAGTAAAAACAACCTACCTCAAATATACTTGTTAGTTTGAGATTGTAGAAAATAGGCACATATACATGAGCAGCAATGGGAGTGCCAATAATGAACCCACATCCAAGTGTGAAAAATATCGTTGTGAATGAGTAGATTTCTGCAGGTGATCCAAGGAGAGTGATGGCCGACATGAAAGATGCCGTCAGTGACAAAGTGACCGGGAGCATAGACATAGATCGACCACCGAGCAGAAATTCTGTAGTGGATGATTTCCTTTGTTTGATGCCATAGTAGATGCCGATGCCTCCTGATACGACAAGCACCAGAGCGAATACGACATAATCTACTGGGGAAAGCCTGTTCGTAGCCATCTGAAAATATATGATAGTGCAGGTAAAGTTTACTCCTACAATTAAACTGGTAATAGTAACTTCTCACTGTTCAAGTGTTCAAAGAGTCTAAATTTAAAGCACATTTCGAATTTACCAACACTGCATCAGATATCCCTGAAGCAGAATATCTACTCCTGCACTGAAAAAATAATTGTACAATAGATATAAGTCCAATCCTTCGGTTGTCCAAACCAGAAAATTTTTCAAAATATCAATCAACTTGATTGTTGAATTCTATTAATGTTTTTTTCCATTCTGTTATCTGTCTGGTTCAGACAATTAATATAATTGAACAATCAAGTTGTTTGACGTTTGGACAATTCAATTGCCTCGGTTTGGTTTAGACAATTATTAGAGTGGCCATAATTATATTGTACAATTACTGTCTGATATCAGACAATCCTTTTTTAAGTGTGCTTGTCAGGATCCTTCCTGGATCCTCAGCAAGTCAGGCTCACCATTTACAATGACTGTAACTACCTCTTTTAAAAATTCTCAACATATGTCATTCCAGATGTGGTTGACAATATGAACGTAGGTCCGTTTAGCACTGTTGTACCTGCGTATGCAATACAGCAATTATAAATCTCAACTTCAGCCTTTTTAAAGTATGTTATATCCACTGAAGTCAAGGTTTTATAGAGATGAAGCCTCAGAAAATAAAGAATATTCCATGTACCAGTGAAATATGATAAGTCTTCCACATAGATTTTGACCGTAACTTTCAGCAATAAACATATGGAAATTCTAGGAAACATGCACTTGAATAAATAGGCCATATTTGCTAAGAAGAACAAGAAACCACTTCAAACAATTTTTCATTTTTATTGTGTGTCTGGATTTGACCGTAAAAGGTTCAAAAAGTGATGTCAACAGAGAACATTTTACATTACACTCAAATAAGCCATTGAAGCTTTGTCGCTGTAGAAATTGTCTTTTGGAAATATAAACCAACATGCTCTGTATAATATATCAGCAATATCACATGTATCTGTATTTGATATTTCTATTTGTCAATAAAAGTTTATATATATATCAACAAAGTAAATAAGTTGAATTTGTAGATGATAAAAATTTCGAAATAAACAAAAATGAAAATGCATGACACTGAAATATGAAACATCAACAAAAGTACATTGTGCATTACACATGTAAGACCTCACTGTATACTAGTGTTTATACCATTCGACACCTCTGTCAGCCAATCACATGCCAGTATTACAGGGGAATAATTCCTATATTCTTTGTTGTCCAGTTATCCTCTCATGTTTGAGTGTTTGAGTGTTTGTCTCATGGTATAAGCCGGTTATTCACCATGGGATCAGGAATATGTGTTTATCACACCTCGGGCTAAAGCCCTCGTGCGATAAATCACATATTCCCTCTCCCGTGGTGAATAACCTATACATAGCAAATACAAATGATAAATGAATACAGTAACAAAAAAAAACAACACTAAACATAAAATTTCATGCATATATCATACATTAGATTCTTTATAAACATAATAAATTTGTGGTTGTAATGAGTCCATGCTCCTATCAGCAGCATAATTCACATAAGCAGCTTCTGATTTCTTGTTCTGATTTGCCCAGATGTCACCATCTTCATCCAGGTGTTCTCTGCTGTTGGATTCTGTGGCATGTTTCTGAAAAATAATAAATTACAAATGTGATCACCTGTATATGTTGTGAAGAAATCTATGATGTGGACAGTGTTGAAAAAACTGTTGATGATATGGATCAAGAACAATGTCACTGAAACTCTTTACAACAAATAAGTGAGATTATGCATGTAAGATCAGACCTTGTGAACTTGGAACCAGATGTAGCCTACAAAGAATCTAGAATATATGTTACCTTTGAATAATCAATGTTGCATCTGAGGATCCTCCGAATCCTTTCAGGCAAAAAACAGCAACACTTATCAAAAACAGGACAGAGCAGTTTGGGATCAACTTCGCCAGGCTTAGATGGACCTACAACAGATAAAAAAACTTATTATATGACAAATATGATATTATACAACAAATATTCTATGACGACCCATTCAAATATTACAGCTGGTCAATTTGTAATGGGGAAACATAAGACTATTTTTATCTGAAATGTACACTTTGTGATGCATATTGCATAATAGCTGAGGAAGTGTCACAATCAAACTTTTAGCAGACAACCATACAGGCCGTTTGATGAATCATAATCGATAATCATCATGAATTATCATAACATATTTAGAGACAGATTCAGAGAAATTTTCGCAGTTCAACTTCCCATAACAAATTGACATGCTGACACTATACATGTCTCATTTAGTCTTTTTAGTATCAGTTGTTGAATAAAAATATGCATAGAACACAATTAAAGCACAGTTAGATGGCATTACCTGTTAAAACACTGACTAGGAGGCCTACAAACACCACAAGCCCAACTGATATTGCTCCAAACCACATGTATGAGATTTCGTAGAAGGAAAGGTAGCCAGATCTGCAAAACGACAATTCAATTTTGATAACTGTCATTCCTTATTTTTAAAATGGCCACAAAATGACATACAACCATTTGTTGCACTTTCAAATACTCAACCAACTGGGCCTGCAACTTCTTTCTTTTAGAACTCACAAAACTAGAGAAACAAAATGACTGAATGGGATCTCGAAAATGATTTTTGGAAAAACGAGATACAGATAAGACATCCGGGAGACAACATAACTAAAAACCACTGAGACATTTTCAGCAAACTATCAGTCACATGTTAATTAGTAGAGATTTGCGCTTGCTAACCCGAAGTTGATCACACACTGATCGATGAGTTAAAGAAAAGGTTCAAGACAGGTCACCTTCTCAAATTTAAAATAGCAAATTTTTTTTTTCTTTATCCTAAAATTGTATTCACCTCTGTCTGTAAGCATAGACTGACTGGACAGTAGATTCAACAGGAGTTGCCAGAGTAAAACCAAAATCAGTGATATTACATCCTGCAGTTGACACAGGAGGTTTCCAGGCATAAGGCTTGAAGATTTGAGCTCCAATTCCCAACCATATTGAGAAGACCAGACTGGTGAAGAAGCCGGCCAAGGCACCCTGGATAACAAAAAGGCAGATTATTCCAATTAATTAAAAACTGCATGCACAAGAGCAGGACAAAGCATTTTAACCAGTTAATGTTTCAACATAGTATTACGCTAATAAGCTGCTATGCCAGCTAAAGATCAAATCAAATATTCTACAGTCCTGAGCCAGGACTAAATTGAGTGCCATTGCCTGTCAGAACAGTCACCTAATGTCAGCGAGGCCGTGGCCAATGAAAGCCATTAGTTAGGTTATGTTAATGTTCTGTCTCACAAAGATTTCTTTACAAAACAGTGTAATATGGTAAACTTTACCTTATGATTGGCACATGGATACATGATCCCAAGAAAATATACACCAAGTTGTGGTCCTCCTATCATTCCAAAAAGACCAAGTGCTGCCTACAAAAAGAAGAAAAAACAGAAACAACTGTTGTGATAAACTTCAAAAATTAGAAGCAATTTTCTGTCCAGTGTGACAAACAAGGCATGATTTTGGTTTACAGTGGTGAGCTTACTTGTAACACCCCTCCCAATTGAGCAGCAACGAAAGTCAGTGCTATACACAACGCCCCAAAGCCAGCAGCTGGAAAAAAGGAAGACTAAAGATATTAATTTATCCCAAATAACGTTTTGGTGTTTTGAATTACAATGAAATGGTAATGTGGTGCGCATGCATGGACTAATTACACTTCTAACATTATTGATCTAACTCCTACATACGCTGCATAGGCTATTGTGGTCAGATGCCAACTTGGACGATTTTATAACAGATATAACAGATTTGTGTCTTACCAATAAACTTGGATATGAAAGTGGCTCTTTCGTCTGGCAGTTTCTCCATACAAAACGGTTTCACCAGATCCTGCAGCATAACTGCGGCCAAGGAATTCAAACCAGAAGAAACGGTGCTGTCGGAGTGTGGGTGAGACATAAAAAAGGAAATTATCATATTGACAGTGTTGCTGATACATGGTTAACTTTTCAAAAAATTTAGTTAATCATTTTTATTCAACTTTGATAGCATAAAACTAAATTTACCCAAAAATTGAACAACAACAAAAACATGACCAAACTTCTAAATTTCATAATTCATACCTGAGGGCACCACTAAACAGAGAAGCAGTGAAGAGGCCGGGGAGGCCAGGGTAGGCAGACAGAACATCCATCACATACAAAGGCAGGAGCTGAAGATGCAATTCAAGGAAAATGCTGTAGGTTTGGATCAAATCAAAGAAATATCACAAAATTGAAATATCCATTTTGTCAAACAAAGTTACATAAACTGTTTGACAGGATTTCAGCGACTTACTAATGTCATCAATGATGAATATTCAACAAACCTGGTCTGATGCTTGAATACGACCAGTCTTCAAAGGATCACAATTTTTGTATTCCGCATACACAACAACTCCACACAAGGCGCAGATGGTCAACAAAGCTGTGAGTCCAGGAAGGTTTATCAACATAGCACTGAAAAAAAGGACAACCTTTCATATCTCTAATGAAACTTCGAATGGGATTTTCCACAATAAAGATTGAATTTGCATATTTTTTAAACTTACATTTGAGCCTTTCGCAATGTTGGCACTGACAGAGCTCTTTGCACCTGGGCTTGATTGACACCATAAATAGCAAGCCATGTGAACTGGCCTCCGATAACCAGATTCCAAACAGTGTGTCGAGTTGTTGGGTTGGGATCAAAGCTGCAAATAGTAACAATCAATAAAAATATTAAAAAACAATCATATAAAGAATTAATGTCCTCTGAACATTTCTTGTACTATGTGGTACACTTCCAGACTTGGTCCTGATGTCTTGATCATTAAATAGTACACACGCATAATCATGATATATGCACCAAATCTAAACATTTAAAATGACCACAACAAAATCCAAAGTTGATAAGGGCAGATTTAGATTGTGATACCTACTTGAAAAACTCCAGTCGTTGCCCCTCTTCCAAGGTTCTCCAAACACTAGAAAATCCCCCGTGGTCAATGAAGCCTTTGACTAGAATAGCAATGAGACCGGCGAACATGATGATCATCTGGAAGGCGTCAGTCCAAACCACTGCCTTGATACCACCCTAAAATGCAAGGAAAATGAGATTGCCAACGTAATATATTTAACTGAAAATCTTTGGATCCTGAAAGGAGTTTCCAGAGGTCTAAATACTCACAATAGTTGTGTAGAATGTACAAACAATGCCAACGGAGAATACAGAAGCCCAGACATTAAATCCAGTAACTGAAAGAGAAATTTGATAACAGCAACTCAAATCATAACATGATCTCTTGCATGGTTGTATTTATATAGATACTAAATATGGAACTTCAATCTTTCTATTGCACAATTACCTGCATTGAGAGCTAATGAGGGAGCATACAACACTATGGCCATATATAAAACCTGAAAAAGTATTTTACAAAATATCATATTTGCATCAAGGAGAATTAATTTTAATACAGAATAAATTATTTTCTGAACCATATTATCTTGTTACCTTCTTCATGCACAATAAATATTGTAAGTATATGTAAATCTCCTTTCTTTGTTAGGGCTTCACAGGGCATTATCTTCCAGGAAAACATTTTTGGTTGCATTAACCTTCATTTTTCGACTCACCATTTGAACAATATAAGAAATAGCACAGGCTAGGCGGATTCCTCGTCCAAACCTCATCTCAAGATACTGAAAGTTTGTAAATAATTCATAATTTCATCTGTTAATGGCATGCTTTTTAATGGACAGACTCCATGTGACATTAGCTGGAGACATATAGACCAACTAATAATAACACCAACTTCCACAAAATTTAAGCTTTAACTCAAATTGTAATTTTTGTATTGAAAATATAATTAGCTCAAACGCAGAGAAGTCAAATGTCAGCATTGGCCTCACCTCAAAAACACTGGTGATGCCAATCCGGTAGAAGACGGGCACAAAGACAAGGCAGACAAGGGGGATCATGATGCAGTATCCCACCCAGATGAGCCAGTACTGCGTTCCGTAAGTGTAGATCTCGGCCGGGGTGCCCAGGAGGGTTATGGCGGACATGAAGGAGGCAAGCAAAGACAGAGACACCGGAAGGACAGACATGGATTTCCCTCCCATTAGGAAATCCTTGGTGGTTTTCTGTCCTCCGCCTCGGAATCCATAAAACAGCCCGATGGCCGCAGAGATGACCAACACCAGGACGAAAACCACATAATCGGCAGCAGAGAATTGGGCCATTGTTCACAAATTGATGCTGCTTCCTTTGCTGATCCTTTAGGCCTGTTTCTACCTAGGTCATGACCTGAGGATCCAAAAAAGGGAGGGTTTCTTTCTCGCATGCAATTCGATGATCTATTTTGAGTTTCTATTTATTTTCGTTAATTTTTTTACCATTTCTCATTATACGAGCTTTGCATTTTAAAATCTCTTTATTAGTGATCTACTCACTTTTTTCGTGAACCTGGCAAATAATGAATGTTTGCCATAAATTCTGCACCTTTTTATAAAGAGACATAGCACTTAATAATTATATAATACATAACTAGATCAAAATAACAAGGACGATCTACATAAGCCCTTTGCAGCTGAACTTCATCTAGATATCTTGAAAACAAATTGAAGACAAGAGTATAGAAGATATCACAATGTAGTTCAGACAACCAGACATTGAGGCCCAAAAGTGTTAGAGTGTCCCACATACAAGTAGCAGGTAAATAATTGCATTTTTATTAACTATGTACCATAAAAGCTCATGAAAGAATTGTTGCATAAAATTTTATATAATTAGTAAGACTTACTTCAGATTAACTTGTCTTGTAATTTAATTGCATTTTTTGTGCTCAGCTGATCCGTCAGAGGACACCATTGTTGTTATTTGAAAATCCCACTTGTCAATAAAAAAAACAAGGGATTCCCATGAATGTAAACATAACTCAGAAGGTACTTCCCAGGTGGTTCCCATGCCATGCCAACAAAATTGACCCAAATGACTATCAGAGCATGTCCAGATGCATATTGTAATGCAAGTGCACCTTTACCTGGGGCCCTTCTCCCTTTGCCATGTTAACCTTCATGAGTGATTGCCATGTTGTTGTTTTTTCCCCTCATTATATGCAATCCGTGTATAGGTAAAATAACACAGGAGGACATCCAGGCACTTAATTTACAATTTGGTGTACCGCATTTGCAAATATATTCTTGTATTCAAAATTGATGCAGGATCACAAAGATTGGTTGCAGTTCAGGGGGAGTGGGTACAAAGTAGATCACTTGACACAGTTACACCTACTCATGCAATGTGTTTCTTGGATGCTGATAGGCACTTCATCAAACTTGTTTCATTTGGGTCAGGTCTTTGAGGGGCACTCAATTGAATCCGGTATGACATTTGACAAAATATGCATTGTTTAGACGTAAGGTAAAATGTGATTTTGAGCTTCGAAATTGAACATTTTGGAACATTCAAATAAATCCTGAATTCATTACTAAAAGTATGTCTGATATTAAATTTTGTGGGAGGTACATCTAATGAAATAATTAACAAGTGGCTCAGGAAAAGTTGATAGAGGTTGACCAAATATGATGAATTGTGTGTAATAATATTGGATAGAGTGAATCGCCATGTTTTCTGCAAAGAAGTTCGGCAACTGTAACAAAAATGTGCTTAATCAGTGACAACAACAATGATAATTTATGCTGTATAATTACTGTATGTTGAACTCCTCAAAATTGTAATATTCCTAGGAATATGTATCAGTTAAAAATGTACAGATGTTCAATATTTAATTCTTTCAAAATAAACAAAATATAGAACTGACATCTTTATCTTTCTGAAGCCCTTCATATATAATAATGAAAATGCTATTGTATAATTGTTTCAGCTATGGCCAAAAAACCATTCCTGATTCATCGTGCCTCCACTCCCCTATGTAGAGGCATCAGCGCCCAAAATTAATTAATGAAAGAAGGTAGTACTGTTTCTTTCTTCATTGCTCTAACTGCAAAATAAAGGATTCCACTCATTTATGCACTGATGCACATTTAGTCCGGGAGCTGACCTCCAAAAAGTGGCTTAGTTTTCGATTTACCTCATCTCATGAGGTCACCATGATTTCTTGGTACCGTTGGAAAGCCAAGACCTTGGGGTATATAGATCTTTTGGTGAAATGTTTGGAATCAGGTGCATAAGTTTGTAATCAAAGGGTTTCCATGGCAACCACATAAAAAAATTGGAAAATCAATAAATCTTAATTTGTCAATATTTTTCAATCAATTTATTGCCTGGAATCAAACTCATCCTATGATTGCAATCCACTATGGAAGCTTCATCAAAAATGTGCAGAGTTATGCAAAATAGGTATTTAGCATATTGCCATATAAGGGAATATGTGTGCTTTTCGTTAGATTTAATCAGACGTGACTTTGATAAGTTCACCTGGAAAAAACGAAAAATATCATATGATTTCTATGTTATGTATGAAATGAAAGTCAGGGAAAAGGATGTTTCAAAAAATATAATATTTCAATGCACAGTTGCCATGGTGACAGAAATATGAGTAAACAAATTTGAATATGTGTGCATTTATTTTCCCAAGTAGAATGCTGTAGCCCCAAATATCTCCTTCCAATCAAAGGCAACATCCATCTGCCACCACAAATTATTATCAGATGTATATTTCCATGTCTCCAGACCTCACATGAAAAAAATAGACTGTTAACACATTGCCATATAAGGCATATTCACCATTTCGAAGCTAAATAGTCTTTATCAAACGAAAT
Organism: Platynereis dumerilii; assembly: GCA_026936325.1. Classification (NCBI taxonomy): domain Eukaryota; kingdom Metazoa; phylum Annelida; class Polychaeta; order Phyllodocida; family Nereididae; genus Platynereis; species Platynereis dumerilii. Next base: position 118,555,924 of record JAPTHN010000001.1, read on the forward strand.
ATTAAAAACCTTAGTATTTGTAGCCCATTCTGCGCTGGTCAGTCATATTATCACTCCAAATTTTACCTTTACTGATCTTATTTTATATCTTGGAATAAATATTTTAAATTTTTATTTGCCATGGTAACCACAAGAATGAGAGATTCTTAATAATGATGGTTCCGAGTATCGTAACCAAATGTCCAAAATCACAGTTTGGGCAAATGAGTGCTTATATTTTCCTGTTCTCAAATAATTTTCGTCTGAAAGCATCAATTTTGAAATTTCATCCCCTAAAAACTCATGTATATAAAATAGAGTCATTTGAAAACTGCATTTTTTGAAAGTATGCTTCCTTTTTATTGCAAAAAGACTAAATTATGGAAGAAATCTGCAAGAAATAGCCTTTTAAAAATCCTTTTTTTTTATTCTGCTGTGTGTGGTAATGTCTATCTTACAGATTGGAAAATATTTTCAAATGTTCAAAAAAAGATATTTGAATAGCTTTTAGCCTCAGCAACAGAAGGAGGATCAAGGGTGATAGCTTGGTAGTTAGACCTCTCGGCTTCCAAAGCTGAAACATGGTTTTCGGTTCCAACTCTGATTGGGTTAAGAAGTACCAAGACTACATTGAGTTGTACATTGTACTTCAAAAAGTGAATTAACATAAGTATATATTTCAAATGAACATCTCCACATCAGACATGCATAATTTCATGGTTACCAAGGGACACAGTCTTGTTTATTTGCATAGCAACCCCTTCAGTTGTTCCGTGTTCCATAAAAGTTTTACCAAAAGTTAACAACTGAAGATTCCTGTTTGGGTGCCAAGTTATTCAAACTTCTGTTTTTCATGCAAAGATAAAACATAAATCTCTACCCATTGAAAAGATCTATATGCTGACATCTCTCCATCACCCAGAAGCTCCCAGAGAATCTACCCTAGACGAAGCCCTCAATCGTGGCGCATTATCGCAAGATTTGCTTCAGAGCGTCACAGCCAGTCAGCGTGCAGTATTTCTCTTCACTTCAAAACCTTACCGGTGATTTGCGAAGCAACTATTCACTTCTCAGAGACATATGGCATATCATTTTAAAGGTCTCAGAGAGATCTATCTACTCATGTAAGAATATCACCTCTAACCCTTACGGTAAAGTGAAATCGGCCTCATTTGCATACCATGCTTGAAGCCTTGTTCATTGGTCAGCTTTGTGGGCGTGTCTGACTCAATCACTGAAGGCTTTACTGAAGTGCTCCCCATTTGTCTTTTTCTGATTTGATTTTTACGGTAATAAAAAAAATGCGTTTTAGGCTTCTATCCCATGTGAAATGGTTTAAAATCAAGTTTAAATCATATTGTTTTGCAATTTTTTTCCTTCAGTTAATTTTATGAAATCGAAAGTCTGCATCATATATTTTGTAAACATCTCAAATGATTTGGATTCAAATTCACATTTGTACAAAAGTATACAGCCTTAAGGTGGCTCGCTACTCATGAAATTACGTCAACTGCACATATTTCCGCACAGCCAGGCAGGCCCTATCTGTGGTAGCGTCACCATTGCAGCTGAGCTCTGCTGACACTGCTTCTGAAACTTTTTTCAATTTTGAAAATTCCACGCCTCGGTCGCTTCGTTTGCAATTTGCGCCACTTCTAGTAGGGTTAGAGACTTGTCGTTTGGAGCATTAGATGCGCTATGAAAACTACTATAATCAGCCGGACATTTAGCTCTCTACTCTTGGTAGCAAATTTCTGCAGGCGATTTTCGGCAAGCATGTCGAATTTCTCAAAAATGACTTTGTGTCATAAATAAATTTTTATATCAATTTCCAGGCCCGTTGGGCCGTATGTCCCTATCTATCATTATATTGTTCCCCACTTTATTTGGAAGCAAATGACAAAGAATAAAAAAAATCCTATCTCGTCAATTTTTTTTAATGCAGTGGTTCATTTAAAAAATGTTAATTTTCAAAATCGCAACTTTTGTTTCGAACCCCTAGAAAAGTACTTTAGACTAAATATATTTCTCTGGAATTCTAATCACCTTTCCATATACCTGTCTTCTTTAATTCCATGCTTCATTGAATTATATGAGATGAATGGCCACTGAATGGCATGGCAAACTTCACAGTAAAGAAGTTCCGAAAAAAATTGATGTTTTTAGGTTTTGCATTCACCAACTTTCTCGTACAGAACCTCAAATATTATGAAAAAAAGGCTGGTTGCACCACAAAAGTCTTACATATTCTTGCAAGAAACAATATTCTGGATCATTTTAATCCATTTTGAAGAAATTCTATCTCAGAAAGTTCACGAGTATCGAGCCACCTTAAATATATGGTTAACTGTAACCTGAATGTCATCATGAGATTCATGACCTTAATATGGCGCCAGATCGCATTGAAGAAAATATGGTAAGTGCATATAAGACCAGTTCTAATGTTCATGAGGGTATATTGATGAGATGGAAGAGAAAACAGGACTCAGCGTGAGTCCTCAACATGTAACACATTTACACCATGTGAGGGATCTTTTTACTAGCCTAGTGCAGACTGTAATACAGGGGGCCAATATTTTAATGTTTCATCCGAATGACATCCCAATGGGAACTGCGGAACTGTATTTTCTTGCATTGTCTGGTGGCAATCACTATTATATTCATTAAAATTGAAGTTCAATCATGATTAACTTGAGGCAGTATCTACAACAGTTACTATTCATTAAGCATTTATTTTTATTTGTGAATAATTTATTTTCATCTTACGTTGAAAATATGCTGAATGAAATGAAGTTTAACTGATACATACAATCCAAACAGTGGCAGTGACGTTTTAGAAACAGGGAGCATCTTGCCTTTTCCAGCAGCAATTTTTGTGAAACAAATAGCAAAAATGTGTGTAGTAGACAAAGACTACAGTTTTTGAAGTATTCTTACATGTAGAATAAGTCTTGGCCCTGGCATATGAGGGGTTTTAAGGTCAGCCAGGTGTCGGAAAAAAATCAGACTTTGGTGTGGCCATCTCCAACACACACCACTGACACCAGCATGTCAGTAGCTGGACTGATTCTACTTCGATTGGCAAAATACCACCAGCCCCTCATGACAGTAACCATATCTCCTATGGAAATACTGGGTTCTTTTCCTTGTAAGGTACAGATATAGATACAGATAATTTATTGGTCATGGAGAAGCCTACTAAATTCACTGAGATATCTGACAAATAATACATCTCCTTAGCCAAGTTAGGCAGTGATAAAGCAACAGTCCTGGTCAGGCTATGGCACCTTCGATAACATAATGGGATGGTTAAAGCAGTACTGAGGCCTGATTGAGAGAAGTCCTCTGCATGGGGCTGAGAACATCAAAGTCTTCAGCATATGGTAAACAGTTAACTCCCTGCATGAGTGTTTAAAGATGGGTCAAAGCTCCTGCTTTCTTATAATTTAACGTCAGGAGTTTGTACATTTTCGTCAGCATGAAGGAAGCTTTCATGCCCTGTGGCATCAATTTTGATTGCCTTTGTGTACCACTTTGGAGCCAGTTCAATTGTTTTTTTCAAATCTATGACACATAGGGAAGACTGGGGCTAGTTGAAGCACGTCATTTGTTGAAACATGCCTTTAACTGCCGAATCCTCTTAATTTTTTTATCAATCTGGAACTTTTGGTAGATTCTCTGCTCACTGACACATGATATCATAACCTAAATGATATAAAAAGACCAATTCCACCAATAAGAATGTTTTGGTGCCCGGAGGCTTTAATAAGAATGATTATATTTAGAAGATTTGAATCTAATGGACTATGCCTATTTGGCAATTCCATGTCTAATTTACAAGGAGAACCTTTTATTGTTCTTGCCTTTTCTAACACAGAAAAATAAGACAATGTTGTACTCCAGGCATGAAGGAATAAATTCACACATGGTGGATAACATTGAATTTCTTCATGCAATTCAGTGCTAATTGAGTTAAATATGTTGCAATTTACAACTTAAATTTAAATCCACTTAAAGGTAAAGATAAATCCCCCCGCTAAACATACTTAAATTTCCACTCATTACACCACATTAGGCCTATATTGAGCTTTTATTGCTATCTTATCAAGGATCATTTCAGTTAGCTTTTTCTGACATTAGATGAAGATGATTAAATCATAAATGAATGGTTGATTAATAGTTGTCTTGGTTACCCCCCCCCCCCTATCACTCATAAGTAAACTACTGGTTTGGTGAATATAATGGTAAATTTGTAAGTGCCAATGCAGGAATATACGATGCAGGAAACTTGTGTAGTCAAAAGTGTGAGCAAGATTAAAGCCAAGTTCTATTCAATCAAAAACAAACAGGCAGGATTTGTCTGGGCTATCGCCCTCTGTTATTCAGTTAACTTATGTTTCTGCATAAATTCAAATTTACTTTTGAGAATGTAGAGGCCATTGTTAGATTAAAGGTAATTAAATTACAAACATTTTAATACGAACTAGAAGATGCTGCTCCATTCCTGAGACGAACTATGCAGTGCTGCATAATTTCCGCAAATGTTGGTAAAGACAAGATTGTAAAGGCACACTCTGTTGATCTATCAGAGAGGATATTTGAAAACTTTATACTGCTAAATGATTTAAAGGTTTAAAAACTACAGGCTCAGTAAATTCATTAGGTCTTTAAATGAGTTCAATAGGACAACTACAGGCTGATTAACAGGCATGTCAAGTTGGCCGTTTTTCTTCAATATTTTCTTCAATTCGATAGATCAGATCACTGTGTGTGACAGTCTATGATCAGATCATGACGTCGTTGACAGGTTTATTTCATAATGTCATAAAAGGCTTTGGTCAAAACACAATAACAACGTAAATGAATTGTATGAGAAATAAAAAATATGCACATGATGACTGGGGGGCAACCGGTTAGACAAAAAGAGTAAATTGTCATTCATAGTTTGGTGTTAAACCATTTTTCTTCAATTGGACAGCTTCAGAATGAATGTTTGACGACTTTTAAATTCAAATAAGAAAGATACTTTTAGGGGAATTATTGATAAATGTACATTGTAGAGTATTTGTTATGGCATGAAAGATGGTAATTAGTCTGCAGCGACAAAATAAAAAGGAATATTAAATTTTGAACTTTTGAGTGAATTTTTAGACAATGCAGAGCACTTCAAAGAGTTGCTATGCAGATAAACAAAACTATGACCCTTGGTAACCATATCATAATCCGTATCTAAGGTGAAGACCTTTATCTTGAGCTATGTACTTTTTGTTATTTCTCTCCTGAAGAAAGGTCTAGTACTACATTTCTCAATCTTAACTGAAAATTCAAAATTTTGTTTATTTCCGTTGTTTCCATGGCAACCAGTCAAGTTACAAAAACTATTAGTAACACAAATACATTTATGATGAGATAAACTTCCAAACAACCATTAATCAAATGTTTTGCAACCCATAATTTGCATAAATAGGGAAAAACACCTATGATAGAATTATGTATATTTTTGACATGCAGTCCCTTAACGACACTTCCCATAAAAACTATTTAATGAATGTGCCCATATAGCACATTTTTGAAAAGCCCAGTTTTGGGGCTTTGACAAAGATGTAACAGAATTGTCAAATTCTTATCATTGGTTGTTGTGTATGGAAAGATATGCCAACGTTTTATCAGAATAGTGTAATTTTGTTATGATATTTGGTCTCCATGGCAACCAAGTTGATAGGTTGCATTGGCTATTTTACTTTGAGGTCACCAATTTCCTTCATCAAGTTTCTGTGAAGTTTAATATGAGATATTACTGAAATTGTTAATTTAGGAAGGCATTTGTTATATATCTCAGCTATATCACTTCAAATTGACTTGTTGCCATGGAAACTGATTTAGCAAAATTCTGCACCTGATTTGAGGGATTTCACCTATGTAGTCAGAAACTACAGAATTTTTCCTTTAAAACAGTACCAAATTTAGGCGGTGACTTCATGAGATGAGGTCAACCAGATTTTTCAGAGGCCAGCTCCCGGACTAATTGTTTTGGTCGTTACAATAAACTTACTTCACAATGATATAGTCAGGCAGCTTAACAATACATTTTAGCTGGATGTGGACATTCCGGACAAAAGCACCAAATTTTTTTTACAGACTGCATTGTATGTCTACTTTCAATTTTTGGTAGGAACCACCGGCCCCTAATTGGTTATGGCGGCCATATTGGATTTTCAAAATGGCCGCCAGCCAATATCAATTTCAGCCATATCTTGACTACTAATTCATCTACAATAATAATCTTGGTGTCTAAACATACATTTTCAGGGTCAGAGAATACATTGGTGTAGTCAAGAATGGTGTTAGATAAAAATTTTAGCTCATTAATTGGAAAAATTTAATAAATACCTATATTTTATTGTATGTGCGGTATGCTTAAGTTTTTCTCTCATATTTAGGCCTCTCAGCCATCAAAAGTCACAATTTTAGAATCATTATGCACTTATCTGATAAAACAAGGACATAGTACATAATTATTTATGTACTGCCTGCATTTTAATACATTAACTGATGAATATGTCAAACTAAAAGTTAATTAATGACATTTAAAGGAATGTTTTCACAGTGATACAGTAAGAAACAGCTCAGAATTGTAGTTAAAATGCATCACAATTACTTTGATTGATTGACACTATGTAATTTGAAAAAGGTCTGAAAGATTACAGTTTTACAGTGTAAGCTATGTCTAATTCAGGCATTGTCAACTGCATAATCTTTTTATTCTAGCACTTTTCGGGCACTCTGAACCTATGCCACATTTACTTGTTCGGCCTCATCTGATCCACAATTCACTACAAGCAACTGAGGTAACAAGCAGGTTAGTTCAAACAGGTTCCCTACAATGATATTTTAGGACCAATGTCCATCCCCTGCTTTTGTGCATGTAAATGTTTGCAATTATGCTCACAGGTGGTCCAAGTCCCAATAGTAATATTGCATGTGACAATGTTGGAAATGCCTCCGAGGCTTTCCACTTCTGTAAAAATACATCCTACCTGGCTTCATTTACCTTCTCAGGCACCTTTGTTGTGTCTTGCATTATGATTGTAAAGCATTCCAGCAGCAGAAATGTTTTTGCAACAATATGCATGTCTAAATGGATGTTGCACCATGTACGAAAATGCACTTTTTAACTCTTCGAAGTACTTCCAAGTGTCCGAGGCATTCTTCTTGCCTGTGTTGCTAAGCACTGATGGATAGTCAGACTTAATCGTTTCTATCTTGGTGGTCTCCAGTCTGATGGACCTCTTGGGGGTCCTCTATAGTCAGGATGAAGGTAGAACCAAACTGCCGAATAATAGGTTGATTTTCTCAAGATCACATTGATTACAAAGGACAGTTTGTATGCTCTCAAGGAAAATTGCATCTATATTTGCTGCCCTACAAGGGTAAGGAAAATAGTACTGTCATGTGTAGTCCCTTAAAGTGTGGTACAGTGGACACTGGATACAGATGTTGTAGTGATCCTCAATAAAAAATTTCATCATTTAACAAACCAATGTCAAGATACGCATTTGACAACTATCAGACTATGGGTTGCATTTGGCATCCATGGGAGATGTTTTACTGTCTTCACATCAATGACACTAGGAGGAAAAAAGGTTCAGGAAATCACTTAGCTCTCCTAGTATTTCAGAGTTTCACTTGGTGTAACACCACATGTATCCGCTTTTTATGGTAGGGACAAGAAGAATGCCTCGGATACTTGGAAGTACTTCGAAGAGTTAAGAAGTGCATTTTCGTACATGGTGCAACATCCACTTAGACATGCAAATTGTTGCAAAAACATTTTTGCTGCTGGAATGCTTTACAATCACAATTCAAGACACAAAAAAGGTACCTAAGAAGGTAAATGAAACCAGGTAGGATGTATTTTTACAGAAGTGGAAAGCTATGGAGGCATTTCCAACATTGTCACATGCTTTATTGCCAACATCCACATGCACAAGAGAACAAGGATGGTGGCACAACCAGGCTAGAATGGTGGGTATCCTGTCAAACGTTAGTAATGGCTGCTGTTGACCAAGCACATCGCTTTTTGCGAAAGGGAAATAGGAATTTTATCTAAATAAGCCACTGACATCATTGTCTGTCTGATCTCAGTCTTTATTCAATGTACTACATCTAATCTAAACAGCAATGAAATTAATAGCTAATTATAGTTTTTGGTCAATTTTGTTGTCAATGAGCAAAAATCAATGTGTCAATTTCAATCAGCGTGACTGCCTTTAATTGCCATTAATTGCAGTTATGAGACACCTTCAGCCTCAATTAGTCTCCCCCCATGTACTTCATGGACAGAATTGCAATTTGAAAAGTTCAAAAGGTCCAATGCTTATAGTCTAATCATCCACAAACCACATATTTTATTTTGCAATACTGGCTCTTTCGTATCCCAACTTGACCAAGCAGTAATTCTGGTAAAACCGGAACACTGCTTTCAGCTCCACGTTATGCATACATGACATGGACATTGGTCCAAAAATATTTGTCTTGGGAACCTGTTTTCCCTGCAAGGAAAAACAAAGCTGCCTCAGTTGCTTGCAGTGAATTGTGGATCAAATGTGGCTGAAAAAGTCAACACGGCACACACTTGGGGTGACAGAAAAGCACTACAATTGCACTAAATTATGCATTTGACACTGCCTGAATAAAACAGATAGTAGTTGACTTTATTAATCTGTAAATACATCACCTATAACTGTAATCTCAGAGACTTTGCAAGTTACATTGTGTAGAATACTCAAAGTAATTATGATGCATTTTAACTACAATTCTGAGCTATTTCTTGCTATATCACTGCAATAATATTCCTTCAAATGTCATTAATCACCTTTTAGTTTGACTGATTCGTCAGTTAATGTATTAAAACGCAGGTAGCATATATGTACTATGTCTTTGTTATATCAGATAAGTACATAATGATTCTAAAATTGTGACTTTTGATGGTTGAGAGGCCTAAATATGGAGAAAAACTTAAGCATACCGCACATATAAAAAAATATAAGTATTTATTAAATTTGTCTAATTAATGTGCTGAAGTTTTAATCTAAGACCATTTTTGACTTCACCAATGTTTTCCTTGACCCTGAAAATGTATTTTTAGACACCAAGATTATCATTGTAGATGAATTAGAAGTCAAGATATGGCTGAAATTAATTTTGGCCGGCGGCCATTTTGAAAATCCAAAATGGCCGCCATAACCAATTAGGGGCCGGTGGTTCCTACCAAAAATTCAAAGTAGGCATACATGGCAGGCTGTAAAAAAAATTTGGTGCTTTTGTCCGGAATGTCCACATGCATTTGCTAACCTGCCTGACTAATAATGGTTCAGTTTCTGGAGCATAATATAAAACCAATAAGGCTGGTATAGATCAATTTTATAAAAATTTATTACAAAATATAAAAACGTTTTATTCATACAAACATTGTAGACATAAATTCATAATATGTTAAAACAGTTACTCAAGTATAATGGGTACTCATATAAAATATACATTATATGTGTTTATCACAATGGAAATTCCTCACAATGAAATCCCCTTCAGGAATGTATCTTGTTCCCTTGGTTTATTGCATTGACAACATAAGTTCTGAGAACTGTTGAAACAGTACATTTGACATTCTTTGAAAAATTACAAAAAAATTGCAGATATCTTTTTCTGATGTTGATATAATTTCTACTCACATTACCCACAAACATTTAAATCAAAATGGTGATTGTTGAAGAGCTTCACTTTTCACTAGCCTTACATTATTCAGACATTCGGATTATTGATGTATTCGTAATACACCACATGAGCGATATAATGTGTAAGTAAAAATGCACCACTTGGAATTAATATAGCACAAAAGTTATGTAAAAGTTTTAAAAATCTTGCAGAAGCTTGGGTTAAGCATATGATGCTGTTCAGTATTCAATCAGTCACAAGAATTTAGTTTTTCCATAGCAATTCGATCACATGGAAGCTGAATATCTATCATTGTTAGTTATAACCGGATGCACATACAACGTCATGCATCATCGAGAAGACTTATGATGTTCTCAAATGCTAACAGCGAGTTTCATGAGAATCTTGATGGGTATGTTGATCCGCCTCGGACTCGGCTTCCAAATGCTTATGGTACGGAGGGGGCGGACTCTCTTTCTCCTTCTCATAGCCAATGTTAGTCCGTCCGTTCTCCATATTTTTGTCACTGACATCTTTGACTGCCATCTTCTCTACGGAGTCTTCAGTAGCCTGCAGAGATTTAATGGAACAAATGGGTAAGCAGGTAAAGACAAGGGAACACTTCAGTGATAGTTTCAAGTGAAGATAAGTTGATGATGCAATGTAAAATTTTATCTTAATTCCATCTGGCATTTCTCTTCTATTATATTTGAACAACTTTGTAATTTTTTTAGTCAACTTTGTCACATACCTTATCATAATCAACATAACAGCTGAGGCTCTTCCTAACACTCTTTGGTAGACATGGCATCATCTTGGCTAAGATTGGATAAACCAGCCTGGGATCAACATCCTCTGGTTTGGTCGGACCTTAAAGAACCATTTTCTCATTAGCTATTGCAATTGTATTGTATAAATAAAACGCAGCACATAATAATTGAAAATATTGACAAATGCAAAGTTACTGTACCTGTTATAAGGCTGACAACTACTCCAACTCCACAGGCAACACCAACTGCTAGTGTACCATACCACATGTATGACGTGGCATAGAATGATATGTAACCAGCTCTGAAAGAAGATAAGTTGGAATTTAGGGAAAACATTGATCTTCAATTGATGAAATGCTCGTGGCATTGAAAAAATAGATTATCATCCATCCAATAACTATGAATCGTTCAAATTTGCCTCATTGACTGAGAGCATGACTGCTCAGGCTGGCTGTTAAGGGTCATCCTTGTGTTTGGCAATTTAAGATATCTCAACCAAACAATGGTAATCAATAAGACAAATAGGCTTACTGTGCATTCAGTCACAAACAATTATTTTTAAGCCTATATATACATTGTATGTTGTTGATTACCAGTTCAGTGATCTTCAACTTTGAACTGCCAAACATGGGAATGATACTTTTCTGTGACCATGCAGTGACCGATTGTATGAACGCTTAACACGGGTTATCCAAAAGTGGTTAACTCCTATAACTTATCTTCCAAAAGGGTTAGTGGTAAAAAATGTAGCCATGTTGTTACATAAGTACAGTTAATTAAAACTATTTATCTAAGTCATGTTCAGAATTGACAATTTATGAGTAAAATGACACTTTAGGATAACCCACATTAAGCATTCAAACAATCTGGGACAGCGGAAACCCTTATAATGATAAGATTTTATGATATAAACAGATTGAATAAATCTGTCTTGTAAATCCAAAACCTAGCTCCCTTCAGAATATATAATAAGATAAAAATTGGACAGGGTAAAGTGCCAATAAACATATTTTTCAAGGAATGTAACTCACTTCATAGTTGGTCCAGGGTCCGCGGTAGTGACGTCCTGCCACATAGACGTTGCTTGGCTCATGATAGTTGTGGTGACATTCGCTATGTCACTAGTACAATTTGCTATGCTCACAATAGATTTCTCAACTGGAGGCTTGTAAACCTGGGCACCAATTCCAAGCCACAATGTAAAGATAAGGCTGACGAAAAACCCAACAATAGCACCCTTGAAAGAAAATAGAAAATGTTAGATGGTAGATTTTAACATGTACATTTCATTTCATTATAATTGATATTAATTATGTATAGAATATATCTGCACATTATATAAGCCTACTTGTTGCATGCACTTAAGCTTTGATGCAACACTAAATGTATAATATAACACTCAGATAACACTATGTATTAAGGATAATGCAAGTTTATTTCATCATCACATTCAAAGACTCTAGCCTCAATTATATTGTGGCCATGAGTACATGACCTCTAACTTAATATTCTCTCTTTTTTTTCTTATTGGCCAATGAACTATGTTTTCCATTGTCAATATCCTTTCATACCGACACAACAGAAAAGGCATACTCACGATGTTATTGGCAAATGGATACAGAATTCCTAATGTAAACACTCCGAGCTGAGGACCGCCCACCATCCCGAAGATACCAAGTGCTGCCTGTTATAAATCAAACAACAATAACCACATAAGAGATGACAACAAATATAAAATGTGCCTTACCTTCATGATTTTTTCATCAGTCAAGCAATATTAGTGTGGCCAAATAAGTATAGGTTATTCACCACGGGAGAGGGAATATGTGATTTATCACCTGAGGTGTGATAAACACATATTCCTGATCCCATGGTGAATAACCGGCTTATACCATGAGACAAACACTCAAACAGTCAAACATGAGAGAATAACTGGACAACAAGAATATGGGAATTATTTCCCTGAAATACTGACATGTGATTGGCTGACAGAGGTGTCGAATGGTATAAGTGGTTTTACAGAAAAAGCAGTCTACCTTTTCTACTGAACCTTATCAAAAATATGGATACTCATACCTGCAGCACGCCACCCAAATTTGCTGCCAGAAAAGTCAGTGCAATGCAAACTATTCCAAATGCAAAGGCTGCAAGAGAAAAAGGAACATCATCAAAAATGCATCATGACCATTGACCAAGGACAGAGTTTCATCAGGGCAAACTGGCAAATGGTGACTATTTCTGGTTTATCACCAGCTTTGTTTATCAAATAAAAGTATGACCTTGCCAACAACTGACCACAAAATACAAGTTTGAATCTCAAAGCCTGCTACAATGTTGATTGAGCTTAAAGGCACACACTCATCAAATCCTGACTTTCAATAAATGAACTTTTCATCGCTGGAACTAAGTCTTATAAGCACACGAAGGTAGTTAAAAAATTATTGGCAAGTCTGTACTTTGTAAACGACCTGTGAAATTTTGGTTTTAGACCTCCTTCGTGGGTCACCAGTCAGCTTGCTCATTTAATATGCATGACGTAAGGCTGGGTGGCCCCTCCCTCCCTCAAGCCTAGTCAGCCAAGAGTGACCACTGCCCATGCAATCATGCATGTCAATGTACACACAGCTGATTGACTGGACATGCGGAGTTTATGTGTGGTGTCTACATGCAGAAACCCCTGTGGCAAATGCATCACCCTCCACAAATTCACCCAAAACCCAACAATACAAGAATTTGTGAAGAATGGGCTAATTTTCTATATAAAATAAATCGAAAGAAGGTAAATGCCAAGTCATTTTATGGGTGTAGTGTACAATTCAAAGATCGGAATGTGTGTAGTGTACACCTCAAAGATTCCGATCTAACAAATAAATTGGAAGCCATTCAGGCTTTAAAAAGACCGAGATTGGTTGATGGAGCCATCCCATCATTTGACTTACTTGACCATTTAGATCACATATGCCTAATAATGACGTGTGTATGCATAATTCAATGGCATGACATTTTACTTTCTGTTATTTCAAAAATATGAAGAAAATAAGAGGAAACATTTTCCAAAAAGTCACAATCTATCAATATTCATATGATAAGAGCAAACAAAGTGATGTGAAAAGATACAACATGTATCGCTTAGGACAAAAAAAGATCAAACCAGTGGCTCACCTGTTGGTAATTTCAAGCATGGCATTATGTGATTATGGATCTCAGATGGTTATGCCCTGTAAGGTGCTGTCACCACTCGGAATTCATTAGTAACTTACCAGGCATTGACTCATTGGTGTCGATGTTCAACCTATTAACTTCAGTAGCTCATCATTGTCAGTCTTACCCAATCCCCTCTCAGGCTCCTACAGTGTACATATAAGGCTGCAAGCCCTTTTCAGGCTCACTGCCTGAATCTGAAGCCCTCATCATTCCATGTTGCCATTTGTTTACCTTTTACCCTGAATGACTTAGTCTGGTAATTAATAGCTGGCAGGGGTTGCTTCTAATTGTGCCATCTCTCAGGCCAAAATCAGGAATTAAAATTAGCTTTTTCAGTACTTAATTTTGGTCAAATAGGTGAGCAATTTTGAAGGTGCATATAAAAAAGTAGGTTTGATTCACATATCAAATAAAAAAAGTGCACGATTGTGGCCCTTTAAGAACTTCCGTCATATCATAGAAAAATGTCTTTAGAACATCTTAATTCAAAGCGTGGGAAAATTAATCATTTCTACTATTTTGCCTAATATGAATTCATGCATTGCACACCCACAATGCGCTGTGTAATTTTTGAAAAACAAAGATACCGTCCCCAACTCCGTGCAAATTTTGGCCTTACAGGGTTCAATGCTTGCCGCTTGCTTTGAAATAAAACCCTGTTGTTCTGCTTGAGATGCGGGCAAGGATCACACCTTTACAAAAATGACAATGTGATAAACAAGGCCAGGGAAAACCGGAAGTAGCCACACTGAAATGATGTTTTACGCAATGATGCTTGTTTGTTCATACAAACGTGTATATTAAAGATAATCAGAATGAAACCAAGTATTGAATTTCTGTTAATGTTGAGGGTATATTTATAGTATAAACTTGCCTAATACTTTAGATATTATCGTAGCCCTCTTTTCTGTCAAATTGGCACAGCAATGGGGCTTAATAATATCCTCCAAGACAACAGCAGACAAAGAATTCAAACTGGAGGAGATGGTACTGTCAAAAGAAGGGTGAGATGTAGAATCATCAGAATATGGAATAATTGGAGACATGACATAAATACAATTAATAACATTAAAACCATGAAAAGCTAAGGGCACAACTTAAAATACAGGCAGCTTTGTTTGGTTTTTCTGTGCAGCTGAGAAGCATGATCACTGATACTAATAAACTATATAACCGTCACAAAATAATAATTATATGAATACTAAAAAAAATATATATATTTTTTTTTACATTTTTACTTTAAAAAAAATATGTTTAGGTGTTGAGAATTAAAATGATCAGTACCACTAAGTCAACAAAAATATAATTAAAAGTTGTATTGGAAAAGCTATTTTGTTTGTGCAATTACAAAAGGTTTATCCTTTTTTAGAGGAGATTTTTCTAATAAAAGTCGAAATAGCAGCAACTTCATAGTTGCCTGATGATTTTCAGCACAACAGGTCTGCGCCTGAGCTGCATGTGTTACATGAAGCCAGACTAAAATTTTGAAAAAACTTGCAACTTCAACTTGAAAAATGCCTCAGGGCCTACTTTACCAAAACATTTTTTTTAAAATTTGTACTATATAAATCTAGGACAAAAAAAATAATATGAAAACATGATCTTTAGAAACGGCATTTTTTAATACAAGCTCCTGCATAATTATTCAACTAAAACCTTGCTTCACCACCATTTTAAAAGTAATTTCCACTTCGTAAAAGTTACCATGCATCACATTTACAAAATGTAGTCAAGGTGTGCAAAAAGTGTTTTATGCATCAGTAAACATTATGTCTTGTGTCTGCTTGTGCAACTGTGCTTATTATCCATAATATAACAGCAAAAAAAAACTTTTTACATGTGGACATTTAACCAGAAATTCGTTTCAACTAAATCCAAAATTTAAAATACATACCTAAGTGCCCCGCTGAACAATGATGCAGTGAACAAACCAGGGAGTCCATCTAAGTAAGACAATTTATCCATGACATAACGTGGAAGAAGCTGCAGCAAGAAAACACATGAAATCATTGTAGTGGTCCCTGGGTTATAAGACCGCCCCTTCTGCTGTAATGAAGCAGTCTCTCGTGGGGATGCGATCTTGTCAGGGTGCAAAATGCACTAAAATACTACTTAGTGTGGGAGGAAGGCGGTCACATAAGGCAAGTCGGTCTTACAACATGGGGTCTTACAACGCAGGTAGCACTGTATTTCGTTTTAAATCAGTTATGACAGCTCATCAATATCAATAATGGTTTTAAAAGTTGTCAAAAGGCTTTTCTTTGAAAAGGAAACCTGAAATATTTCTAATGATACACCAGACCAACTTGAAATTATAATTTTTACGTTCATCGAACCAAGATGGTGAAGAGGGTGCCAATGACCCTGAACCAGATTGGATTCACTGTATAAACATCAGTGTCCAAGTGAAACCACTAAATATTACATATCAAATCTATTTTCATGAGATTTGGCGTAGTTTGCCCCGAGACGAAAAGGGAAAAGTTTAGGGGTTAAGACCTTGACATTTCTCAAGTTAAGAATTTGATTGCAACCCTAATGGAGATATTATTACACATAGAACTTTCTAAAAATAAAAACCTTATTTTTGATGGTGTCAGGAGCAGTTCATGCAGCATCTGGTTTCTCAACCAAACTTTCCAAGCGCAACCACCTTTTTAGTAGTATCTTTGAAAAAGCTGTCATTGTTAGAGATCTCTCTTGACCTGATGATCTTGACGGGTGATTACAACCAACAATCATAAGTCAAACCGTGAAAACAACAACTGCATTTCCCTTATAGATCTTTGCGGATAGGTGGTCCATTGGAGAAATTAAATTTCTTATTTTTGATTTGCAAACAGGCTTTGCCACATCATCGACAGTTTTCTGTTGGTCTCCTAATCTTCTTATTTGATCAAGTTCCTAAAGTCATTTAATTAGTTTGTTTTTTGTCAGCTATGCTGCTAGATATGAAGGGCACTGAATCAATTGATTAACCATAACTGACACAAATAAAACATTTTCAAGCCAATGACATCACACGACCAAGTTGAAAGTTGATTTTGAAATAGCTAGGACCGCCAGTCTGCAAACAGCTATAATGGCTTTGACACATTCTTTTTGGACTGCCATGAACATCATAGCCACGAGGACAATAGAAAAAAGCAAGAGCTTTTCCGTTCTCTTGTCCAAGAGAGCGAGCCATCTCAATGCAAACACTTTATTTTGGCAGAGAAATTCAGGTGGGCATAAGTTTATGTTCATAGAGCTCCCACATGTGTATTTGCCTTTTAAAAGCCGCCAGTGCACAGGTTAGTAATACTGACTTATATTTTACTCACTAACAACTCATTGGTGTTTGGTATATTGGATATTCCATAAATCTTTTTTTTAACATGTCCAGTTGATTATTTGTTTTAATTTGTACAGGAAGTTGCAAAGTGGCTCCACGTATATTGCCCATGCAATGTAATGCATGATTACTTTAATTACCTGATCCATTGCAGAAATACGTCCATCTTTCAGGGGATCGCAATCTTTGTAAGTGGAATAGCAAACCATACCACAGCAGCCACAGATGATGAGGAGGGCTGACAACCCAACAGAGTTCACCCACAGAGCCCTGAAACGATACATTAATTTCAGCGGGTTGTTCTCCATAATTCAGGTTCATCAGTAAATTTGGGGGAAGTAGGTATGATTCTATAACTATTCTGAATAATTTCATTTCCCAATACCTGCCCTTTCATTCTTCTTCTTGAGGCCGCTGTTTTATAATATTGGCAGAAATAAACAATTTAAAATAGTTACCTTAACATTAACCATGACACAAACCGCAAAGTTTGTTGTTATAGGTGAAGTATACTCTTTTCGCATGGATTTTATTCTCTTTGATAACACTGGTCAAGAACCGTTTATATATTTACACTGTATCACTGATCGGTCTTAAAATACTCACAATTGAGCCTTTTTCAATGTGGGTACTGACATGACCCTCTGGACCTGTGCTTGATTGACTCCATATATAGGAAGCCATGTAAAGAGACCACCGATGATCAATGACCACTGGGTGTGTCTTGTGGTAGGGCTGGGGTCAAAGCTGAAATGTCCCAAAAATTCATAAATATCACATAACTATGTAAGGTTAATCTCTCTTGTGTCAGTGTTCATCACAAAAGTCTTGTTTTGGACTTTCCAAGAGCTTTCGACCACATCTCACTCATCAGCTGTCTTAACAATGAGTCCAAAGCAATACCTCTTTGTGTGATGAAAAACTAACATTCGTATAAACATTATGTTGTTACAGGACGCTTTAATAGGTTTATTGTGTTATTACACTGTAAATTCTTATGAGGAAAAAATGTTTCGTCAAAAACATCAAGAAAATAATAATAATTATAGCATGACTTACAGGACATCCTTTCAGAACACCATAAATAGACAAGGTTTTATATAGAACAACACAAACATCTTTATGCCTGCCACGACAATTACATAGCTACACTGTTCACTGGGTTATTGCTATTTTCTGAGAAACAAGATTTCAAGTTTTCAGCAAAAATGCTGAATATTTTCAGTCCAACTTGTCTCTTCGCACATACATGTACAGTGTATAACAGTGACTCTAAATAAGTAATCATAATCTAACAAGTGAACATGTAGATATTCTTACTTCCACCACTTGACTCTGCCACTCGCCTCCATGTCCTTCCAAATTTCGCCAAATCCATAATCGATTGAGCCCTGGATGAGGACAGCCAGAAGGCCAACAAACATTATGATGATCTGGAAGGCATCTGTCCACATCACCGCTTTCATGCCACCCTATAATCAAGGATTAAAAAAGGAAAATCTGTAGTTAGAGAAATCAAAATGCAAAATCAAGAGAAGTTCACTGAATGCCTAAATCATGCTTTGTTGTTTTTATACAATCAATATGAAAGAACCTCTGACAGCAGGGACGGTATTTAAGACTGAGCCTGTAATTTAGCTTTCGGTTGTATGGTTGGTTGGTAAAGTATATCAATAAATATGTTTAAACCAAAGAAAACATGAAATATGTGATGCGCTTGCTAAATGACAAATAAGGAGGAACCGAATAAAATCATGCGAAGTATTTTATATGAGCGCAGCGCATATTAAAAATTTTTAAACGTTGTGAAATTTAAACAAAAATTACATGTTAAAAAAATTCCCTCGATGGCATCAACATACTTGGTACAATTAAGTTTATTGTGTCCTCCAAATTTGTTCCTACTTTTCAAGTACGTACTATATGGTAGCAATGTACTAACAAATGTAATTTTGCTCCTTTTTAAATAAAATTAAGTTCTCTAGAGGATAACAATTTTTACAACCGGAGTAGTACAAAGCACGTACTCGACTTATATTACTTCAACGCGGAAGTCAAAATATAAGATAGGGAATCTCGAAGATAATCCAATTACTCATAAAAAGAACATGAGACAGACAATAACTTCTCCAGAGGTGTAGCTGCTTCTATTTGGTTAGTTGCATGTAATGTTAAGAGGTTGTAATTTACACTGTAATACATTATGACACGTAGGCCTATAATTGTATTTTTTACACATTAAAGAGTCACCGCCTCGTCAAGCTGTCAAAATTCCAAATAACTGGCGCCCATAAAAGAGGCTGCAAATCTTAACCTATTAATTTCTCTATCTACACTCTTCTGCTCATCCATTGGTTGATTTTGTTTGGCAATCGACAAGAGAAGGTACAACTGGGAATGACTTTTTGGCGTGAACTCTGCCTGTTTATTTTAAATCGATATTAGAATTTGTCAAATGAGTTGCCAGAACGCTTGCATTGACGATTATCTTTCCCCAAAATATTCCAAATCCTGGAATTGGATTTTTTTTACATTCGATTCATATGCATACTAATTTCTCTCATTATTGCAATATCACAGTTCATTAGCAGGCTCAACTCAGAATTTCCTTCCCTCCCCCTCCAGTCATACATGTAATTATAGTCTTTGCAGTTCAAGCCCCACACCAGTAAAATACTAAACGCTTTCTTAAACCACATTGTGTCTGGGCTTAAACTTATACTTCAAGCAAAATTATAAGAACCTTACAATGGTTGTGTAAAAAGTGCACACCAGACCAACAGAAAAGACAGCAATCCATACATTGAAACCAGTGACTGTAAAAAGAAAAGCATTGATATAGCTAAAATATAAAAATAATAAATAGAATAAAAAACATGTAAAAATAATAAAATAAAAACAAAATACAAAAAGGTTCATAGAAAGGCGCGACTTGTTAAGATAGTTTATTTCATATTGCAATGCGACAATGTTATATAAATAAAAATTTCACCTGCTTCCAGAGCTAATGAAGGCGCATACAAAACGATGGATGTGTAAAGGACCTACAACAGAAAAGTGATAATTAGGGACCTATTTCAAATTTCAGAAAATAATCAAGCCTACATCACTAATTATAACATTATATGAAGCTGATGGAGATTGGATACTTACAGTTTGAATTATGTAGGCAACAACACAAGCAAGCCTCATAAAGACTCCAAATCTCAATTCCATATACTGAAAAAAAAAAGAAAAGAAAAAAAGAGGAAAATATTTAGTCTGAGAGAAAATGATGCACAGAAATAGGCCTACTTGACGCAACTAGAAATCTTAGATGATCTGGAGAAAGAGGAATAAATTTCAGAATTTGATGCATATTCACTACAATTATTGAATAAATAATAAAATTTTCAAATACGATAAGAACATTTTTTTTTTACCTCAAAAACGCTGGTTAACTTCAGGTTATAGAAGATGGGGGCATAGACATGAGCTGCCAAAGGAATCATGAGGAAGTAGCCAGGAACTATCCAGAAGTACATGATGTCATAGGTGTAGATTTCTGCTGGCGTCCCTAGCAACGTAATGGCTGACAGGAAGGAAGCTAACAAAGACAAAGTCACCGGAAAGACGGACATGGACCTGCCGCCCATTAAAAAGTCTGCGGTTGTCTTATTCCCTCGGCATCCGAAGAAAACTCCAATACCCGCGGATATCATGAGGACAAGTGCGAAGATGATATAGTCCACAGTGGACAAGGTTTTGTCTACGAATTCAGACATGTTTGGATGTTTATCTGAAAATGGTTTATATTAATAAAATCACAAACAGTAAATTATAAAGGATGCACAATAAGCGATACACATCCTATTACCCATGTTCCTCCTGTTTGTAACTAGACATTTTACAAGTTTTTGAATTGTTGTTTAGTCAAGTGCATGCACTGTTGTAACTTTGTTTACAAAGCAAATGACATGAGAGCAAGGTCAGCTGTGTTTGGAAGCACTTGCAATTATTTTTGAGTTACTTGGTATTAAAGAAAAAATCCAATTTCATAGGAATTTAGTAAATAAACTTTGAATTGCCAGGAGACATGATAGACAAAGATAAAGGATTGTACGAAAAAACTTTTGGCAATTTGACAGACATTTTTGCTTGTCAAAACCGAATTTGGCAATGAAAGTTGTGGACATCTCAATTTGGATTTACTTTTGATGAGCAATTTCCAAGAAACTCAAATTGTTGATATATGGATATAAATACTGCAAGTTGATTTCAACTCAGGACAATGTCCAAGAAACTGTTAAGGAAACCGTCACGGACATTACAATTTCACTGAACTCCTGAAGGACAATTTCTAAAAAAAACTTGTTAATGACAAATTTTCAAAAAACTGTTGCAGATATTGAATTTTGTTTAACTTATGATAGAAAATTTTCAGGAAACTCCTTAAAACGATTTTTAAGAAACTATTGTAAATATTGCAATTTGATTTACTTATGATGGGAAATTTATGAGAAACTTGACGAACAAAAAATGATAATGTATAGACATTACAGCTCTAGCAATTGATCTGAAGAAATCAGTTTTTTTTTCTCAGTGCCAGAGTGGACCTATGATGTCATAGGTGGATACTCCATTGCCAAGCACTGGAGGATATGCAAAATTGGTGCAATCAATGATGCCATAGGTCAAACTGGCCAATAGCATCCGTTGTGGACAGTTTCATCATAGCCTTGCAGTTACATCATTGCCAGAGTGTCCAATAATATAACAACAACTCAGGTGCAAGGTTTGACAACTCCAGGGGAGGGGGTATTCTGCTCAAAAGCTGTCAATTGATCCTTATGTCTGCATATTCACTCCTTTGAACTGTGTAACCAATAAAACAATATATAGGATTAAATTGCTGGTAGTTTTACACTGAAAGGAGTGGCCAACAAAATTGCAAACAGTAAACAAAGTGCTTGACTTGACAGCTCCCATATCAAATCCAGATTAGATCAGAAGCATGTTGGTGAACAACTGTGATTAATTTCCAGTTATCCTATTAACCGTGCTTGGTTGAATTTCAGGTACTTTTAGTATCACCAAATAATAAACAATCCCCCCCCCTCCCACTCAACACCTGAGTTTGCAGTGGCATCATTGGCTCATCTGGCCATGACATAATTGCAAGGCTATGATGAAGTTGTCTACATGAAATGCTATTGGCCAGTTTGACCTATGGCATCATAGCTTGCACCAGAGTTGTATAGGTTCCAATGGAGACTATAGCTTTGACATCATAGGTCCACACTATGAAAAAAATCGATTTCTTCAGAGCAATTGCGAGAGCTGTAATATTACATTTTGGTTTCATTCAATTTCCAAAAAAAAAACTTGATGAACAAATTTGTTCTGAAGAAATCGTTACGAATATTGATAACTAATGTGGAGTATTGCAGACAATTTCTATGAAACTTATAGTTGAAGAACACAATCTTCAAGAAATGTGTTATTTACATCATCAATACTGCATTTGCATGGTTACACTTATGATAGACGATTTCCAGAAACTAGTTGAAGAAATTAGTTATGAGAAAATTTTCAAGGACCTAAATAATGCATTTTGGTTAAACTGGACAACTTCCAAAAACTGGATGCATTTCTCAAGACATTTTCAAGGACATCAAAGGAGCATTTTGGTTCAATTTATTCTGGATGATTTTGAAGAACTTCATAAACGAACAAGCTAATATGCAACACACTGTGATGAAAATTTTGGATTTTGGAAAATTTCAAACATTTGATGGACACGTTAAAAAAAAAGTTATCAAACGAACTTAATTGTTCAATTTGGAATAGAGAAGAAATTTTTGTAATTGAAAATCCTTCTGATTTTGAAAGACACATTTTGTAGCCTTCATGCCCGAAATTTCGATTTGCACCAACTGCCCTCCCTGCAAAGTTCTCCCTTCTGGTACACCTATAAATTCACTAACGAAAATGGAAGGGCAGTGGTGTCTATTATTTTCCTTTATACATTCATGCATACAACACAGATCTGCACCTGCCCTTGATCTTTCTATTTGCATTTTCGCAATATGTGTATCATACGTCCTTGGCAAGTGGGATTCTTATGATACAATTTCAGTAATAAACTGTAAAAAGTCTGATGCAGATTTTTAAATTGCTCACACAGATACATGCATAATAGAAATAAAAGTTGTCCAAGAGACGCTCAAAACAGAACCATTAAATGTTACAGGTGTTGCAATAAATAGGGGAAAAATAAGACTTACAGTCAAACTGAGAAAACAACTTTTTGATGAATCCATTTTTAAGTTAGTATGAATGCGACAATCACGTATTAAATAGAGAGAAGTGAACGCACTCCAAAATAGTATATGTAGCGTGTATATGTACATTTGAAAGATTTTCACCAGAATACATAAAATACAACATTAGTAGATACAACACTTACCTGCTGACAGTAACGGTTTGTGGGCTAATCGAGCAATTATTCATGAAGTAACCAGTCTGGGTGTCGGGTTCATTTGGTCACTACGAATTACTCATTTTCATTTCCATTTGTCAGATGTATCTACAAACTAAGAATGAAAATGGTAAAACAGATGCTTTCAACTGAAACAAGTATGATGTCCACTCTATTACAAAGAGCAATTGAAGAATCAATGTTAGTTAAAACTTAAATAATATTTCCACAATTACAGGTGATTTCATTACCATGCGATTCTTGTCATTCACACTTGGTTGTGAGGAATCAATGCTAAACAAGCAGTTACTACGTTTTATAAATCCAATGTGTGACGTTCTGTTGCTTCTAAACCAATCAGATTAACTAAAAATGTCATGTATTTGGTGGGTCTAGAACCCAAGAATCGTGTACTAATGAAATCACCTGTAAACCAGCAAAATGTTGCAGAATTGGTAACCTAAGAAAATTACAAGCTATCACAAACAAGGCAAGTTCATGAAAGGAGTAAATTTGTGAAAACTTGAACTTATAAATTAGGCCTACGATTTTATTTCCTTTGATTCTTGGTCACAAAAGCATAAAATAATCCCAAGTCATACATGCTAAGACAACATTGCACCAGAATTATGTCAAAATGTCATGAAAATAAAAGATATATGAAGATTATCAAGGATTCATCAAAGGGTAGTTAAGATCACACACAGCAAAACAGGACGTTGTACGTTTCACATTAATCCTCCCTTTGCAGTAATTAGCCACTCTGGTTAAACAATGAAGATAACATATTCCAGGTGTATTGTACTGTGAAGCTGGTCATTCAAGCATTGTATTTGGTTTAGCAATGTTAGAAGCATATGAAACAATGTGCCTACCTTGATGCATGTTAAATCTAATGCATACACTCCACTCTTGCCTCAGGCCCCTTCAGGTGTATAACATACCAAGCATATGACCTCATAAAATCCACACGAGGATTAAAGGTAATCATCCATGTATAGTATTGGTGGTTTCTAAATCATCCTGGAAATGTTAGTCCAACATAATATGTCTTCTACTGACGTCATGAATGAGCGTGAAATGACGTTTGCCAGCGTCCCTGACAACGTTATGGTCCAATTGTGGTTCTTTGGTCCAAACATGGAGGGGAGGCAAGAAGCAGGTAGGGAAAGTTTGAGGGGGAGGAGGGGGGGGGGGTCTCAGCCTTATTCAAACAAATCGAGAAAGAGCAAACACAGTTTGGACTGCACATATTTGTGCACCTTGCATTTGCTCAAGGTATTTCTCTTTTTACACACAAAATAACAAGACGAAGAATAGCTTCACTCAGGTAGCATACAAACTAGGAAAAGAAAAATATTTTAAAAAGGGATCATCAGGTCATTTGACATAACAGCTCTGTTCACATCATGACAGTTACTCTCTGGTACGTGCAATGGTTCACATTTACCTATAGAACATAAGTACAGACAATAATTATTCTTGGATCTTCTGGAGGCACTTTTTCTAAGATCATCATCATGTCAATTTAAGAAAAATTGTAGGTAAAGGCAGAAAATCTGTTGGGTTAGTCGATCTGAGAAGCAAAAAATCTATTTTGTTCGGCCTAATGAAATACCGTAATATGGGGTGAATCGGGACAGAATTGGCAGTTTTTCTGTGATTACATGGACAAAAATCAACTCAGAAATCGAAATATGGTGTCAAATTGTGTCCGAGCAGAAGGCCTAACTTTCCATAGGAGCTTGAAATGCTATCTTACATTGCCCAGGCTCAGGGCCCACAAAACCACTGTCCCAATTCACCCCACAGTTTGGGGTGAATCGGGACATGCACTCCATTATTTCATCAATCAATACTTCCTGGCTTCTTTGAGTGATTGCTTATTATGACTAAACATTAGAAAACATCTTCAATTTGCAAAGTATTTATTTTGAGGAAAATCTGAAATCAATTGCATTGATAATATTCAAATTATAAAAAATGTGATAAATGACAGAAAATTATCAAAAACTGTAGTTATCTGCTAATTTTTTAGGTGATTAATAATTTTGGGTTAAATCTATAATAAATGATGCCAAGTTCAATAATATTTATCAAAAAGCCATGCCAGTACATTCAAATTAAAATTGGTAGAGTTTATTTTAATTATTCCCGAAACTTTGCCCTTGACCTGGATCTTAACCCACGATCAAACATACATAGTCCCATATCTACACTACTATCCTGAATCCCTGATAATATTATATATTGAAAAAAAAAATCCTGCAAGTTTGGTGGCTCTGGTGTTTATATTTTTTGAGGAATATGCAAAGTTTTTTCAGCGTTGAAAAATTCAAATTATGCAGGGCCATGTTTAAGGGGCTGCAGCTCCTCACTGCCTCCAGTTAGAAGTATGAAATACTATCACAATATGCGTGTATATGTGTACTATACATGTACCAAAAATGAATTTCCTAGCTTTATTGAAAGTAGTAGATCTTTGAAGATATAGTACACACCCCTGTTCTGTCCCGATTCACCCCTGTGTCCCTATTCACCCCATTTTACAGTACTTATTTAGTCCACAATATCTTGTCATATTCAGCATGTTCAGTAGAATATGTAGAAGCATCATTGTTGTGGTATGCTTGATCTGACTGGTGTGTGACAGTAAAGAACATCACAAATTTGGTAGATCGATTATAGTGATCATCTGTATGCATTACACATAGAAAGATGCAGTAGGAGTTTCAAGCCTAACTAGAGTTCCATTTTCTTGGTCACTTTGCAGCATGTCTAATTGCCTATCACCAGATCGCTCCCTGTCAGTAATACTCAATATCTAAATTTAGTAGTCAAGTATTGCTATGCAGTGGAATCGAATGCTGGACCTCAAATTTACAAGGATAGCGTCGAATCACTCAGCCGCCAAGACACATGGCATTGCATTCACTCTAAAAAAAAAAAGTAGGACAAGAGTGGTTTTTTAAATATTGAGTGGTTGTATGAGACAACCATGGTGGCTTCTGCACTTAAATTTGGTTTTTCAGGTCATCTTTGGTTTTTGTCTTTGCAATTGGTCTTCTCCTCAGGTAAAAAGGTTTTTAAAAAAACCAAGACCTCTTGGGGGAACGTGTTTTCTCTGGTATTAGAGTTTTTCATGCCTTGATAAATACTGGTCCATGTGTCAATATGAACACATTTATGGATGATCAACCAGATTACCATGCCAAAAAATTAGTGAAAATGGGTTTTCATTTATCTAGTAATATTTAAGGACCTTGCATTAGTTTTAATGTATAACAAACTTCAAACATTAGTTTTAATGTATAACAAACTACATATGTTCGAAATGTATATCTCACATTTTACCCCCTCGTACTACCCCATATTATATATAATATCTTTATTCAGATTGAACATTTACAATCTACAGTATTTAAAAACAAGTTTAAAAAAAGATTAAAAGTAATTAACAAGGATAAAAACCAGGCAGCCAGTTATATCCAATAACTCATGAGAATGATTCAAGACCAAACTTCAGTCACTCACAGGCTATTCTAGGAATGTCTCATTGGCAATAGACCTATAGCTTTGCAGTGACATTTCTCTGAAAAAGGTAAGTGGATTTTATTTTATCATCTTAGTCTGTAAATGGACTGCAGACTGCTTGGTAAAACAAGGAAGAAAATCCTACACATTTTCAGAGCTACCTCCAGTGCTTGCTGGTTCTGTAGCTCAACTCTTTCTACACTGTGTTTCTTTATTATGCTACATTACTGTTCTTTTTTCACTGTTACAATTTGCCTTTTTTCTTTGCAGATCTAAAAAAAATCAAAGCACCTCCCCCTCCACTCCCTCCCCCGATAGAAACAATAAAAAAATCTGCCTCTCCTCCCCCCCATGCAAATGAAAAAATCCAGCCGCTGCAAATCATTGTCAAATGAAACCTTATTTTATGTAATGAATAGTGGCTTTACATCCTGCATTTCCACAGTAGATAGGACCTATGTTGGATGGCTGTTTAAAACATCCATCGCCTCTTGCTGTGTCCTCCTCCTGTCCTAATTAACCTACCAAGTGTTTAAATACAGGACATAAAGCCACATCTATTCATCCGCACTGGATAGGCTAATCAGGCCAGTCATGGATCATGGCAATGATATAACACACTACCACTACTGATATCTCAGAGATCCAAACAACCCCTATCAGTTATTCTGTTTGGTTTATGAAGAAACCACTTACACTGGTTTTTCCACAAACCCAGGTTGGTTTTATACGCGGGACAAGCTAAAAAACCAAATGGGGTTTTTTGTAGGCATTTTTTTCAGAGTGTTGGGAACAGCAATGTGCATCATACCATTTTGGAATCTTTTATCGATATTTAAGAGCTGGGCAGGAATTGGAAGTAGGGGAGAGTGGGGACCGATGGGCCGCTTGACAAATTATTGACCATGGAGGCAAATCCGCTTCAGATACAGGATTCATACTGTGCACCCTATTAGCTGGTGTAATTCTCTTCAAAATGATATAAGATTCACATAGATCAACCTAGGAAGAAAGATTAGAAAACACATTTTCTGTCAAGAAAGATGGTGGCCCATCGGTCCCCAACCATGGGGACCGATGGGCCATCCCATGGGGTCCGATGGACCATGTTAGTAACTTGCCAAAGGGTGGATAAAGAATTCAAAATTTGTTTCCATTATGTTTTTGTTGATCCATCTGAGTGTATAGGACAATAAGAGATTGAAAGAATATAGATATGCCCAGATTTTACACTTTCAAAAAAAGCTTAATTTTCACAAATGTCACAAGTTACTTTTTTGTAGTTATAGTCAATCTATTGAGATGATATTTTAGCAGCACATGAACAGATGCATTAAAAACTATATTGGAGAATTCCAAAACGATTGGTTCATTAGTCACTAAGAAAAAAATTTATTTGATATTTGGTCGATACAGAAGTTTGGCTACCACCGTGATCATCAAAATCTTGTCTTATACCTCAAATTTGTTGATGAATATTAAAAAATGAGAATATTTTAATTTTTTCTCCATCAATGAATCATTTCTGTCAATAATTTAGATTTTTAGGGGAAAAGTAAAATTTTCCAATGATACTGTACTAGTATGCCACCTGCAGGAGAAATCTTGAATCAAAACAATAAAATTCATCAATAACCCTCCATTAGCTTATATTTTCATCAATGTCTAACAGGGTCCTTATGTTTATTATATCCCAAATACTACCTAGATTGAAAATTAGTGATTATGGATATTTTAAATTTCCACCATTTTGTGTTTGAAGCCATTACTAAGGCAAATCTATCACTGTAAATTCGAGGGCATTCATTTAAGTCAAATTTATCATTTAAAGATGCAAGCTGAAGTTCTATTGTGCTTTTTACCATAAAAGACTTTAATATCCAGTCCCATGCCAATACGCCACCTATAGAAAATCTCAAGAAATAGTGGCCCATCGGTCCCCATGTTGGGTGGCCCATCGGTCCCCAAAAGCTTTCTGAACAGTTAAACCCCTCTTTTTTGGTGAAATATGGTTCTTGTTCCTAAAATTCAATGTGTAAATTGTCAATATATAGGACAAATCATCATAGAAAATATATTGCGTCGAGTCAACACACTTTTGAGATATTAAACTTTTTCTGAATCAGAAAAAAAAATTTCAGATGTTGAAAATTTCATTTTGCCTCCTACACGCTTGTGTTATCACTTATTGTCCAGTGGTCGATATGGTATTCATAGAAGTGATAAGCAATACTAAAAATGCAAATTATGAAACGTTTTTGATGTGGAGTTAAGAGGATGGCCCATCGGTCCCCATGGCCCGTCGGTCCCCATGTTCCCCTATATCATACAGTATGCAGTAACTTGATTATGCACATTTAAGAACAGCGGAAGAAGGTGGAATGTTCTCTTGAAGCCCCCATTACCTGCCTTTCCTGATATCAGTCTTGTAACAAAGTGGCCAATCACAGACTTACATCATGAGAAGTAAAATGTTGATTCCAGTAGCAGGCCAGCATAGAAATCCTACAGAACGCTGTCATGCTTAGTGTTTCCAACTAGTCTCACTCATGACTCTCGAGAATGGTCATCATCTTCTTATTTGATCTTAAGTCATTTAATTAGTTTTGGCTTCAAGTAAGACAAATATTGTATAGATCTGGTTTGGGGCTGCCATGATTGGTCTCCAAGCAAGCCCCTTTATTTTCTTGCTTATTTTGAGTACTGTATGAGCCCCATTGAAGCATGAGCTGCTGGAATCCTCTCTTCCATGTGTGGCCTTGTTTGGAATAACTCATGTATTACCTTGATGAATCGATTTACTGTTACAGGCGATTTCATTACCATGCGATTCTTGTCATTCACACTTGACTGTGAGGAATCAATGCTAAACAAGTACTTACTACGTTTGATATAACAGCTGTGTGACGTTCTGTTGTTTCTTAACCAATCAGATTAACTAAAAATGTCATGTATTTGGTTGGTCTGAACCTAAAAATCGTGTACTAATGAAATTACCTGTAAGATAACTTACATAATATGTAAATGGAACAGCCATGAAATTCGTGCAGCACTTAAAATAGTTTTGGTAGGACACGGACGACGACAGAAAAGACAGGAACAAGTTGACGAGACAAAAAACATACAACATAAAACATGGAGTTAAACACTGATATGAGGAGGCCTAACAGAGGCAGTATGAGCACTTAAACAGGGGCACCTAACGACAGTGTGTTATTGTAATGCCCATATCAGTGTACGAGGGGCGTTCAGAAAGTTTGAGGCTTTTTTTTGTATGGACACTTATTTTCAATCTAGAACTATGAATTTTTCACAGGAAAATTCAGCATATTTTAAATAGATTTCCAAAATTTTGGACAATTTCAACATCTTTAAGTCATTCAGTGGTTGCCATGGAAACTGAGAGTTCAGCTTCTTGGGGCAGATACATTGTAATACTGAAGCCACTAAAGCCAATGAATTTTGGCTGCGAGAGACCTCTCTCTATCACTTGACAATATTTGACACAAGAAATATAATATAAGCCTTAAAAAATACTCTCAAGCTCACCAAAGCATCGATTCATACACTTGACCCATTGTAGTAAATGATCCTTGAAGTCCTCCAAACAAAGTTCTGTGAAAGAATTTCGGTCATCCAAAGCCTTTTCTCCTCCGGTGCCTGAAACTATAGCCCCCATGGACTGAAGTAAGGGAAAACCAGGACTTGTAAAGCAACATGTCACAGGAATAGCTAGGATGGATAATGCTCTCCATTTTGGTGTCTTATTCATACTAGTGAATCTGTGCTTTCACAAGTCCTTATAGTCAGGGAAACACACCTTTGCCTCCTGAATTTCCCTCGCCGGATCTTGCATGCAGGAGTACTTTCCTACATGGGTTCAGTGTAAGAATACACACATTTGGTGTGCTTGAAAGCATATTTAGAAGCTAATACCATATTTCAAATATTGTCAATCTCACTAATACAAGTGACAGAGAGAAGTCTCTCGCAGTCACAATTTGTTGACATTCTTGGTTTCAGTGTTACCTGCCCCAAGAAGCTGATCTTTCAGTTTCCATGGCAACCACAGAATGACTTAAAAATGTCCAAATTGTCCAAAATTTGGAAATCCATTCCAAATATGCTGAATTTTATCCTGTGAAAAATTCATAGTT
Source organism: Platynereis dumerilii (assembly GCA_026936325.1). NCBI lineage: Eukaryota > Metazoa > Annelida > Polychaeta > Phyllodocida > Nereididae > Platynereis > Platynereis dumerilii. The sequence goes on from JAPTHN010000001.1 coordinate 118,587,076, forward strand.
CTAGATTGAAAATAAGTATCCACATGAAAAAAAGCCTCGAACTTTCTGAACGCCCCTCGTAAGCTTCTGGTTGCACATATTTTGTGACACTTAGATTCATTATGTTATGCAACTGGGAGAAATTATCTGTTATGCTGCCAGCTGGGTGGCCAGCCAGCCCAAGCGTCATTAAGCACCTCCCAGCCAGCTGATATAATTTTTTTTTTCCCAGCCAGCCACATCAACTGCTGTCTCATTACCTGACTGCAAATTTCATCGGTTGGAAGCCAACTTTGCCAGCTGGGAACATCCTAGCTGACAGTCTGCCAGCCAGCCGGGCGCCTGCTGCATAACAAATAATTGGTATAACAGATCATGGGGTGCCCCTGCTTAAACTTATGTTAAAGTTAACTTAAATAATTAAATTAGCAGAAAGACTCTATCTTAGGTCGGAGCTGAACCTTAAAATTAATTTTGAGTAGAATTAATGAAAGAAATTTTGAGAATTTTGAATAAAGGGAGGGATGGAGGGTGAGATGAAACAGGCGATTGGCGCGAGAGAGGAGTCCTCCAGTATTTATGTGGTTGACAATGGATGAGTGACTCCGAGCGGCTGGACCCTCTAATTGGCTGTTACGGAATATGACGCAGTGGATACGGCGGGAAACGCGACGAAGAAGGAGGATGTAGTCGGCCACATTTATTCTTAACGAATCTTACGAGGTAAGTTAATAATATGAAACATGTAATTTGCTCCCTGTTAAGGGGTTTGCAAAGATTTTATGCCACCTTTGAAACAGCAATATCATCATTGTCATGAGATAAGAATCAGGAAGCCTTACATGACATTAACATGGTTTGCTACACCATGACTAGAGAGAATCATGATAGGATAGGATAGGATAAATTTATTTTCGCAACAAATGTACACGCCGGACGGATGGAAGCCCACCCACCACCACCAGGACACCGCTTCGGGACCCAGGACTTCACCTCGAGGATCCAGGACCAGGCCATGATGAACCCACCAGGACCCTTCAGCCACCAGGAGATTCTCGCTAGGATGCCTCCTCACATAGATGCAAGAGTTGCCCAGGCTGCAATCCAGGGTGAGTTCATACAGGCTGCAATCCAGGGTGAGTTCATACACCTGGAACATTTCCTAGATTGCAATTCCCAATGACTACCAGGAGGTTAAGACGGTTGATGGTGTCAAAGGCCTTCAAATCAAATCTTTTCGGCCAAGGAAGATGATTACCAGTTTTTATAAATGGCTAGAAGCATGGGGTCATTATGAGGTGCTATTGACATTATGGCATCGAAATTTTTCTTGAGATGGCAAAGTATAGAGGTTTCCTACTTACACAGGCCGATAACTATAAAATTCCTTACATACTCACGTACGATGAGCGCAACAGGGCCCCACTTGGCAGGCTCCGATCATTCAAATTTGACTCGTTTGATCAGAGATTGTACACCACCATTTTCAATGCCAGCGCCCTTCGGGCTGCCACCAAATGCCAAAAATGTGGTGCCAATGATCATGGCGCGAACGACTGCCCCTTTCGCGGGAGTGGCACCAAGGGGCCCTCCAACCAACAGCCAGCCGCCGACAAAGGCAAAGGCAGGGGAAAGTCTGTTGACCCGAACGAGGTCTGCATTAGATTCCAAGACGGCTCCTGCCGTTACCAGTTGTGTCAGCGCAAACACTGCTGCATTATCTGTGGGGGCCCCAAAGGGGCCGAGTTCTGCCCCAATTGTGTTGCCAAACCCTCTGCCGCAGGCACCGGGTCTGCTTAATACCACTTATTGGCGTCAGATGCTGTACGCAGTACAGGATGCTTCTCATGCTTATCATGTCTTACAAATGCTGGTAGAGGGTGTCAGGGTTGGTAGGTTGGGTGTCACAGACTCGATTGTGTCCCTGAATTGGCCGTCGGCCATTGAACACAGGTAAAAAGTTTCCGAGCTCATTGAAACAGACCTCGAGAAGGGTGGCCTCTATGGCCCTTTTCGCACCCCCCCCCCTATCAGGCCTATATTATTTCCCCACTAGGGGCCTTCCTTAAGAAGGATTCAGAGAAAATTAGGCTGATCCATGATGTGTCCTATCCTGCTATCGGTTCAGTCAATGCTTCCATTGACCCTGTTGAGTTTTCCTTACGTTATGCGTCTATTGATGACGCCTTGGCTCATTGTAACGCATTTGCCACCCCCCAATTTATGTCAAAATTAGATTTGCAGGATGCCTTCAAGCATGTAAAGATCCATCAGGATGACTGGCATCTTATGGGTTTCTCCTGGCCTGATAGGGCGGGGTGCACTTATTATTATTTCTCGAAGGTATTGAGCTTCGGACTTCGCTCAGCCCCAGCCCTGTTTGACGTTTTCGCTTCCTCTCTCCACTCTTTCATGGTTCATAATGGGGCACCCTCCACCATTGTCAGGTATGTCGATGACTTTCTGGTAATTGCACCAGATGCTCGCTCTTGTCAAGAAGCTCTCAACATCATGCTAGACACTTGCGAGAAGGCAGGGTTTCCGGTGCAGCCTTCTAAGGTCACTTCGCCCGACACCAGGGTCAAATTTCTAGGTATTACAATCGACACCTATGACCGGACCTTGTCTCTTGACAAGGACCGGCTTAACAAAGTCCTCCAACTGGTGTCCCATTATCTGCTGCAGCCTTCTGTCTCCAAGAGACAACTCCTTAGCCTTATTGGCAAACTCGCCTTTGCGGCCCGTGCGGTGAACGGGGGCAGGGCATTTCTTGGCCGCCTCATCAAGCTAGGTTACGAAGCTAAGGAGGACCTCAGGCGGTGGAAAGAGTGTGTGGCTTCACACAACGGGGTATCTATGCTCCCAGCACCCTGGGACGAGGACTCAGCTCTGGACGTTTATACTGATAGTTCTAATGTGGCTATGTGAGTTTATTTCGACAATGATTGGTTTTGTACCCCATTCGTAGGTTCCATGGCTCGCGCCAACAATTATTCCATAAATTGGAGGGAACTTTACGTAGCTGTGACAGCCCTTGCCACATGGACTCCTCGCCTCGCAGGCAGAAACGTCACCTTTCACATAGACAACTGTGATAGCAAGAAAATGACAATCAAGTCAATGCTATATTTAAGATGATTTATTCATCTTGGTTAAAAACCCTGTAAACAGAATATACACAAAATCAATGACAATCCACAACATTAAAGAAACTGTGTCACAAAGTTGAATTAATATGACTGACATAAGTTGATCTAATATTCATGACTAGAAGTGTAGGTTTGACAATTGAATAATTATTTGATAAAGTAAATTAAATTGTAAAGTTCTAATAGGAAATAAAATAATACTAAAGTGAATATTCACAATATTCCATGGAGGTAAATATTTATATCTAATTAATAATATTGATAACCAGAGAACAATTATAATTCATAATGAAATAACCGTCTTACCCAAAATGGGGTTCATGAAGCATTTTCACAACCACATGTTTCCCAAGGTTAACCAAGTTGGCACCTAACCAAATAATGAAACATGTGTAAGCTGACTGACAAAATATTAATGTATACAACTGCTAAACTTTCTATAAATTTATGAGGAAATAAGTAACTAATTATTTGTAACAAAATATATAATTGAATGCTAAGTTTGCCTAAGATAAAATATTAGCAGAAGACACATACCTTGAACAAATTGGTTGCCAATGCATTAAGTGCAGAGTTGAGTCAATCCATGTTGCCTGGAGAGCAACTGAGACAAAACTGAGAGTGATCATTGTGGTCACTCAAGCATTTAAGCCTTTAACATTTGGTCAATTCCCTAGTAGCCTTGAGGAGAGTGACAGAGCTAGGTGCTGCTGCCCTCTGTCCTAACCAATAATAATGATCAAAAGTAATGCCTACAGCAAATATTATAATGGCAAATTTTACACTGCCACACAACCAAGCTGCCATTGGCGCCATAAATAAGCGCTATTCCCCGGTCCCTGCCATGATGGCTCTGTTGCGCTCCTGGTGCCTTCTAGTTATCCAGCATGATATAAATGTGAGAACCAGGTATATACCAACATTGGAGAATGTTGACGCTGATGACTTGAGTCGGCTCGCAGTGAATCAATTTCTGAGTCGTAATCCCACTGCGTCACCTTCCCCTACCTGGCCCACTCTAATTCATTTTGACTAATTCATTATAGATTTGGATCGATCTGTCTCGGCCCTGGTTCATCATGGCTAAACTGCCAATTCAAGGGCAACCCATTCTACTGCAGTCAGGCGATATCAGTCTTTCTGCCAAATTTACCTTTTACAGCCCCTCCCTATATCACAGTCTAACGCTATTAGATTTGTGGCCCATATGGCCAATCAGGGTCTAGTATCTTCTACCATAAGGGTCTATCTGTCCGGCTTAAGGTCATGGGCCATAGATATGGCCATGTCGGTCCCAGATATTTATTCCCCAGCCCTGATCCAGGCCTTAAAGACCCACGACCACCAGCACACCCCGTTCCAATCATCCCCCATCATGTTCAACCATTTTATGGCCATTATTACTAGGATCCCTTTTAACAGGGACAATCTTGTGTCCTTGTCTGCTATGGCGCTTGCATTCTTTGCATGCCTACGTCTATCTGAGTACTTGTCCACACGGGGAGTTAATTCATCTCCAAAAGGGCTGACGTTACCCTCTCCCAATCGATGACAGCGCTGGATTACAGGGTACACAGGTCTAAGACCAACCCTAAGGGTTTTATTGTTCACATTGGATGTTCAGGTTCTGTTGTATGTGCAGTATGTCTTATAAAATCATTTTTCTGCTCCTCAGTCTGCCCCTTTATTCCTCTCACCTGCAGACAACCCTATCTCTTACACCCATCTCACTAATAAGCTCACTGACTTTCTCCGGCTCACTCGGGTCGATCCTCAAACTTACACCCTTCATTCTCTTAGGGCAGGCACCGCCACCACAGCGTCCGCTGCTGATTGTACCGAGGCAGAGATCCAGAAACTAGGCCGCTGGGCCTCCCTATGCTATAGAAGGTACGTTAGACCCACTAGGGGGCCCAGGCGGCCTTAGCTCCCCGCCTAGCTCTCCCACTACCCTTCGATCATTTCATCTCATGAACCATCTTCTATCCCGTACATACCTAACACAGTAACTACCTTAAATTTTTCATTTTTTACCTTCACTAACACAGCTGGTCTTGGGCTCATTTATGGGCTTCCTCAAGGCCAGCTGCATCATCTATGTTTTATGTCTACTGTCCTGAGTGTCCTCGTCCTGTCTCGTCTATCATCTCTACATGTTTGTCTCGTATGAATGTAATTGTGATTTTGTCTGGCCCTAATAAAAGGCAGTGTGTCCCAATCCTAATGGTGTCTGTGCATTTCTTTACTCAAATTTATTTTCGCAACAAATGTACTCACAGTATATAAAGTTATAAACATAAACATAAATGTTACAATTTGATAATGATTTCAATAAATGTTGCATTGGAGGCCACCCGAGCAGATGTATATACTGCTATAACCAATAGGTGGGTGGACCCCCTCCCCCTTAGGAACCCATGAAAGTATCATACAGTCAAACCAACAATTATTCAGACGCTAGCTGTTTTATTATTATTTTGAAGTAAGCAATGAAACATGTAATCGAAATCATCCTTGGCATTACATGTAACCTGCCAAAAACAAAATTATTGCAAATTGGCAAGAAATTTGGTGAAAAGAGCTACTTTTGTTGACACCAGGAACCAGAAAATATTCATACACTCTAGCAAAGTGTAGAAAGTGAACAATTTTCTATTATTTGTTCGTATTCATCCCAAATACGGATCATAAACTATCTAGGGACCATTATGACTGCATAGAATGACAGGTGTGACAATCAATTTTAAAAATTGGAATAAATATTGGAGATAAACATATTGTCCAGTGAATCACATTTTCATGCACTGTTTAACCTCAGAAATGCCTTGAATTGATTCGAATGGCTTGGATTTATTTGTACGTTGGAGACCACATACTGAGTTCAGTGCGCTTTTTTTGTTTATTTGTATAATTTTATCGAAAGAAAAACTTGTCTATGTGGCACCAAAATCTAACAAATTTCGGAAAGCAAGATTCATTACCTATTTCAGGTTATATTCCATGCATGGTGCGAATGGCAACTGAATAGGACAGTTTTAACTTGATTTGGGAAGGGGTCAAAAATGTGGTTCTTCAGCCTCAATGTTATTCCAATGGAGATTGCTTCATGAAAGCACACTATAGTTTAGTATGGCATACAATTGATAAACAACTGGTGTAAATTGGCTTTCCAGTATATGCAATAGAGTTAACAACCTCAGGAAGGCTATCCAACTTTATTTTAAGTGATCTGATGGATTGCAGTAGCTCAATGTTTAAGAAATCAGAGAGTAGTTGGAGCAAAAAGCAAAAGGAAATACCTAAGTGCAACCTTTTTTTATGTAAGCCTGTTTTTCTCTATTGTCTGGATAGAACAGTTAACAATTGTCATTTTATGATATTCTGAAATATTTTCAAATGACATCTGACAGATTTCAGCCACACTAGTCAAGAAAATGTGATAAACTGAATCAGAAGTTTATCTCACATATGTATGCTAATTTTCTTGACTGACGATCATACCTGTCATCCAATGTGGTCACAAACATCCCATGGTAGTTTATTAGCAGTATTTGGGATAAGTATATGTAGAGTAGCACGGGGCATGCAGCCCCCCTTAACTTCGAGGAGCAATTTGACCTACTTTTTGTGGTCGATTATTTGAATGCTTATGCTGTCAGGAAGGGATCACTTGACTCTACTTATAACTAGTGAAACGAATGTCTACCAATTTTAATAAAGGAGTTACGGCCCTTTTTGTAAAAAAATTAAAATGGCCTTCTTACCCCACCCACCGGGCAAGAAGCCCCCCTACTATATTCCTATAGAATTTTTTTTTGCGAGCGCATTCAGCTTGAAAGTTATTTCTTTGGGTTCTTCTATCATTTTTAAGGCATTCTATTCACTTTTTCTGAATTTCAAAATTTTTCTGTTCATACATTTATTTTTTAATATTTTTTGCCCATTTTCAATTTCGGCCAAAATTTTTTCTATTTCAATTAGCTATTCTATCAAGATTTAAGGTAAAGTACACATTATTAAATGGTTCCTGAAGCAGCTTCGAGGCCTCAGTGAAGGGGGCCCCATACCCCATACCATGCGGGCCTCTCGCCCCAAATCCACATATTTTAATTTGACCTCTATATTTTGAGCTAAAATGCCAAAAACATGATCCAAATCATATTTATGTGATGGTCATAAAGTGAAGCAATGCAGATATCCGTTATACTTTTAAAAATTTCCAAAGTTATTTCTGACAACCACTTTCAAAGAATTAATCAAAGTTACAAAAACCATGTACCTTTTTTTGTTTCTTTAATTACGACTATGGTTTGGTGCTGAATGCCTTGAAAATTTGTGACGTCTCCTAAAAAGCCTCTAGCTTCAATCCTATCAATAAGAAAAAGCATTAAAAATGTAAGTTTAGAAATAACCCTGGGGGGGGGGCTTCTCACCTAACCCGGGCTTCTTGCCCCGACCCACTCTACATATAAACAGTTCACTTTCTACAACTATGTGAAAGTGTCCTGAAGTGTTCCTGAAATCAACAAAAGTAACTCTTTTCATCAGATTTCTTGCCAATTTGCCATAAATTTGTTTTGGAAAGGTTACATGTAATGCCAAGAATGATTTTGATTGCATATTTCATTACTTACTTTGTAATGCCTTCAAAATACTAACAAAACAGCAAGCGTCTGAATAATTGTTGGTTTGACTGTAAATCAAAAAATCATGAGACTCTGGATTGGGGGGGTGGTATGGGAGACCGATAATTCAAAAGTAAAATGGCCAAGGGACAGGGAGACACAAAACCACATCCAGAGCCTCAACCTTTAGCCTCAAACCAAGAGAGTTTGCATTCAAGACCTCTTTTGGAAACAGGACTTCACCTTTTCGTCAAGCAGCTCCGTATATTCCAAATGTTTCATATCAGTTGATTCCAGAGATAGATGCTGGAGAAACGATCTTTCAAGGGACAAGATATTATTGGGCAAATGGGGCTCTATTTTCAGGTCTTTGTCTGAATTAAATGTCAATTTATAATGTCAGATTTATTGGAGGGAATTCTTTCCTTTCCCACAAGTACTATGTCTATGATGCCACAATAAATTTTAGGGTGGCCCTCCAAAAAATTATTTTTAATTTAGTGCGGGCCACCCTCTCAAGTTAAAGAAAATGGACTGTGCAACGTTTCATTCAAATTGGATAATATTTAGAGATCCCCCTCGGGCTTTGAATTATTTACATTTTATTCTACATTTGGCATTTTCATTCGTGGTTTTGAATTGCTGAGCCAATTCAAATCATACAAACTTTTAATTTTTAATTTAGTGCGGGCCACCCTCTCAAGTTGTGCTTATTGTAAAAAAAATGGCCTGTGCAAATTCATTCAAATCGGATAACACTTAGAGGCGCCCTCGGGCTTGAAATATTTGCATTTTATTCAACATTTGGCTCATTCGCGGTTTTGAATAGCTGAGCCAATTCAAATCATACAAACTTTTAATTAGGCTCCTTGGACAGGACTAAAAAAGACATTCATTTTGAGTACCAACATGGGTGGTCCGTGACCATTCATGTTATCCCTGAGACCCATGTTTTGGGTTATCCCGTCGATAATTAGGAATTTTTAACACATCATCACAGGATTTGACCTGGAAACAATAATTCTAAACCAAATCATGTGAAACATGCTGTAAGCACAGAGTTTGTGAAGTTGTAATCTTCAATGAAATTTTAACACTTGTTTTGTTGTAGACATGTATTGGTCCTGCAGTACAAATAATTCCACTTGTCAAGTGTCTTTATCAGTCAGAAGTGATGCCAGGGAACAACCTGATTCAACCAAAACCTTATTTGTGTGATTATAAGGGTCATTTTCACGAAAACGCGCAGTAACGGTAAAAACATAACCAATTTTTTTATGTCAGGAAGCTGAGCCAATAATACTTAACTGCTATTTTTTTCAGTTTACATAATGCAATATGTGGTAGAACCATGCTGCATGTAACAGGATAACTAATTTGGGTGAATATTTGACATTTTCAATTAATTGGAAAAATTGTCTTTACCGTGCACAATGAAATCAAAGCAAATTTACTCACATGTCTTTACCGTGAACAGCCTTGTCTTTACCGTGTCACAGCATATTTACATTGATTTGACCATGGTAAAGACAGATTTTGGCCACGGAAAAGACATGTTATGCGGCATTTCATCCAGAAAAAGTGGACTACATCATTCAGAGTACCACAACTACTTCTGGAACAGCCTCCTAACCCAATGTGGTAATTTACATCCTTATACCTTTTGAACTCCCTCTGCTGTTGAGGGTTCAGTAAAGACGAAGTTTAGTTGCGACAAAGGCAAGATAAAATCTATTTCATAATCTGACTAACAGATGGCAGCTCTGGCTTTCCCAATGATAAGGTAAAAAAGTAGTTTTCTTTACACTCTAGTGGAATCTGGAGACATCTTGCTGTATTAACTTACTCTGGTGGCAACTTTACCTCTGTCTTTACCGTGGCCAAAGAGTTTATCTCAAAATTGGAACACAGCTTCAACACGCCCTGAGATGTGGATAAATTAGTTATATTTCAGAAAAAAACACTTCTAGGTAGTTAATGTAACATATATCTAGAAATCTACACTTTGCATGTCACATTTTATGCAGTAATTTTCAATTTGCACAAGTTTGAAATTAAAATGTTGAGTTGCGGACATGCCACGGCAAGGACATTTGGACTACTTAATGGGTGATATAGCTTGTTCAGCATGGCCACACCAACTTAAATTTTTGTTTTCTTCTAGGAAAAACGTTATTTGAAATATTTGGCCAAAAATCAATTTCAGTCCTACAAAGGCAGACACACGCGAATGCCGGACATCAAATTGCACGTATTCGCGAAAATGACCCATAACAAGAAATTATGTTTACTCCAATAATAACCTTGAAACCTTGGTCCATAGGACAGGGGTTACAAACCATTAATGTTTGAATAAAGTGGTGTGACAGGCATATATATATTGCAATCCACAGTTGGAAGTTACAAACTGCCAAAATCCAACCAAATCCAAGTGATCCATGCAGTCATTAAATGTAGCAAATTTAATATTTCTGCAGACTTTTAGGCATGTTCAATCAAAGCAGTTATATGGTTTTGTGACTTGAGAAGATTCAGACTTACAAAACTGTAATGACAGCATGATAGGAAAAACGCAGAATATTGTTTTGATTTTGATCTAACTTCCTCCGAAACGACTTTGGGAAGGTTGTCCCCCACAACTAAGTTAGCTCAGCTGGGAGTGCTATGTGCGACCAACCATTGGGACCCTGGTTTGATTCCAGCTTTGGTAAAGGTCACCTGAATATATATATATATATTCAATTTTGACAGCAGCTAAATTTTTTCTATGCCAACCTGCTGCAGTGCTGCATATTCCTCCATTCAAAGTAGACTACAGATACATTTATACAGGACATAAAGCCCCAGTTATATTCCAGTGAAATTATTTCAGCCTGTAGCTAAAACTCTCTGCTTTTGCCCTCTGGTAGGCTTTATAGCTCTAATACTCATTATCTGCTCAGGAAACAGACCATAACTATTATTGAAGATGAAACATGAATAAGCTCTTCAGTAAATTTGCAAATTGAGCATTCATAATATCAAAATATGATACAACCAAACATCTCAGACCATCCATGTTGTATTCAAAATGAAGCTCTTTTTAAGGCCTGTTCAGCCACTCTATTTGTATTTGTTGAGTTACAGAGAACCGTGAATTTGCGTACATCGAGAAAAATGCTTCAAATATCAAAAGCTCAAGAGCCAGGGGCACCTCTAAATATTAACTGATTTGCCAGAAAATTAACATGCATCTTTTTTTTTTTCATAAAAGGCATGATTTGAGAGGGTGGCCCGCCAAAAATTCAAACTTTTTTTTACCATGCATTTGAGGGCCACCCTATGCCACATCATAGCTGTTCATAACCTGCTCTTAAATATTGGCCTTGTTACAATAGAATGGTATGATACTGCACCAGTTCAGGACTGAAGATATTTGTCATACTAAACTAATATAATACATTCACAGTGATCATCAAGTTATCAGAATTTTTCAGTAATAAAGTTGAACTTTCCTCAACTCCTTGTGATTTATTTTATTATGGGCATCCTGTTGGGTGGACTATGAAAGTAATCCTGCTAATACACCAACAAGTGGCAACCATTGAAATATTTTGATTGCAATTTATTTCCAAAAAGCCATTGATGAGATCAAAATTTGGATCTTTATTTATGGTCCCTTGATATTTTAGATCTTTTTTTTTCAGTGGCTATCTTGGACCTACTTAAATAATTTATATTCCTAAAGTGACTGTTTGACATTCCTAAGATTGGGATTCAGCAGATTAAATCTTAAAACTTTCATCAAGGGCTTTTTCACTTTAATATCTTTTAAATAGAGCCTGGCAGTGAATGTTCAAAAATTGTTTTATTTCACTTTTGGGTTTACTCAAGTCGATCTTGCAAACACGCTGAAATGCAAGTGTTGAATGAATTATAAACATTTATACTTAAAGGATATATAACATTTACATAATATACTTCAGCTTCTGACCATATAAATATTAGATAAATTTATGCAATATTGAAAAGAGCTCAGTCACACAATTAAATATCGATTTTATCGAGATATATTTAATATGAAAATAAGCTATCTCTAAAACACGTGTGAATTGTATCTTGAAAACTATCATAGATAGGCAGTTAAAAATGATTTTATTGGAATCTCTGACCTCAAAAACCTAGATTTTTATAAAAATATCATTCTTGTAAGTTGATTAGAAGCTGAGATTTGACCAAAAATTGGGATGCCATCTTGAATATTATACATTCCCCAAGAGTGACAAAGTGGCACTCCGCAGATTTGGATTCAGCACCCTCAAATTACCCATATTCAGTCAAAAAATATTGTCTGGACCGTAAATCCAGGTCAGACAGGTTATCCTAATTTGGCCACCTGACTATTCACAGTACATAACAATACACTTGGAATATGTTATCTTCATTGTTTAACCAGAGTGGCTAATTACTACAAAGGGAGGATTAATGTGAAAGGTACAACGTCCTGATTTTGTTGTATCTAATCTTAACTACTCTTTGATGAATCCTTGATAATTTTCATATCCTTTATTTTATGACATTTTGACATAATTCTGGTGCAATGCAGTCTTAGCATTTATGACTTGGGATTATTTTATGCTTTTGTGACCAACAATCAAAGGAAATAAAAGTTTAGGCCTATTTTATAAGTTCAAGTTTTCACAAATTTACTCCTTTCATGAACTTGCCTTGTTTGTGATAGCATGCAATTTTCTTAAAGTGCCAGTTTGTTTGATTTTGGAAATATTATTTTGTAGGTACATCTGACAAATGGAAATAAAAATGAGTAATTCATAGTGATTGCTCGATTAGCCCAAAAGCCATTACTCTCAGCAGGTAGGTGTTGCATCTGCTAAATTCTGTATTCGCTGTCTTTCTGCGAGATTCTTTCAAATGTAAACATGCTGTACACATTAAACTTTTTGGAGGATTTTCACTGCTGTCTGTTTTATTTAATACCTGATTTTAGCCTTCATGCCAACTTAAAATATGGATTCATCAAAAAGTTATTTTCTCAGTTGGACTGTAAGTCTTATTTAGAGCCTGGAGTCACTGAGTTTGTGCATTATGACTTGATTTCAGTGCTTGGTGACTGGACTTGAAGGATTTTCATGACTCGACTTCAGTGCTTGGTGACTGGACTTGAAGGATTTTCATGACTCGATTTCAGTGCTTGGTGACTGGACTTGAAGGATTTTCATGACTTGGCCATCTACTGCAACTTGAGTTTTGTATGATTTTGACTTACCTGACTTTGGCAACGTAAGTTAATCGTTTCATTTTTGAAGTTGCGGATCATACATTGAAAGATCATAGTATTATTGCTGAGTTATTAAGTGCTACAATAAAATTTTGAAGAGAAGTTTCAAACAAATGAGTAACGACACCGAAACAGATAACATATAATCTACATTTTACCTACTTCAGTTTAACTAAAATGCAATATTTAGGTCCTTGACAATTTTCTCATAACTAATTTCTTTAACTAGTTTTCTGGAAATCGTCCATCATAAGTCTAACCAAAACACAGTATTGATGATAGAAATTGACAATATTCATAACGGTTTCTTCAAAACAAATTTGTTCATCAAGTTTTTTTTTGGAAATTGAATAAAATCAATATTTAATATTCATGTCTATAAATTATTATTTTTTATGTCAAGTTTCTTGTAAATTCCCAATCATAAGTAAAGCAAATTGCAATGTCTATGATAGTTTCTCAAAAAAATTATTTTAAGGAGTTTCTTGGAAATTCTCTATTACAAGTTAACCAAAGTGCAATATCCTCTGTCAACAGTTTTCTTTTAAATTGATCAGTTCATCAAGTTTTTCAGACATTGTCCTTCATGAGTTCAGTCTAATTGCAATGTCCATGACAGTTTCCTCGACAGTTTCTTGAACATTGCCCCTCATAAGTTGAAAACAAACTGCAGTATTGAAATCCATTATTGTTTCTTGAAAAATAATATCCTTCATCAATTTGAGTTTCTTTGGAAATTGCCCATCATAAGTAAAACCAGATTGAGATGTCAAAAACTTTCACTGCCAAATTCGGTTTGGATAACCATGCAAAACTGCCCATCAAATTGCCAAAAGTTTTTTGGTACAATCCTTTATGTCTGTCTATCGTGTTTCGGTAATTCAAAGTTTAACCTTCGTTAGACTAAATTCCTAGGTAATAATTTTTTTTCTTTAATATCAGGTAACTCAACTTAAAAAATAATTGCAAGTGCCTCCAAACACAGTTTATCTTCCTCTCATGTCATTTGTGCTTTGTAAACAAAGTAACAACAGTGCATGCACTTGACTAAACAATAATTAAAAACTTGTAAAATGTCTAGTTACAAACTGTAGTGGGAGGAACACAGGTAATAGGATATGCCAGAACAAAGCTTATTTGATTTGTTGTGTATTGCATATTGTGCATCCTTTACATAAATATACTGATTTTATTCAGATAAACAAAAAAACATGGAAAAAACCTTGTCTGATGTGGACTATGTCATCTTCGCACTTGTCCTCTCAATATCTGCGGGTATTGGAGTTTTCTTCGGATGCCGAGGGAATAAGACAACTGCAGACTTTTTAATGGGCGACAGGTCCATGTCTGTCATTCCAGTGACTTTGTCTTTGTTGGCTTCCTTCATGTCGGCCGTTACGTTGCTGGGGACACCGACCGAAATCTACACCTATGACATCATGTACTTCTGGATAATTCCAGGCTACTTCCTCATGATGCCTTTAGCAGCTCATGTCTATGCGCCCATATTTTATAACCTCAAGTTAACCAGCGTTTTTGAGGTAAATAGCCTTTTTATCGTATTTGAAAATTGTCTTATTTTTTCATGAAATGCAGTGCATATGCATCAATCCATAGATTTAATCCTCTTTCTCCAGATCATCTAAGATTTCTAGTTGCGTCAAGTATTTTTGTACATCATTTTCTCTCAGACTAAATATTTTTCTTTTCTTTCTCTTCTATTTTTTTGACAGTATATGGAATTGAGATTTGGAGTCTTCATGAGGCTTGCCTGTGTTGTTGCCTACATAATTCAAACTGTAAGTAATCATCTCCCTCATCTCACAGCCAAATAGCTTGAATACTGAATAGCTTCACATATTGTGAAAATTAATGAAGTACGCCTAATATTTTCTAAATTTGAAATAGGTCCCTAATTGTCACTTTTCTGTTGTAGGTCCTTTACACATCCATTGTTTTGTATGCGCCTTCATTAGCTCTGGAAGCAGGTGAAATTTTTATTTTACAATACAGAGCCACAGAGTCTTTCTATGAACCTTTCTGCACTTAGTCATTTATATTTTTACCATTTTTCTACTCAGTTATGTCAATTCTTTTCTTTTTACAGTCACTGGTTTCAATGTATTGGCTGCCGTCTTTTCTGTCGGTCTGGTGTGCACTTTTTACACAACCATTGTAAGGTTCTTATAATTTTGCTTCTAAAACATGTTTGCCTGAAGTATAAGTTTAAGAAAGCGTTAGTATTTATCCGGCCTAGAACTGCAAAGACTATATGAAAAGAAGGGGAGACTTGACTTGTGTTGTGCTGGTGTACCCCAGATCAGCCGGGGCAGCTCAACCACCATCTTTGTGGAGGGAGCTTCACTTATTTTATTTTTTTGTTGACCACCGTATGATAAAGAGATGAGAAGACTGGGAGTCTGGAACATACCCTATTAATACAAGGAGGATCAGGGTCTTTCAGTTGGTCCAGCATAGAATACTGGATACAACCCTCCTCCATTTAATGTCCCATGGGCTCGGATTAAAGTGAGTTCCCGGGGTGAGATTTGAAACAACGCCCTCAAAGCCAGTGGACAAGCAGTCTTGACCACTAGGCTATGGAGGGAAGGAAATTCTGATTTGGAGTCTGCCAATGTTTGTGATATTGCAAAAATCATGAGATAAACTGGGTATGCATATGAATATTATGTAAAAAAAATCCAATTCCAGGATTTGGAATATTTGGGGGGAAATAATCATCTATGGAAAACAGCTGGCAACTCATTTGACAAATTCCAATATTGATTAATAAACAGGCATAGATCATGCCAATAATTCATGCCCGGTTGTGCCTTCTCTTGTTGATTGCAAACAAATTCAACCAATGGATGAGTGGAAGAGTGCTAGTGGATACAGGCCTATAGAAATGAATATCCCTAAGATTTGGCAGCCTCTTTTATAGGCACTGGTTATTTGGAATTTTGACGGCATGATGAGGCGGTGATTCTTCATTTGAAAGGACTTTCATTTATACGCCCATGTGCCATAATGTATTACAGTCTAAATTACAACCTCTTAACATTACATGCAACTAACCAAATAGAAGCAGCTACACCTCTGGAGAAGGTATTGTCTGTTTCATGTCCTTTTTATTAGTAATTGGATTATCTTTGAGATTCCTTATCTTATATTTTGACTTCCGCGTTGAAGTAATATAAGTCGAGTACATGCTTTGTAATACTCAGGTTGTAAAAATTGTTATCCTAGAACTTCATTTTATTTAAAAAGGAGCAAATTTGTAAGTAGATAGCTGCCATATAGTACTTAAAAAGTAAGAACAAATTGGGAGGGCACAATAAACTTTATTGAACCAAGTAGGTTGATGTTATCAACAGAACTTACTTTAAAAACATTAATTTTTGTTTTAAATTTCAGAATGTTTAAAAAATATTATAAAATAATTTTAGTCAGTTTTTGTTTATTTGTCATTTGACAACCCTCAGCACCAACATTTGATAATTGAATTGAAGAGCATTTTGCAAGTTTATTTTCTTTGGTTTAAACAGGTTTATTGATATACTTTATCAACGTGCCGAAGGCTCAATTACAGGCTCAGTCTTAAATACCGTCCCTGCTGTCAAAGAGGTTCTTTCATATCAATTGTATAAAATCAACAAAGCATGATTTAGGCATTCAGTGAAATGCTAACTTATCTTGATTTAGCTTTTCAATTTCTCAATCTACAGATATTTCCTCCTTATTCAAATCAATTATTTTAGGGTGGCATGAAGGCGGTGATATGGACAGATGCCTTCCAGATCATCTTAATGTTTGTCGGCCTTATGGCTGTCCTCATCCAGGGCTCAATCGATTATGGATTTGCCGAAATTTGGAAGGACATGGAGAGCAGTGGCAGAGTCAAGTGGTGGAAGTAAGAATATTACATATTTACCAGTTAGATTATTTTTGTTTACTTGATGCATGTGGAAGCAGAAGTTGAAAAACTAAATTTGGGAAAACAGAAGATGTTCATATTTTCTGCTGAAAACTGAATATATGCAGTACTGTAATACCAGATATTTTTATGAGTCTTTCATCACAAAAAGCCTGTTGAAGGCCTTGTTTTAGACTCAACCAGAGCTATCACCCATATCTCTTATAACATAAAATAACATAACATACATTTATTGGTCACATATGTGAAATTTGGGCTCCCTCGGCTGTCGGGTAAGTGACATTTCTAACCGAGCATGTTCAGACAGCTGATGAAGAGGTCCATGAGATGTGGCTGAAAGCTCTTGGTGAGTCCAAAACAAGACTTAATTGATGAAAAATTAACGCTCAAGGTCACCATGGCCTCACATAGTTATACATGTATGATATTTCTGCATTTTTGTGACATTTCAGCTTTGACCCTAGTCCAACCACAAGGCACACCCAATGGTCATTGATCATAGGTGGTATCTTTACCTGGCTCCCTATATATGGAGTCAATCAAGCCCAGGTCCAGAGGGTCATGTCAGTACCCACATTGAAAAAGGCACAGTTGTGAGTATTTTAAGACTGATCAGTGATACAGTATAAATACAATGTATAAAAGCAATGATTAACCGGCGTCACCAAACAGAATAAAATCTTAGCGAAAAGAGTATACTTTGCCTGTAATGTTCAGCTAACTTTTATGGTTTGTCACACGTATTTTAAATTGTTATTTCTGACTACATTATAAAACTGTCACCTCAAGGTGAAGTATGAAAGAGCAAGCATTGGGATACGAAATAACTCAGAACAGTAGAATCAAACATATATCCCCAGATGAACCTGAAGTACGGAGAACATCTCGCTGAAATTAATGTATCGTTTCAGGGCTCTGTGGGTGAACTCTGTTGGATTGTCGGCCCTGCTCATCATCTGTGGCTGCTGTGGTATGGTTTGCTATTCCGCTTACAAAGATTGTGATCCCCTGGAAGCAAAACGTATTTCTGCAATGGATCAGGTAATTAAAGTAATCATGGACAAGAAGCATGAAGCCAATTCAAAACATCCTGTAAAAATAAAAACAAACGATCAACTGGACGACATGTTTAAAAAAGTGATTTATGGAACACCCAAATACCAATGAGTTGTCAATGAGTAAAATATTAGTCAGTATTACTAACCTGTGCACTGGCGGCTTTTAAAAGGCAAATAAACGTGTGGGATCCCTATGAATATATAAACTTATGCCCACTTGAATTTCTCTGCCAAAATAAAATATTTTGTGTGGAGATGGCTCTCTCTTGGACAAGAGAATGGAAAAGCTCTTGCTTTTCTGTTACCCTCATGGCTATAATATTCATTGCAGTCCGAAAAAAGAATGTGTCAAAGCTATTGAGGTATACCGGTATGCAGTTTGTTGTTTTCACTGTTTGACTTATGATTGTTAGTTGTAATCACCTGTCAGGAACATCAGGTCAAAAGAGATCACACAATCGCAGCTATTTTAAAGATATAGCTTTAGTTATAAGGGGATGGTTGCACATTGAGAGATTGGTTTAGAAACCAGATGCAGCATGAACTGCTCCATACACCATTAATAAGGTTTTTATTTTTAGAATTTCTATGTGAAAAAAATACCTCTCCACTAGGGATTTTTTCCGAAGGGACTATATTTTAGGGAGGGTCCCTTAAAAGTGCCTTAAGAGGTACTAAGCTTAGGGACCTAAAGATTCCCTAAATGTTCCCTTGACCCATGAGGCAGTCCCAATATGGGATTATCTGTATAATGTTTTCGTTCGAGGGAGTCTTTAGGGCCTTCCCTCAGCTTAGTACCTCTTAGAGCTGTTTGCACATTAGCGGTCCAACAGTTCCAAAATTAACTTTCAACTTGGTTGTGTGATGTCACTGGCTTAAAAATGTTTTGTTTGTGTCAGTTATGGTTAATCAGTTGATCCAGTTCTTATCATACGAGGGGTTTTCTGTAAGTTCTGTCCAAGTAGTCCTAACTTTTGCTAGATTTGATATAGAGACATAATATTTGGGTCAGATAATACTGACATAATTTGCAAACAACACCCAAAAAATCAGATCATACAGATACAAATAAATGCTTAATCTGTTGCCATGGAAACCAGAAGTCCTGAAATGCGGCCCAGACTTTGTGTTGCTCACTTAAAACTAATTGAACACCTGCTTGCATTACCTGTGTCTTGACTTATAGAATTAAAGTATATTCTTTTTCTTTCATGAAATACAATCAGTCAATAGTGAAATCATTAATAACAATGGAAACTGTATCATTGTCACATCTCAGTTACTTACCATCAGTCATGCAGTTTCTCAGTTTTTTATGAGATGAGCATTTTTTTGGATATGGATGACATATATACCTGTTTTATTTCTTCAATTTAATTGGATAAAAGCTATAGAGTAAGAACATTTCATCATACATACAAGGAAGACAGTATGAGTAACCGAAAGAAATGAAGATTGTACAAACTTTTTCTGAATAAAGGGAACAGACATTCGAAAAACCGAAAAAAAGAATAAAGACTGCACAATGACAAAACTGACCTTAACATGAAGACTGAGGTATCTTATTTAGACATGTTAAGAAAGTTTGAGAAAATGTATTTGCAGGTCCCTGTCATTGGTTTAGGAAGTTGTGAAGTGGCTATGAATGTTTTGAATATATTCTGTTCTAAACCTCTAGTAATTATTACATATTTCGACAAGATATATCAAGTATACATGTGTCTCTTAACAAGATCTCGGTCGCATTCATGACTTTTGGTTTCCATAGCAACAAATCAACAATTTATTTTTACATCTATGATCTGATTTTTTGGGAATCATTTGCAAATTACCTCAATATCAACTGACCCAAATATCATTTTTTCTGTTTCTTCTGTATGTCAGAAATTGGTTTTCAGGACCCTAAATTTACCTTTATCTGATCAAAATGCAATTGAGGCCTTTACTGTGCTTTCACCCAATAATGATTTCATATGTTTTCTTTCTGCAGCTTCTTCCGTTTTATGTTATGGATAAATTGTCTTACTTAAATGGACTCCCTGGTTTGTTCACTGCATCATTGTTCAGCGGGGCACTTAGGTATGTGTTTTAAATTTTGGATTTAGTTGAAGTGAAGTTCTGGTTTAATATCCTCATGTAAAACTCATATACATATTTTTTGCTGCCATATCTATGGATAAAAACAACAGTGGTGCAAGCAGACACAGGACATAATGCTTAAAGGCACACACTCATCAAATCCCGACTTTCAATAAAAACACCTTTCATTGCTAAAATTGAGTCTTATAAGCACACAAAGCTAGTTAAAAAAAATTTTTGTAAAGTGTACACTTTGTAAAGGATCTGTGAAATAGTGGTTTTAGGCCTTCTTCCTGGCCTGCCATTCAGCTGGCTCAGTTAATATGAATGACGTAGGGCTGGGTGGCCCCCCTCCCTCTCTCAAGCCCACAGTCAGGAGTGACCATTGGCCATGCAATGATGCATGGCAATCATACCTACTAGGGTGTGTCAATTTTTAATTTTTGTCCAAATTAAAAAAGCACTAGTGCCTAAAAGGTGCGTTTTGACCTGGAGAATCCAAATCTGTTCTCGAAATGGTGATACGACAATTCTTACCTACTTCAATTTTGGTTCAAAGTTTCAATGTTTTATTCGTTTTTGACCATTTTCGCCAATCCGCGGTTCTTTATAACTTTCTCAGCATTTGTCATACAAAATTCTAACTGCCATGGTTGGAAAGCTCTCAAAAAGAGCTACATTTTGCACACCAACATTAATGGTCTAGGACAATATCTTGACTCCCAATGGTCCTTTGGCTTGCACTTTTTAGAAATTATAGTGTTGCAGACAGTCTAATCTTGTTTAAAAAAAAGTTTTTTAATTTTTTTTACTGATAATTTCAGTGATTCACATTCTAAGGTTCCAGAATGACCAAATATAAAAACTTTTTGATTTTTACCATGAGAGTGCCTGGTTTGTGAGTGATGAAGTTTTAATGTTAAAGTTAGTTGTAAACTCGTAAAATGTGAGATGGGGTCTGTTGCATTGCATATCATATCTTCGTCAGAATTTACTGCAGGGCAACATGAGTGGTACCATATGAAAGAAAATACTCTTAGAATTCTCCTGGTACCAGTCATGTTGTCCTATATTTATTTTGTATGAAGTTAAAATATAAAATATAACGGCCCCTCCCTGATTTATTTCAATAGTTCTTACGAAATGTAGCATTAAAACTTCTAAGCTCACAAAGTTGGGTTATCAATGGTCAAAAATTAAAAAAAAAATTTATTTGCTTATTCTGGAACTTGGAGAATGAAAAATCACAGCAATTATCAGTGAAAAAAATCTAAAAGTTTTTTTTTAACAGGATTAGGCTGTCTGCAACACTTTCATTTCTGAAAAATGTAGGCTGAAGAGCCAATGGGGGTCAAAATATCGTCCTAGACCATTAATGTTGGTATGCAAAATGTAGGTATTTTTGAGAGCTTTCTAACTATGGCAGTTAGAATTCTGTATGACAAATACTGACAAATTTATAGAGAACCGCGGATTTGCGAATATGGTCAAAAACGGAGGAAAACATTGAAACTTTGAACCAAAATTGAAGTAGGTAAGAATTGTCGTATCACAATTTTGAGAACAGATTTGGATTCCCCAGGTCAAAACGCATCTTTTAGGCACTAGTGCTTTTTAAATTTGCATAAAAATTAAAAATTGACACACCCTAATACCTACGTTTTTTGGTCTCTGTGGTCATTGACTGTAAGCTGCTGCCATCTCTTGCATTTGATTAATTGACATTTTGTTTACTTTTTGCCCAGCCTGATGTGGCCCCTTCCAAATAGTTCACAAGGGGTCGCTTTTAATTGTCCCATCTCTGAGGCCAAAGATCAAGAATGAATATTTGCTTTATTGGACTTTTGGTGGCATTAATGTGTGAGTGACTGTGTCAATGTGTATAAAAAATAAGGTTTGATTTATAGATCAAATAAAAACATAGGCTGCGCAGCAGCAAACCTTCAGCGAATAACACCTTTAGAAGATTACAATAATATCATAAAATTGGTGCGTTTACGAAATTGCTTATAGGTATGCAATAGCGGTCGAGTAGTGGCCTTCCATTATCTCTATTTTTCCAATGATTCATAAAGTGTTATACGCATCAAAAAGCACTGCTAAATTAATTGCATAGGTGATTTGTTTAGAAAAATGCATTACTGTATATGCAATAGTGGGGATGTTTTGGCTCCGATATAAAAAAAATTCTTTTAAATATGTTTTCTCAATATTACAAAAACTATAAAATAGCCATCTGTCAGACCATGAAAAGGCACAACTAGACCATACAAGCCATATGTGTACCAAACTTCATCCATGTATAAGGAATAGTGACCGGATGTTGGGCCAGAAACAAAAATAATAATTTTTATGTTTTTTTCAATATTTGAAAAAGTATATAATATTTTCCATCAGACCTTTAAAAAGGCACAACTAGACCATATTGACCATATGTGTACCAAAGTTTATCCATGTACATGCAATAGTGAGCGAGTGTAAGCCCAAAAAACAAAAAAAATATGTTTTTGAATCTTTTCTCATTTTTTCAGAAAGTATAGAATATCTGTCAATGAGACCATCAAAAGGCACAACTAGACCATATAGGCCACGTGTGTACCAAATTTCATCCATGCACATGCAATAGTGACCGAGCCTTGGCCCGGAAACGAAAATAAAATTATTTTTATATTTTGTTAATTATTTCAAAAAGTATTTAAGATCTATTCATCAGACCATCAAAAGGCACAACTAGACCATACAGGCTAGATGTGTACCAAATTTCATCCCCATACATTCAATAGAGGCCGAGTGCCGGGCCGGAAACGATCTATCCGCCCGCCGCTGAAGGTAAAAAGTGCATGACTGTGGCCCTTTAAGGAACACTCTAAAAAATTTCAGACAAAATTGGTTTTTTAGATTCAAAATGGTTTTTTGAAACACAAAATTTCAATGCAAAAAACCAACATGGGCACCTTTAAAATAAATATTTCTGGTGCGGGGATTTCTTGACAGGGTGTTGTTTGATTCCAAAATAAAAATGTTTGGATCTGGGCCGAACTTGAAATAAAAAATTGCTGTCACTGTTACCGTAGAACGGGGTGACTTTGAACAGTTTTCACCTCAATTCCCTTATCTTTAAAAATGTATAAGATCTAGGTGGTATTTCATGGGATAAAATGTTGGCCACTGGCATGTAGTTAACCTGTGCATTGGCATTTTGAGATAGACATCATGTATATGCCTGTGTCAGCGGATAAATGGGCGTTCAAACTCACCCCGAGATCCGGGGTGACTTTGAACAGAGTGAGTTTCAATGAAAGAAAATCATCAATTTTCAGAAAACTAATGTTTATCGGTATTTAAGAATTTTCCACGGCTTAATTGCCTTTCCCTAAAATTTTGTTACTGTTTTTTGTATGTTTTGTGAATTTTTTATTCTTGGTCTACTTCTGTGCCTTAGGAGCTAAATGATTGCCTAATATAGTGAAATATGCTTCAGACATTGAATTATATGCATTGTCTTATGAAATATGATATATCTGTTAATGTAGTTTACGGGGAAATGTGATGGTCTCTGCGCTCACCATCACAATGTGATGTTCAAAGTCACCCCGAAGTTTGTTACAATTCAACATCATCCACTTATATTCTTTGTTGTCGGTCTTTCTGAATAGCCTCCAACAAGTTTCTGGTGGATTTTGGAAGTATTTGAGTGACATTATAATAAGGCAAGTATTTATAAGGCCAGGGTCATTCAGTACTGTTGTGGGCACAGAAGTTAACAGGCTATGATATCTTGCCAATATAAGTATGCTAAGTTTATTCATCAAAATCATGAAAAAAAAAATTCCAGTCACAATGACTTTATGTAGAAAGAAACTAGGCTTTAGTGGAATATAATCAGAAGTCAAATACTTCCAGTATCTCATTTAGCTTTGCATTCATAGAGGATCAATCTTTTTCAGAAAAGTGTTCAAAGTCACCCCGGCTGTTCAAAGTCAGCCCGTTCTACGGTACCACAAAATAAATATAATTCCCCTTGGAGGAAAACTCTTGCAAATCTCATGGTCACTCCCCATCAAAGCCCATCATCCCATTGTCAGTAATATTGTGTTTGTCATTGTTCCATTACTGAAACAGAACTGAGCCAACAGTGGTCAAATACAAAAGAAGCGTTGAAGCTGCAAAGTGAACTGGCAGTTGATAACACCTGAAGCTGTTACTACAGGGGAACAAGAAGTGCAACGAAATGACCATGTGATTTGTTGCTCAAGTGGTCTTGTGACGAGCAATTTTTCAATGCCCCAGTGAACACTGAGTGTAAATATCTCCAAAGTTGAAGACCTTAATCCATTGGTGTTTGGAGCAACACCTTTTTTTGTAGATAATGGATGGATTTATACAAGTTGGCTACCATAAGAATTCCCTGGGGAGGGGGGCTTGGAGGTTTCTGTTATAAATAATTTCATGCGTAGTTTTGGTGAAATAAATAAATTCTTTCTGAGTCCTCCCCCTAGGAATCTAATGGTCTCCACCTGAAGTATACTATATTGAAGGACACCACTCGTCATAGTTGTCCATTGCATCCCCTTCATGGAACAAATCTCAAAAGATTTAGGAATTTAGAGAAGTGCTGTTTTACAAGAGCACACAAAAAGAGTACACAACCATTTCCTGATTAATGTGTACCGGTACAACAACTTTGTCTATATATTTTACCAAATGCATTTTTCCCTGATCATAATTAATTTTAACTTGAAAGAATATGTTTTCGAAATATAGTTTAATTACTTATTCCTCTTGCCCAGTAATAACAGTATGAATAGGTGGTGACCTCAGTTGATAGTGCCCTGTGCTTCCAAGCGATGGGTCCCAGGTTTGATCCCAGCTATGGGCAAGTCAACTGAACTTTCCTTACACAGTAGTTTCAAATATCCTTCACCTCATTGCTGTGTCACATGCCCTTATTTCTTACTAGAGTGCATAAATACAGGATAAAGCTCCAATCATTCTGACTGGAACGTTCATTCATTCACTCACACACGGAAGTGGTGCATTACGGTAAACCACAAGCAGAATTTTTTTTTGGGGTAAGGGCACCGTAACTTCCGCTAGTTAAAAATTAATAATTTGGGAACACTGAAATTATGGCTACAAACTGACAAAGGCTAAACATTCAGCGGTATGACCAATTATTTATTTAAATGTATATATAATTATTAGTCATTAGTTCCCAAGATATATCAATTTGAATGATAAGATATAAAAAAAAATAGATGCCTCCCCCCCCTCCATAAACATTTGTGAGGGGTGTGCACTGTGTATCACAATTGTTGATGACAGTTGCTTCCAAGCATAAAATAATTATTTAATTATTGTATAAGAAGGTGTTGTCTCAAATTCATAGGAATACTCTTGAAGTGTGATACAAAGAATTTGTTCAGCCAAGTGTGAAAATTTGTGATGTGGCAAAGCCACTTGAGCACCAAACACATTGTCATTTCGTTGCACTTCTTGTTCCCCTGTAGTAATCTGTGTCTTGACCATATGGTCAATCGTGAATAAACCTCAATCAAACCAGGTTTAAAGTAATTAAGACCAGGTCTAACTGTAAAAACTATGTTGGTGAAATTGGCCCATCATTTTTTTGTTTTAGTGTTCACATAATTAAGACCCCTCCCCCGGAGGGGGATAGGGGTTCTCTCTGTGAGTAAGACTCACAGAACCTACACTGTGAAAAACAGTGTGTTTCACATTGCCAATACCTTTTGTTTCTCAAACTAGGACTGAACTAATTCCTAACAAAAATCCCCTTAATCCACACACCTTGAGGAGGGGGCTCTGTATATAAGGATGCCTGACCCAAGTATTCCTCACTTCCTTTATTTTGATTCAGCAAGAACGAGAAATGTCGGGGAGGCGGGTGGGAAAACTCTGGAGTGTAGGTCCTGTGAGTCTTACTCACAGAGAGAACCCCTATCCCCCTGCGGGGGAGGGGTTTTACTCTATTTCGTAAGACATCACAGGACCTACACTGTGACAAAAAGTGTGTTTCTCATTGCCAGATTCCTAACCTGGAGGTGGGAAGGAACCGGACTGGCCTCAGAGCTCCCAAAAACTTCAGCTGACCGAGATCTGTCGCCCCGAGACGACAGGGGTCAAGCGAAAATTGCCATCAGGCTGCGGGTGCAGATGAGCCAGATAAAATATAGTAAATGTGGAGGGACTAGCCCACCAACCCGCGAGCAAAATCTCCTCGAGAGAATGCCGACCCGCCTGATAGGCCCTTGAAGCAGCCATGCGACAAACTTCGTGAGCATGAGCATGGAGGGGTTCAGTGTCATGGGCCGTTCGGATACACTGAGTGATCCACCGTGACACATCATCCCAAGTCATACCATGACAAAATGGCCCATAACCTTTGCTAATTCATGAATACTTAATTAACTGACCCTGTTGTTGCTTCTGTTTCACACAGTTACTAAGGGAGAAATTGTGTATTGTTGAAAGGTACAGTTCCTAAAATTCCATTGAATTATGTATTTTCACAGTTCTGAAATGAAACTGTTTGAAAGTTTGCTTGTTTTACACTGTTTTTCTCAGTTGCCAGTAATCCTCTAAGTGTCCATAATCGGACTAAATCTGCATGCAAAATGCTTATGACCTAAATAAGCAGCCAATCACAGAAGAGGTTGGAAATAGCAGAAAGCCCTGTACATTTTAGCAGGGCTTGCGTGGGGAGGATGCCGTGACACTGAGTCCGTACAGGGGGGTCCAGAGCCTCGGATCTTCTGGAAGAGGCGCTGGTCCGCCTGTAGTCCGCCTGTCAGCAGAATGTAACGTTGCAGGGTAATGACAGGACAGAGTCTTTCATCCCGCTCTGGAGATGCCACGTCTGGCACCAGTGCTGGGATGTAGAAAGGAGCAGGATCGTGGCCTTGGACGGCTGTCTTAGGCAAAAATCCGGCGACAGTACGGAGCCAGACTCCTGTATCCGTCAGTCGCAGATCTCGAGTGTCGCGGGAGATGGCCTGGATCTCTGATCGTCGCTTACCAGTGGCAAAAGCCAGCAGAAATGCCAACTTGATTGTCATAAATGTGCGATCGGCCCGAGTGGTGAGGGTCGTAGGATTGGGTGTGGTAACGATATATTCGAGAACCCGTGAGAGGTCCCACGCTGGTACCCGAGGCCGAGCCGTGGGTTGCATAATCGCCATGCTTTTAAGCAAGCGAGATAACGTAGGGTGTTGCCCAAGTGGAACACCTTCTACAGGACCCAAAGTGCCTCCAAGGGATGAAGCTACTGTGGTGGGGATGAAGCCCTTCTCCTCATGTAAGAATACCAGAAAGTCTGCTATTGCAGCTATAGAGGGACGCAGGGGATCAACGTCGTTGGAGCCATACCAGTTACAGAACGCTCGCCAGTGGGACTGGTAGAGGCGTGTGGAGCTGGGTCAAAGGTTGCCGGACGCAAGCGTTGCAGCTCGGAAGCGCTCCTGGATAGCGGCCAAGCGTGAAGGTTGGTCCACCCCGGGCGCTGATGGTAAAGCTGCCGGTGAGGTTGGCTCAACAGTCGGCGATAATGAGGGAGCTGTATCGGTGGACTCATCAGAAGCCGCAGGGCTTCCGGGAACCACGCTTGCGCTGGCCACCAAGTGGCAATCAGAATGCACACCATGTTGGACCGAGCGACCTTCAACAGGACTTCTGAGATGAGGGCGATGGGGGGAAATGCATAGGCCTGAAGGCCCTGCCACTCCATTGTCATAGCATCGGAGTCCACGGCCTGAGGGTCAGGGAACGGTGACACAAATCTTGGAAGTCTGTTGTTGAGGCGTGTGGCAAACAGATCAATGTCGATGCTGGGAAAGTGGGACTGCAGGCGAGCAAGGGTCCATTCTGTTGCCAGGACCTGATGAGGCCGGGACTGCAAGTCCACCAGAACATTCAGGTGGCCGCAGAGAAAATGGGGTGTCACATGGACTTTCTGGTCCCGGGCTTCCTTGTACAGCAAGAGGGACTTGGTCCCACCTTCTCGCCGGATGTAAGCTGCTGCCACTACAATGTCTGTCATGATGCGAACTGACTGGTTTTTCACATGGGGCAGTTAGTCTGCAGGGCTCGATGAACGGCCCGTACCTCTAATACTGAGATACGGAGAGCTGCCTCCTGCCTGTTCCATCTTCCGCAGCAGAGATGGTCTCCCCACCCTACCAAGCTGGCGTCTGTCGCGATGGTGAGGGTCGGGGCTG
Source organism: Platynereis dumerilii (assembly GCA_026936325.1). NCBI lineage: Eukaryota > Metazoa > Annelida > Polychaeta > Phyllodocida > Nereididae > Platynereis > Platynereis dumerilii. The sequence goes on from JAPTHN010000001.1 coordinate 118,615,415, forward strand.
GAGTGCGGAGAGGCACTCGTGTACTGAGCCAGGTGATGTCCATCCGTGGCTGCAGGGCCAAGCGGAGCCCTGGCCGGACCGGAACAAAGCGGTCCAGGTCTCGTCGGAGATTGAGGCCGAGACTTAACAGATAAAACTGCATGGGCCTGACATGCAGGCGTCCGAGCTTCACGTAGTCGGCTACGTGATTTAATACGCACATTAGTAGCAGGAGGAGCCGGAGGCGGATGCGTGACTGAGCGTTGACACTGCGGACAAGGGTGACCAAAGCCTGGATCTTGTCTGCTGGTGGCGCCACGGTGCCGATGTGAAGATTGAAGTGGATCCCGAGGAAGACCTTGGGAACCAGATCGGATTTCTCGTACTGGACCAGTAGACCGAGCTTGGTGAACAGCTGTAGTACTTGCTCGGTGTGTTCCTTGGCTACCTGGGCGGACGGGGCCCGAATGAGCCAGTCGTCCAGGTAACGGTGGACCTTGATGCCTTGAGCCCGAAGGGCCGCTGCCACTGGCGTCAGCAGATAGGTAAATGACCGAGGGGCGATATTTAGGCCGAATGGCATGGCCTGAAATTGCCAGACTTGGTCTTCTACCGCGATCCGTAGATAGGGTTGGAACTCGGGATGCACCGGTATATGGAGATATGCATCGGCCAGGTCTATAGACGTGGTCACCTCCCCCCACTTGAATCTGCTTGCGGATACTCTGCGGAGTCTCCATGCGAAAGGTGGGACAGGTTATAAACTGGTTGAGTGCTTTCAGATCGATGACAAATCTGAAGCCCCCTGTGCGTTTTGGCACGACAAACAGGTGCGAGTAAAAGCCTGGGTTGGACGGAACAACTTTGACAAGAGCTTTTTTGGCAATTAATGAATTTATTTCTAACAACAAGACTAGAGCAGTTCTTTCATCGCAAAGTCCCGAAGAGCCTGGAGCTGAGTTGGACTCGCCTTGCCCACGGAGTCGAAGTGCACCCCGAGAATCCATTCTAGGGCTGACAAACAGGAGAGCTGTGACCTCGACATAACATCAATGTCTGTGAGCCAAATATGGTCCACGGGGGGCTGGCGAGAACCGGCCCACTCCCTCTTTCGGGCAGACAGCTTGTTGGATTTTAAATCAAACCCGGGACCCGAGTGGAATCGAGGTTTGAACCTTGGCACCAATTTTGATGGTCCAGGGTGCGGGGGAGCATTGGGTGGTGGAGGCTGGTGCTGGGCAGAGTTCGGCCATGCACCACCCCAACAAGACCTCATCGCCGCCTCCATACATGCACTGGTCAGTGGTGAAGGTGGCAGGGCAGACCGTCGCTTCTTCGGGGGTGGCGGACCCGCGATGGGTGACTTGACTGGTTCGGGTGAGCCTCGCAGAGAGGTGAGGTTGACTAACCCAGATTGGTAGACAGTGTCGACGACCTGGTACCAAGAGATCGGGCATCAGCTTCGGTCTCTGCTGTGGCTGAGCGGTCTGGGGAGCGGTTCAAAAACTGGTCCCAAGGGGCCTCAGTTGTCCGAGGTGAAGTCTCCAAGCCCTGTGGAGGTGGAGCCATAGTGATATCCAAATGGTTCCCCTGGGGTTCTGGAGAGGAGTATCCTGGAGTCCGAGGTATCTGCAGGATTTCCTGGGAGCACAGGGGAGTCACTGGCGCCTGGGGTGATGAGGGTAAGTCTGCACTGGAGGCCTGAGTCAACCCGGGGTCAACTAGTTGCAGTGCTCCTCCCAAATTGTCACTGGCACTACCAAAGATCTAATGGTAGGCATGGCAGGAGGTGTTCCCGACAGTGCAGCGCCTGAAGCCCTCTTGTCAGCTGCTGGAGGTGACATGTGTCTCCCGGGTGTCGACAAAATCGTCGATCAGCGGGTGTGTCGCCGAGTTCGTCCGGGGCCTGTCAACGGCTCGGCGGCGTCTGGAGCCCTTTGGCGAGGCTTGCCTGGCTGTAGAGGAGCCTAAACGTCCTTCAGGAGACCTGGTACGCCTGTCCCAGTGGCGAGAGGCACGGGAATGGCGTGGGGACGAAGATTGTCGCCCAGTCCGCAACGAGCGGGAGGCGGATCTGGAGGCCCGGGAGGGCAGAGATCAGCGTGCAGCAGAGCCGGCACTCGTCCGAGACGAGGCCCTGGAGCGTCTGCCCCGGTCGGGGGAACGGTCATGGCTTGTAGAGCTGCTCCGGGACGCCCTGGACCGCGAGCCCCTCCAGGGACGGCGCGGGGAACGTTCTCGTGACCGGCTGGAGTCACGGGGGCGACCTGGCTGGTCATCTCGGCTGTGGCGGCGCTTTGGCATCTAAAAGCATCAGGTACAGCCGGCACTAGACTGAACAGAATTCCGATTGACAAGTGCGACGAAATGGATCCAGCGTGGTCTTAAATACTGTCAAAATGGAAATAGTTCGTTTCCTTAATCGGATTAAGCAAGGAACTTTATTTCTGAGGATTCTTGAGCACAAACTGGCGCGAAACGCTGCTTTCAAGAAGCGTAACCCGAAACCGGGTCAAGTGAAACCGGTGACCATGTCGACCAAATTCCAAAGGCGCGGGGCCGGTTTGGAAGTGACCGAATCGACTGGTAAACATCAAACGCATGGAAAGCACGATGCTGACCGATGGAATGAGAAGAAGAGAGCTGTAGAAACTGCTGGAAGGACAGCGCAAGCTCTATTACGTAAGTACTTTGATCTACCTTCGAAAGGGAGGTCTAAGTCTCTGGTGTCCAGTCCAAAGCATTGCGAGAGAAATGCTGAAAGGAAAAAAGTGAGGAATACTTGGGTCAGGCATCCTTATATACAGAGCCCCCTCCTCAAGGTGTGAGGATTAAGGGGATTTTTGTTAGGAATTAGTTCAGTCCTAGTTTAATAAACAAAAGGTATTGGCAATGTGAAACACACTGTTTTTCACAGTGTAGGTCCTGTGATGTCTTACGAAATAGAGAGTTACTTTGTGACAGTTATATTGTTTATTAATATCAGTGATATCATTATGATTGTGAAATTTGAATGTGCTATATTATTATGCTTCTCACCTGCATAGAAAAAAAAAAAAAAAGTTGACTGCGTAAATTTAAGTTGTGACCTTTTGTTCTTGGTTTAATGTTATTAATTGTATAATTTATGTCTTATGTCATGTCTCCAATTACTCAGTATTCTGATGATTTTATATCTCACATTTCTTTTGACAGTACCATCTCCTCCAGTTTGAATTCTTTGGCTGCCGTTGTCTTGGAGGATATAATTAAGCCCCACTGTGGTGCTAATTTGACAGAAAGGAGATGTACGATATTATCTAAAGGATTAGGCAAGTTTATAAAATATAAATACTCCCTGAACATCAACAGAAATTCAATACTTGATTTTATTCTGATTATTTTTAATAACACATTAGTGTGAAAACCAATTATGTATTGAGCCTATTGATCCAAGAAAAAAAAGCATCATTGTGTAAAACATCATTTGAGTGTGACCTATTTCTTGTTTTCTGAGGCCTTGTTTGTCATTTTGTCATTTTTGTAAATATGTGATCTTACCCACATCTCAAGCAGAACAACATGGTTTATTTCAAAGCAAGCTGCATGGATTGACCCCTGAAAGGCCAAAATGTGGAGTTGGGGAGTCAATGGGACAGTATAGCTTTATTATTTTAAAATTACGCAGCGCTTTCTGAGAGTGCGATTCGTGAATATTAAAGACACAATAGTAGAAATGATTCATTTGCCTGTGCTTTGAATTAAGATGTTTTAATGAAAATTTCCCATGATACGACGGAAGTTCTTGAGCTCAATCTGCATTGTAGCCACGCGCAATGTCGCGCATGCATACCAATAATACCCTATAAGACAATACAAGCGTATGCAATTCAAATTTGAAGATTGCTGAATCAGGGTCATTTTGCCAATAACATACAGATATGGTGGAAATGCAATAGTTGACCTCGTACATCTCGCTTATTTTGATAATGTAGGGGCATGCAAATATTTTTTTCCTTTATAGTATTTGCTAGTGATGGGAATCGGCTGATCATTCCATTCCTATTTATATATCATGACAACTGCTTTACATCACGAAATATAGGCCTACTTACTCAGATAAAACATTTATTATAGAATTTCTTGACCTGCTGGTCGCCTCTAAATATCCCATACTGGTGCTGATGGGGCAATAAACACAAACTCACTCACTCATCAACTGTACTGGAAAATGTAGTATGGTCAAAAGAACATTTCCAAGGCCTGCCTGGGATCTTTTAAACTTTTTGCTTTCATACAGTATTTCATTAAACTCACTGTTTATTGGCTTTGAAGCAAGATACAACTACTTATTTTAACTCAGATTTACTGGGAACAGTAACAATTAGCTCCAGAGATATTGTCTTGCTATTTAGGCCTACTCTGTTGATAGTGAAATAAAATATTTTAGCATTTCAGTTAATGATAAATTACATGTATTCTGGGCTTATTCAACCACCAGATCAAAGCAGACATGCAAAGACAAAATAATTTGTATTTTCAAATAGTGACTGCTCTGCTGTTAATTACAATCAGCCATATGTGTCTCACACTTGCTTCTTTACCCAAGTGCTGTCTAAATTAATGGCAATTAAGTCCAGTAGCTTAGTAGGTGTGAATTCACACTGGAAGGAACCCATTGAATCTTCTCAATAGGTCTGTCTCCATATGGGGATTACGACAGGTATTATCAGTAGGTGGTGCAATGATAAGGGGGGAGTGCTATTTTTGTCTTGGGGAAGCCCACCTGATGACAAATTATCTGGTTTGTTTGCAAAGTAAGTGAATTCCTGTGACCAACAGATAATAATAATCTGGTTGTTAACATGTTATAATCCCCCAATCTGTATGATAACAACACTCTTTTCTGTTGAACTGCTGTTTTGAGAACATAATCAATACAGTGTAGCTGACCCAAACAATCAAACATTCAACAAACACACTCATTAAGTCAGACTCCTTGGCTTGGTCAACAACGCCAATCACCTTGCTGAAAGGCAAAGGGGATTCCATCAGAGCTCCTATTGCTTGGAGACACCGCCTGTCTATAAATCCAGAACTACAAATGGAGACAGATCTATTGCAATTAGCATGGTTAGATTGCCCAAGTGACTATCCCAGCTACAAAGGCTGATTGCTATCTGCTGCTTTGACACGCAATGATGATTCCACAATCGATGTCGCCAGCCAGTGCTTTTGGCGACGATGTCGGCGATTTTTCGGCGAATCGTTACAACACTAGTATTTGCATATTTTTAAGAAATGCATAACTAGTGGGAGCCTATTCCAAAATCACATGACAAATTCTAATTAACATACATCAACAGTAGTGATCACAAACTGTTATACATTGTTTGTTACTATTTGTGCTTTTAGCAGTTAGACACAAGATAGAAGTAGATAAGAATTTACAGCTTGTAGAACAACACCCAATAATAACTGTGAATTTTGAGAAAATGTTTTTCATAATCAACTGTAAAATTGGATGGAATCTGTGACAAATATATCAAAAACACCCATGTCTTGGGTATTTCTTTGATTTGTCATATGCTAGTATATAGGTGGACTGAAGCCATTTGCATGCCCTGATATCTTTTGTCTCTCAGTGATTAGTATGGCCGCCCATGATTGCAGCAGTCTTTCAGATTCAAACTTGTCTTTTGTCGTCAGAGGTTGGTGTGGTCATGCTTTTATTTGATATATAAAGGAAGAGATAAGCCAGAAATATTCGCCATTTGCTGGTTTGCCCCGATGAAAGTCTGTCCTTGGTCAATGGTCATGATGATGTTCCTTTTTCTCTTGCAGCCTGTGCATTTGGGTTAGTTTGCATTGCACTGACCTTTCTGGCAGCAGAGTTGGGTGGCGTGCTGCAGGTATGAGTCAATATGTTTGCTGAACATTTTGAAAAGGTTGGGAAAATAAGTTTTCTGGAAAACCACTTATTTGGCCATGCTAATATCACTAGACCGTTGGAAAAATAATGAATGCAAATCTCCTTTTAATTCAATACTCAACAGAAAAAGTACAAAAAGTCTACGTTGAAAGATAATCATTCTAAAATATCTTAATTGATGGGCTTTATATTGGAGTCATCTCTTAATGCAGATATTGGTGTTTGATTTATAACAGGCAGCACTTGGTATCTTCGGGATGGTGGGCGGTCCTCAGCTCGGAGTGTTTACATTGGGAATTCTGTATCCTTTCGCCAATAACATAGTGAGTATGAATTTTTTATTACATGTACATGTATTATCCTAAATACATACATAGTGTCATGTGAGTTTTATATTACACATTTAGCGTTGCATCAAAGCTTTGAGTGCATGCAACAAAGTAGGCCAATATAACATGCAGATTATATTCTATACAAACATTTATATCAATTATAATGAAATTCAATATCTTTTCATCAAACATTTTATATTTTCTTTCAAGGGTGCTATTGTTGGGTTTTTCGTCAGCCTTATCTTTACATTGTGGCTTGGAATTGGTGCTCAGGTTTACAATCCTCCAGTTGAGAAATCTATTGTGAGCATAGCAAATTGTACTAGTGACATAGCAAATGTCACCACAACTATCATGAGCCAAGCAACGTCTATGTGGCAGGACGTCACTACCGTGGACCCTGGACCGAAGTGAGATACTTTCCTTGAAAAATATGTTTAATGGTACTTCACCCTCTCCATCTTTACCTTCAGTGAACGAAGTTCGAAGAGAGTATTGTATTCACTTAAATGTGTTGTCCATATGCGGGGTGTTCGAGTGGCGAGGGATAGATCGTTTCCGGGCCATTGCTCAGCCCCTATAGCATGAACATGAATGAAGTTTTGTACACATGTAGCCTAGCCCTGGACCCCTGTGGGACAGGGGTCATGGATCCTTCCATTGAAAAATCATGAGATTTGAAAGAGATGGCTTGGGAGAACTAAAATGTCTCTGTTAATTTTAAATGTATGATAAAATTATCAACACATTCTAAAAATAGACAAAATTTGCTCCTGACGGCACATATTCAAAACACCACAGTCATCATGGTAATTGCTGAATTATCCTGTGAACATCAAGGATTGTATTTCTTCCTTATACATTGAGGAAATGGCCATCTCTGATTGGTCTGAATTACAGCATTGGTTGTGATGTCACAGGCAGCAAAGGTGACGTCATAACATAGCTTTTGTGACGTCACTGTGGTGACATCACACTTCAAAATGAGGCTGATGGCTGAAGTAAACAATTTTTAAGCATTTCTATGTCTTTAGGGGTGATTTACCCTGACCAAACAGCAAGATAATACCTTCAAAAATAGTGCCATCAGTAGATTGATATGTTAGGTAAACGAAAATCAATTTTTTGTAAAGAATTTTTCAGTAGTTTTATTGCCGTCCTCAATCTCCTGATGCACTGTCAAAATCTCAAGATTTTCAATGGGATGACCCATGACGCATGGGTCCCAGGGCTACATGTAGCCTGCATGGTCTAGTTGTGTCTTTTGATGGTCTAATTTATGAATATTTTGTACTTTTTGAAATAATGAGAAAAAATATATGAAATTATTTGTTTTGTTTCCGGCCTAGGACTCAGCCACTATAACATGTATGTGGATGAAATTAGGTATGCATATAGCCTATATGATCCAGTTGTGCCTTGTGATCTCATTGAAGGATGTTTCATACTTTTTGAGTTATTTTGGAAAAAATATGAAATTTTTCATTTGCAACCTGAGACTCAGCCAATATTGCATAATTATACATAGATGAAATTTGGTACTCATATAGCCTATATGGTGTAGCTGTTCCATTTGTGTGAATGAGGTGTATTCTATTTTTTTTTTTTCTTGAGAAAAATAAAATAAAATATTTTTCCGTTTCTGGCCCAAGACTCGGCCGCCATTGCATTTACTTCAATGAAATTTCGTACACATATAGCCTATATCGTCTTGGTCATAAAACTGTGAATGAGACAATTCCATTGTAAATCGTCTTGTTTTTCTATCACCTATGATTGCCACACCGGTGCTGATGGGGCGTAAAACACAAACTCACTCACTCTACCACCTATGCTCCCCTCGATAGAATACCACTTTCCCAGTTGTGAAGTTCTTTGCTGAAGGTTTGCTGCTTTGCAGCCTATGTTTTATCGTATTATACATTTTGAAAGGAGCTAGATTTTGGTTTTACAGGACAAATTCAAACTGTTTATTGAGTGAACTAAGGACTAGGAATATCATATCCCTATCAGCATGCCTCCGCGGTCCAACGTCGGCCCGAAGCTGGTCCGTCGCTGCTGACATCGGACTGACGCTGGGCCGACGTTGGACTGCCGAGGCATGCTGACAGGGATAAAATCCTATCATTATTAGCAGGGTTGGCACTGCATACACTGGTCAGGGAAACTTCGGGAAAATTAAAATATATGACACCAATGGCGATTGTTCCTAGATAAGAATTATTAAGAAATATGAAAGATTTGCCCATCTAACCTGTTTGCTGGTGGTGATGTGGCCTTAAGATCATGCATTTGAAGGTTGAGGATCTTTAGCGGACAAGTCCGGGACACCCTGGTATCATTCCTTTTCTTTTTGTCTTGATCTATAATATAAATTTACAAAAGCCCATTAATAGAGCTTCAGTAAACTATTTTACCTCTTTTTCCAACATGAGTGACCAATTGTATACTTTAGTGTTGTTGCTGAGGATTCCCTTTGCAACTCTTACCCAATTTCGAATCCTGAATAATAGTTAATATCTCCTTTTTCCAATGTCATGACCGATTCATAAATTGAGGTTAGAAGTTTTCTTAAAAGCCAATTTTCTTATTTCAGAGCTGGTTACATATCATTCTATGCCACGTCATACATGTGGTATGGTACACTAGCAGTTGGTGTTGCCTGTGGAGTCGGAGTAGTTGTCAGCCTCATAACAGGTACAGTAACTTTGCATTTGTCAATATTTTCAATTATTATGTGCTGCGTTTTATTTATACAATACAATTGCAATAGCTAATGAGAAAATGGTTCTTTAAGGTCCGACCAAACCAGAGGATGTTGATCCCAGGCTGGTTTATCCAATCTTAGCCAAGATGATGCCATGTCTACCAAAGAGTGTTAGGAAGAGCCTCAGCTGTTATGTTGATTATGATAAGGTATGTGACAAGGTTGACTAAAATACTTAAAAGTTGTTCAAAAACATTCGAAGAAAGATGGAATTAAGATGAAATTTTACATTGCATCATCTACTTATCTTCACAGCTCCTCACTTGGAACTATAACTGAAATGTTGCATTGTCTTTACTTTGTTTTTACCATTCAATCTCTGCAGGCTACTGAAGACTCCGTAGAGAAGATGGCAGTCAAAGATGTCAGTGACAAAAATATGCAGAATGGACAGACAAACATTGGCTATGAGCAGGAGAAAGAAAGTCCGCCTCCTCCGTACCATAAGCATTTGGAAGCCGAGTTCGAGGCATATCAACATGCCCATCAAGATTCTCATGAAACTCGCTTTTAGCGTTTGAGAACACCATTGGTCTTCTCGATGATGTACGACGTTGTATGTGCATCCAGTTACAATTAATATAGATAGATATTCAGCTTTCATGAGATGGCATTGCTATAGAAAAACCGAATTGTTGTGATTGATTGAATACTGAACAGCATCATATGCTTAACCCAAGCTTCTGCAATAATATAAAAATTTTTACATAACTTTGTGCTATATTAATTCCAAATGGTGCTTTTTTACATTATTTTAACAATGCATGTTTGTTGAGATTATGAATACATCAATTATCCAAATGTCAAATGATGTAGGGCTTGTGAAAAGTGAAGCTTTTCGGCAATCACCATTTTGATTTAAACGTTTGTGGGTAATATGAAGCTTTTAAAAGAAACTATATCTATATCAGATAAAGGTATCTGTAGTTGTAAACAATGTTTTGTAATTTTTAAAGAATGTTGAGTGTACTGTTTCAACAGTTCTCAGAACTTACCTTTTCAATGCAATAAACAAAGGGAACAAGATGCATTCCTGAAGGGGATTTCATTGTGAGGAATTTCCATTGTGATAAACACATATAATGTATATTTTATATGAGTACTGTAATATGGGGTGAATTGGGACACTGGGGTGAATCGGGACAACACAGGGAAGCATTTTATTTGCTCAAAAAGCACAATTCACCCCATACTTCGGGGTAAATTGGGACACTCCATTACTTCCACAATCAGTAAATCCTACCTTCTTTGAGTGTTTGCAGCTTGAGAGTAAATCTTAGGAAACATGTTTAAAATTCCAAAAATGTATTTTGAAGAAAATCTGAAATCTATATCAATGATAATATACCGATTTTTAAAATTGATAAATGACAGAAAACTATTAGACAGATTTTAAAGTTCGCTGCAAGTTTGGTGGCTCTAATATTTATACTTTATATGGTACAAGCAAAGTTTTGACCAGCTTGTAAAAAGATATTCCTGCAGCGCCAGGTTTAAGGTGCTGCAGCTCCTCACTGCCTGCAGTTAGAACTACAAAATTCTATCACATTATGCGCTGGTATGTTTACTAAAATTGTGCCAAAAATGATATTCCTAAGGCAAGAGGAAATTGGGGATATTGGTTTTGTGGGCCTTGAGCATTTGGAATTTGAGATATCATATCAAGCTCCAAGGGGCACTTAGACCTTGTGCCCAGACACAATTTGACACCAAAGTTTGATTTCTGGATTGATTTTTGTCCATGCTATGACAGAAAAACGGCCAATTCTGTCCCAATTCACCCCATATTACGGTACCTATTATACTTGAGTAGTTGTTTTAGCATATGAATTTATGTCAACAAGATAATATGTTTGTATGAATATAGCAATTTTATATTTTAAAAATAATTTTTTTATGAAACAGATCTATACCTCTAAATTGTAACTATCTAAATTGTTTCTCGAATTTCATTTTTTTATTCAGGTTTGTTCAATAAAAAGTTAGGAGAAAAAAAATTGAGAGAAAGAGAAATAGGGAGGAAAGGTAATATTAAAGAAATGTTTTTAAAAAATTTGAGGGAAAAAAAGGAGTTTATAAAAAAAAATAATAATAATAATTTTAGGGGGGAAAAAAGCTGAGAAACGAAGTTTGGAAAAAAGCAGGGGCGTAGATTTTTCATTTTTGTAGGGGGGGGATGATTTCGGCATAAGCATACTACGCGTTATGCCCAACGAGCCTAAAATTGCGCGGAGGAGAATTTCGGGGCCGTCTGAGGGTCCAGAAGCCAAAATAATTCAGATTATCGGATGGTAAATTCTGAGCAACCTGAAGGATGTATTTTCTCCTGACATCGAAGAACTATTATGGCAAAAACAGCTAAATATAGCTAATGATTGAGATTCCACGGGGGATAATCATATGATTATCCCCCCCGCCCCCAGGCTAATCCCCAAGGATCTACACCCATGAAAAAAAGTAAGAATTTGTTGTTTTTTTTAAAGATTTTTTTTTAATTTTTGGCCTCAGGACGAAAAATGTTTTTCTGAAATTTTTTTGTTTGAAAATTTTCGTTTTGAACATTTATTTTTTTTGGAAAATGTTTGTTTTTGAGCAATTATCTTTTTTTGGGAAATTTATATTTTTTCGATAATTCGTTGTTGTTTTTTTCAAACATTCTTTTTTTGGGGAAATTTGTTTTTCCAAAATCTCTTCTTTTTTTTTGGAAATTTTTTCCAACATTTTATTCTTTTGAATTATTTTTTTAGAAAAAAAATGCCAGGATCCTATTTTTTGGAACTTGTTTTTTTTTTGGGAATATATTTTTTTTTTTCAAACCTTTTTTTTTGGGGGGGGGGAAATTTTCTTTTTTTTTCAATTTTTTGTTTTTGGGGAAATTTATATTTTTTCAATAAATTTTTTTTTTTTTTCAAACATTTTTTCTTTTTTTGGGAAATTTTCTTCTTCCAAAATCTTTTTTTTTGGGGAAATTTTTTTTTCCAACATTTTATTTATTTATTTTTATTTTAGAAAAAAATACCAGGATCCTAATTTTTGGAACTTGTTTTTTTTTTGGGGAAAAATTAGTTTTTAACTTATGCATGGCCACACACTGAATTTTTTTTGCAAATTGGCAGAATATGAAATAAGAATAATACTAGTACTGCAATATTCACAGTAGTCTAAATCTGGCCAATGCCAAGACTGGTGAATTATGGTTCTCTTCATGCCACATCTGGACGAATGAAATAAAGGGTTCAACAAAAATAAGTCCCCCTTTACGAAAACTTGATTATCTCAAAGACCACTTTTCCGATTTCTGTTAAAGTTCTTGTATTTGTAGGCCTGCATATTGACATTATGCCTGTGTAATTGTAGCTCAATTGCTTCATTTTTGTCTGAGCCAGCCGACCCTGAGTGCACATACCCCTCTTTTCAAAAATTTGAAGTTTTGACTTTTCCAAAATAATTTTTTCTGAAATGTGCTCAAACTCCACTCAAATTATTTCTTATGTCACCCAGGGAACCTAAACTTTGAAAAGTTTGCAAAAGAAGTCCTCATTTGTCCACTAAATATGATTCAGAAGCAAATTTTCTCCAGTATCATGATGAAGCATGCCCCAGCTGGTGGCTCCCCCGCTTGGTCAAATTGTTCATATCCATTGGAAAAGCCACAGATTTTTGAAAACAGGGGTAGGCTCACTCGGAGGCTGCTGGGTCAGCCAGGAATAATGCCACTAAACTACAAATACACACATTGAGGGTCGATATACAGGCCTATAATTCAATTGAACTTTCATAAAAATCGGAGAAGGAATCTTTGAGATATTCAAGTTTATTTAAAGGGGGACTTATTTTTGTTGAACTGTTTAGTAGTCAGAAAAAGGGCTTCCGTAGAAAGTTTCATGTTAGAGGTACGTATGATACATCGTTTCGAAGCTTATGATGTCAGGATTTCAAAAACGGATGTTGCCATTTTTTCAAAAATGGTTCTGTTACCATGGTAACGGGTTGTTGTTTGGGACCTTTTGAATACAATTTTTGACATATTTTAATTTTGTAATGGAAATTTATCATGTAAATCATTCTACTTTCATTTATTTTATACCTTAGCAAGTATTATTAGCCAGGACATCTATATATAACTCTTTTTCATTGAGTTTCCATGGTTACAGTCATACCTACAGCTCCCTTCAGTATATTTTTATGATAAAATGTTACTTGGAACCTATTACCTTTTTGGAAATGTCTATTTCTCTTTTAAAAAGTGGCAAAGAAGGTTATCTAACATAGGGATTTTTTCTAGCATGCAAAATGCCGAAACATTAGAACATTATGGAAATTAGGGTGTATATTGCCCATATACTGCCGTTTCTGATACACGGACCCGAGATCCTACAAGGAGTGATAAATGAAAAATTGTCGTAAAGAACTGATTTATTATGGATAAAGTCATACACAAATTTTAATGTTAGGTATACATGTGATACACCGTTTTCAAGCTTATGCGATCAGGTTTGAAAAACAGGTGCTGCAATTTTTTTCGAAAATGTTTCTGTTGCCATGGCTACAGATTGTAGTTTTGCGTATTTTGAATGAAATGTCAGATATGCTTCTGTTGTTTGAATGAGAATTTTTCGAAAAAATCATTTTAATTATCTTTATTTTGAATTTGACTAAATGTTTTACTGTATGTTTATTACCTTTATGAATAATTTTGTTGTTAGGTTACTATAGTAACAGCCATGAACACATACAGATTGGTGCAGAACATTTTAAAGAGAAAAATGACATTCTGGACCACCTTTTCTTTGTTTTGGAAACTTCAAATCTCACGTAGAACGCGGCAAAGGAGGGTTTTACACATATTGAATTCATTCCCAAGCAAGTATGCAGAAAAAATGCAGATATATATATAATGCCGATATACAGCTGTTGATGATATGTGACTCCTGAGAGCCCTCATGGAATGACAAAATGAAAAATGGTGCTAACGAACTTAGCTATTATAGATAAAACTGCAAATTTCCAAGTTAGAGCTTTATATGATACACCGTTTTCAAGTTTGTAGATTCGAGAATTCACAAAATGATCTTGCCATAGTTTTAAAAATGTTTCTGTTGCCATGGTTACTGCTTGTTACTTTGAGATTTTAGAATTAGTTTCCTAATATAGTTGTTTAAATGTTCACTCATAATTCAATTCATTCAAATTTTAATAGATTTTTTATTTTGCAAGGTAATGTACACAATTTCCTTGATAAACAATTTTTTGTTGTCAAGAGGTTGACATAGTTGCATTCATAAACAAAGCTTCTCTTGGCACATTTATACGGGGGAAAAATGCAATTTTCCATCACCCTTACTTTGACAATGCCAAAATCTCTCTAGAAAAATCCTTTATCAAATAGGATATTACAGTTTTGGCACTTCTTCAACAAGCTAATTAGCAGAAATTGAATGAATTATGTACATTAGAGTATATCTTGCCCATTTATGACATATATAAGACAATAAGAGCACAAGTCCTGATTAATTTCTTAGTCTCTGAGAAAGTCATCATGCGGCACATTTTAAACTGCTGTACGGAGTTGCACTGTATGAATTATCACTATCATACATATGAAAGAAAAATATCTTAGATATACACTGTATCAATAGGGCTATAACTATACACTTGGTAGCTTTTTGGAACAATTCTTTTAAGTATTTGTGACAGGTCGGTCAAGCATAGACAGTCTGGTCATTGCCATCAGACATTCAAAGAAGGGCAAATGAGGAAGTAACATCTGCTGTAATTCTGATATCAGGTTCTTGCATCACTTACATCACCTATGTAGTTTAAAATCTTGCAAACATTGCGGTAAGATGAACTCAACAGCGTGTATTATGGATATCTATTACCCCAATTGTGATCTAACAACTTTGGCCTCACCATCCATAGGTCCGGGGCCTCCACGAGTCCATGTGGTGGTGAGCGGAAACACTTGGACTAAAACAACCAGCCTTGTGGACAAGACAAGACAGTGCACATTCGCACCTCTCCCTTATTGTAGTAGGACTGCCTGTTTGCCACCCATGTCGGAGGATGAAGTGATCCTGGTGCACTTTAGCATGGATTCTCCTGTAGATGGGAAGCTGGACTGGCACATGCACAATTATTTGCCTGGCATGTTTAGATGATACGACTTTTACTCTCCTTGGCCATGGCTCATGCATCAAGCAAGGAAGGTTATAACCAAATGTACACGCTGGCAATGATTGCAGCAGTATTGCTGACCTGGCTTCTAAGAGCATATTTTCCACGTATACATGTATCCTAGGATTATGGTATTTGCCATAGGCGGAAAAGAGAGGAGACAAACAACAAAAGAATTTCTCAAGGATTCTTCTAATCAGAAATCACAATCTCACCTGAAATGGCAATGGTCATCCTTGGATGACTGTATCAACACTGACCTCAATTTGACAAACCACTACAAAAAATCGCAATACAGACAACGATACCTTGTATTGTGGCCAACAAACAAACTATCCTCCTTGCCATCTATCTACCAAATGGTACTAAACTAGGCAAAGCTGAAGAAAAACAAAGACAATATGATTACACCATCCTGATGAAGACCAGGAATGAGAAGAAACCCAAAAAACTACTTCAGCTTACAACAATTTCAGGAACCAATGTATTGGTCATGCCTCACCACTCCTTAAACAGTTGCTAGGGAGCAGTTTTCTCTACAGACTGATGATGAACTAAACAAATGTTTTGAAAAACACATTGATGACATCCACAGCCACAAAATGATGACCGAGAACTCCTTATTATCATGACATTCTCAGAAACAACAACTCTTAAGAGTGAATATATCACGTGGGAGCCATGTAAGAGATGCTCTTACATCCCAAATCCTAGATGTTTCTGAAAATGTCAATGTTTTGGAATATTGTGTAGAGAGCAAGAAGTTCTTGGTACTGTGGTGCCAAGGACCCACACCCAGTCACAGTCACTTGTTACCATGCTCACCCCCTTCTCACTACATTGTGTACGTGCACTAAAGCATATTCAATAATTATTCATCCTATATTATAACCTCTCCAAAATGGATTAAAGCAAATGAAATTCTTAAGTTAACGGCAAATCAGGCGGGGTCTTTCCTGAAGCAAGACAACTTGTAAACTCAGGCATTTCCAGCCACACAGACATGGTAGTTGGACGCCCTCGGCCTCAACCCCATGCCTCAGAAAAGCAAAAGCTTTAACTGGAAGATTGTAGCATTGACCGATTGCATCAACAACGCCCGGACATCATGGAAGGCCGTAGTGGAAGCTTGCAGAACCAATGACATAGGAACAGAACGAGAAAGGAAAAGATTATGAAGGACGACTGGAGGGTGAAGAAAACAAAGACTCTGAAAGAGCCAGAAGACTCGGATCAAGATGAAGAGCCAAGGGAAGAAAAAATGATGATGGACTTAGAAGAGGAACATGACAACAAAGAAATGCAGAATGAAGTGTTACTGTAATATGAAAAATATGTCCATGCTCTACTACAAGAGGACACATTACACCTGAAACAAACTGTCACATATCATACAAATACAAATGTCCAGCTTTGAACAAAAAATCGAAAGCACTGGTGGTTGAATGGTCCGAACAAAAGATACCCAACTGATGGAAGACCAATGCGTTCCCAAATGTGAGATATTCACATAAATTCAATGATTTCTATGGAATCCTTCTTAAACTCGATGCATGTGACCTTCTCTCAGTTGCCGACTTGCCATAAAACTGGTTTGGAGACGGAAGAGAAATTGACAACCTTCACCAAAATTAAAGCATTGTGACTGTTAATTGGTCAATTATGCCACTATAAAGCCCAATCAGTTGCTGTTGAGGCATAAAATCCCAATACACATATGCAGACACACCCACATGTATCCTCCTGACTCGTCACTAAAAACCATGCAACCAAAAGAAGTGTTTGACCACCTTTTTCTCATAGGATATGGATAGTTGCACATCACAATTATATATATAATTATTAAGGGCATAGTTGTGACCTAATTAAATAAATTCATAATTCATAAGGCTATAAATACCCATAGTTTGTTTGATCAATATGGTGTATTCTTTTGTCATTTTTTCCCTCATGGGATCAGATATATGCCATACAAGGCAATATATACCCTAATTTGCATAATCTATATATTATTTAAGCATGTTTACATGTTTAATAAATCCGCTATGTGTATTATTCTCCTGTTCCACTATTTAGGTGAGACTTAAACATTTCAAATCTACATTTGTAAGAAAAAGTGGTGCGAAATAACATTTTTCTCATGAAATGTGCTAAAAGAAGCTGTGTTCAAAACTGTAACCATGGCAACCTAAAAATAAAGAATCATTGTAATCTAATATTCTATGCTACTTTATCAGATCAAAAAGTAACGAAAATTTGAAACGCCTGCATGACAAATTTTTGTTGAAACACTAAGATATACATCAGAAGTTTCATTCAATAGCCTCAAAACAACTAGCAATTACCATGGCAACAAAAACATTTTTGAAAAACTGGCAACATCCATTTGTGAAATCCTGATTTCACAAGCCTCAAAACTGTGACAAACATAGGCCTAGATGTGATATGACATAAATTTAGTAGTGTTTTATCTGTAATAAATTGGTACCTTTTAGCCATTTTTCATACTCCTTTTGGGATCCGAGTGCCACATATCAGCAACAGCTGTATATTGGCAATATATGCCTCAATTTAATAACTCTAAGCACTTTTGGGTATATTTGCATAAATTAACTGAGTGTCATATTACTCTTTGTCATTTTAAAGTGAGATATAGACGTTTCAATCCAGGGAAAAACGGTCCGTCATTCTGATCTTAATGTGCATGGACAGCTTTGTTTATTGCTGTAACCATGGCAACATAACAACAACAAACCTTTCGTAAAGACAATATGGTATAAACCTTGCAAGATAGAAAATATATGAAAATGAGAATGATTTACAGGCTTAATTTTCCTTAAAAATACTCAAGTATATCAGAAATTGCATTCCACAGCTTCAAAACAACAATTGGTTACCATGGCAACATAAACATTTTGACAAAATGGCAACATTGGTTATTGAAAACCTGAATCTACAAGCTTCGATTCAATGTATCATACATAGATCTAACATTAAAACTTCTGCAGTTTTATCCATTATATACTAGTTCAATACAACTTTTTTTCTTTGGTCGATTTTAGTGGGATCTACGGGCCACTCTGAATATGGACAATATATGTCCTAATTTACACAATGTTTGTTTTTTTTCTGCATATTTGTATGTTTTAAGACATATACTACTTTTGATATCCTGCTTCTCCGTGCTTTAAATGAGATTTTGATATTTCAAACTAATTAAATGGCATTTTTCGCTTAAAAATCAGCCATATGAAGCTGGGTTTATGACTGTAACCATGGCAACCAAAAAACGAAGAATCATTTGAATAGGTAATGTTGCATAATACCTTGAACACTAAAAAATGTATAATATCAGCATGATTTGCATAATAAATTTGACATTAATCGAACAGAGAAAATCGGAAAATTCATTCAAAAGACTCAAAACAACAATTGGTTACCATAGCAACAGGAACATTTTTGAAAAAATGGCAACATCCAGTTTTGAAATCCTGATTGCACAAGCTTCGAAACGATGTATCATACGTAGCTCTAACATGAAATTTTTTATGGAATGACACATGCCCCCCTACTACAGCCTCCTGAAGGGAGTCAAAAAGACTACATTAAATAAGCTACAGATTGCCCAAAACTCTTGAATGACCAAGCCCCTTGGTACCTGTGCAATCTTATTAAACTAAGAAACGAAGCATAAGCCATAGAAATAAACTTCTACTGGAGATACCGGACCGTCGGAACTGCATGGGCGTGTGCTTTCGTGAAATGTGCACCACCCCTATGAAATAAGATTCCCCAGCTACCAAGCCAGAAAAGAAAGCCTCTGCAAACCTTCAAACATAGACCACGTAGACTGAAAACCTTTTCAGAAAATGCTATGATTTAATCCAGTAGTCCTGATCCACTGGAGAAAAGGCCTCGAAGAGCAATGTTATCATTGGAATCTGCGCTATTAGTGTGACGGAAAGATGGTAAGAATCATTCCGTCACGCTGGAAATTGACCCCTGATTGCTGAGACACTCTTAGTTTAAAACTTCAGCATTTGGTGATTTTTACTGCTTAAATTGTTCTCTTAAGTATCAGACATATAGAAACTATATAATACATGGCACTGAGACTGACTGAGAGTGATTAAACTGAGACTTATAGAGCAAAAAACTGCTTTTTGGCATCATTCCATCACATGTGGACTTCATGAATTGTTATTATTATAGTCTTGAGGCGGGTTTAGATGAGATTCACATGTTGTGCAGGAGGAACATTTTTCATAATTGAACATTGCAGTAAAGTTGTTCTTCAACGCACTTATAAAACAGAAAAGGTTATTTCCCAGCCCTAACTTGACCAAACAAAATAGTGACCTACAAAACATTATAAGATTGAGGCAGGTTTAGATGAAATTCACATGTTGTGCAGGAGGAACATTTTACAATATCTCATACATCCCTGCCGGGTAGAAGTTACAAAAATCATGGGTGACATGCTCACACCTGCAACAGCTAAAAACTCCTCCCTTAGCGATGCCACTCACCCAAACTATCCACCTATCCTTCTTTTTCTGCCCTGTCCTTCTGATAACACCAGAAAACAGTTCCACTGCTGTCTTATTTACGTTTTTCTACGGCCAACTGTCCTCTGCCACCAGGGGCGCATGATACTATTATATATGCGACAAAACTGTTACATAGCAGTAGTCTGTACAGCTCTTAATTTCTGGATTAAATAACATTTATAGACTGAAGATAGTTTTTAGCCCTAACTTGGCCACACAAATGAACATCATCATGATCATTAACAAAAACAGCTAAAGTTCATGCAGCTCCAGACAGGTCTGCAAAATGTTTTTCAAAAACATTAAAGAAAAATCTCACTAAATTTTGACCTTGACACAGAGAGAATGCTTGAACTAAATTCATCAAATTTATTTTAAAACAATACCACAATAAAAGACGTGTATTTTACAGGATACTGTTTTATTACAGTTATATCAATGTATACGTTTTGTGAATAACAAAAGGCTTAAAATATATTTTTCATACATTACAATACACTATTTTTTTATGAAGATCACAAAAATGTATTAAATAATAACTAAGATAAGTTTACAAATTGGTCCTTTTTGAACACAATGAATGTAACAGCATGACACAATGAAGGATATCATATTAAATAAACATTAGAAGGTTTGGAAAAACATATTGGGTACAAAAGTGAACATTATCTTATCATAAATGTCTATGAGATTACACTAGGAAGACATAAAAAGTTTAAAAACAAAATGCCTTAGTAAAACAAGTTGATCTTAAGCGCTCCTACAACTTGGTTGTATGAAACAATAATGGACAGTAGAAACATTATTTCAATATAATAATACACAATATATATACAGCTTCATTTGATAAAATAATTCAACTCATACATTAGAAAGATTGTCTTGCTAACGCTAAATCAGAAACTCAATTGTCATATTTTGTAAGTAGGCCAATGCAGAACTTTGCAAGTGCATGAAGAGCAAGCTCACTCATATGTGTCAGTTAACTGCACCTTAATGCATTTTTCTTTGCAAGGTATAGTCACTCAGGCTATTTCTCATTCTCAAGATGACCTCATTTTTGCTTAATGAATAGCTCGACTTTTCAACTACCATGTTGCAAAGTAAAAACAAGAGCCATATACAAGGTACTCATAGACCAGAACTCAATTTGAATATTTGCTGCAACTTAGGAAGATTTTTTGTATTTAGACAGCAAAATCAACATTGTAAAAAGCAAGACCCAAGAAATGACTATAAAATTTGGACAGAAAAAGTCTTCACAATATTTTACAAACATTGATTTTCATGGCTGTGAATAATTTCAGATCTTCTATAACTGTTGTAAACAACGGACGCCAGTCTAAACATTGACATCCAACATTACAAATTGCAAATCCATGCAAAAAATAGTATATTATATACATAGACACTATGTACAAACAATACATCATGATGGTTGTTGAAGAAAAATGTGACAATCAGTTATTACAAAGAGAACACCTATTTCCTTCAAATTCCTAGTTAGTTGACTGGCACATTGAAATTGCATTTATTGTGCAGAAAGTTCCCGTTTCGCAATTTCAACAAAGTTCAACCACCCACATGATGAATCAATGAAACGGCATATGTACTCGGAGGTTTTTCACTGTTCTGCTAAAGTTTACGGAGTGAGACAGACAAGAAGTCCGAACTGTTAACTGTGCATAACCCTCGACAATAAAAATCATGTTGCAAAGTATTTATCACAAGTTGTATGGAATATCTGAAATGGAATACAGTAACAAGACACAGACGACAAAACAAATTGATAGACACAGCACAATGGACTAAGCCTGTTATCATTTACAAGAAACTTAAATCTTTCACAAAAATCTCTTTTACTTAGGTAAACCAATAAATCTTTAGTCAAGATACACTAAACTTTCCATATTTAGGCTTTTTACATCAAGATCTACCAGGTATGCTGCGGGGGAGGAAACAGTCTTCTATTAAACATGAACGTTTGTTCTACATTCCATTCACATGGCACCAGACTAAATCTACCAATTAAGAATTTCCAGAAATTCCTCTTCACAACGTGGTGTTAATTTCTGGCACAGCCAAGTACTGTACAATTATACAGGAAGATTTGTTAAAGTTAAAATACATTCACCCATCTCACACTTGACGCTATTTACAACATACAACATTCCTTTCAATCTCGAACTGTACATTATTTATTCAGACTGCTCCAATTTTTACACATAATTCTGCCTTTTGTTGAAGACTGCAGACGAGGCTATACATATATCCGTTAGGTTAAAAATTTGACCAGCAAACAACAAAAAATATTTCCATGTATAAACTCTCTAAAATGTGCACATGAAAATGTACAGTCTGTTACTTGTCATGCATACTAATACACATGTATGCACCTTCAAAAATTAAGCAAATAGTAGAACTGTTAAAGAATTCAATCATGAGATCTGTGACGCATTCTCACTCTTATCAAAATAAGACATCTTGCTTTAAAAAGGGATTACTTCTAATAGCAAACATTAAGCTCTTCCGCTTAAAACTTTCAAAGGTATAAGAAAAGTTCAAGCACTAGGCTTCAGCTAGCATGACTTCATAAACCCTTACAAAAATCTATGCTCCCCAAAAGATTTCTAAATACATAACATACACAGGGTGTACATAAATATATATTTACAAGTGACTTCATAAATGTACTTCAGTGACAATAGTACATTACGTAATAAATTCTTATTTGCTGAACTCGATTGGACAATGTAACAAACAACAAAATCATGAATAACTATAATAACTATATAACATTTTGTAATAAGTAGAAACATTTCTGGACTAAACAGTAACATAATGACCTAATGAGAAGTTGCTACGTAGTAAAGCTCTGGAAGGGTCTATCGTTTGCGACGGCACATGCGTTTGTGTTCGCGATGCCAATGCTCCTGTTGACACTTGATGCTACAGTACGACGTGTTCCAACAACAGTGGTACATCGCCTCCTCTTCGCAGTTGTAACACTGAAATTCCAAAAATGCTTTTAAATCTTCTAAACGAGTCAGTAAACAGGAAAGGCGTGGATAGTGCAGACTTCGCAGGTCACTTCTGGGTGCTATAATATCCATATAGTTACAAAGGTAGATGTAGGATGGATGGATGAGTGAGTGAGTTTGTGTTTTCTGCCCCATCAGCGCCAGTGTGGGCTATTTAGAGGCAACAGGATGGACAGATGATTGGGGTTTTACGTCCAGTAGTTATACAGTTGGTACAGGCTAATTAGGACAGGAGGAGGACATGGCAAGGTGTGTCTCGGACGTGAGGACCGAGATGTACCTTCACGGCCGACACAATTCCAAAGCCAATGTGAAAGTACACTTGGTTGTTAATTCAAAGTAACATTGCTGTGTTGAATTTACTACAAATTCACTTATGCCGAATCTTCAGGATGAAAATTATGATGCTTGTACAACTTCATTTTATATCAGGTATCTAGAATTCCAGACTAAAAGGCGAAGGATTTCAATTCATTATTAGTTTGTTTGGATAGTTCCTAATCATTAATTCAATCAAACTGATAAGAATACAAAACGAGCAGTCAAAATAACACTTACCCATTGTTTCTTCTTTGCTGACGATATCTCCGCCTTGTGTTTCTGGGCCAGTTTCTTCATCTCCTCCATGTATTGTTCTTTGCACCTTTCTTCCGCTTGCCTTCTCGCTCGGTCTACTTCCCTCTGTACATTTGACATCGCTCTTGACACAGCTTGCTGCTTATCCTCCTCAAAATCTTTTTGTAACTGGAAACCACCAAGCAACAGATTAGAAGTGGCACTAACAACCGTCATACTTTGAAACTAACTAAATACGGTACTGACTAACAGATGATCCGGCATTATATGTAGATAATGCAGTTTCAAGTAATCTGCAGCATGAAATAATTAGTATGGCTAAAAACTTCACTGAAATACTTTTTGAGATGTTCCCAATGAGAGAAAGGGCTTTCAGAAAGCACTAGTATGGACCAAAATGCACACAAATTAACATGGTGCAGCTCACACATTTGTAAGGACATTATTTTGGCTCAACCTTCTATTAAACAATCTTAAGAGAATATTTTAATTACCCTGTCAGCCAGTTCTTTCAACGCCTTGTCTCTCTTCTCCTCGTGTGCACTCGTCATTTCCTCCTTGTACTTCGCAAAGAAGTCATTGAACCTCTGCTCACAATTGCAAGAAGTGGAAGCCACCTCAAGGTCTGTCTGCGTAGATTTGTGAGGCTGTTTTCCCGTAAGCTGAAACAAGAATGATGGATGTATGGATGATTGGGGTTTTACTTCCTGTATTTATGCACTTGGTAGGCTTATTAGGACAGGCATGGGCGTAATTTGGTGGGGGACGGGGGGGACATGTCCCCCCCACATATTTGACCCCGGGGGACATAATATGAAATGTCCCCCACAACTTTTTTGTGAAAACAAAATGTCTTGTGGTAATGGCCCTTGGACTAAATTTCGAAGGGAGCAGTTCTGAGAGACATGTCTTACACCTTTCTGCTCGGGCAGGTTACCATGCCATACAAAAGCTGGAATTCTTGAATGTAAAAATCCTGATTGACTGTTTATTCGCGGGTCCGACTGCCGATTCCTACCGCGTCACCGCGTGTCCCCCCCACATTTTCCGTGAAAATTACGCCCCTGAGGACAGGGGGAGGACACAGCAATGAGGCGAAGGATGATTAAAACAGCCGTCCAACTTAGGCCCAGGTGACCCGGCAAAGAGCTGGATTTGAACCCTGGACCCAGCGATTAGCAGTCCAGCACGCTACCACTAGACCAACATGAAACAAGAATGAATCAATATTGTGACGAACTAGCAAGCTTGTTGGTAATGTTTCTTTATTGAACAACGAATAAGTTTTCCAATTTTGCATCAATTAAATCCGGAAGAAAAGTCTTGTGTATAAATGATTTGAATTGTCTTGTCTTGTTTAAATTCATGGGTTTAATGCTTTCCAACTTAATATTCTGCCTGTGCACCAGTTGTGATGGGCATAAGTCTAGTAGGTGGGATATTTTGAGTAGGTGGGGTATTTAAAGTAGATGGGATATTTTGAATAAGTGGGATATTTTGAGTAGGTGGGATATTTTGAGTTGGTGGGATATTTTGAGTAGGTGGGGTATTTTGAGTAGGTGGGGTATTTTGAGTGGGTGGGGTATTTTGAGTAGGTGGGATATTTTGAGTAGGTGGGGTATTTTGAGTAGGTGGGGTATTTTGAGTGGGTGGGGTATTTTGAGTGGGTGGGGTATTTTGAGTGGGTGGGGTATTAGGTGGGATATTTTAAGTAGGTGGGATATTTAAAGTAAGTGGGATATTTAAAGTAGGTGGGATATTTTAAGTAGGTGGGATATTTTAAGTAGGTGGGATATTTAAGGTGGGATATTTTAAGGTGGGATATTTTAAGGTGGGGTATTTTAGGTGGGGTATTTTAGGTGGGGTATTTTAGGTGGGATATTAGGTGGGGTATTTGGTGGGGTATTTTAGGTGGGGTATTTGGTGGGATATTAGGTGGGGTATTTTAGGTGGGATATTTTAGGTGGGATATTTTATGACAGAATGTCATAAAATGGTAGCACTTTCTGCAGATGTTTTAGATTTTCCAGCATTTTTCAAAAATATCCAGTTCATGGTAGGAATTTGTTGCTGTCATATTTTGGAACCCTTAGGTGTCCTGTTTCATCTGGCTGAACTGTCATTTTCTGTCTTGACTTGAATGGCTGTGAGTCTTGGGGAGTCTTTTTCCTGAGGTCTTGACACAGCAGTGGTCCAGCAAAGACTGATTCAAAACAATCACAGCACCTCTATTTATCAACTTTGGCGCCTTCCCAGCATGCACTGCTGCCCTCTGGGTCATGTGATCATCCAAGATGGAGGGAATGTTCAAAATCTGTGGATTCACTGATTTGCGTCGGACGAAAAAGCGATCCGCGATGATATTTATACCCTCCGGATCTCTTTGAAAAGTGGAAATATCAATCCGTGAGTCCATGACGATTCTTTTGGTGGTAAAATGAAGTCTGTAGCACTTCTGAGAGCCGAGATTTTTGGCTTTGAAGTCGGCGCTAGTGTTTATTTTGTTTATTTCACACATGCTGTCAATCGTGACATCATCGATCGTCACAATATAATAATCATATCTCATTCCCATTGTAGCACAGTGACCAGAATTTTGATTGTAGCAATGTGGTCTCTCAGACTGGCAATAGCTGGTCTTCAAGGAGTCTCCCAAGGTTAGAAAACAAAATCTTCATTAACTAAACTGCTAAATGGATTAGAAACTTCTTGAACAACTCATAAACGTTAATTTTCCAAATTAGTATGTCTTGACCGAAATGAATCATACAACTTCCATGCCTTTCCTAAATTTAGTTCATTACATACTGTTGATATCTACATCAAGTTTAAGCTGCACACTACAGTAATATACCTTTCGTGGTGTCTGTGTACCCGTGTCATTTGTACTGAATGTTCTCGGAGATTGGATATTATCTTCACTGGATGTGACCAAATTGGCATCCTCAGGAGTGGCAGCCTGTAAATAATTAATGCAAAGGATGAGTGAAACTTGACAAAAATCTCTTAAAATTATTTGCATATTGATCATGAATAACTAAGTAATTTACCAAAAAAGAACACTTTGAAAGGACCTTCAATTAGTGTGTTCTGCCTCATAGAGTCATTGTCACACTCAATGACACTTTCTAATTTTAAAGATTTTAAAGATACCAATGATGATTCTTCACTTTTGCAAAATTTAAGACAAACCTTGAAATTCTTGGAAGTCATGGCGTGGCTTGAACTTGATATGACAGCATTGCTGCTTTCATCTGCTTCATTCTCCGTTAAGTTGTCATCTATTGGTTCTTCCTCCTCTTCTCTTCTGATTATTTCTTTTTTGGCTGCTTCTTTTTTGACGGCTTCTTTCCTCACTACCTCTTCCTTTGCTACTTCTTTCTTCGCTACCTCCTTCTTTGGTCTTCCTCGTTTCTTCTTCTTCACATCTGCCTCCTTCTCCTTGACGACCTCTTTCTCCTCAATTTCCATCTCCTTGATTTCTTCTTCTTCTACTTTCTTCTGCTTCGCCTCTTTCACTTTGACTTCTTTCACTTTGACCTCTTTCAATTTGACCTCTTTCGCTTTGACCTCTTTCTTTTCTTTCTTGCGCCGTTTTGCAGGTGGACTCTTGATCGCCTTCTCTTTCTTCTTAGGTTTCACCACCTCTTCTTCTTCTTCTTCTTCCTCTGGTTCCGTGTCTGCCTCCATCTGGGACTTCTGTTTCACTTGCTCCAACATCGACTGGTGCCTCCTCAATTCATCCATAGCTTTGTTGAAGCCTACATCAAAGAAGAACAAATGTAAGGTATATTATTCCATACAGAAGAATAAATGTGTATTCATGTAAGAATAAATGTGCATTCAAACTTTAAAACAAACAACAAGAATCCGCGGATTCAAAACCGACCTAACACAATGAAATTTAAGGTGCCATTGCTTAAACCACTGAGCAACTGATATTGGAAGATAGGAGAAATAGTTGATTGGAAGATGCTAGACTATTAGTATAGAATCAATGCAGTTTGAACAGATTTCTAAAAAAAGGAAAGATGGCTGCCAAAATGGCTGCCATCTTGGATTTCTCAACATGTTCCTCATCCATACCCACAGGCCAATACCTGTACCAAATTTCATAACTGTAAGTGAAATATTAAGGTCACAATGGTCAGTTCAAGAATGACGAAAGATGGCTGCCAAAATGGCTGCCACAAAATGGCCGCCATCTTTGATTTCTCAACATGTCCCTGATCCATACCCACAGGCCCATACCTGTAACAAATTTTATAACTCTAAGCGAAATATTGATGTCACTATGAGCAGTTCAATAAATGAAAAAAGATGGCTGCCAACATGGCCACCACAAAATGGCCGCCATCTTGGATTTATCGACATGTTCCCAATCCATACCCAGAGATCCATACCTGTAACAAATTTCATAACTGTAGGTGAAAAATTAAGGTCACAACAGGCAGTTCAAGAATGAAGAAAGATGGCTGCCAAAATGGCAACCACAAAATGGCCACCACAAAATGGCCGCCATCTTGGATTTCTCGACATGTTCCCAATCCATACCCAGAGTCCCATACCTGTACCAAATTTCATAACTGCAAGTGAAATATTAAGGTCACAATGGGCAGTTCAAGAATGAAGAAAGATGGCTGCCAAAATGGCCACCACAAAATGGCCGCCACCTTTGATTTATCGTCATTTTCCCAATCCAGACGCAGAGGCCCATATACCTGTACCAAATTTCATAACTGCAAGTGAAATATTAAAGTCACAATGGGCAGTTCAAGAATGAAGAAAGATGGCTGCCAAAATGGCCACCACAAAATGGCTGCCATCTCGGATTTCTCGTCATGTTCCCAATCCATACCCAGAGTCCCATACCTGTACCAAATTTCATAACTGTAAGTGAAATATTAAGGTCACAATGGGCAGTTCAAGAATGAAGAAAGATGGCTGCCAAAATGGCCACCACAAAACGGCAGCCATCTTGGGTTTCTCGACATGTTCCCAATCCATACCCAGAGTCCCATACCTGTACCAAATTTCATAACTGTAAGTGAAATATAAAGGTCACAATGGGCAGTTCAAGAATGAAGAAAGATGGCTGCCAAAATGGCCACCACAAAATGGCCGCCATCTTGAATTTATTGACATTATCCCAATCCATACCCAGAGTCCCATACCTGTACCAAATTTCATAACTGTAAGTGAAATATTAAGGTCACAATGGGCAGTTCAAGAATGAAGAAAGATGGCTGCCAAAATGGCCACCACAAAATGGCCGCCATCTTGGATTTCTCGACATGTTCCCAATCCATACCCAGAGTCCCATACCTGCACCAAATTTCATAACTGTAAGTGAAATATTAAGGTCACAATGGGCAGTTCAAGAATGAAGAAAGATGGCTGCCAAAATGGCCGCCACAAAATGGCCGCCATCTTGAATTTATCGACATGTTCCCAATCCATACCCAGAGTCCCATACCTGTACCAAATTTCATAACTGTAAGTGAAATATTAAAGTCACAATGGGGAATTTTGTCAGTGGTTTACATCTGGTTTGTGGTTGCAGTTTATGCCTACTGTTTATGGTTTCACCTGATCCATTTACAGCTCCTGTATTAACCGGCCTCCGCTGTTAGGCCGGTTAAAAATCCATTTTTTTTGTTCATAAATGTGTACGTGTTTTATCAAATTTATGAGAGCAACATTAAAATTCAGACCATTAAATTCTGAGACTAGAGCGCTTTGGATATTGAAATAACTTTACTTTAACCATCTTGTGCTGTAACCCTGAAGAAAAACAACAAACAGATTGGAAGATGAAAGTTTCATTGCAACATTCAAATGATCTGTTTTATAGGAGAATCGTTTGACAGTGCCTGTGCTAAGAAATATATCTAATTCACACAGAGTAAGGACTCCGTGCCATTCTAAAATCAATTGTTTTTATTCTTCTGCACACAGTTCATAACTTCATACTGGACATGCACAAATGACAGAGGCACTGCATTGTACGATCATCAAACCTTTTACGAGTATACAAAGGAAAGCAACAGATTATCAGTTGCAGAGAAAGGGAGGAGATTTGCTTGCTACATTACCTGGTGTCTTCTTAATATTCAAAGTTTTCAAGTTTGTGTCAATTGGTTTCAGTCCCGTGGATGGAATGATGGCTCTGAAAGCAAATAATATTCAAAATTGTGACAAGATAACAAGCAATTTTAAGCAGGATAACAATTATGAGAGTGAACGACTTTGAAGCTCTTTGCAGTTACAGTAATTTGCATTTAAAATTTTCAGGGGAATTTGTGTAGTGTGTTGCCGTTAACAAGGAAATCCACATCATTTCAAAACTAACCTCTGATGATATCCACCAAAAAATCGAACATCATTCCCTTCTTCGGTGACTCTAATGATCTTGGCGGGCCAATAGCAGTAACCCTTCTGTTTGGCAAACACAAGCTCATGTGGGTCTCGCTGTCGGGAGAAAGAGAAACTTCAAATAAGGTTAATTTGTTGAATTCATACCAAAATTGTGTCATTAGCATTATAATGAAGCAAACATACTCATCAAATAGAACAGATTACTAATCAATGCACTTACACATGGTTGACAAAACCAATCCTTTGGTTTGGCGTTCGAAAAATAGTAGCAGTCACGACAATGTCGAATCTCACTTAGCTGAAATAGAAAAAGGTTACAATGACATAACATACACACTACACAAAATCTGGCGCTGTTTCTGTAATATAAAAAATATCGGAACACACAATTTTACGAAAATACTGTCAGGGGAGTTGAGCATCTCACTGATAGCAATTGATTTGAAAATGCACAAATAATACTCACATCATATTCACAGTCAGTGATCATGATTCGGACGAGCTCGGCCATGGAACCATAATCTGCAACGGAAAGAGATTATAAGAGATCTTGCCTCAACAAAATGTCTTTAGAAAAAAATCCAAAACCTCACAATGAAGTAAGGCCCAAAGATAAAAGCCTACCACCATAACAGATGACGACATTGTGGTAGATGGTCAAAGCGTCCGTGTGGAACTCCTCCAGGAAGCTGTATTGACTGCTGCGACATTTCTGCTCCATCGTGTTGAGGTCCATCGATGTGAAGATGAGTCTGTCAAAAGCCTCGTCACCCTCCCTCGTGAAAAGATTGTGAAGTTCTCGGGTCTGCAAAAGAACAATGGTTTGATACATGACACAATGATATCATACGAGAATAAGGATGGATGGAAGTTTGGGGCTTTATGTCCTGTATTTATGCCCTTGGTAGGCTAATTAGGACAGGAGGAGGACATGCATACGGGAACATGTGAAGCTCCTTTCTACAGGATGATTTATCTCTTATAACCGAATTATTGCCATCGTACAGAGTAGAAAGAGTTCAAGAGAAGCAGATTATCCATAGGAATTTATACATGCTGATTGACAAGATACTAGGAAGACTAGTCAGGCAAAGAGGAACTGTACATTCACTTGGAATCACTCCACAGTCAACATGCAATAATATAAGCATCATCAATGCAGATCAGGCTGATCAGCTTTGATTGATAATAATCTATTCACCTTTTCTTTCAGCCTCATCACTGTATAACCAAGCAGTTTGTTGACCATCTTCTTCTTTATTGGCGCTTTGCCACTTGTGACCTGCAAAAAGATCATTTGTAAGAACAATCATTGATATCTAGGAAATAGAGAAGTCACATAAAGATTCAAGGCAATATCACACCAATCATTAACATCAGACTTAAGACACAAGTTATTATGATATAGTATTATCATTCAGCTAAATATTATTCTATTGGTGATAAAAGGGTGAATGCACTACAAATCAACACCTCTACTGATCGAATTAATTGAATCCTTATTCTATTGATTTTAATCATACAGAAAAACTGCACTGAAAGCATGATTTGGGTTAACAAAACGTGAATCAATAGTGAAGCGTGTGCTCAGGCTGACATTAGGTTTGGAAGCTCAACAGACAGATGCAGAAAGAGGACCATGTAGACAGTCTGACACCTAGTGGCAACAGTACACATGACAAGTACTGTTAACACTCCAGCGCACCCAAGTGGAGACGGCACCACCTTTCATCAACTCTCACTCACGACCTGCGACCCGATATAAGGGATACAATAAATACAATAGGGGATAGAAATGATAACATAAATCTCTCTCTGCTCATTCACACGAACAGAATTAAATAGATTTACCTCCATTCCCTGTTCAAAAGAAATTTGACAGAAATAGTTGAGCAATTGTTGAAGGTATTCTTGAAATGGTCAGATATTTTACAGAAATAGTTGAGCAATTTTTGAAGGTATTCTTGATACGGTCAGATGTTTTACAGAAATAGTTGAGCAATTGTTGAAGGTATTCTTGATATGGTCAGATGTTTTACAGAAATATGTGAGCACTATTTTAATATTTTAAAGATCTTCTTGAAAGAATCAAATATAGATTTTTTGTTATATTTTCAAAGAAAGATTTCAGCACACTCGCAGAATAAAATGTAACTTATATTAAGGATATTTATGCAGCACTTACCACACACACTGAACACTGGAATGTAGAAGTGATTTCTGCATCGATGCAGTCTGGATGGAAGACCCTCCAACAGCCGGAACAATTCTTCACCTTTCCTGGTTTGTGGCACTCGAAGCAATACCAATCATGGTCGGAAGGTTCTCGGGGCTCCTGCGAAACAACTCAGTTTACAATAGTATGTTCGACGACATAAAATGCAAAGTAAAATATTATTTATATTACTTGGAAAGGCTTGAAATTGTTTGATGACATATTTGGTTGGAAGACATTTAATAATTAAATTAATGCATTTGTTAAATAGGTAAAATATCACATTAAAATGAGATACTGCCAAAAATTATATGCACCAAGTGAAATACCATAATTTGTGCAAAACAAAATTCTGTTGCAGAGAATGACAGTGACACACATTACATGAAAGACACAAAATATGATTTTAAAAGTAATTATTTCAAAGATGATGATATTATATATGTCATTCATTATTATGTATAGTAAATATAAGCAGGCATATGCCTATAGCTGTGAAGAGAAAGCTTATCAAGCAATCATAACCCATTCAAAACCATTCTCAGATTCAGAAGAAGACAAAACATTCACTCACTTGCTGCAAACTCACCTTGTCCTCGGTGCGCAAGGTGGTCACATCGGGAATTCGGAAACCTTCTTGCTCCATGCCGACCCTGGAGCCCTTAAATGCCACAGCAGTGTAAGAGTCTATCAATTCATCATCAACAGCTTGTCGCAGATGTTTCTTTACTTCATCCGAGCCCATGAAGTACTCTCGCAACATGAACTTGCAAATACGTTCCATGTTGGCAATCTGCTTCTGCTGCCGAATGTAGTTGATGGCCGCCCATAGCTGCTTGATGATGATTGGCTCGCTGTGCCGCCTCACTTCGGATTTAGGTGGCTCCTCCGTGTCTGACGTCGCTTCCTGGTCTGACATCGGTTCCGGGTCTGACGTCGGTTCCGGATCCGACGTCAATTCCGGATCAGACGTCACATCCGAGTGGGCCATTTCATCAGGAGCTGAGGAAAATCAGGAAACAAAGACATAACCACAACAAATTTTACAATTCTGTAAGTATCAAGTAAAGAAAGAGGAATATCCTTTGTCTTGTAAACAACCATTATGCTTTTTTTTTCACATAAAATGAGAAATTTAACATACCCTTTTTGCTATTATTAAACTTGATGATGTCCTTCAAGTCCACTGAAACATGTATGCAAAATGTGTGATATAACAAATGTCTTAGAAATATGCTCCAAAATCAAGCCATTGAGACAACACGGAACAATAATAACTAAACTACATGCAGCAGATTATGCTTAATTAGAATCATTTGATCACAGAAGTTCTGCGATTGCTGCATTTTAAGAAAATTTACATAGTACTAAAGTAAAGAGCCACTCATTGAGGGTTATCATTCTTTACTGTTACAAGTAACTTCATACACAAATTGATCAGTGTTTATTTAAATACTTCCTAAGACAAACCAACACCACAGATGCAAATGACACAACTCTTATTAACAAAAATGTGACAAACTAACTAAATTTAAAGTGATAGATATTTCACACCCCTTGATTGACATTGAACAGAATCATGTTATAATTCAACTTCAAAAGCATTATACATTTAATAAATATATGCACTGAGAATCTCTCCCAAAGTTGCAAATCAAACTATGTACATTCACTTTGTAAAAACACAATAGTATTGATACACAAATGATAGATCTCACAAAATCAAAGTTGAATCAGCACTTATAAGAACTCCCCCCACCCCTGCTTTCTTGAAGTAGAATTCCAAGTAGTTTCAGAAGATGCAGGTAGCCACCGACTCACCCACTCGCCACTGTAAGTAGTGAGAGCCCGAGTCCGAGATACATTGGCAAAAATTTAGACACACCTTTAATACTGGGCAAGTGATTGAAGATATTACATGGCCATTGACCAAAAGCGACATTGAAAAGTTACCTGCAGTAGTTTCCCAATGAAAATTTGGACCCAATTTCTATCTTTAAAATTACCTTTACTGTCTTCTGTATCTTACTAATGAACCTGATGAACTAAAAGCAATCGCCTAAAACTAAAAGAACGGTGCATGCACACACTTTGTCAATCACATGTGTAAGATAACATCTCTACAATTCAAATAATATCAAACAACAAATTCAGGGCTGGAGTAGTCAACCATTGCAACTAATTGTGACACTAAATCACACTTTTTAGACTAAAGCATCCAATTTGTTTTATTTATCTAAAATCTTCATGCTTTTCAAGATCTGCAGCACGTAAATATTTTATGAAGTGCCTCAGTAAAGCTTTCCCTCCAGCCCTGATATAACAAGCAACTCTAACTCAAAAAATACACCAGCAAGCTGGCAGCAACAAAACTTCACTGTGAAAGTGTGTCTAATCATATAGCAACTATCTTCAAACATAAAGACTCTGAATTCAAACGAAGCAAATTTGCCAAGTGTAAAATGCAGATGACTTTGTCACTTTGATGTCAAAACCACAGAGGATGATGTGGATCACACGGATCCATCATTCACATAACCAAAAATATTGGTTGGACATCATCCACAATTTCTGATTTATGTAGTTTTTCAAATCAATGACAGAACTTCAAGATGACACACAATAATTCATTCAGTTGAATGTTCACAGACCTGAAGTTTTGTTTGGTCAAGAAACTTGCAACTGTTAAAAATGATAACCCAAAATATTAAAATTACAATTACTTTTTTTTATCTTCACAACAGGAAACATTTGTCCTGAAAGCAAATGTAGTTGGTAAAGACATTATAGTAGGTCATTAACAAGTGCACCTCAAAATACATTCATTCAGTCACACACAATAGGCCTACATAGCAAACATAAATTGATATAAATTTGCTGGAATGATTCTTCAATCGGCGATAAGATCTTCGATTAGCCAACAAAAAGGCTAAAATTGCATAATTATTTGTAAGCTAATGTACCCGATATCGGCAAGAGTTAGCGATTTAAAATAACTAAATAATTTAGCCAATTCACTGGACCAAGTGAGACTTTAAAGTTGTCATGATCAATCTACTTTACGCAGACAGGCCGATAGAGATATTTATTGAGTGAATACGAAAAAGCTCAGAATAGCCATAATCAAATATCTGCCTTTCCCTTACACAGATTGCTGGCAATGTTGTATATTCCGTAGACTGTAGCACTGTGTAGGCCTGTTTATGTTATATTATTAGCTCAGTTATCAGTCACAACAGCATAAGTCGTTATTTTGGCAATGACACGATCAGAGGTTTACATCGTCAAATATTTTGAGCTGCAGAGACTGCCAGAGTCAGCATTTGCTGAACATCACAACATCACTGTCATCAGATTCTGAGATTGTTTTCATCTCTCTGCCTGGATAAGCACCGATTTCCAAAGCAATTTAACAACTTGACCGGCTTAATGGAACCTTATCAACACCACGGATGGTGCACAAAGGAGTAAACTATCGTCTGCAATACTCACGAATAGTAACGGGACAGCACAAAGAGTAAAATTAATAAATTTAGCACTAAAGCCAAAATTCACACTCTTCGACATGGGCACCTTTGCGGTAAACGTCACAGCACACAGCTTCTGCCTACGTCACCGGTTTTTGCCTAGCAGCGACAGCCAAACTCAAGTGACGTTTCGCACAGGTGCCAGTGGCCTGGAATAGCTTGCACAGGGTCTAGGCTGTCAGATCTTCGTTTTTATTGTCAACCGGCTCTGTTTAAACATGACACGCATTGTGGAGTGTGTGCCCAACTTCTCTGAGGGGCAAAACAAAGAGGTATGTTTGCTTTACCCCCCTTGTATCTTCAATCTTGCTGTCTGATTCTCCAGCAACTGCACTTCTTCTGGTCACTGGTGCAGTGCAGCCTGCAGGGTTAATTGGCTGCAGTGATAACTGAAATGCCTGCAATCAATAGGGAATTTGTTTGGGGGAATTTTGCACCCTGAATAATAGCCTGATTACTAGAAATTTCTCTTTCACTTGCGATTTGATGGATTTATATTGGCCCTATAATTAATGATAATAATATAGCCTTATACTTATAGGCTAATGAAAATTTCATATAAAATGTAGCTGCCAGTGCCAGCCAATGCATTAAAAAAAATTGTAAATTTTAATAATTAATGATTAGGCTAAATGAATTACTGAAAATGCTCATCTGGCCTGTACCGTACCAGGGTACCGTAGTCATTGAATTAATGAATGAATTGATTGTAGTAGCTTATCTTCAGTAGGCCTATCTTGTTTTTACATTTAAGAACAAGAAAGAGACATATAATATGATATATCCTAACTCTTTCTAAACTAAATGACACCCCATCCGTTATACCTCCAGTAGTACAGTGGTGCATGGGTGGCATGTGCCCCCAATATTTGACCTGTGGCCCCCAGGTGCCCCTCATATGAACTACCTTGGCAAAAATATACAATTAGTATAGTCACAATAGTGGGCCTCGAGAGACTTGCGCAGTCCTCCAGGTGACCCCGCCCCCCTGGTTGCGAACGCCTAGTTATACGCCACTGCTCCAGTAGTGCCAGCTGAGAATCTGATTAAAAATTGAAATTTTGCATGGCAATTAAGGATAATCTGGAATTGCATAGGCCTCCTTATGAAAACTGATTAGGCCAGACATAATTGATCTTTAGATTCTCAGATCTTCTCGAGGCCCTTTTGCCAGGGTAGGTCGGTAGGACAAAAAAAAGTGAAATCTCTATTTTTTATAGTGTCAATTTGGTAAAAATTGTGGGTATGCTCAATTTTTTGTTCCATAGGCAGAAAATCTGTTGGGTAGGTCGATCCGAGAAGCTAAAAATTAAAAAAAGTCTGGCCTTAATGTTGTAATGAATCAAACATCTGATGTAATACATTTATTTCATTTCTTTCTATTTCAGGTAATTGAAGCAATTGCCGCTGCTATAGGGACTGCTGATGGGGTGAATTTGCTTGATGTGGACCCAGGTCTGTCCACGAATAGGACGGTGTACACCTTTGTGGGGTCTCCAGAAGCCGTAATAGAAGGGGCACTGAATGGCGCAAGGGCTGCTGCTCAGTTGATTGACATGACAAAACACCAGGGTGAGTGTATGGTCTGATGTTAATTTCATTATAAGATGAATTTCTACTTCTCTTTGAGCAGGGAAGCTCAGGGAGGATTTAGTGGTTGGGCTGCCAATCAGTGGCTCCAAGGTTCGAATCCAGCTCTTGCTGGGTCTCCTGGACCTAGGTTCCATTGTTAGACGCCAGTTTCAATCATGCTTTGCCGCAGTGCTGTGTCCTCTCATCAACTAGTATCAAGTGCATAAATACAGGACGTAAATCCCCAATCATCCATCCATCCATCTTCTTCACTGGGTCCTCTCTTGAGCACTTACAAAATAATTTATCTTCTTATTCAATAATTTCTCTTTTTTCTGAATTGCTTCAGGAGAGCATCCCAGAATAGGTGCCCTAGACGTGTGCCCGTTCATTCCTGTCAAGAATGTCACAATGGAGGACTGTGTTGAATGTGCGAAGGAATTTGGAGAAAGGCTTGCTACGGAGTTAGGAATCCCTGGTAAGTGATAAATTTCATTGCAATAATTTTACATGTCCGATCGACTCCGATGCACCTGATTGCTGGTGTCGTTGTAAAGTGCTCTTTGCTTTTCCGTTGTCAAAATAGTGGTACTTTCCAAATTTGACGAATTCAGTTCTGATTCTGTAGTCTCTACATTATGTTTTCTGGAATATATTTATGTTGTTTGTTTCTTTGCCATTAGTTTACTTATATGGTGAGGCTGCAACAGAAGAACACAGAAAAACAGTTCCTCAGATCCGTACCGGGGAGTATGAAGGTCTTGCTGAAAAGGTAAAAATAAATCTTGCTTTTCTTGATGTTATAATGAAAAAGTATAGCAATGACATCTATAGATATATATTGTAATAATATGTGATCTGAATGTCATTTAATTATTTGAATTACTGGAGTTACTTGATTTTTGATGCAAAATTTTTGTAAGAATGCTTTCAGTATTCTCATAATTTCTCAGTGCTACTGATTTCCTTTTAATCTTTTTCTATAGAAGGAGCATTATAGAACTATCCGATTTGTCAGACTACAAAATTGTAAAGTGCCTTGTAAACCAGTATGTGGTGTGGATAATCTGGATCTATTGTGTATCTGGCATTGTCATTCATAATACACCCATTGACTGAAAAGTATTCATGTTTGAACAGGCATTTTGATTATTTAATCATATTTTTGATTAACCGTTTAATCATAATTGAAAGATCTATACCACTTTAATCCAAGAAAGCCAAAAATGGCCCCCTCCCCAACCCTGCCTATGAATTGGTCTTCTCCAAAAACTGCAGGTTCAAGAAGATCGTAAAGCTTCTGTAACACATTAGGTCTGACAAAGAGGCACCTGTTGTCAGACTGTCAAAGACCAAAACGATTCTTGTCAGCACAAAAATTTAAGGGAACATTTTTTTTTTTTTTTTTAATTTAGGAGAAAAAAAAATTGTAAAAATTTGGGGAAAAAAATTTTGGAAATTGGACAAAAAAAATTGCCCTGTGGCCTCAATAGAACAGTGTAAGTACATTGCGAATTTTGCAGTCGTGGGTCACCCAGGTGCCTTATAACTTTAGGGGAAATGAAGCATTTAAAGATCTTCTTTTATATTGTATGATTAGATACATGCATGGATTTTCTGGATCATTACTTTCTTTTGCTGAAAACAAAAATCTGAAAATGGCTCTGACAGTGAATGAGAGCACACTAGTATTTTGCTGCCCATGTGCATTTACATGATATACATGAAGTGATCACGATAATCTTTAATGAAATCTGTATTCGAATGGTGTATTGCATTACTAAGTTGGTAACTTGATATTTTCCTTATTGATGACAAGATAATCAGAACTGATAATGTGTTTGCTTCAGTGATTCACCATATACTGTACTCAGCGTTCTGCTTGACATAATAATATGACATTGATACTCTTGTGTTAATGGGATTAAAGCCCCAGTGACACTAAATCTGTCTTGCTCTCTCAGTTTTTTAATAAGATTAATATCTTCAAGGATATGGACCTTGCATGTTTTTCCGAATTAGACTGGTTTTCTCATCGTACTGCTATTTTGACAGATATTCTTGATATTTATTATTTTGGCTGTAGCTCTTACCCAGTATAGTCCAGGCTAGAAGCCCAAGGACCTTGACTTTATATATATATAAAGTTTTTTTGTTGTTTCTTGGGTATTTTGATATGCTGAATCCAAATCTGAACGATGCCACTTCGTAAGTGTTGAGCATTTTTCGCTACAGCCGCCATTTTCAAAATGGCCGCCGAAAATATGGTTTTCTTAAAATAACATGGAAAATATTGAAGTTAGACCCCTAAAATGTATTGAACATAGATATAAAGTTGGGTACTGTGGACATTTTGGTGTATATACCATTGCTGTATCATAGTTGAATCATGAGATACAGCATGTTCTATTAATAAAGCTGACGTCAGATCAAAAAATACACATGATACATGAATAAAGAGTCTTAATTGGCATAGGCCTATAATGAGACATCAAGACATTTAATTTCCAATCTCTGAAATCTATACATATACAATAGTAAATTGTGTTAATTCAAGTGCTCATAAAATAACATTTACATAAATGTTTTTACTAACTACCGAAAGATTCGACAAAAGTTGTAAATTCAAAGTGTTTTTAATTCTCACGCATTGTTCATCAATGATATGTAATAACTTCAATTCATAAGTCACTTTCATCTTCAGCATCATCATCCAGCTCATCTGGTACTCTTTGAGAGTTTTCATAATTTCCAGAACTTATAAAATGCATTTGCAAAACTCTGTGCATGCAAGGCAAAACTTAACGCAGTTACACCTGGCCGTCTTGCATCCCATTTTGCAGCCACAACATATCAAATTGAGCAATTCGCCAGGTCCAACTGCTTGGCCCTCAGGGATGTAGATTGGCAGAAGGTGTTTGGCCTTAATTTCCCATCCAAATTCTAGGGGATCTGCAACAGGAGGTGATGGCAGTCCTGCTGACTTCCAAAGGAGAGTCTGATAGTGCGCTCGAGGTCAATACAGTTTGAAAGCCGCCATTTTTGGAGGCAGGCTGCTTAATTTGGGGGGAATGTGCCTTTTTCCAGCTAATTTCTGCAAAAATATTGCTGTTCTCATATCATTGAGTGTTTCTGTCTGTTTCTGATTGTATAATGGGCCCACATATTCAAGACAGGAGTTGACAACTTCTTCTTGCGGGCTCAGTGCTTCCCCTAGCTTCCATGTTCCAGGATACTCCTCCAAATGTTTCAGGGCCGTTGCTTTACCAATTCCAGCAAGAGAGGACACTGTGTCACAGCCTGTAGGTGCATGAGCTGCAAGAAGATTTGGCACAATCCTTGCATGTTTCTTGATAACCTCATTA
This sequence comes from Platynereis dumerilii, assembly GCA_026936325.1. NCBI lineage: Eukaryota > Metazoa > Annelida > Polychaeta > Phyllodocida > Nereididae > Platynereis > Platynereis dumerilii. The sequence goes on from JAPTHN010000001.1 coordinate 118,655,805, forward strand.
ACATCTATTACAGCTCGATTTCTGATGCATGATTCCAAAAGCAGGTGCACGGTACTTGGCATTTCACTGGTGCGTGAATGCAAATGGTGTGCAAGGATCACCAAGACATCAGTATCATCGGACACTACTTTAATAGTAGAATGCCCTGCCACAGCTTCATTGATTGCATGGTAAGCAATGAGAATATCAGCCTCTTCATGTGTTACTGGGGCAAGTTGCTCTCCAGTGCAAATGTTGATGGGACAAACATCTGGTCCTGTTACCAAAACAACTTTTCCTTCAGGGACAATAACTGAATTCAGGCCATTCACTATCATGTTTATGATCTGTTCTTTGTTTGCTGTCATATTCAGAACTGCTGTCTGCTTTGACAGTGGGGAATCCATTGTAAGCTTAAAAACACGGCTCATTCCTCGGGAACGTAATTTTCTACACCATAACTTTGAGCTCACCTCATAGTATCGTTCAAATACTACATGCAGAACTGTAGTTTCATTTGTGTAAAGTGTAATTCTAGCAACAGCAGCCTTGATGAATGCTGACACCTTTGCTGGTGATGCAGGCCAGGGCACTGACCAAAGTATTGCATAAAATGACTACCTTACAAGCCTCGAGGCCTGCATTCCACTTTAATCCTTGCCTTCAGTGTGGATTTAGAAGTGGTTCTCATTTCACCATGGGGACTAAACAGAGCAGTAGGGAAGTTTGACAATTCATGAGATAAGAGGGCTTTGGTGGAGATAGTTTCACGGGATGTTACCATGATTCCTATTGCTCTGGCATAGATAACTTCAGCATGCACACCATCAGGTTTGTCTTTTGCTTTGACCTGTTTTATACCAACAGACATGGGCTTCACTTGCTTTGTGATTTTGTGATGAAAGCCATCTGGCCACTGCTTTTCAAATTCTTCTAACTGGCCTTGTCCGATTTGGATGGAATCATCTACATTGACTTGGTTGTCATCCACTATTTCACCAGAAAATATATTGACCAATCTTCCAGCTGGATGTGTGACACAATCAAATATATCAATACAAAGAGGTCAGGGCTTCATGAATTTTAGACCTGTCTTCAGCATCAGCCTTGATTCGTGGTGGGCGTTCTTCTTTGTGAATTGTCACCACCTTCGTATTACTCCCATCCTGAAGAACCTCCAAATCGCTGCGTATTTGTTCCAGCACTCCAAGGGACAGAGCCCATATGGCAAGAGTTGACTCATTCAAGGTAGAGCCGATAATGTCTGAACGTCCCTTCCCATATCGCATATAAGTTGTCTCTATGAAAAGGTCAGACCAAATACCATTCCATAAGCCATCTTGGTGTCGCATAACATGTTCTCCAGATATGAACTTTTTCAGAACATCTGGATGAAGCTGCTGCATTGAACGGAGATAGTAGTACAGACCATATCGAGCATAATTTACGTGGCCTGATGAAAAGAAGTAAGGCATCATTTTGGACACTGAGGACAGGTGCAGGAACCAATCACCTTCTCTCTCTGCACGAATTAAATTCATGATGATCAGCACTGGCTTCATCAGGCAGTCAACCCAGAGCTTTGCTGTTCTGCTACTTGAACTTGCTTCTTCTAAGAATTTCAGGAGGCTCGCCATCTCCCAATTTTCATTGTTTTCCAGAAATGGTCTCAACAACTCCTCAGCCACTATTTGCAGTGCTCGTACATTCTCAGGAAACTTCTTGCCAGACAGAAGTTTGGGAACTCCAGCAAATGTTGACTTCAGTATATCTTCAAGCCCACTTCCAGCCATTAGAGAGCCAATAGCTCCAACAAAGCTCATAAGGCAATGCATACCACCTAACCATGGCACAAACTTGGGAAAGAGCCCTTGATCATGCCATAATATATTGACGACTACTTTGTAAAGCTGCTGGTCACATGTGAATATTGTCCATTCTTGGCCAGTAAGTGTTGTGATATATTGGGCCTGCATCATAGCAGTTTTCATTGTGTTGGGTTCAGCTGGAGTCATGTCAAGAAATGGTCAGTACAGTAAACGGGTCTTCTTTCCCAACTGCTGGCCACTTTCTCTTGCAAGTTTAGTATTGAATCTGCTGTATTCTTGGCAGGACCCCTCATGTGTTACCGCCTTCAAAAATGCAAGATCTTCCACAGAAGCCCTCCTATTAGACAACTGCGCACTGGCAATGAACGCGAGAGAAATACTCCGGCATTTCTGATTGCTTTTTTCTGTTGTACCGTTTTACATCGACGTCCATTAGAGTGAAGAGGCTTTAGTCTCTTCCCATTTCAGGCGTTTTATTGTGCTGTGAACTGTTGGATCATCTGTATCAGGCCTACCAGCTTGTGTAACGATCATTGCAAGGCCATGAGTTGATTTCTGACCATTCTGTGAAGATATTTGTGTATCAAAATTGTCAGCAACAACTTGAACAATTACACATCAGGGTTTTAAAAAACAAATATCTCAATTACACCTTCTGGAAAATACAAGAGACTTTTGCCAACACAGCCTGCAACATATATATACATATGATAAACAATTTTAAAAAATTACCATATATGTCTAGCAAGAGTCAATGAACTAGATGAAATTTTCAGGTTTTATGATGTTGCCGCTAGAACTCTGAAAGAGAAACAGCCTGTATCTCAGGAAATAATGATCATAGGATCATGATATTGGTGTCAAAATATCCGCAATACCCAAATTCATATTCATGTTTCATACATACTTTGGGTGTATCTGCAATATTTTCCATGTAATTTGAAGAAAACCACATTTTCGGCGGCCATTTTGAAAATGGCGGCCGTAGCAAAAAATGCTCAACACGTGCGAAGTGGCATCATTCAGATTTGGATTCAGCATATCGAAAAGGACAAGAATCAATCATAAAACATTATATATATATAAAGTCAAGGTCCCACCACTATTTCAATAGGGCCTAGCCCGGACTAGTACAACATGTGTAACCTAAATTCTAATTTCTATAGATATCGTCTTGACTCCCAAATTATGAGTTGTTTACATGAAACCCAAAACTTGTGTAAATTTATTTGACAGATTGTTTGTGGCTGGCCCACATAATCATTGTTTATGGTTGGTAGTGAACCAGATATGCAGCAAAACCCTAGGCGCAAAACTGTGATATTTTTTGTGGATGGAGCTAGTACTTTTTGTGAACTTGACAGTTTAATGTGTAATAAGTGAATCCTCGTGTAAGGAATATAATTAAAAAATTATTTCTGACTTTATATTGGTCTTTACTTAAATATTTCTCTCTTTCTGTTTATCTATCTTCCTAAAAATCCAAAATTATGCTACATTCTGCAGTATTATTCGCATGATTTACCCGGGTAAATTTTTTTGTAATTATGGCACTGGAAGGCATATTGATACTTCATTACTTCTTTGTAATGTACACTCATTGTTTGATGATTGAAGTATCTAATCTGCTAATTGTATAGGTCATTTTTAGCAGAATATATATCCTCATGAATTTATTGATTTACTTTAGGTCTAGCGTCGTAAAACATTTATTAGGCACACACTTCAGTGCTTACTAATTTATTTATTATGATAAGTAGGTCATGTCTTCTGCCAGTCTTTTGTCATTGTCAAATCAATTTTAAAAGTCATATAATGTAAATACAAGACTTAACAAGTTAATGTCATGATTGATCACTGAAATACCAAATGTACTTAGGACAATTAATTCTCTTCTGGAGAATAATGATTTATATTATGTCCAAAAATTGACTCTTTATTGAGTGTATTTATTATATTTGGCCATATAAAAAATGCATAGCCATAGTCAGTTTTCATAAAAAAAATATGGAATTTCTAGCTTGCATCATCACCTTGAAACATTCAAGTTATTGTTTTGGGGTCTATAGAGCTGCATACATCACCGTATGTTAACAATGTGTACCGTAAAACAGGGTAAAGTTGGCAATCTGGGGTAAAGTTGGTATGCTATTTTGACACACTTAACGGAAGAAATGCCAACTTTTCTCAGTGACACTGGTATCTTTGGCAAAGTTGCCATTTGTGTCAGCGAGGAAAAGTTGGCATTTCTGCCATTAAGTGGGTCAAAATAGCATGCCATCTTTACCCCGGATTGCCAACTTTACCCCGTTTTACGGTACACATTGTTAACATAAGTGTTTAGAAAGATAAACTCTCTCTTATTCTCCTGACTGTAATATGTAGAAATATGAATAATGCAGGTCACATTGAAGCATGGTAACCTCTTTCTGGTCAACAGTAATGACCTTTTGGCTGTGTTTGGAATAATTACATAACCAAGATTATAACCATATGGCTTATGTTTACGGACTATCTAGTTGAAGTAGAGTAATGCTGGTCTATCCATTGGGAAGATTTACTAAGTTGAGCATTAATTGCTGATTATGTGAAGAAGAAAAAAGTGTTTGAATTCTGAACAATGCTGAATTTAGACAACAAGAACATGTGTACATGATTTAAAATTATGTTTCTTAAAAAAATCTTATTACCAACCTGAGAGAATTAGATATTCGAAGATAGTGAATATATTTTGAGACTGGAATGTGTTGGAGGATAAAAATGGAGAATGAATCATACATGCCAACGAAGCGCTTTTCTCAATAGTTAATGTTTTCTGAATAGCGCTTTCCATATCTGACTTGCAGTTAAAGGAGGACCAATGGAAGCCAGATTTTGGACCAGCCGAATTTGTGCCTTTTTGGGGTGCCACCCTAGTGGGTGCCCGCAAATTCTTAATTGCATATAACATCAATATGTTGTCGACTAAAGAGCAGGCTCACAGAATTGCACTGAACATCCGAGAGCAAGGAAGGGGCCGAGATCAGGTAAAGTGAATTTCTTTAATTTTATGAGATTTTGTTTACTTTGCTAATTACCAAGAACTTACGGTATCTTTTCAATTAATTTGCTTTCAATCAGGAAACATACAGAGAGGTAAGCTTTGATATATATATATATATATATATATTATGTTATTTGAGATTCTGGATGAAGCAAGTTTCAGCAAATATGTCAACTTATGAGATAAATCCTCAAGATGATTATATATCTAACTCTTAAGAAAATCTCTCAGAATTAGTCAGAAAGTTTGATGTCCACAAAAAAATATGTAAAAGCTTTAAAAATGTTTTTGGTGCATTCTAATCATGCTAATTGGTACTCAGTTGTTTTACCTATTTGTCACCATCTTAGTCGTCTGCCATATCAATGATGCTGTTGACAATAAAATGAAAACAATTTTAAATTTGTAATTGTATAACAGGAAGGTGGAGATGAGGTAGGTTGGAAACTAAGTGTGGCTTTTTTGCACTAATTTGTAAACTACTAAACTGCAAGAACTTTTTCTTTTACTTCTATGTTCGTACATTTTTAGTAGTAACTTTAAAAGTTTGAATTTTAGGGTGTTGTAACTTTGCTTTTGATTTATGTCTTTATTTGCTCTTGAAAAATAATAAGTGTTGGACCCCCAAATAAATCACATAATTTGCTATGTATGTTAGTCAGATGTGCCCCACTTACAGTTGAATTTATTTTGTCTTTGCCTTCTCTCTGGTGACTCTCAGTAACCTTACAAACAACAAGAATGTTCAATATGTTACTATAAAGAGACAATGACAATGAGACATCCACTTGTGAGGATCATTTGTCAGTTTAGATCTGTGGCTCTGACTTGCAAACAAGTGCAGGGTCATGTCAAAGTTTCATGAACTGGGGTAACCTTGAGTAACCTTGTTACAGGGTAGGTCAGGTTATTGTGCTAACCAGATCAACCTGGCTCACTCGAACACCAAATATTTTACAAATCGTGACATTTATTTTCACTTTGCTTTAACTAATCTGATTGTGTTTGTGTGGTTTGTCTGTGAAAAATTGCGTTGCTTTCTGAGAACACGAGGAAAACTTCTTGAAATGTTGAAGTAGAAAACTACTGTAACATATAAATGTGGTCCTTTACATATGGCACAGACATCATTGATTACTTTTTATTTTGACAGAAGTAAATAAATTTAGATGTATCCAAAATAAATGCTGTGAAATAGAAGTACAGAAACATTTATTATGAAAAGTTCATGTTGTTACTTATCAATATCAGCCCAACAATGCATTTGCCGGTATATGTTGTGTTTTAGATGTGAACATCAGCGTGATGCGTAACAATGTTGAAATCTTCTGATGCATTTCATTTGCAGAACTCATATTAAAAAATAAGTAATGTGTCGTGCTGATTATCTCTAAAGTCAGACAATTGTGCTGATGACATAAATGTGGCAATTTCAGCCAGGTCGTTTGAAGGCTGTGCAGGCCATTGGCTGGTACCTTGAAGAAGCGAACATGGCACAGGTGTCTGTTAATATCACAGATCACGAGATTACTCCAATCTGGCAGGTCTATGAAGAGGTGCAGAAGGATGCCAAGGTATATATTATAACATCAACGATTAACTTGTATGTATGAGAAATAAGATGTATGAGGAATCGAGGACATGATGTGATAGTACAATCGCGCTAACATTTTCCAATCCCACCTTTTTCAAAGGCAATGAATATTAAATTTTGTTGTTTGTTATGATACAAATTGCTCTGTTCCTTCTAGTTAAAAGCTCAGTATTAATTAATTTTTCTCAGTGATTTTATTGCAAATGATGATCTATTGTTTTATTGTTGATTTCAGGAAATGAATCTTGCTTTGGTGGGATCGCAAATTGTGGGACTGGTCCCTCTCTCAGCAATTAAGCAATGTGCAGAATATTACATGAAGAAAGACAATCTCTTCATTCTGGAGGACGACCAGAAGATTAGGCTGGTAAGTGTAATTTTGTATTAATTCTCACATTGATTCTGACATTTTTTCTTAACATTTAATTGCTCGGTTTACTGGGTATTGTAGCGAATCCTCAAAAGCTTCCATCTCTTAATTGCTTTCTCTGTTTAATGTGTAATGTAAATGATAGTTTTTATTGTGTAAACAAGAAATATAGTATCTATTTTGTGCACAGGTGGTTGATCGTCTTGGTCTTCATTCACTTGGTGGCTTCAATCCCAAGGAGCGAATTATTGAGTAAGTTGGACATGTGGAACAATTTACTCTTGTTATTTTTTGCTGATGAAATTCCAACAGAAGGTCAGAGTACCTTGCCCTCTGCTTATTCTTAATAATTGCTTGATAAAATAAATTTGTTGCGTTTCAGGTACATGATTACAGAGGAGAGATATGGACCCCTAGCCCAAATGTCTCTACGAGATTTTGTGTTCACTGTTGGAGCCAGGTCGCCCAGTCCAGGAGGCGGATCAGTTGCTGCTGTGGTGTCTACCCTGGTCAGTTTGATTTGTATGAACTCACATTGCTAAAATGTTGACATCATGTCATGTATGAATGAATAGGGAACCTGAAAACTGATTCATTTTGATTTGTGAATAGTCACCAGAGAGCACTAAAATCCACAAAAGTTGTGATGCTCGTTCATGTCAATAGAGAGTTGTTGCGATAAAATGAACAGGTGGCTTACAGGATTGTAAAAGACTGTTTGGTCCATTAGGTATACAATTTGATTAATTTTCTCAATCAGAAATTCAAATAAGTGCTTGAAACCTACTGGAGCAGTATGAGAACTATACCGGCTTCACCATCATTAGCACACATTGTAAACATCTGCTGTACTTTTAAAAACACTAGGGGGCATCGTTGAGTGGAATGGTTGGATTCTTGACTTACGGAAACAAGAAGTTTGCAGACCTTGATCCCAAGATGCGAGAGTTGATTCCTCCTCTGTACTCAGCAATGAAGGATCTGCTACCTTACGTCGATGTTGATGCTGCTGCTTTCAGCGATTATATGGTGAGTACTTCATGTTTTAATAGACAAAGTTTTGCTCCGAATTGTGTGTGATGCATCTGTCATCTCCCCAAACCAAACCAAAGTCCATTTAATTCTCAAGTAGGTAATGATCGACATCGTAAGTTACAGTAACTCCAATGACTCTCTTACTAGCAATTTTCCTTATCAGTGTGAGCAAAATATTATAAACTGTCTGCAGTGGTCCCTTTTTCATCTGATCATTATTATGAAATAACTGTTTATTTAGATTTACAAAATATCAGTCATTCTTACATCGCAGTTTCTCAAACAGGAAATGGTAAGTGTGGTGTTCCTTGTTGTGTGAATAATATCTTTGAGTGCATTTTGTTTTCCTAATACTTTCAATTTTTGTGATATGTAATTTTAGGTTTTGATATTTATTTAACCAATTTCAATACAATTCATTTACTCTTTGGTGTTTGCTACTTTTGCTCCCAGTTTCGTTTTGTCAAAAATGTATTCTTTTTTTTACATCTGACTTGGCACACTCTCTATACTTTCTGGATGTTTCATTGTTTTAAACATATTTAGTTTTCTTTACCAACAAGCCGAAGGCTCAATTACATGATGTTTCATTCTTGTAGTCTAATGTCACATTGCCATAAACAAGATAAATTTTATCAGAGGTGACTTTTCAAAGGCCTGATGTGAAATTGTGTCTAGTTGGAGCTAAAAGATTTAAAGGAATACCAGTCAGGAAATTTGTATATTGCATCTTTAAATATTTGTTACAGGATGCGCTGAAACTATCTAAGAAAGATCCTGAAGAAGAAAAACTGTGAGTGAATATTTTGTTAAATTTGCCTGCATGCACACTTATTGCATAATTTTACCCATTGGAAGACTTTCTGTGATTTCTGACTGAAACAAGTGAAACAACAATATTCTTTTGTAGACGTGAAGAGATGATCCAAAAAGCCCTAGTCAATGCTGTCTCTGTCCCACTGAGTTTAGCAAAACGCACAAATGAATTGTGGCCTACTCTCAAGGAACTTGCTACTGTCGGAAATGTGAACTGCAAATCTGATTTACAGGTATGGTGAAATTAATGTCTTGTTGATTTATTATTGGTCCAATTGAAAAATGTTGTTTGAAGTAATTTGTTTGCTGTCGGTAATTTAATCAAAATGGGAAAAGTTAGTAAAATTTTCTTTTAGTCTTATTGCAGTTTAAGATAATTGAAAGAATCGCTTTATTGGGAATCCCTCCCAATGTATGATTTGACCTAAAATTTCCAAAAATATTTCTCAAAGGTTACATACATTTATATCATGTTTTACAAGGGATATCTTAAAGTGATGTTTTGTGTCCTAGGTTGGAGCAAGATGCCTTGAGACTGGAGTGTGGGGTGCTTTCTACAATGTTCAAACCAACCTCTCAGATATTAAGGATGCTGAATTCCTGGCTAAGGTGAGTCTTGTGTGTATTTCTAACGACGGTCTCAGGTTTGTAATCCAAATTCTGGATGGGCAGGGAATTCCCAATCTGTAAAAAAAATATATTGTAAATACTACTGAATGTCTACAAAACCTGGATGATCTGGATAAAACCCTGAGTGAAGAGTAAGACTATTTGTGAGTTTTGTAGATACTAGAATATTCTTGAGTGTGCCCATGCCTTGGTGATATCTCTTTTGTGAGCAATGTCCTTCTGTTATTTCAGGCTAAAGCTGAAATTGACGCTGAAGTGAAAACTGCCCAGGCTGGATGCGCTGAAGTCCTGAAAATCCTTGAGTCAAGAGAGCAATAATTTTAGTCAACAAGTATAGAACGGTCACTAATTAGATCTTTTGAATGTTGTTAAATGTTAGGTAGGGGAACATGGGGACCGATGGGCCATGGGGACCGATGGGCCATCCTCTTAACTCCACATCAAAAACGTTTCATAACATCTAATTTGCGTTTTTAGTATTGCCTATCACATCTATGAATACCATATCGACCACTGATCAATAAGTGATAGCACAAGCGTGTAGGAGGCAAAATGAAATTTTCAACATCTGAATTTTTTTTTTCTGATTCAGAAAAAGTTTAATATCTCAAAAGTGTGTAGACTCGACGCAATATATTTTCTATGATGAGTTGTCCTATATATTGGTGACAATTTACACATTGAATTTTAGGAACAAGAACCATATTTCACCAAAAAAGAGGGGTTTAACTGTTCAGAAAGCTTTTGGGGACCGATGGGCCACCCAACATGGGGACCGATGGGCCACTATTTCTTGAGATTTTCTATAGGTGGCGTATTGGCATGGGGCTGGATATTAAAGCCTTTTATGGGAAAAAGCACAATAGAACTTCAGCTTACATCTTTAAATGATAAGTTTTGACTTAAATGAATGCCCTCGAATTTACAGTGATAGATTTGCCTTAGTAATGGCTTCAAACACAAAATGGTGGAAATTTAAAATATCCATAATCACAAATTTTCAATCTAGGTAGTATTTGGGATATAATAAACATAAGGACCCTGTTAGACATTGATGCAATATTGAGTGTAAGTTAAATTTTCACCAAAATATAAGCTAATGGAGGGTTATTGATGAATTTTATTGTTTTGATTCAAGATTTCTCCTGCAGGTGGCATACTAGTACAGTATCTTTGGAAAATTTTACTTTTCCCCTAAAAATCTAAATGATTGATAGAAATGATTCATTGATGGAGAAAAAATTAAAATATTCTTATTTTTGTAATATTCATCAACAAATTTGAGGTATTAGACAAGATTTTGATGATCACGGTGGTAGCCAAACTTCTGGAACGACCAAATATCTAATAATTTTTTTTTCTTAGTGACCAATGAACCAATCGTTTTGAAATTCTCCAATATAGTTTTTAATGCATCTGTTCATGTACTGCTAAAATATCATCTCAATAGATTGACTATAACTACAAAAAAGTAACTCATGACATTTGTGAAAATTAATCTTTTTTTCAAAGTGTAAAATCTGGGCATATCTATATTCTTTCGATCTCTTATTGTCCTATAAACTCAGATGGATCAACAAAAACATGTTGGAAACAAATTTTGAATTCTTTATCCACCCTTTGGCAAGTTATTAACATGGTCCATCGGACCCAATGGGATGGCCCATCGGTCCCCATGGTTGGGGACCGATGGGCCACCATCTTTCTTGACAGAAAATGTGTTTTCTAATCTTTCTTCCTGGGTTGATCTATGTGAATCTTATATCATTTTAAAGAGAATTACACCAGCTAATAGGGTGCACAGTATGAATCCTTTATCTGAAGCAGATTTGCCTCCATGGTCAATAATTTGTCAAGCGGCCCATTGGTCCCCACTCTCCCCTAACTGCTGAGAGTTATTATGTACAATGTAAGGGTAAGCGTCGCTCACTATTCACCGACATTGAAGTAACTGTTACTTGTCCTTCACGTTTGTGATGAAGCACCATGTTGTTATCTATATCAGGTTTTTATCACCAAGTTTTACACAAATGCTTTTGCAAATACTTGTTAAAGCTTTATACATTGAAGATTTATATTTTTACTGCGGCTTGTCTGTGCGCAAAATCATGCTAGTCAATGTAAGTTGAATATTTTGTTAGTGAAGATCATGCTAAATGAAAAGTTTGTATTATTGTGAGAGTGATTTTGTCAATCGTAAAATAATCCTGAGAAGAGTGCAAAAGTTGTGATTTCGACAGAAATTGGAAACTGTTATCTGCTCTATATTTGGAGTTTGATTATGTTATCCGTTATCCAAGAATTCCATTATCATTGTTGTGCGTAATTTCACAGAATCTGTTAATGTTTTTGGCCTGTGTTGTTGATGCCTTTTGTCTGAGTTATGCCTTACTTATTTCAATATTGTGTAATTTCTTCCACTATTAATTGGAATTGTTTGCCTTTTGAAGTGTGTTGCCTTCATTGATGTTTACAAAAAGTTGTCATGCATTAATTGCATTTTACGTTGTAATGTCTCATATTGACTGGACGGACAGCTTTGCAATCCTACTTATGTAATACCATAATATTGAAATAATTGTGATATCCTATGAAGCTTGAACCATTGCTTCATTCCAGCCATCAAATTACTGTGATACAAAGTACAATTTTACATGTGGCTGTTCCGTGTATTACTTCTAAATCATGCCTTCTTAAATTATTGTGCTAGACATGAGTATGACAGTGTCAGATAATGAGTCTTCTTTTCTAGTATTTTGCTGTGAAGTATTAGACTAGGATGTCTGTAAATTCCACCTTGCACCTATAAGTGTTTTTAAAATCTTACAAAATCATAGATCATAGTAGGCCTATTGGGCAGCCTCCATTAATTCTACAATTTGTTTTTTGTTATGAAAGAGTCAATTTGTTAATTAGTGAGTTTTGTTGAGCAAGAATATCTATTTTTCTACCTTGAGTATGTCTTATCTTTGTTTCATCTTTGTGTTGTGATGTTGAATTCTGCTATTTTTCTATTGGCATTATTTCCTAATGCAGATTATTTTGCATTAGTATTATGATTATAGAGAAGTCAATTTTGCTATATTTTAGAATGTTTAGTATTCTACTACATTTCTTGTTATGAATGAGTTTGGAAGATTAAATGCATTGTTGAGTCTATTTTATTACCATGTAATGTTGCAATATTCACATCAAGCAATGAGCATAATTATATAAAAATACTTAGAATTTTTTTTATTTACTTTTTACATATTTTTTCTTCATGTTGTTAACTAGAAATCCAAAAATGATTATGCAAACTAGTCTGAGATGCAACCAAATTATGAATTACCATTGTCCAGGTAATCCTGAAGCATGCAATACAACTACAACCGTCCATTGTTTAAACATTGTTGTATTTTTATAGAGTTTACACTCAAAGATTGTTGTCGTTTTAGGAGTCCTGTAGTATGTCACAATGATGCCTAGCCACCGATGTTTCAACTTTGCACAACTTAAGCAATTTCATGATATTAAAAAAAGTACACAGAATCTGTTTTGTTATGTGATTGGTTTTTATTAGAATTTTATTAAATTGTCCCAAAGACCATGAAGGAGTGACATGTGAATTTCATCAAATTAAAGCTGGAGAATCAACAAAATTGGTCCAGACCTTTTACATAAGGAGAAGCAGTTCCATTCTCAATACTTCTGATTATCTTCTGTTACAATATTAATGGTGTACGTGACACATTTCTGTAGTTCAAGTTGGTATCATGGTTAGCCCTACTTCCACTTTCTCTTGTTGCTTGCTTTCATCTCTGGTCTTCTCAATTTCGTAACAATTGTCTTCGGTGGTTACCTGGTTGCCTCGAGGGTTCTTTGTCCACAAAAGGAATCCTATAGAGTAATATTTATGCAAGGTAACAATGTGTCACAATTTAACTGCTCTGCTGAAGATTATCTGAATTTGGTACACTTTGGTGGATGATCAGGGCTTTATGTCCTGTCGTTTTGCACTTGGTAGGAAAATGGGGATTAGGAGGAGGATGAGACAATGTGGCAAAAGATGATTGGACATATGTCCAACATCAGTTCACATAATCTGGCCCGAGCGGGAATCAAACCTGGGACTTAGCGATTAGTAGTGTAGTGCACTACCGAATGAGCTAATCTTTCCCCTTTTTGGTTCACTGGAACAAGCCAGAATTATTTACTTCTTGATCTTCTTCCGGAGTCTAAGCGGGGGGGGAGAGTTAGCCTAGTGGTTGCTTGCTGTACTGCCAATCGCTGGGTCCAGGGTTTGAATCCAGCTCTTGCCGGGTCACCTGGGCCTATGTTGGACGGCTGTTTCAATCATCCTTCGCCTCATTGCGGTGTCTTCCTCCTGTCCTAATTAGCCTACCAAGTGCATAAACACAGGATGTAAAGCCCCAATCATCCATCCATCCTTCCTAGTCTAAGCTCCCGTAGTAAATTTTATTAACTTTCCAAGTTCTCATGTACATTATCATGCATGCAGACAAATTCCCTTCTTATACCTTTGTGTAACTCTAAGCGATGGAGCTATCGGGTTCCATAACAATGTACATCCTACATCAGCAATAAACGACCTCCAGCAGACATTCCGGCCTTATGTAGGGTCTATGGCGGGCAATATTGTTGCATTAATATTGAAAATACTGGCTATGTCTGCCATGTGATACCATCAATTAGTTTCAGCTGCCATGTATCTAACTGCATCCAGACCAGGCTTATCTATTATGGAGAATTTGAGATGGATCTCTTCATCCCTAAGACCTTCTGAGCCTCCAAGGCATAATTGGGTGACCAAGAAGGATAACATTGCCACACATGATATTGATTGAGCTTTTACTCAGAAATTCCTCAAGGCCATGGCGGAACGATATACATTGTGTAGATCTGCAGCTAGACCTTGCAATTTGATATGATAAAAATGAACACATTTTTAAATGCTGATTCATGTCGGTCACCCAATATTATTTTCATGCTTTCACTGTTTATATGATTATACTGAATATCGGTGTCAAGGTTTATGAATTTTAATAAGTTTTATTATACCTCAAGGATATTCTTTTCCACCTGTCATTTCAACCGGTCGCATATTTTAAAAAGCTCCCAACTGGTTCAATTGTTGTTCTCACAAATCTTACCTTGCTTGCCATCTTTCCCCAGTCTGGTGAAAATGAGAACTGTATGCTGCTGGCACCTGGCACAACAGTTGATTTTGTATGCTACAGCATTGCTGTCCCAAGAAATAGTTCCAATTTCGTTGCACATTTTTAAAATTTCTATTCAACATTGATGTATACCAGAGTATACATATTCTCTAAGGAAGTAGACAAGGCCATAAGCACACTCAGAAACAGGCTCGGTTTCTTCCAGACAAAAGTGTTTGAGTTCCTCACACTGAAATGATGTGGACCGCTCGCAGGAGCTCGCGGAATAGCACACTAGTCACTAGGTGGCAACACATGACAGCATATATGTTCTGATCTGCCAAGGCTGGAAAAAGAAGTGGCAATGTAACAGCGGTCCTCTTGTAGACAGGCTGACATGGGTGAACATTCCCCACCTCTTCTCTGTGGGTTCTTGCAGGGAGTCGTAGATCAGGAAGGAGTTGTGGTGAATCTGGTGACACATGTTAGCGAAATCAATGCAGTTTTTCAAAAAGAGCTCTCTGTAGACAGGTAAACAGCATCACAAACGACTTTGTCATTGACTGTAAGCTCTAACTTTTTCCTAATCATAATTCAATGCACCTAGTACAGCCTTCGATTTTCTTCATCAAACCCGTCTTTGAATTTTAAAAAATGAAACCTTGTTTGAAAATATGGTTGTCTGCGTCTAGTTGAAAAGAAAAGACCTCTTGTCTTGAAGTAATTGGGATGGATTATTTGCTCGAATTCACGTTGTTACATTTAAATTGCATCTTTGCTCCTTTCCATTTCTAGAAATCTTGATTCACAACAAACCAATTAACTTGAAACACTGCAATTACAGACTTTGATATTGCCTGATAATTGAAAAGCACTTCTCTTCAGTCTTCATATTGCATTGCTATAACTCAACAAATACCTGTTGCCTAACTGCAACTGTACCAGTCATCTGTGAATGGCTGGAAGTTTTATGACTAATTTCATTAGCAAAAGAACTGAGATATTTATTATACAATTATGGACTTCGGTTTAGGTCAATATCAGGTTTAAGGACCTGACCGGTGATAATCGCGATGGCCGAAGCTTGGCTATATGAGGTAAATATTGTTCAAAGAAAAGAAGTGCAATAGGAAGACTAATCTCTGTTTGGATATATTTGTACTACTGCATTATATGCCACAGGATTGGTTATGGGGTCGAATGATAGCTGGATCAGGGATACAATCAGATGAGACAAAGATAAAAGTGTGTCTCGGGACTTGGGTTGAGGCATTTGGCGGTGGTCTGTGCTTTATCTGCAGGCAAAACTAAGATATATTGTATATTATGTGCCATTTACAATGCATAAGAGTCTATATGGAGAAATGAGATGCTCAGGATACGACATGCAGGTCCTGACTAGGTGCTCAATGGAGACTTGAGAGGTTTTATCAACCGCTCAGAAAATTCAGTAAAAATGGCACAACTATAGAAAATCTTTTCGTCATACATGTACTCTGAGCGCCAAGTTATTCTACACCAATGGCTTTTTGGGATTGAAGATTATTCTTTGAGCATTTTTCCCCATTTGGGAAAATAAAGGCAACAACTTTAAAATCTCAATAGAGGATGGCCTGGATATATTCCTGAAATTTAAGTTGTACCATATATATGTTGAAGCGAAAATGCCTTCACTTGGCAGCAATGCACTTTGTGTGGCTCCTAAGGAATGCCTTTGCATTTACTTAAAATTTGACATACAAAGCCTCTCCTGAAGTAGAAATAAGTCATAGTAATGAAAACACTCCTTTTCGGCTTACTTGTATGCCAGATTTGGGGTAAATCCAATGGTATTCCAATTGGGCGGAATAAAATGTGTTGCTTCCAAAAGAACATAATATTAAACGCATCCAAATATGGTATAACATTGTATAACTTTAAGGAGATCAATAGTGTATCTACATGTAGGCTAGTATTATATATGCAATTTTGAATTTTTTGTCTATATTTCCCTTCAATGTGCCAAAAGTACCTTATGACCTGGCACACCTGTCTGAAATCCTTAGTATGTGCCATAACTCTGAATTGTGTTGCCCATTAAAAGTAATCCAAATACTTTCAGAGATATGGCAAAAAAACCATGGCTGCTTGATAACTTGGTACTACTTATTAGCAAAATAAGTCTGATGTACCGGTAGATTTTGCCATTGCATGCATATCTATTTCATAATAATCTGAATAATCAGGCAACCTGTTTACCTCCTGATTTGAGTAAACTTTAGGAGTAAATGTGCAGTTGTTATCTATGTCAAAAATTAAACAGTATATACATATATATATATTCAATCTGATTGATTTGATATTTTAAGGCTTTTTCGCCATTACCATGATGCATATATATATTTATTTGATACTCTGTTTGGGTGTGAGAAAAGCAAAATCCAGAAGCCTTCTTTTAATATTGCAGCTATCTGCACAAGCTGTTTGGGTTTCCCAGACTTCCTTTTACTGTAACTGGAGGGTGAAATGATGACAAGGAGAATGACCTTTAGTCTGTTGAGTCTGCATTGTTTGTTAACCGTTTGCAGTGAATATTTCATGATGAAGAGATGGAGTGCTGGCACTGTGGCACTGAGGGATTCAACAAGTAGAGTCACATGGTGGAATGTTATGCTTAGCCTGCAGTGGATGTACTACGGTCAACTGGGACTCTGAAAATATAACAGAATATTGCTGCAGGTTGTGGGGAGTCTGTGAAGCAGATCTACTAGCAATTGGATCTATAGAACACAGAAATATAAGTACTGTATAAAGAGATCAGCCGAGTACTACAGCTGAGTACCAGGTGGGATTTCAGGAAGCGAAAGAGACTATTCCGTCTGTGCCACGCACGACCACTTTATCAGTGTCTGGGGACAGCCGTGAGGACAAAGCAAACAAGATCATTCTCCACTCAACTATTTCTGCCTGGCTGCTGTGATTGACCGCAACAAAATGCATCCAATAAAATCCTTCCTCATAAAGTTGTTGGCCTGTTAGGTGTCCACTGCTCGGCATAATCAATTGGGGCTATTTAATCCATGGTCTGGTCTAGACTGCTGGTAATGTTGGTCCCCAATTGGCACATTTGGAATCAGGTCTGGATTGCATCCATTTTTAGCTGTGAAAAGCTTTCTATCATGTGGCATTGGAAGTCAATGTAGCGGCAGCTATCTGGTTGCATTGCGATAATTTTAACACAATTAGATTAAGTCACAAAAAAACTGGAATTAGTATATTATGCAATTATGGACGGGACATTTTTAAGAGTAACATGAAGACAAGTTAACAAACTATGCTTGATTGGTGTTTGAAATAGCCATAAACATTTTAAACGTTCATAAATTTGTTGCATTTGGGCCGTATTATACTTCTCTCATTGCTTAACTGCTCTGTTTTATTTGCAATGCTAGTCCCAGAGGAGGTCTTTGCTTGAAACCACTCCTCATCATTTATGAAGTCTGCCCCAATAACTGCAAAGAGGTCTCGACAGGCAAGTGCTTGTATGCCCAGGACACAAATCTCATCAGGTTGGTGAATAGAGTTGACCAGAAAATGGAGGCTAAAGTGTTTTTACTCCAACAGCCCTTCTGCATATTCCCATATGCCCGAGGGTGATGTTGTGAAGTTAATCTTGACAGCCCTGCACTCAGTATGCTATGCTGTTGTCAGAATGAATTGGATAAGTAATATCTGGCAGTATTCTGTTTGATAATTTTAAGCTGTGAAGTAAATTTGCGATGTCATGACTTAGATTTTTACATCCACAAATTACTCTAAATGACATTTTGTCATGTAAAGACAAATACACATTGGGAACTAAATTGATGCACAGTTAATCCTGCTTGAAGTTAATCAGTTTTCTGTCTTTTTCTTTAGTCGGGGACTTTTTGATATTTTATTTCCCAGCATTTGTCAGAAGCTGAATCTCCCAATTTATAATACAAAGTGAGATAACACACATTATTAAATCAACAAGGCACTCAAGATTCCATCCAATATCAAACTGGAGAGTGATTTAAGAGGGAACAGGAACTGCATTAAAACTGAAATCATAATGTATCTGATTCATTTAGGAATTCCGCAATGAAATAAGAGGACCAGGGCAGGTAGAAGTTTGGGTGGAGGAAACTGGAAACTGACAGGTGAAGCGATTACAGCAAAATGAAAGCTGTTACCTTCATGCAACTTGGATTTCACTTCTTTTGTACCCCATTTTCTTGTCCTTTTACACCAGCTGCCAGGCATCAGCTTGAGCCTGTATGTTACAGAAATTCTTGCATGTCAAAAGCAAAGTCCCTTAAATTCTCATTTGAATATGGTATGTGGATTGTCATCTTTGAAAAATGATTAAAATAGACATCTCCAAAATGGTCTTACACAATCTTTCTTGGATGAAAATTCGATTGTAACATCCAATGTGTTGTGCACCTGCTGAATAACTGGTTTGTCGTGGAAAACATACACTATAATTCCTCCACAAAAGGAAGAGTAACAATGCTCTGAGCCACATGCCAATGTTGATAGTTCGTAGAGGTGCAGTCTGATGGTATTACTGAAAGAATATGATAGGTTTTTTAAGCTTCACTTTATGAGATTAAGGCTTCGAAAGGCACATTGCTGCCCAAAAAGAGTATGGATGACATATAAATCCAGTTTAACTGAGGGCAGTCTGAGGCTGACATGCTCTTTCTGTATATGATATAGGTTGTGTTGAAGGAGCTTACAGTGATGTGTCCAGAATCAAAAGAGCTACTTTTAACACACATGTGGCCAAAACAGGGGCACCTCATTACAGTGTGTTATTATAATGCCCATATCAGCGTAAGGTTTTGGTTGCGCATCTTTGTGACACTTAAGATTTTTTTTTTTTATGCAACTGGAGAAAATATATATTATGCTGCCAGCTGGGTTGCCGGCCAACCCAAGCGTCGTTCAGCACCTCAAAGCCGGCTGATACGAATCATATTTTTCCCAGCCAGCCGCCTCAACGGCTTTCTCATTACCTGACTGCGAATTCATCGTTTGAACGCCAAAAAATAACTCCCAGCTGACAACTTTGCCAGCTAGGAAAATCCTAGCTGACAGTCTGCCAGCCAGCCGGGCACCTGCTTCATAATATAACAGATAATTGGTGTAACAGATCATGGGGTGCCCCTGCCAAAAGGGTGCAGATGATACTGGCAACTGCTAAGATAAGTTCATCTTCTCTCAAGATTCCATAAAATTGCTTAGTTGGTAGCTTTCAACCACATCTTATAGTCTTCATCAGCCAACAGTGAAATGCCCAGGTTATTCAAATGATGGCCCAGGGTCATGGTCATCTGACCAGAGAATGTGACAAACAGATGAAAGTTCTAGCCTTTGGTCTTAATCTCTGTTTTGGGTGGGGGACTGGGGTGTACCTGTGGATGAGGATTGCTTCTTTGATCTTTAGCCAGATGTCATTGGCTTATTGGTGATCTTAAAATTGTGGAGGTTGATGTTATTGCCTGTTTTTTCTTCCTGTTTATGGACTGCAGAAGATAACAGCTTCTGATATTCCTGAATCCTCATAGGCAAAACGGGAAGACCTTCAGTCAAAAGGATTCAAGAGCATCTAGACCCCGAAGTCAGTCAGAGTTAAAACTCTGACTTGCTTGGCAAGAACTTCAACTGACCAGTCAGCTAAGTTGTTAAACTCTGACTTCACTTGACTTCAACTGACTTCAGCTAACTTCAACATCTTAATGATATTTATTAGGGGCTTTTGTTAAATATTCTTTAACAGTACATTATAATTTCGCAATTTTCAAAATTTGTGCACTCGGAGAATTGTGCAGTTAGCAAATGTGAGAGATTTTTAGGGATTTTTTTATGTTGCATAGACTTTAGAAAGTTTTAAAAGAGTATAAAATATGTGTTTTGCTCTTTATGCCATTTAAAATGATACCAAAACCATTTTTGCTAGGTAAGAATTGGTTAAGTAATGCAACAATGACTTGACTTTAGCTGACTCAAATCTGACTTGACTGGAGTGAACTTTAACTTGCTGCTTGGAAAGCTAACTATGACTTGACTAGTCGACTTTCTGTAGTCGACTTCGGGGTCTAGGAGCATCAGAAGCTTGCTATCAATCAAGCCAGTTGCTCATTGTGAGCACATCTTGGTGAGCACTCAAATAACTCTTCTGAATTCAAGAGCCACCAATTAATAGTGCTTCAATTTGTATAATGCTTTTTGTGAACAAATAAAGACCATGTCATTCATGTCTACTCACCTTACAATGTAGCTGGTGGATACATATGGCCAAAAGGTATACTGGTTTTGTTGTTTAAAAGTCTAGTAGTGTATGAGGTAAGCTAATAATAGACACAATTTTCATTGCACTGTAGGTAGGCCCTCCTTGCGATGTTTTGAGGGCGTTGTTTACGAGTAGCTGCAACAAGACCAATACCAGGAAGTGACAAATCAATTTCCTTCCTGCTCACCTTAGCCCAATTAGTTCCTCTGTCTAATTTGTTTGGCTTGCCACCTTAAATTGGTTCAAGAAGTCCAAAAGGCATGAAGGCCTGAGCTGTGGAGTGCCTTGTTTGGTATTCAACAAATCAATGCAGTCGCTCATTGCTGACATTTCAAGTACTATTGATGAAGCCTTTTGATAAAGCACTACGAAGCAAAGTAGACATCTATATATAATATATTGTATAAACTTCAGTCTGTTATGGCTTTAGATATGCTGTTGGCCTCCCAATTCACTCAAAATGAAGAAGATATATTTGCAATTTGCCTTTATGGTAGTCTCGAGATTTTAATGACTCAGCATTTTCTTGTCTCGCTGAGCGAGTCTCGAGAATTGAAATGTTGATCATTGTTTGACATGGTGTTCATGTGTTTAATGTTTATAACGGTTACAAAGCATTGGGTTGTTGTTTTGTTTTGCTTGATATTATTGTTATTGTGTACTTGCTCCATTGTTCAATTTAAATATATGTTGATGATAATCCCCATTGTATACCTGATAAATGCTGAAGTTGAACCTGTGCAAATGCTTTAAAATGGTATAATATCTTGATGTTTAGCTGTGATTTATAGAAAACAAAACACAGATTAGCATTAAAACTACAGTGTCCTAGATTTCTTGAGAAATGCATTCTCGAGAGTCACGAGTGAGACTCGTTGGAAACACTAATTACGTCCTACTTACCTGGTGTTTAGCATCTTCTGATGGTTTAGGTGATGTTCCAGGAAGTAGCTGCTGCACAGGCTGCCATTTGCCAGACCATGACACTCATAAGAGATATCCTCATTTTTTCTTGAACTCTGGTTGGCTGTCAAGGGGATTCCCTGATGACTGATTTGATATCACTGCACACATGTACAGATATCAGTTTTGAAGTATAATTAATGAATGTGCTTGAATTATTACATTTCTGATGGCTTTCAGATTTGGAGGATATTTTATTGCTCATGGTCCAATCAATCAAGCCTGACAGTACTAAACAGTTCAACAAAAATAAGTCCCCCTTTAAATAAACTTGAATATCTCAAAGATTCCTTCTCCGATTTTTATGAAAGTTCAATTGAATTATAGGCCTGTATATCGACCCTCAATGTGTGTATTTGTAGTTTAGTGGCATTATTCCTGGCTGACCCAGCAGCCTCCGAGTGAGCCTACCCCTGTTTTCAAAAATCTGTGGCTTTTCCAATGGATATGAACAATTTGACCAAGCGGGGGAGCCACCAGCTGGGGCATGCTTCATCATGATACTGGAGAAAATTTGCTTCTCAATCATATTTAGTGGACAAATGAGGACTTCTTTTGCAAACTTTTCAAAGTTTAGGTTCCCTGGGTGACATAAGAAATAATTTGAGTGGAGTTTGAGGACATTTCAGAAAAAATTATTTTGGAAAAGTCAAAACTTCAAATTTTTGAAAAGAGGGGTATGTGCACTCAGGGTCGGCTGGCTCAGACAAAAATGAAGCAATTGAGCTACAATTACACAGGCATAATGTCAATATGCAGGCCTACAAATACAAGAACTTTAACAGAAATCGGAAAAGTGGTCTTTGAGATAATCAAGTTTTCGTAAAGGGGGACTTATTTTTGTTGAACCCTTTAGTACGTAAACAGTGAAAAACTGGCCATCGAAACTCTAAGTGAATCTGCAGTAATTCTATGCTATAATCCTAGAGTAAATAGTAATACAAATGCTATCAATGCTGCAGTGTCAATGTGACAAACTATCTTCTTTTGAGACATTCCACCATAGAAGACTAATGCAGCATTGCGGGTATATCAGTCCTATGTTTGAAAAGAATATAGTAATACCAGCATGGTGAATGAATTGTGAAAACTACTGATTATTAACTGAATGCTACAGTGGAATAAAAATACACATTTTAAGTACAATTAATGCAGATCTCTGAAATAATGGTTTGATGCACTATTCTCTTTATTTTTATACGATACTTCCTTTTTTAAACAGTTTATGGAGGGCTGGTTGTGTTGAAACCAGGTTGTGATCCATTGAAAAAGTTACTTTTGGGTGACAAACAGTATGGCATTTCTTTGCCATGAGAACAGTTGACTCCTTGTACAACTTCAACTATTATCATTATGGCTCCAGTGAAAGTCACCAACAGACCAAAAAGAGCAGTCAAGATGATGGGGATGTTCTGGACACTCAGCAGCCGAATGTTCTGCAACTTCAGTACACAAACAGATGGGAAGATGAAAGCCAGTGCTGAAGCATTTATCACTCCCTGTTGAAGGAGAAATAGCAGAGGAATATAATGATTGACAAACAAAGTCAGTTTCTGTTCTGGCTTGAAACAGTTAAGTTGTATTGCATAGAAACAGTAATGATTAGTATGATTTCCGTTTAGTGTTGTGAGCGCCGCTGAGCAGATTTATCTGGAATCGGAGCTATATAAATCATATCATATTGTTATCATAACAATTTTTAAATGAATTGCAAAATAATAAGTTAAGAGTAACGGAAATCGCCCTTTAAATAAATATCTCAAAAGTTTCATTCTCTGATTCTCAGCTCATCTGTTTTCTTTGAAAACGAAGAGCTATTGTCTTCACTCGATCGTCGTCGTCGTTGTCATTGGCATGGTCGTTGTAACTGTTATTACAGATCTCTTATTAGTGTGCCATGTTCTTTTCAACTGCCACAGTGCTCTTGTGATGTCAGTATCAGCATAATGATTTCACAGTTGGTATATTCGCAGTTTCAGCTGTGTCACTTTGAACCCATACTAATCACACCATTACAAATCCATAATTATAAGCTGTTAGATTGTTGCTCAATATTGATTATTCAGTTTGATGTTTTGAATAAATCCAAAAGTTACAATAACCAGCTATATATCATGCATGGATTTTGTGTATAACTGCTATCAGTTTTAGCACTTTTACAACAAAACAAATTCATTCACTCTCATATTCATTTGTTGGTCTGAGAGGTTATCATGTGCTGCTCTGTCTTGGCAAAAATAATATACTCAGAAACCATTCATAATTTAAGACCTAACGGGGGGGAGTTTTGCTTGGGGGCATCCTTATCACTGATTTCCAATAATGTTTATTTGATCGAATTCTTAGCCTCCTTGTCTGGCCTTTTCCCAATTTTTTTTTGGGGAGCAACTGCCCCCCCCCCCATTTCTCGTCCTCAGGTATGCCCATGCAACACCGCCATCTTCACTTCCAAAAAATCTCCCTCCCCATCATCCCCATTCCAGTCATCAATTCTGAACAGTTTCTTTGACAAAGATCTCACCTAAAAGGCTGAAAAGCCACAAGGTGCTGCCCTCAAGGAGAAATTGCACAACAGGACACCATGAATGTCCATGATGGATCAAGCAAGTGGCTCAAACATGTCAGTTTCACCTGCTCCAACTGAATCAAACAACCATACCAATGAATGTAGATTCATCAATTGTTATTCACACTTAGACAGCCCATAAGCCTGACTTGTTGGTAGCAGTTGGAATCAACACTCAAGCTTGGAGTGCCAATAGTGATGTCAGTATTGCAATACTGACATCATCTATGCATATATTCACATGGAACATGGCACACTTATACGAGATCTGTAATAAGGTTTGTGTAAGTGTCCTTTTGTGAGCTTAGTATTTCACTAAGAGTTATGAAATTTGGTACGGGTATTGGCCTGTGGGCATGGATCAGGAACATATTGAGAAATCCAAGATGGCCAGCATTTTGTGGCGGCCATTTTGGCAGCCATCTTTCTTCAGTCTTGAACTGCCCACTGTGCCCTTAATATTTCGCTTAGAGTGATGAAATTTGGTACAGATATTGGCCTTCGTACAGGAGCCAAGGGGTGTTTGCATGCATAAAAGTGCCACAAAATCACCCACCTGATTTTGATGAAGGACCACCTGGGACACATTTTTATCGAGGGTGGACATTCTCAAACCCGGCAGTAAGTGAGATATTTGACGTTTTGTCGGAAAAGCTCGGACCCAAAATTACGCCAAAAATTAGGGGTAGGGGAAACTTAAATCAATATAACATCACAACTAATCAGTCCATGACATTGTATAGCCACTCAAAGGTTATTAAATCAGCTTTAAGATGAGTGCATATTCAATGTGATTGGATGAAAGTTGAGGTCACCAGAGGTCAAAGTATGACATAATCTGACATGTGCTTGAAATTTGGACATTTTGAAGAGTCAAACAGCAATAAAATTTCTCAGAATGATTGGATTTCTTATTGGTTGGTACATATGATTAGAGTACAACCGAGGGAAGTTTTTAAAACAAGTTTGAATAATCTATCATGTGCCATATTCCTTTGGGGTCCTTTTAAAAAATATGCCAGATCAACAAAATCGGTCAAATTATATTTTCCGGCAATATATCTTACAAACATAGCCACAAATCTCATAGTATCTATTTATAGTGGTATGGCAGGGAAGAGGTTGATCCAATTTCACTCAAATGGTAAAAAATATTTATAATATAGTCTTTTTACAGTCTTTGTTTATTGTGTGGCATGTGCAATAAGGACAATATTTGATGCGGATTTCCAGACACGGTCAACAACAAGCAATACAAGCTGCGCATCTGTTCAAAGCAAGTCATCAGGAATAAATACCTGCTTCAGTTAAGTAACAGGGCACTAGCTGAAAAAGACCTAACTCCAATTGGTTTGGTTCTGTCTTTTTCTGTCAGCATAACTGCAAATGTGTTCTGTTGGAAGCTTAAGTATATGTTGTGTCTATGCAATACACATTGGAGAAAAGTCCAAAAATGTCCATTTAATGTGGTGACTGAAGTCTAATAACACAACTTATAATCTTCCAGTATATCAAGTCAATTGTCAGAATGTGCATTCATCTACATATGTTTGATTTGGAAGCAAAATTAATTTACTTTTATAACGCTGGTAGGTTCTAGAAACTCACCTGGAGCCTCAATTTGTTTGAACCAGTAATTTGTTTTGACAAGTTTTTCTCAACAATTGTGATATAGCACCATTCGTCTGCGACAAAACTATACAGTACAGATCACCACCAAAATCTGTTAACCCAAGCAAATTTATCATTGGGCCATTTCACCACTTTGATCATGACGAATACACAATTGCACCTGGAATTGATGGCAGTCAAGATACTGCATTGAGATGTTGTATCCATTCTCACCCACTTTCAACCCTGTCATGGGAATTTTAGCAACTGGTTCATTGGCAAATGGCAAACCAACCATATCCTAGAATTGGATCACATATAAAAGAAGGCCATTTCTTGGTGGCCGGGTTGCAAACAATCCCATGAAACCTGCCAAGAAAGTATTGCTACATCTCTGGATTCCAGATGGATTGCATGGAGTGGATGAGTACCGGATGAAGGTACTAAGAATGAAAGATTCTGCATGGATGGTGGATAGATTAGATATTTCAGACCAGTAATGGGCACAATTCAATTCATGAATTGAATTAATTCGAATTAATTCGAAATTTCAGAAGTTGGTGAATTGAATTGAATTGAATAGACCATGGTGGAAAAATGCAATGAATTGAATTGAATTGAATTGAGATCGGCTGTGAATTGAGCTTTTAATTCAATTCATTTTCAATTCAACCAGTATATATCATGCATTATTGATTATCACTCATGAACTCATGAAAAAAAAAAGCTCCAAATTCGAGGAATTGATGCTTGGAGTCTGACCCTTTGAAGGAAAAGTATCTTGTGTCATTTTGAAAAATATTTTGGTTGATGCTAGCCTATGCACAAAGTTCGACATGTTCAGTTATTAGTAAGTGGCTTCCATATTGAACAGTGATTGTTGACAAATTTACAATGGTCAAATTGATAACAGTAATGACCATATAATTCTAAGTGCAATTGAACGTTTCAAAGAAAGGACAGAAGCAAACAAGCTCCTTACAAGTGCAATCATTGCCAATCAAGTGAGAATTTTCTCTTTGTTTTTGATATTTGGCATCATGCTTGATCTTCAAGTTGGAGTTAATTATCTTCTGATATCACAACAATGAATTTTAATTTTAATACACGAATTTACATTTCAGTCTTCACTTCAACAATCATGATAAAATCATGTCTATGTTTAATCTTTACAACAGAATGATTATTTCTTATTTATATAAACTTTTCAGTTTTATCTAAATTTTGATGATTCTTTTTTTCTAAAGGGCATGCTACCGGCATATCAATCTATTCAAAGACAACTTATTATGCTATTATTATAATAATAAAATGGTGCAATGTTAGTTTGCCAGCTCATATACTTAGAACTTCTATGCAGGTCATTGCATGAACAACTTATGAGAAAAAATGACGAACTGATGTTGTTTTGTAGTTAATGACTCAAATTTGTGTAGTTTTTCAATCTTGAACATTTCATGATGAAGCTGTAACATCAGCGACTTCTCTGACATACATATCTATTAGTCAATGATGAGTGATCAATATAATGTTGCATAACTGATCCTCGTTCCCGGTGTTTAAGATTTTTACCAAGATTTATCACAAAGACAAGTTACGCGACAAAAAAATGAATTGAATTGAATTGAATTGACTACCCCTATGAATTGAATTGAATTGAATTGAGCTCATTCCAAAAAACAAGTGAATTGAATTGAATTGAATTTGCACTGATGCCCGATTGAATTGAATTGAATTGAATTGAATTACACATAGCTGAATTGTGCCCATCACTGATTCACACTAAAAAGAAGTCATCATGAAACAAACCAAGAACAACAGGTGCCTTCTTTAATGTGACCAACAAGGCTTGGGTTTTCTATCTGTTCTACCCTATCCTGTAACTGCTTAGATTAGATTAGAAATTCTTCATTGACTTGTGACATGATGTAGGGCCGTAGGCCTAATTGTGTGATAAAAATATAAATTGTAATATAGTCGCCCAGCCTTTCGTGCTTCTAGGTCAATTTTAAATCAGTTGAAATAGGAAACTTGGTACAAAACACACTTAAAATAAAAATTGTAGATTAGATACCAACATGTTACCAACGGAGTTTAGTGAGAGGAGGCAAACAGTAGTTCCGTTCTTAACGGAATATACTGTTGTCTACGCGCAGCAGTCAAGAACTTCCAAGACACCAGTAACCCAAGCTTCATGTCTTCTCTGTTATGTTTGAAAAGGCAGTCTACCAGTGCCTGAAAGATAACCTTGCTGCGATGCTGAATTCTGCCATGTTGCCCGAGTTCAATTCATGAAAAGCTTGTCAAAAAATAGCTTGTCGCAAAATATTATGAGATCAATGCTTGATGGTTGGCCTACACTATAAATCAGAAAAGGGATTGATGTTTCTCAATGATTGGATGGTGAGGTTGCAGTGGGCAGACTTCTATACAACCAAACATGTCTAATCATACATGAATTATCTGTCATTAAAGTGGTGAGATTGTCCGAATCACAGAAGAAACAAGATGCAGGCAATAAATCTAGCGGAATGACCTTGAGAGGCATTAGGTTAAACTTGGGTCAAATTCAATTGAAGATTTCCGCGCTTTCAGGTCTAGCGATGTAATGCATCAGAATGTTTCTATTCTGAAAGATGTCCCATGAGGGAAATAAATGTTAATATTGAAAGTGTCTACAAATCTCTTCTCCTGATTGGTGGATAGATCAGATTCACTGGATCTGTTTATCTGGAGGATATGAGGGAAAAAAACCACAAGATGTTCCTCTTTGTTGGAAAAGTTTAGGCCAGGGACATTTGTTGTAAAAAGGACAGGGAGGCAATACACTTCTGCTGATTGGTGGATAGATCAGATTCACTGGATCTGTTTATCTGGAGGATATGAGGAAAAGAAACCACAAGATGTTCCTCTTTGGTGGAAAAGTTTAGGCCAGGGACATTTGTTGTAAAAAGGGCAGGGAGGCAATACACTTCTGCTGGGTCAGACATGTGTCTTGAGAATACAACAATTCTGACCCAAAAGAGCACTGTTGGTATAATTTGCAGAACTATGAGGAAGCAACCTGGCGCTCAATTGACAGGTAGTTTACATGAAATGTTGACAGAAATGCTTTCTGTGTTGACTTTGTTTTTTACCATCCAGTTGAAGGTACAGTTAAAGCTGGTGAACTGGCCAGGAAATGCAATTTCCATCCCATTGACATGAATATTTAATAAAGAGTTTCCTTAGACATTGTTATCTGTAACCTTGTGACTAAAGCCGAGCCTGAATTGTTAATTCCAGACATACTATATAAGATTGGCAAATGTCAACTATGGGAATCATAACTATTGTGAGTCTGATGAACTTCCAGAGTTCAGACTGGAAATACAGGTGCCTGATGCTAAATTGACATCCTGTTACCAGAACTGGATGTCCACACTGAAGAGACAGTAAGAATGATCCCAAGTATTCTCGGCCCCTGAATATCATAATTTGTGGAGCTCACAGAGAAGTTTTGCAGTCAAATTATTCAGATGTTGTGTTCCTTGACTTCTTTATTGGAGATCTATTAAGGCTCATAGCCCAAAGAAACTATGGATAGGGTCTATGTCAGGAATACAGCAAGGTATATACATGTACCATTCCATATCTTGGCAGATGGTCTGGACTCTGGAGATCTTCAGCCCTGCATGCCTTGGCCCCATCAATTGGCTGTGCATAATTGGTTCAAATTTTGCCACTTGGTAGCAGCCACAATCAAACATCTTTCAAAATTTTTCAGATTCAGAAATGAGCAGCAGATGAGTAGTATCTTGTAAAAATGTTATACCAGAAACGCTATTGGACCTTTCTCCAACCGGTTGTGCAACTTCACATACTGAGGTGTTTAACTGAACGAACCTGCACTCCTGCAGTTATGCTGACTAAAAAAGGCAGTATACCAAACCAACTGGAGTATGGCCTTTGTCAGCAAGATAGTCCCCTCCTGGTTAACTGAAGCAGGTGTTTATTCCCGATGACTTCCTTTAAGCAGATGTACAGCTTGTATTGTAAGTTGTCATCAGTATATGGAAATCCGCATCAAATATTGTCCTTATTGCACATGCCACACAATAAACAAAGACAGTAAAAACACTATATTATAGTATATTTTTACCATTTGAGTGAAATTGGATCAATCTCTTCCCTACCATACCACTATTATTGGTTTCTATGAGATATGTGGCTGTGTTTGTAAGGTATATTGCCGGAAAATATAATTTAACCGATTTTGTCAATATGGCATATTTTTAAAAAGGACCCCAAAGGAATATGGCACATGATAGATTATTCAAACTTGTTTTAAAAACTTTCCTATGTTGTACTCTAATCATATATACCAACCAATAAGAAATCCAATCATTCTGAGAAATTTTATTGCTGTTTGACTCTTCAAAATGTCCAAATTTCAAGCACATGTCAGATCATGTCATACTTTGACCTCTGGTGACCTCAACTTTCATCCAATCACATTGAATTTGTACTCATCTTAAAGCTGATTTAATCAACTTTAATTTGAGTGACTATACAATGTCATAGACTGATTAGTTGTGATGTTATATTAATTTAAGTTTCCCCTACCCCTAATTTTTTGGGAAATTTTGCGTCCGAGCATTTCCGACGAAACGTCAAATATCTCACCTACTGCCGGGTTTGAGAGTGTCCACCCTCGCTAAAAATGTGTCCCAAGGGGTCCTTTATCAAAATCAGGTGGGTGATTTTGTGGCACTTTTATGCATGCAAACACCCTACCTGTGATTTTGTGGTACTTTTATGCATGCAAACACCCTACCTGTGGGTATGGATTGGGTAAATTTTAGGAAATTTAAGATGGCCGCCATTTTGTGATGGCCATATTTTGACAGCCATCTTTCTTCATTCTTGAACTGCCCACTGTGCCCTAAATATTTGGCTTAGAATTATGAAATTTGCTACAGCTATTGGCCTGTGGGTATCGATTGGGAACATGTCAAGAAATCCAAGATGGTGGCCATTTTGTGGTGGCCATTTTGGCAGTGATCTTTCTGCATTCGTGAACTGTCCAATGAGACCTTAATATTTTGCTAAGAGTTATGAAATTTGGTATAGGTATTTGCCAGTGAGTATGGATCGGGAACATGTTGAAAAATCCAAGATGGCTGCCAAAATGGACACTACAAAATGGTTGCCGTTCTTGAACTGCCGACTGTGACCTTAGTATTTTGCTTAGTGTTATGAAATTTGGTACAGGTATTGGCCTGTGGGAGGGTGGGTATGGAATCGGCAACAGGTTGAGAAATTCAAGATGGCTGCTAAATCGACCACTATCAAATGAACGCCATTGTTGAATTTGATTCAAATTAGAGATCGAGTTATTGGCCTGTGGGTGGTAATCAGGGACACATGGATAGATTTCACATTAACAGACGAGCGTTGAAGCCGCTTGTGGTTCTGGTTATATTTGTAGCTTAGTAGCATTATTCTTGATGAGTGGATAAACAACTAGAGGACCAGTTTCGTTAAATCCCATGCAACTCATCGTGGGGAATGACTCTACCAATCCCGTGCTTCAACCCCAGTCCTTTTTACATGTGTCAGTCCATACTTACATTGAGTTCAAGGACAATTCCAAGACAATCTGTTGTCATGGAGACAAGAACAGTCATCACCATTATCACCCCAGTAAGTACCACATGGCGCCATAGAGGAATTTGTTCTTGCCCTGGGAAAAGTGCATTCTCCACCACCTGGACGGAGAAAAGTAAGGATATCATGAAATGACGCTGGAATCCTTTGGAATCATATCAATGCATCAATTGTATTTTCAATACTTAGATGAGATTGCTCTAAGGTCATAGGTTGCATTTTGTCATTTCTATCCTTTGCCATGAGTTTACAGCAAAGTTCTCCTTGGTCTTGACAGGCCTATTTATGTATGTACTTACCTCTCTGCAGACAAGGCACTCCAGTGGGACTGTCAGCAGAATATTTACAGCAAACACGAATCTGGAGACATTGACGATTGCATCAAAGTGACAGTAGTTCTCAAGAATATTCCCTGCAACACACAATTAAAACAATTATTAGGAGTTTCACAAGGAGTTTCATATGCTGTCAGACCATGAGTCCTGATGTAGTTTTGCTACTGAGAGATGGTAATCTTTGTGTTTTTAAACGCAAGAGGGAAAATAGACTATAGACATCGAGAAGTGAAAATTCCCTGAAAATGTCCCAAAATAGAACTTTAATATAAAGTGTAATTATCATTTACTCGTTGATTAAACAACAATTTAACCAAAAACAAATGCATTCAATTTCAAACTTAGGATAAAGCATGTAGTCATAGGCATGTTAGGGCCTGAACAGAGTAAGGGTTTTTAATCCTGCATTTATAGTTAAACTGACCCGAATATATAAAATGAAGCATCAGCAATAACAGGTTTTTTTAATGATTGGCCCAAAAGGGAATACACTCTGACCTTGTGTGGTAGGCAATATTAATTCATTGTTTTTGCAGCTGTAGGCCTGTATCTTCCAGAATTCCCATAAATTGTTCAAGCTTAATGTGTCTACAATAGAGAGGTTTTGCTACACGTTCACCTGTGACGTATACGTATACAAGTGCTATATAATTACATTGTTGTCATGGCAACCCCCACGTACAAGTTAGACGGAAACGTGTAGCAAAACCTCTCTAATATGCTTTTTGCCACACTTATATATTCAATTGTCTTCATTTTAGATATCTTGGGTACAGTTAGGTCATCAGAAGGACAACATTGACAAACATATATATTAATATTGATTGGTAATTACTCCAGCAGTAGAATGTTTAATTTGCAATTGTGCATTATGGCCAGCTCTGATTGTGTCCGATTACCATCAATTACCATAAAAAAATGTTGAGTCACCTAGAAGCAATTTCACTAACAGGGATGTAAAACCTAGTTACTCAAGTTGAAATATGTCCAGATTGGTCATTAAAAATGTTGTCTGAGCTCAATGATCATTTGCTTCAACTGTCATTTTAACACCCCCCCCCCCTTTGGAAGCACTCTACATGAAATTAGTGAAGATGTTCCCATATTTCTAGTATTTATTGCAAGTGGGCACCATGCAATGGCATGCCAACCAGTTTCTTGAAAGAAGGTTATATAAGTGCCGATGTTCCTATATATTTCTAGCAAGTTGACAGAGTAGCAATTATTGCAAGTGGCATGCCAACCAGTTTCTTGAAAGAAGATTATATTAGTGCCGATGTTCCTATATTTCTAGCAATTATTGCAAGTGTGCACCATGCAATGGCATGCCAACCAGTTCTTGAAAGAAGATTATACTAGTGCCAATGTTCCTATATTTCTAAATTTTTGGAAGTGTGCACCATGCAATGGCATGCCAACCAGTTCTTGAAAGAAGATTATACTAGTGCCAATGTTCCTATATTTCTAAAATTTTTTTGAAGTGTGCACCATGCAATGGCATGCCAACCAGTTCTTGAAAGAAGATTATATTAATGCCAATGTTCCTATATTTCTAAATTTTTGGAAGTGTGCACCATGCAATGGCATGCCAACCAGTTCTTGAAAGAAGATTATATTAGTGCCAATGTTCCTATATTTCTAAATTTTTGGAAGTGTGCACCATGCAATGGCATGCCAACCAGTTCTTGAAAGAAGATTATATTAGTGCCAATGTTCCTATACTTCCAAATTTTTGGAAGTGTGCACCATGCAATGGCATGCCAACCAGTTCTTGAAAGAAGATTATATTAGTGCCAATGTTCCTATATTTCTAAATTTTTGGAAGTGTGCACCATGCAATGGCATGCCAACCAGTTCTTGAAAGAAGGTTATATTAATGCCAATGTTCCTATATTTCTAAATTTTTGGAAGTGTGCACCATGCAATGGCATGCCAACTAGTTTCTTGAAAGAAGATTATATTAGTGCCGATGTTCCTATATTTCGAGCAATTTTTGGAAGTGTGCACCATGCAATGGCATACCAACTAGTTTCTTGTAAGAAGATTATATTAATGCCAATGTTCCTATATTTCTAGAAATTTTTGGAAGTGTGCACCATACAACGGCATGCCAATCAGTTTCTTGAAAGAAGATTATCTTAGTGCTGATGTTCCAATATTTCTCAATTTTTGGAAGTGTGCACCATGCAATGGCATACCAACCAGTTCTTGAAAGAAGATTATATTAGTGCCAATGTTCTTATATTTCTAAATTTTTGGAAGTGTGCACCATGCAATGGCATGCCAACCAGTTCTTGAAAGAAGATTATATTAGTGCCAATGTTCCTATATTTCTAAATTTTTGGAAGTGTGCACCATGCAATGGCATGCCAACTAGTTTCTTGAAAGAAGATTATATTAGTGCCGATGTTCCTATATTTCTAGCAATTTTTGGAAGTGTGCACCATGCAATGGCATGCCAACTAGTTTCTTGAAAGAAGATTATATTAGTGCCAATGTTCCTATATTTCTAAATTTTTGGAAGTGTGCACCATGCAATGGCATGCCAACCAGTTCTTGAAAGAAGATTATATTAGTGCCAATGTTCCTATATTTCTAAATTTTTGGAAGTGTGCACCATGCAATGGCATACCAATCAGTTTCTTGAAAGAAATATCAGTACAATCGACTGCAGCAAAACTGACCTTGGGTGTATCCTGTGAAGGTGGCATATCCAGTTATGCCAAGGACCAAGGTGCACATCATGGCAACAAGGACGCTGACATGGGTGACCATTCCCCACCTCTTCTCTGTGGGTTCTTGCAGGGAGTTGTAGATCAGGAACGAGTTGTGGTGACACATGTAGGCTGCAAACATTATTGACATTATATAACATATTTTGTGACCATCCCTTTTTCTTGAATTACTCCTGTGTATGAGTCTGTGTATGACAAACCATTTGATTGCAAAAATGCTGGTTTTTTTTTAAATCAAGAACTGCTTAGAAATTTCCTTTGTCTAGTATTACTCAGCAATCATGAAATATAAGATACCGGTATGTGATATTCATGGGTATAATAAAGGTTAGTCAACCAGGCAATAGTGCATTCCAGGCACGTAATCAGGGTTTTTCTGGAGGGGGGCAAGCGGTCTTTTGAGGGGGGGGGCATTCGCACTAACTCGCGCATGCGAGAAATTGTAAAAATCTATATGCTTATGGATATGCCAGATAGATGAAATACTATAATAATGGAAGCAGTACATGTGATTGAGATGGCATAATGAGACAGAAAACATAGAAATGGAATGCAGTAAAGCAGTTTTTCGGGAAATGTGGCTTTCTGGTGATAAAGGTGAATCATCTCTTATGTACTACAAACTTGATTACAAATTCATATTATTACAAGAGGGCTGTTGGCTAAATGTAGTCTATTTGACTCCATTTGCAATAAAAAATCCATCTCTCTATGGTTTTTGTTACTTTCCATTTCTGATAACAAACCGATTACATGTAGGTTAAAACACTGCAATTTCAGATATTTCAAATATTATTTGTATTAAAATTAAAGATTCTTCTCATGCCATTGCATCAACTCACAAAATGCCATTATTCCTATTGCTTTGGTTATTCCTGTGTTGCTAAACTGCCAGGCATCTGGTGTTTGAGGGCTGGAAATGAATTTATGAATTTTAGTTGCTGGTCTCATAATTTTTATTGCTCTGAATCAGTAGCATCTTGTGATTAAATTGATTGAAGACCTACTTACACGTGCATTGTGACGCCTTTGAAAATCATGACAGCTATGGTGAAAACTTTGAAAATGATTGAGAGAAAAGACGCCTGAAATAAAGATATTTTATGAGCATGTTTTATTTTAACCCATAGGCCTAATTTTGTCTCTTTTTCTGAACATTAACTAGTCCTTTTCAATAGTTAGTTCATACCTTGCATTATTGTTTCTTGATTTGTAAATTTAAAATTGTAAGAAGCCTATAATACTGTCAAGGGTGGCCAAAGATGAATCTGGGCCTATTTAAGATCATAATATGTAAATGGCACTGCCATGAAATTCGCGCAGCACTTTGTGTGGAACTGTGGACGTTTTTTGCTGTTCACCGGTGAGAATAGTACCCAAGCTTCGATTTAAAGGCAGTTATGTAAATGTTTCAAAAAATTATGAAGACAGATATGTTGAAAGACAGATAAATGTAGAATAATAGAGGGATAAAATATTTTATAGATACAATGTAGATAAATAGATAGATAGATAGATAGATAGATAGATAAATAGATAGAAATATTAAATAGATAAATAGGCCTAATATTGATAGATAGATCAATAATCATCTCAATGGTAAAAGGCAGACAATACTGAAGGCTGCCAAATTTAAGTCTAGGCTAGATTGTTTAGATTGTTGACATTACATAATAGCATTTTAGTAATAAAAAACAATAACGTGATCTGCATGTAGATTAATTGCTCACTGTTACATAATCATCAGTTTATAATGATTATGTAACTTTAATTTTGTTATGTTTTCTTGTCTGTTTTGAAATTAAATGAATCACTTGTTAATAATTTAATTTAGCTTGTCAGGGCTAGTAATTAACTATTCATAAAAATTATAGGTACAGGGAATATTATTGGAGAAAATTGAATTTTTAAGACAATTTTGTAGATGAATATGTGATTTAAAAAAATATATATATACGAAATTAAATCATTGATAAGAAGCTGGGCCCACTTGACCTAATTTCCAACTGTGGACTGTTGATGTTGAGACCATCACTGCACAGATTTTTGAGTCCTCTCCTGTGCTCAATTTCGCTTCGCGAATATTAAAATGACAAGTTTAGTGAATAAGTTGTAAAATCATGCTTGTAAGTCTTACCTTGCTGAGCTTTGTCATATTCCTGTACAAGGACAAAGGCAAAGTTACCAAGAGGGTCAGCATTATGATCACAAATTCCCTCTTTCCCAAAACACTAGCTGCGATCTTTGCTGGATTATTAAGAAGCAAAAAATACTCAGTAGTGAGTAGCAGTGGTAGATATTAAGAATTAGATTGAATAAATGCATGTACAATAATTAGAAATTGACTTACGTCCTCCTATCCAACTCACAATTTTTGTGACTGTGTCACCAATTATAACATTGAAGCTTGTCATGGCTGAAACATGAAAAATTCATCCTCATTTTAGAAATTAATTTAGAAACAAATTGCTTTTTGCAATTGATGTCATTTGTAAGCTCTATACTCTTAACAAAAAGGTTTTATATGGAACCTTTAAAGGTACTACAAGCCGGCCCGGTATAGACAGGGTACCCTAAAAGGTTCATTATTCAACTTTTAAAAAGGTTCCAACAGGAAACAAAAACAACGCTTTGATAATCCAGCTGCAATGAACTCCCACGATAGAACCCCTTTCTCTCAAGATGGGTGCGTAGAGTTCCATCGTAGGGCCTTCTCACCAGTATTTAACCTTTTCAATTCAGTTGAACCCTTAACAAAATTTTGTGGCTGTGAGTTCTTTATATATCCCATCAAGAACCTTTTGTGTTAAGAGTGCAGCATCATAGAGTTGATTTTAGCAACCAAAACCTACATATGAGTGGATGTGTGAACTGCATGATGGTGAGAATGATGAACCCTGGTCGTCCAAATGCTGCTCTCATCACACCCTGTAAACGAAAGTGTCATTAAAATAATCCTTGTAAAAGTTGACTGATGGTTTCCGAGAGTTATAAGCACCTATGAAATGGCAGAGCATTGGTGCATGTTTTAAAGAGAGGAATTCATTCATCAATGGTTCTGAAAATTTTAGTGTTTCGCATTTGCCAAAAAAAAAAAAACAACAACTAAACTTTATAGCTTACTCACTTGGTATGTGTTTGTTTTAGATAGTTCTCCTCCATGAATAAGTAGGACCAATGAATAATCTGAAATTCATAATGATTTTATACGCAGCCCTGATTCTAAGCAACATATCTTGACTGTCGCTCTTCCTAGTGACCAGCCACCAATCATTACTTGCTGATTAGATCAACTATTCATACGTAATGAAAATATATAATCATATGAAGAAGTCGCATTTCAAAGCTAATCTTTTTCAGTGGGTTATGTTGACAATATTGTCTGTTCTGATGAGCACAGCTGTTGGCGATCCAGTCTTGCCTTGTAAAGCCGAATTTCCAACTGATTTTACTCATCACTATAGCCTGATTTCATAGTTCTAACGTTCTTGGACACAACTATAATGAGTTATCTGTTAATTATAATTTTCTCTGACTTATGCTGTCCAATCATAGTCACAATGTGAGTTTATTCCTCAATACGAAAAAAAAAAGAAATTACATATCTGATTGAAAATAAACCAACAGACTCCTATTGGATGTGAATTTTTGTCAATTATCATGTCGCTTTAATTGGATAAAAATGCTGGTGTCTGGTCAGATAAAGAGAATTTCATTTAAACTAATTGTGGCACATAACCCGGATAGAACACCATTATTATGTCTGAAAATCTGTCTAACTATGAACAAATAAAAATAGACAAAACCTACCTGTTGTCATGGCAATAGCAATGGTTAGAATGATACCCAGACCAAACCCAGCTTCTTTCAGAGCAAATGGAATCCCTGGAAAATATGAAATATTTATATCATTGCTGCCAATTGCAATACAGAGGTTGAGGGAACAGTGGCTATTTTTAAATTCATGATTGCTGCATACCTATGATGCCAGACCCTATAGTGGAGTTGATGTAATTAAAGGTGGCCATGGGCATAGTGGACCTCTGGCGGTCATCCTTGTTCGAGTGCACCAGCTGATGAAGGTCACTCTTGGATGACTCT
The DNA here is from genome assembly GCA_026936325.1 of Platynereis dumerilii. Taxonomy (NCBI): domain Eukaryota; kingdom Metazoa; phylum Annelida; class Polychaeta; order Phyllodocida; family Nereididae; genus Platynereis; species Platynereis dumerilii. The sequence goes on from JAPTHN010000001.1 coordinate 118,694,521, forward strand.
GGAGTGTCAGGCACATACTGAAAGGGAAATACAGACATAAATGTAAATATTACAATGCTGTCCAAGAGGAGGTCTTTGCTTGACACCACTCCTCATCACTTACGAAGTCTGCTTCACTAACTGCAAAGGATTCTCGTCAGGCAAGTGCTAGATGGCCCAGGACACAAATCTTATCAGGTAGGTGAACTGACTATAACATCAGTGTGATGTTTAGGCAGTGTTGTGCTTTGAGGCTGCCAACCGATGAAATGCAAGTCGACAAACTGGCACTTAGGACAGAGGGGCAACTCCCTTTGTGGTCAGCACTCAGCAGAACTATGTTTGCACTGAAATTTTATTATCAAGTAAATTGTCCATGACCATTTCTAAATTAGTGAAAAGAATGACTCAAGATAGGGCAAGTGTCAATAGGCTTGATGTTAAGTTCATAATCAAAACAGTGGAATGATCAAGGCCCTGGTCCGATCCAGTAGACTCTCCCCCATACGCTTTGTGAAAAAGTTAATGTATGGTATACAGTATTAACAAAAGTTATATAGTAGATGTTTATTTTTATTAACTTTGGATCCATATGCAGTAAAAATGATAAATTAGTATGCATTGTAGATAATATTAATGAACTTTTTGGTTTGTAAAATGATTCATGAGGTGTGTTCAAAAAGTAAGATTGTATGCTTTGTGTACAATATTGACAAAAAATATGTGGTGGATATCTGATTGATGAGCATGTTTATAGGTTTTCTTTTGTCGAAGTAACTTCTTTTGTACACACTGTATAATATTATCTCTGTTTGATTATTTTAGGAGGTGCATTCGCCCTTGGGTAGAGTAGCGCGGGACATGCAGCCCCCCTTAACTTCGAGGTGTGATTTGACCTACTTTTTATTATCGATTATTTGAATGCTTATGCTGTCAGGAAGGCATCACTTGACTCTACTTATAACTAGTGAAACAAATGTCTACCAATTTCAATAAAGGAGGTACAGTCATTTTTGTAACAAAAATTGCAAATGGCCTTCTTATCCCACCCATCGGGCAAGAAGCCCCCCTATTATAATCCTATTGCAATTTTTTTTTTGCGAGCGCATTCAGATTGAATGTTTTTTCTTGGGGTTCTATCATTTTTAAGGCATTCTATTTACTTTTTCTGAATTTCAGAATTTTTCTGTTCATACTTTTATTTTTTTTCATATTTTTTGCCCTTTTTCGATTTCAGCCAATTTTTTTCTATTTTAATTAGCTATTCTATCAAGATTTAAGGTAAAGTACACATTATTAAGTGGTTCCTGAAGCAACTTCGAGGCCCCAGTGAAGGGGGCCTCATGCCCCATACCATTGTGGGGCCTCTCGCCCCAAACACACATATTTTCATTTGACCTCTATATTTTGAAGTAAAATGCAAAAAACATGATACAAATCATATTTATATGATAGTCATAAAATGAAGCAATGCAGATATCCATTATACTTTTAAATATTTCCAAAGTTATTTCTGACAACCCCTTTCAAAGAATTAGTCAAAGTTACAAAAACCAAAATGCATATGTTTTTGTTTCTTTAATTTCTACTATGGTTTGGTGCTCTTTGTCCTGAAAATTTGTGACATCACCTAAAAAGCCTGTAGCTTCAATCCTATCAATAAGAAAACACACAAAAAATGTAAGTTTAGATATAACCCCGGGGGGCCTCTCACCTAACCCGGGCTTCTTGCCCCGACCTACTCTGTAGTAGAAATACTCAAATGCATGCCCTTTTCACCCTGTAATGTATTCAAGCAACATGTAGAATTTTGCTTGGACTTATGAAAAAAAAATTACTTGTGAATAAATCGAAGAAGAAGAAAGCTTGGTGTGAATAATTAAATGAAAACTAAATTAGTTTGCTGGACATCTTGACACCACCCATCATCATTTATTTACATCTGCTCCAATGATGGCAATGAGTTCTCATCAGGCAAGACCTGGGAAGTGCTGGATTGATCATGACACAGATCTCATCTGGTTGGTGACAGGAGTTGACCAGAGAATGGAGGCTAAAGTGCTTTCTCCAGCAGCCCTACTGCATCTGCCATGTGCCAATCGGCAATGATGTGAAGTTAATCTCAACAACTCTGCATGCATTCTACAGATTCAGTAGACTGTCAAGAATAAAATAGGCATTTTGTCTCTTTGATTTTAGAGCTAGGAAGTATCTGTTTTACATTTTCGAAATATGAATATTACATTTATTATATATATAAATTTTTGCACCAGTTTTAAATTGATATCTTCTGACCTTCTTTCCATGCTACTCAATTCTTTCCATATATACTACTCAGTACTCACTTCTATCACACATTTCAGTTCTCAGTTGTAAAGTTCTTGTAAGCCTGAAAGATCAGTACACATATTCCATTGCATCCCTCTGTGAATCATGCATGCTTTGATGATGCTGAACAATGTGAATGGAGAAAGTATAAATGACAGAAGCTGTTTGATGCATGCAAAATAATTATGTCTCACAACTAAACTTGAAGAAACAGAAAATACCTTTTTCAGTTGTGTGCTTTCTGAAATAACATCTGAGTTTGCTTTGGTATCCATACTATGTGTGCATGATCCTATCTGCTTACCACTGATATTATAATATGTTGAATTTCATTATGATGTATGCTCCAATCAATATCATTTAACCTATCAAGGATTATAATTATTGAATGCAAATTGAAATCCGGCAGGGAAAGCCTCTTAATTTAAGATTAGATGGATATTTATTTGGTCATTCCATGTCAAATCAACCAATGGTTCCCATTTCCAATATTAATAAAACTTTTAACTCATTTTGCATGTGTATATACTTGTAGGAATTGATACATGTATACCCAAAGTTACGAATAGCTGGCCTCAAAATTGACTGAGCTGTGTTTTTTTGAAAATGTGTAGAAACTGAAAAATATTCCATATTCAACACATTTTAATAAGGTGCTAATTTTCTTTGGCATATATGTAATATTCATATTTGGAAAAAGTAAAACAGATACTTCATAGCTCTCAAATGAACAAAACAAAAATTCATATCTTGTTCCTGACAGTCAGTCTACTAAATCTGCTGAATACACACAGAATTGTTGATTTAACTTCCCAAATTTGCCCCTTATGTATGTCAAATGCAGTGGGGCTGTTGGAGAAAGCACTTTAGCCTCCTATTTCTGATCAAATCCTTTCACCAACCTGATGAGATGTTGGTGTCATTGATGACAACATGCTAATCCAGCACTTACTTGGTCTTGCATGCTGAGAACAAAGTTCAACAAAAGTGAGGTATATATTTTTCACTATTTGGCATGTACACGAATTTGTGTACCTGCAAAAACGAACATATACACGAATTTGGCATTCGTGTAAGTGTGAAATATTGCAATTCACGAATTTGTGTAGGTGCAAAAACGAACATTGCAACCTTAAACTTGGCTAAAACTAACTCTAACCCTAATTTTAGCCCTAAACCCTAATTATCTAGCACTTCCACGAATGCTAGAAATTGCAGTTACACAAATGAAAAATGCAGCACATACATGAATGTTAGTTTTTACATATACACGAGTTATATGCTCGTTTTTGCATGTCCACAAATTCGTTCATGCTCGTTTTTACACCTCCACAAATTCGTGTACATGCCAAATGTTGAAAAATATATACATGAAGTTGCTTGAATACATTCCAGTTTGAAAAGGTAATATAATGCATTTGAGCATTTTTACAATAACCCAAGGTTGAATGCACTACCTAAAATAAACTAACAGAGATAATATTATAAAGTGTATACAAAAGAAGTTACTTCGACAAAAGAATACATTTGAACAAACTCATCAATCAAATATCCACTACATAATTTTTGTTAATATTGTATACAATGCATACAATTTTACTTTTTGAACAAACCTAATGAATCATTTTACAAACCAAAAAGTTCATTAATACTGTCTGCATTCTACAATGCATACTAATTTATCATTTTTCACTGCTTATGGATCCAAAAATGGTAAAATAAACATCTACGATATAAATTTTGTTAATGCTGTATACAATACATTTACTTTTTTCACAAAGCATATCGGAAAGAGTCCCCTGGAAAACTCAGTACGAAGCCTTTTGACATTTTCTCTGCTCTAACTCAGCGAGGGCATACAGAATATACTGCTTTGTTTCAGTGAATATTTTTTGTGCATTGACAGTGTTTGAATGGGCACATTGTTGGTTGGAAACTGGCTTGATTCAGAATTACTGCTAATGCCAAAGTAGATGATATTGACCACTTTGTCCACTGCTTGTGCCTAAAAGAGCACAACAAAGAAAATACCAGCCACTAGACAATGTGGTCAATACCATCTTTTTTGGGGATTCAGCACAGATCTGGCCAGGAATGCATGCCCCAGGAGTCTTAATTGCCACACTATTCCGCTCAGCTTATATCTCATTTCACGGAAAGTCTTGCACCACCATGGTCATTTTAAATTTTCGTCTTACTAGTGTTGGGCTGCAACTTGGGCATAGTTGATAAATCATTGGAAATTCAAGAAGAATGGTTTTCTTTTACCTGTGAAGTGATGCCAATTGTCATGCCTTTTGAATCATATTACCAGCCTCTGGTTAAAGGAAGGTGATTTCATTAGATCTCATGAAATTGAAATTTTAAACCTGTGAATTGTGATAAATACTGTGGATCATCTTCCGCAACATGCACTATGCATTTCAAGAAGATATTTTGATACATTAGAATAATTTATTAAATCTTGTCTCTAACTCTTTCCAATCACATATCATAGACTACATTTCATAATGATTTTTTATAATAAAAAAAAACATAATGTTCTTAATTGATGTTTCCAAAGTGTGCTTAATTTTTTGTAGATGGCACCTAAGATCCCTGGCAGAACCAGCTGATTAGGGGGAACCTCTAAATACCATCTTCCTCCTGTCACTGGGTATACCAACACATGTAAAAGAGTGTCATCAGTTTCTGTGTAGGTTCAGGAGTTCCTAAATATAGACCTTTGATGCATGTGTTTCTGCTGAATTGTAAATGCATGAATTGAATAAGGTGGATCATTATGGTTAAATGTCATCTCTACTAAGCAATTTGTGAAGCTGTCGCAGGTTCCAAGGGTCTGAGAAAGCCTTGTCAACTGAAGATGTAAATACCTGTTAAGTCCAGTTACCATGCATTATAACTGGGATGAGCATCTATTCATGATGCATTTTGATGATATTGCGAAGGACATTGTACATGTAAAATGCATAAAAACTGCTTTGACATGTTGATAAGACATCAGCTCTACTCCCTGAATTATATGCACCATTAAAATTTCGAACATTCTCTTTGCATTCAAGCCACAGAGAAAAACAAAAATTCAAAGAGTTTTTTCAATAAAAGGATTTTTTTTTTCTTTTTATGAAAAGAATTCTGCATTGCTGTTATATGGATATGCAAAGATTTTTCTTTCTTCTTGAGAGCAAACCTTCTGCACTTGATTGATGTACATCCTCCAAGCAGACCAAGCTCTTCAACAACTATCCTTTTTCTCCATGGCACAGCAATGCTTCTTTCCCCTTTGTCTAACCCCTTTTGGAAGGCATCTTCTACAAGATAGTTTCCTCATTACGAGTATGTAATCAATTCAGCATCTAAAAAGACAACCCTACATCCTTGCAAAAAATGTCAGTGCAGACATGGGCTGTAAAAAAGGACATTTCGAGGAGACATCAACATATGTCAAGTCATCTTGTTGATTGATTGAACTGTGATGTATTGGATTATACATGTATGACATACATGTATGTATAGGTCACGGTTTTTGACTAGGATAATGTAGTGGGACTTCTGGAGCAAAACAATTTAGCCTCTATTTTCTGGTCAACTCCATAGACCAACCAGATGAGATTTGTGTCCAGGCAATCCGCCACTTGCCTGTCGAGAACTCTTTGCAGTTAGTGGGGCAGGCTTCATAAATAATGAGGAGTGGTGTCAAGCAAAGACCTCCTCTGGGCCAAGCATTGCAAACAGAGCTGTTAAGCGGTGAGGAAACCTTTAGCCGTGAATAGCGCCAAAGGATATTTACCACAGCTTTATGTTGACAGGTGTTTTTCAAACACTCATCAAGCTCAGATTCCGGGCTTCCTTGTTTGCACCTTCAGAAAAGCCTCTCTTAGGTACAGTTAGTTTATCTTTATTTCTCAATAGATTTATTTTTCTATGAAAAATACACATATGATTTGTTACGGCCTAAAAACAATTAATACAGACAAAAAATGTATATAATCATTCAAAAATATGTCACAAACTTACAAACTTACAAACCACTTAAGGAAGAATTTCGAGCAATGAAACATCATTCTCAGTACCTTCAAAATCTGAACTGGTTTTACCCAGACAATATTATAATAAGAAAATACTAGCCCAATCAGATACAATAGTTGTAACACAGACAAAAATATTTCAAAATACTTAGTAGTAATGCAACTTGAATCAAGTTTCCAACCCACAATTTTCCAATCTAAATGCTGTAAATCCAAACAATGCTTACACAAAGTAATATTCTGTGTGTCATCAGCTCCTCACTGTGTAATTCTATATGTAGGGAAATGTCCAAAGGTTTTGTATTGAAAAGAGTTCTTCCTTTTCTATACTGGATATTTTTCTAGCTCAGGGATATTTCTCTTTCCTTGTGAACCACCTTGTGGATGTGATTGAGCGCAAACCATTATTCTTACCAAAATAATAGCAGAAATGTCTAGGATAATATAAGAAATGTCTCAGATAATCTAATAAAAAGTGTAAGATTATCACGGAAATTATGCTATTATTCTTTAAAAAGTCCTGCTATTTTCTAACTTGTTTGAGATTTTCTCTGAAATTTTTAAGATTCTCCAAATATTTCTCAGACATTTTTGCTATTCTCTACAGTGTGTCTACAGAAAAAGAGGACAGTCACTTGTCTTCTTTTTTGTACTCATATAAGTTCGTTTTTTGGTGATAAGACTTGAAATAAGAGTGGATTTGATAGTCAGCCATATTAGATCGTTTGCAAATATGTTTATTTGTGAATTAGATCACTACTAAAGGCAAAACGGAAGCATGATATGCGAAAGTGCTTGCATTGCTTCAAGCTGACTACGGTTGCCCTGTCTTCCTCATTGTTAATGAGAAATTTGTCACCATTTATGGTGCTTGTAAGAGAAGGAATGAATCATTTGTGAGTAGTGGGACATCTTCTGATGCTCCAGCTGCCAACAATTCAAATTAGGGACCTAACACTTGGTCTTCAATGTGGAGTCATCTGATGACAATAAAATCACAAAAATGTCTCAAATAGTCATTGATCAGAGCACCGGAATCAATGCAAATGCTTATAACAACATTGTGAAAGAATTTGTGATGTCATGGCGTCAGACAAAAGACTCATTTTGTGGCAAAATCATCTTCCAACAAGGTGGAACACCTGTTCATACTGCATAGAAGACTCAGGAATGCCTCAAAACAAACCTGCTGAGCAAGGTAAAATGCCACCCCTTGTCTCTTGAGCAGGAACCAGTGGATTACTCAGTATCGGCAAATTTGGAGACAGCATCCAGCAAGTTATCCCAACCCTCGCAGTAAAGTTAAAAGGCCTCCATCATTTCTGCATGGCAAAATTTTGGCGCAGTGCATCAAACATGTTTTCACATCGTTTTGGTCTCATCTGCAGGAAGTTACCACTGCAAGGGTTGCAAATATTGGGTAATTTGACTCTTCTGATTAAACTGTTCATATACAAATCCTGTTTTATTGAATAATGATGCTTGGCACAAAATGAACTGTAAACAAATCAAATTGTGTTGACTGTCCTCTTTTTCTGTAGACACCCTGTAAAACATTTCCATGAGTAAAATTTTTCAATTTGGCCCTACAGGAGCTCATATCATACCCTTGCCAATTAGAATCAGCAATCCTCTGAAAATGGGTTGTATTGAATATTTTTCAATATTTCCCTATGTTCAAAAATTAACAGCTTAATCAATTTTCAGCTTATCCTAATGTACAAATGTGTGAATGTTTTGATAAAATCTGAGATGGTGAGGTGGGAATCATTGGTTGATTTGACATGGAATGACCCAATAAATATCCATTTAATCTTTAATTTAGTAATAGGCTTTTCTGTCATGATTTCCACCTGTGGAAATTGTTTATTGTTCAACAAAATTGATTGCATTAAAATCATGATATTGATTGGAGCATGCTTCATAACTCGATTTTTACATAATATATTGTGGTTAGAAAATGGGATCATGCACACATTGTATGGATACCAATGCAAACTAGACCAAGGTCACAGTCTTCACGTTGCTGTAGGCAACGTAGACTGAGGACATTACCTTTGCTGAGAACTCTTGAAAATCATTGCAAGCCATAAGTGATAGTAACAAACAATCAAACAAGAATACAAACGCAAAACTGTAATCTGCGAAGTTGCAAACAGAAAGCAACATAAGCAGTCATCTGATTTTGTCGCCAGTTCTGAGGAGTTTTAAACACAAAGAGCAGTCAAGATTTCAGAAAGTGGGAGGAAACATTAATTTTATTTCTGTATGTCATTGTAAAAAATATCAGAATATGTGGTAGTTCATCACTTGTGAAACAATAAAAAAAAAAGCATAAATTAAACTAAAATGTACTTTCCTGTTTTGGTTCCAATATCTATCTATCTATCTATCTATCTATCTATCTATCTATCTATCTATCTATCTATCTATCTATCTATCTATCTATCTATCTATCTATCTATCTATTCATTTATCTTTATCTTGGTCCCTATATATTTTTACATCTAAGCCAATCAATTTTATTTTTTTAATATACCTTGATAACAACGACACTTTATAAAGAGTGCTGGAATTAAGTATATTCCACCAAAATGCGATCTGAACTTGTCAAATGTGGTGTAATTCAATCACTGTTCAGCAAAGTGTCTTTGAACCAACCAATCACACAAATCAGAGAAATGCTTGACTGAGTTTGATTGACTGCTTAAAGTATCAGTTCAAAGCTGTTCATTCAAAACATAAAACACAAACAGAAAAGGTGAATCATGAACAACATACTGATTAACAGTTATCTGTTTGTATAACATAGTAATTAACAGTTAGCTTTTTGTACAAAGCCTCCCTCTATTCAACATGAAACTTCTGTCATTTTTAGAGGTAATTTTGTTGAAAATTGGCCGATTTTGACACTTTAAAGTACAGGAAAGTTCTGAAAATCGCACATAATACATTTTAAACCATTTCCTATCAGCTCATACCTTTATTTTTGATGGGAATAGGCCCTAAACTGCTGCGACACAGGAGCTGTCGCTGGTGTATAGTTCTCAACCCATGTTTTGTCTCCCATCCTTCTCAGCTACACTGAGAAGGTGGGTCTTCCTATCTAAATGCAAACATAATTTCAGAAAGCACACAGCTGAAAAAGGTATTTTCTCTTTCTTCAAGTTTTGGTGTTAAATATTTTTTGCATCAAACAGCTTCCATCATTTAGACATTCATCATTCACATTGTTCACTAAATTATCAATGCAAGATTCACTCAACGATGAAATGGAATTAAGTATTTGTGCTGATGTTTCATCCTTTCAAGAACTTTGCAACTAATTGAGAACCGAACTGTTAGAATTAACAGCTTGCACTGAAAGTCTCCAAGTATCAATACAAAACTGCTTGACAATTTCAAAGGGGGTAATATTCTTTTTTTTTTTGAATTTGGAAAAAGTAAAACAGGTACTTCGTAGCTCTAAAATCAACAAAACCGGAATTCATATATCTTATTCTTGAATCTACTGAGTGCAGAACTGTCGAGGTTAACAACATTGCCCATTGGCACATGGCAAAGTGGTTGCAGTGGAGCTGTTGGAGAAAGCACTTTAGCCTCCATTTTCTGGTCAACTCCTTTATATTATAATAAGAAAATACTAGCCCAATCAGATACAATAGTTGTAACACAGACAAAAATATTTCTAAAATCCTTCTTTTTTTTTTAAGTAGTAATGCAACCTGATGAGATTTGTGTCATAATCAATCCAGCACTTTCCAGGTCTTGCCTGATGAGAACTCATTGCCATCAGTGGAGCAGATTAAATAAATGATGAGGAGTGGTGTCAAGATGTCCCTGGGCCCAGTATTGCAAACTGATTTAGATTTCTTTTATTTTTTCACACCAAGTATTTGAATGCACCCCCTATAAAATAAACTAACTGAGATTATGCTATACAGTGTATATAAGAGAAGTTACTTTGACAAAAGAATACATATGAACACACTCATTGATCATTTTACAAATTAAACATAGGCTGCGCGGCAGCATACCCTCGGCTATTCAGCAGGCCATACTAGCTCATACTGAAGAATGTGAAATACATTGACTTACTGCCGGTGAGGGTTGGCAGCACGATGCGCAGAGCCCCCACCTCCCCGCCCCAACAAAAAAAAGGAAAACATGGGCAAAGATCTGAAAATTTAGCACAGGAGAATATGCACTTGGAAGTGGTAGGCTATATAACTACCATCTTGCATGGGAAAGATGGTAACTAACTGAAATCTGGATAATGAAATTCAGGCAAGTGGGCCTATCGGACTGTAACACCAGAGTTATATTACAGATATATACTCATTTACTTTTTTTTGGCTGATGGAAAATGTTGTTTGATGAATGAAACGTCCATTTCTCTATTTTATATGATTTTTTTTATTGTATTTAACTTTGACAAATTTCTCTGCCCAAGCATTAAAGAGATTCAAGGTACAAATAAACTGAAAAGAGATGTTGCAATGAAATAAAATGGTCACCTCATTGCTATATCCTCCTCTTGTCCTAATGAGCCTACCAAGTGATTAAATACAGGAGGTAAAGTCCTAATCATCCATCTATCCATGATTCTCTGGAGGTATTAATAAAACAATATAGATGATCAATCAATCAATCAATCAATCATCTATCTATCTATCTATCTATCTATCTATCTATCTATCTATCTATCTATCTATCTATCTAGCTAGCCTATCTAACTATCCATCTATCTGTCTGTCTAGCTGTCTATCTATCTATATATCTACCAACCTAAAAACGAATCAATAGTGCAATAGGAAAATCTATTTTCAGGGATACATTCACAATGGATCTATCACAAACAATCAATCAATCTATCAATCAAACAATCTTCAATCATCTAAACACCTCATCTATCATTCTATCAATCTGCCAATCCATCAATCCGTCAATCTATCTATCTATCTATCTATCTATCTATCTATCTATCTATCTATCTATCTAGCTATCTATTTATCTATCTATCTATCTATCCATCTATCCATCTGTCTATCCTACCTTTTCTTATCATAAATTATGAATACAGTAAAAGGCCAACCTAAAAACAGAAATAATAGGTAGGTGTCTAACTATCCAATCTATTTTAAATATTAAATCTATTTTAAATATTAAACTAAAAACAATGTATGGCCTACAGATACTTTTTGAGACTAATACATTTGCTGGTTAACACCAAAAATGTTAAATGCTGTTCAAGCTTGGTGGTACAACAATAGCTGAAAACACCATAAAAAGCTTGCATGGGATATAAAAAGTCATATCTCAGCTTCTACTTGGCCTATATTTCTGACTGAAATTGGAAATTTCATTATTTGTTTTAGATTAAAAAAACTAAGGTTATCAAAGTTTGAACACACTTCCAAGAAAAACAGGGAATTTTGTTAGAAAGATGAGGGTACTACATTGTATGCATCTGCTTCTATACCCTCCCCTTTGTTCTTGGGTTGGTCATTAGAGAGGATCAGTGACATCATGTTACATAATGCCCATTCAACAAAAGCTGCACCCCCTTCCATCTTGACACTTGTTCTGTTCAAGGTGCTAAAATATGCTTGTGTTGAGTTTTGTAAAGAATTAAAACACAAATTTATCCAATAATATCTTTGTATAAATATAAAACTAAATATTTAAATTCATAGAAAATGGGTTTTGTTACATACCAAGTAAATTTCTATATAACCCTGTATTTAATTGCATAATTTCTGCAATCATGAAATGATCACATTTAATTTTTATGCAAAAATCTAAATAAAAGCAGGCTGACATTAATTTAATTTCTCGTTTTTAATTTACATCACTGAGGTTAGATTTGAGCAAAAGGGTAACATGTGAGTCTTTGAGATTTCTTGTCAAAAGTCTTAAATGGTAAGGCCCCTGAGCAAGCACTATGAGCATAAATCATATTTGTCTATATATAATTTATAATATTAAAACACATAAATTCTGAGGAAGAATGTGATAAAATGTTACACTTGGGACACGTTGTAGGGTAAGATTCTTTGAGTCTGACCCTTAGGGAGGGTAACCTTGAGTGTGACACTTTTATTGGAGCTGAATTGGGTAATTGAGAGTATCTACACCAGTGTATTTGGTACCAATGCGTAGCCCAAGATCTCTTTCATCCATTCAAAAAGTATCAGCTTGATATGAATATTTTTAGTTTGATTTCCAAGACCAAAAAGATGGGGTAAAAACCCGTTTTTCTCCCAAATTTTGTCATAAAATTGTGTATATTAGTGAATTTTAGCGATATTTGAAGAATCCTTTGTTGGCCTATAGTATTGATCTGACATCAATGTATGTGTTATTCAGTTAGAAGGAAGCTTTGCCCGTTTTTTAATCAAACATGAGCTTTTTCAATTGAAGGGATTGCTCTGAAGCACCTGTACCTTTGAGTCATGTTTTCAAAACACAGCTGTCCGACTCAAAGATACCCTATGTCATTTTTTATTTCCGATATTTAACCACAAATTCAGTTCTTGTGTTGTGCCAATTGTCAAGTTTTTGTTAGATGTAGTGAAAACGCTTAATTTGAGGCCCTGGTTGACAATCAATAACCCATAGGCCAAACAAGATATCACTTTTTTAAATTACACAGAATCCAAGTGTCCAACTCAAAGAACATTACCCTATGGCACTTTGAGTAACTAAGATCGAAAATTGACTGAAATGTGACAATTCAATGGTCAACAGTATTTGGCATATTTTTAGCAATTTCTGTCTTCATATTCAAATATCTGATGGTTTAATAGATGTATGCATGAAAACCATGTATTTCATTGATGTTTATCCATTTTGTTCATATTCAAGAACATAGCATGACTTTATTAGACACAAAACGGTCAGGAAGTGGGTATTTTCACATTTTTGTGAATTTTAAACTTGAATATGAAAAGACAGAAATTGCTAAAAATAGGTAAAAACTGTAGACCTTTGAATTGTAACATTTAAGTCAAATTTGAGTCTTGGTCTCTCAAAAGTGCCAAACAACATGTCTAAAGTATCATTTTTTATCACATTCTTCTTCAGAATTGATGTGGTTAAATAAAGGGTTCAACAAAAATAAGTCCCCCTTTACGAAAACTTGATTATCTCAAAGACCACTTTTCCCATTTCTGTTAAAGTTCTTGTATTTGTAGGCCTGCATATTGACATTATGCCTGTGTAATTGTAGCTCAATTGCTTCATTTTTGTCTGAGCCAGCCGACCCTGAGTGCACATACCCCTCTTTTCAAAAATTTGAAGTTTTGACTTTTCCAAAATAATTTTTTCTGAAATGTGCTCAAACTCCACTCAAATTATTTCTAATGTCACCCAGGGAACCTAAACTTTGAAAAGTTTGCAAAAGAAGTCCTCATTTGTCCACTAAATATGATTCAGAAGCAAATTTTCTCCAGTATCATGATGAAGCATGCCCCAGCTGGTGGCTCCCCCGCTTGGTCAAATTGTTCATATCCATTGGAAAAGCCACAGATTTTTGAAAACAGGGGTAGGCTCACTCGGAGGCTGCTGGGTCAGCCAGGAATAATGCCACTAAACTACAAATACACACATTGAGGGTCGATATACAGGCCTATAATTCAATTGAACTTTCATAAAAATCGGAGAAGGAATCTTTGAGATATTCAAGTTTATTTAAAGGGGGACTTATTTTTGTTGAACTGTTTATAATAAATTAACATTATTTCATATCTGCATAATTCAGAGAACCTTAATGAAAAGGATTACCGCGAAGAAACTTATGTGGATGATGTTTACTCATAACCATTTAAAATGGCATTGGTTTGACATTGATAACTGATGTCATATTTTTGTCTTTGAGCTTTGAAAGTCTGTGAAATTGTGATTTGTCCAACTTTGACGTCCTTTATCTCTGGAACTAATCATTGCATATGACCAGTACCTGGCCTTGCTACTTCAGCTACTATAGCAGATTATAAATCCGAGATTAGAAGCCTGTAGAGAATAGGTTTTTGAGTTGTAGCTTTTTGAAAAAGCTGCATCAAGCATTTGCGCCAAATGAAAAGGCATTTTGAAATGCCTGTAGAAATAATCCAATATGAAAGATTGCCCTTAATACTGGTCCAAGCCACTGTGTGGAACCCAGATATCAGGGTTAGAAACAACCAAGGTGGTACCTTTCACTAAATTCAAAATATTAACATTTGAAAAGTGTCTTTCATATGGACAAAAATGCCTCAAAATCGTTTTTATAACTTTTCCAGACAAACCTGAGATCAGTAGAAGACGAGATAGGCCTATGAATTTTTATTGCCCATGCAGGCTTATGGGCCATGTACCATGTGCAACCATACTAGTTATCTTATTTACATGTATAATTTAAAGTGTAATATCTTGATAACCATTGATTTTCAGTGATGTTTCACATTTGACCCCCCCCCCCTCCCTCCTTGGCTGTCATACACATCTGAGATGTGAAGTAATTCACCCTCCATTCTTTAGTGAGACTTTACCCAGATTACATAATCTTATATAAGGTAATTGAGGTACAGCAGACAATGGCCAATTCATGCCTATAGGGGAGAGGGTTAAGCAGCTGGGAAGGGGGGAGGCTAAAAGGTCCCTTTAAGAGGAAGAATTTATAGGTGCTCATACAAAATGTTGTAATTCTCCAAAATTATCATAACATGTATACAATACAATGATTTATCAGACCACATTTCATTTCACATTTCTCCCAAATCCTGCAATAAACAGCATTTTCAAAAGGAGTCATACATATAATAATTACTATAGGCCTATACATGACATTATAATAATTATGCATTTTTGACAAATTCCAGATCCGTTTTGGACATCCCATTTTAAGCCTGAGGCTTCTTCATTTTTCCTCCCAGGTGCCTCAGACTTTTGATGTGAACTGAAAAATGGCCATTCTAATGCATGTGCTTATTCCATTTCGTGTAATCCCTTTGTCTCAGCCATAATTAATTACTGAAATCGCGATTTCGTACGGCCGTTTCGCTTTTACCTCGTTTTGGACCTCCTATTCAACGTCTGAGGCTTCTTCATTTTTCCCCTCAGGCACCTGAGACTTCCCAGGTGAACTAAAAAACGGCCATTCTAATGCATGAGCCTATTTCCATGGATTTTTTTCCTTCCTGCAAACTGTAATGTACAATTGAAATCGCGATTTCATATAGCTGCTTCTGCTCAACTTTTCTTTCCCCAACTTTTTTTCAATAGAAAAATTTGCAAGAACTCATGCAATGGCTGCGCATAATAGTCCATAGTGTGCCTAACGACAATAAGCTTTAAAGTAAAATAATCTACCCATTACCATTTAAGCTTTTCGCGCAGAAATGTTGGAAAATAGGGATTTTTTCTAATTTTTGGGTTTTTGTAAAAATTCATAGGACCAACATTCCAACTGAGTCAAGCTGTTAAAAGAGACATTAGTTAGACACCTAATTGAAAAATTTCATAGATTTAACTCCAAAATTGACTGAATCATACAGGTTTGAAATAATAGTATTTTTTCATATTTTTGGTAAATTGTCATCCGTTCAACTTTCGAAGAGCATTTAGACCCACAAAAATACATCTTGCACAGTGTCCTTGAACAAAGTTTAGGGTTAAAAAAAATGTACAAAGAATCTGTCAGCGCAGCGTTGTAGTACATGGTCTCAGCTTCGATTTGATGTAAAGATCTAAAAAATCTGTTGGGAAAATTTGGAGAAAATTGAAATTTAAAATTTTTAGTTTTTCACACCCTTGTCGCATACAAAATTTAGGTTTTAGATCTATCAAATGGCATTGCAATGTTATTGAAACATCACAGCGTATCTAGCTATACATAAGGTTACTGAATCAGGTGAAACATACACATAAAAAGCATTTTATTTATAATTTTCACATCATTTTCAACATTTAGGGGTGTTGCAAACTCGCTGACTCACATAATGTGCCAAATCAACTATAAACATGGCCATTTCGGCTTCTTTATTTCATTAACTACAGAAAAGTGGCAATTGAACTGCCACGGTGTGAGAAAATGCCTTGTTGAATTCATTAGTCATATAAATTGAGATTTTTAGCATTTCACCAGTTAATGTTTTTCAAGTGGGATTCACAAAAACATTTGTAAGGTTATCTGACAACATATAGTGGACAAATGTAGGAATTCCTGCTGTCGGCATCTCACAAGTGTGCATCTTCACCACAGCTTTGCATGTAAGTTGTATTTGACATTCAAGGAAATAACATATTTCGATAGAAGTAATTTTTCAAATCAACAAAAAAAAATCTATGTAAGTGGTCTAATGGCTTAGATGACCAATTCCAAGTTTTATTGCAAGGTTTTTGACCATATTGAAATGTAGGTAGTAATTCTAATGGTCTTCTGTAGAATTGTAAGTGCTTTTTTACCTGTTTTTGCCAATTATTAAGAATATTTCATGGAATCTAATGGTTGCTTACTTCCAAAATTCAGTTGTTCAGTTATAGCATGCACAGATAAACAATATTAATTGTGTGACCATGGAAAAGAATCTGTTGACTATTAATTAAAAACTATGTTGATTGCACAAAGGCACGCTTTAAGTGAACAAATGTATTTTAGAAGTATGTAACCACTAGATTCCGTGAAATAATCTTAACAATTGGCAAAAAAAGATAAACAAGGCACTTAAAATTCTTCAAAATACCATAAATTGCTACCTACATTTCAATATGGACAGAAACATTGTAACAAAACTTGGAATTGATCATCTAAGCCATTAGACCACTTACATAGATTTTTTTTGTTTATTTGAAAAATTACTTCTATCGACATATATTACTTCCTTGAATGTCAAATACAACTTACATGCAAAGCAGTGGTTAAGATGCACACTTGTGAGATGCAGACAGCAGGTATTTCTACATTTGTCCACTATATGTTGTCAGATAACTTTACAAATGTTTTTGTGAATCCCACTTGAAAAACATGTTCTGGTGAAATGCTAAAAATCTCAATTTATATGACTAATGAATTCAACAAGGCATTTTCTCACGCTGTGGTGGTTCAATTGCCACTTTTCTGTGGTTAATGAAATAAAGAAGCCGAAATGGCCATGTTTATAGTTGATTTGGCACATTATGTGAGTCAGCGAGTTTGCAACACCCCTAAATGTTGAAAATGATGTGAAAATTATAAATAAAATGCTTTTTATGTGTATGTGTCACCTGATTCAGTAACCTTATGTACAGCTAGATACGCTGTGATGTTTCAATAACATTGCAATGCCATTTGATAGATCTAAAACTTATATTTAGCATGCGACAAGGGTGTGAAAAACCAAAAATTTTAAATTTCAATTTTCTCAAAATTTTCCCAACAGAATTTTTAGATCTTTACATCAAATCGAAGCTGAGACCATGTACTATAACGCTGCGCTGACAGATTCTTTGTACATTTTTTTTAACCCTAAACTTTGTTCAAGGACACTGTGCTTGGGCACTTAATGCATACGATGTATGCAAATTTCAGTGTCAAAAGTCCAGCAGTTTTTTAGTTATGTCCCAGAAACAAAAAAATACAATTTTTTACATTTTTCAATGATTGTGACAAAAGTATTTTTATCATGGGGATTAGACCTATAAAAGGCTCAACTGGGATAAAAGATACTATATCTACCCAAAAAAGATACATGTACATGCCATAGTTATGGCTTTACACCCAATACACAAAATAAATATTTTTTCACATTTTTCAATAACTGTGAGAAAAGTATTAATCTCATGTGGATTAAACCCCTAAAAGACACAACTAGGATAAAAGATACAATAATGTCCAAAAAATAAAAAGTATACATCCCATATTTTTGGCGTTACTCCCAATACACAAGTGGGACGCCCGTTATCCGGACGCCCGCCCGCCCGCCCGCCGGACGGACAAATTTTCCCAAAGTAACTACAATACCCGTCGGCAATGTATACATTGCCGAGGGTAAAAAGTCTGTTAATACAATATGCAATGCATAATAATTTACATTTTTTCACTGCAGATGGATCCAATGTTAGTAAAATGAAATCCACTATACAGCGGACTGCTGTCAGTAAGTTCACCAACCTGATGAGATTTGTGTCCTGGGCCATCCAGCACTTGCCTGACGAGAATCCTTTGCAGTTACTGAAGCAGACTTTATAAATGATGAGGAGTGGTGTCAAGCGAAGACCTCCTCTTTGGTACAGCATTGTATTATTTATACATGTATGTCTGTATTTTCCTTTTTAGTATGTGCCTGACACTCCCGAGTCATCCAAGAGTGACCTTCGTCAGCTGGTGGAGGACTCGGACAAGGATGACCGCCAGCGGTCCACTATGCCCATGGCCTCCTTTAAGCCTATAATTATAGTAATCGAGGTTGCACGAGGAGTAAGATGTTCTCATTACAAAGAAATGCCATCCTGTTTGTCACCAAAAAGTAACTTTTTCAATGGATCACAACCTGGTTGCAACACAACCAGTCCTCCATAAACTCTTTAAAATGACACCATTGCATTAAAAATATAGAATAGTGCATCATGCCATTGTATCAAAAATCTGCTTTAATTGTACTGAAATTGTTGCATTTAATAATCAGCAGTTTTTGCAATTCATTCACCAGGTATTATTACGTTATCTTTAAACATACAACTGATATACCCCCTTCCTGTAGTTTTTAAATTCAAGGCTAAACTACAGCATCTAATCAAAAACAGTAGTTGAGCAGTGAGCATCCTCCTCAAGTTTTATTCTGGGCAGTTTTGACAAGGTTGTCATACCAGCTCAACAATTTCAGAGGACAGAAAGTTATGAAATGACCATTTAATGGTAATTTTTCTAGAGGGATTTTAAATTGTCAAAAAATTGGGTTTTTGCATTAAAAAGAGGGTTTTAGGCTAAAAAAAGGGAGAAAACCCTATTTTAGAGGGTTGGTTGGGAGGTCTGCGAACACACAAAACTCGACCCTCGTGTTTCTGGGAGGTGCCAACGATAGTTTGTACCACGTGAGAAACCGGTTCCTGCTCGAGTGAAGTTATCCTCTTGTGGTTCCTGGCTACCCTCGTACATGTTAGCGACAAACTAGAGTCACCCGAGTCATCCATGTTACTAGTGCAAGTCTTTCCGGAAACGCCCTTCATGTCATTGCCAACTATAACAATTCTTATTTCATGACAAAGAGATAACTGATTTTTATTCTCATTTTTCTTTTTTTTGACAATCTTATGAATTTGCATGTTGAAGATGATATTCCGTGGTGACCTACATGACTGATTTCATTCGTTATCATCAATAGTTAATATATTGTTCATTTGTAAATGATGTAAACCCCATAACAGTGTAGTTCACAGCTATGAACATCATGAGTGGCAGGTCTGCTCTGAATTAACACGAAGGACGAGTGTTAGTTCAGAAGCATACCTGACACGATTGATGTTCATAGCTGTGAACTACACTGTTATGGGGTTTTATTTATATCCCGCAATGATTTTATAAGGAGTTTTTACTCAATTTTAGTCTGATAACTTCAAATTCTCCCAAGTTAGGAGCAGCATTTCGTTGTGACGTCACCAGCTGCCCATTGTGACATCATGACATAAACAATGGCCATCTCGAGGACTTTTACGTTTCCCCAATAGTCCTACAGAGGGCGCAATGGTAGGCGGTCCAAGTTGCGTCATGCATGGCTGCAGAGATGACAAGATGGTGACTTGAAAGGACAGCTGTGCACATTGCACAAATATGTGAGGAATGATCATGGCATGGGGGTTCCAGCATTGATAAAAGTAAGGTGAGTTGACATACTTGTTATTTTCATGATCTTTTCTTGAAAGAAGCAGTTATTTACCCAAAACTTGAGTGATGGCTGACAGACACAGTCACAGAATACCAGGAATCGGCAAAAATTGGCATGGTGCCAGACAGCTGTCAAATCAAAGTTATTTGAAAAACAAGCATAATACTCAGCTCACCAGTGACTTTGGCTCAGTATATACCCTGTCAGAGCACCAACTTAGCCAAAATAAACTTTTGATCACTGTTACTGTTAGGCCTATTTTTGTTTGGCTGACAAATTTATTACAAAATTTGTGGGTTTCACAAATGAATACATGTATGATCTGGTCAGTTGACCTTAGTTGGCCACTTGTTTACTGTTTGCATCAATATGTTAATTACCTTCTGTACATAAAAAGCCTTTTTTTATTCATGGGTAGCCCAGCATGTGGCGTCACCAGAATTTATTTTAGGGGGGGCCAAGGGGGACAGGCCGTTCTACTGGTATGGGGGGGGGACTTGTCATGAGTCATGACCAATATACAATGTCAATGGGTTTAAGCTAAAAATTAGGGCCAGAGGGGGGGGGAACAAATGAATTTAGAGGGGGGTTTCAGGGGGGGCATACCCCCCCCCTGGTGGTGCCACTGCCCAGCGCATATATGAATACAGTAGGCCTACTGCAGACAGTGACTGACAATCACAACTTATATTGAACAAAAACAAAACGTCAAACTAACAACTTCATGCCCCTTTATTTTCAGTTTGTGTTGAGAAAACATGCCGTCAACACAGTGCTGCGTCCCAAGTTGTAACAACCGTGGTGGAGCGCTCTTCCCAAGTGCTACTGAGCGACCCGATGTTCGCCAGCAATGGATTATTGCCATCAAGAGGGCTGACGAAAAAATGCGACTGTGGCAGCCTTCGCCTACAAGCGTCGTTTGCAAGAAGCATTTCCTTGAAAGTGACTACCCCCAGGAAACATACTATGGTAAGCAGCCCAGTTCTTCCCAAATCTTCTTACTCCATTTTCAGCTTGCTTTCAACAAATTATTCAAAGGATATAACATGTTACATGTGTCAGGGTAATTAATTTTAGGCGGTTGGTTTATCCTGAGCAGTGCCCAGATTAAGTTCACCCTGCTATCCGACGAAGCATAATCGGTACATAAATACAGGATATAAGCCCTATCATCAATCTATTTATTCAGCCCTTTCTGAGAATAAAAATCAGTGGCAGATCCAGGGGGGGGCCTAGGGGGCCCAGGCCCCCTAGACCACTGAGATTAATGATAGTATTTTGAAGAGAATATGCGGCGACGTGGGCCTGCGAATGCCGAAACATGCCTGGGCCCCCCCAGATGACCCGGTCTGGATCCACCACTGAAAATTTCTGATTTTGTCCGATAAACTCTAAAAAATTGTTATGATTTATATTATGCACTATAAGGCATTTCATTTTCAAGCATAATGTTTAAATATGGCTTATGAATGTTAACTTTTTTTCCTCTCAGGTGCAAAACCCAAGGTGAAACGCCTGAAGCCAGAAGCTGTGCCGAGTGTTTTCCCCTGGGTCAAGAGTGCGACAGCCTCCACGGTTGAACGAACTGCCAGAGCCAAGGCAAGGCAAGCCAAGGCACAGCAAGCCAAGGCGAGGGAAGCAAGCAAGCGACCGACAGGCGAACCGTCTTTGCCAGAAGAAGCCTCGTCCTTGCCAGAAGACGCCTCGTCCTTGCCAGAAGACGCCTCGTCTTTGCCAGAAGAAGCCTCGCAGCCCTTGCTTCCGGACATTGGGCTTGAAATTGATGTTGAAACTGAGCTGGAACAATCCGAAACCCATGAACAAATAGCTCATCCAGAAGACCCAGCAGTTATGACTGACACTGGATCTGACGCCATCAGCATGCCGCTCTTTACCGCTGATAAATTTTATCATGACCCTGAGGGCATGCATAGTTTTACTGGACTGGAGTGCTATGCGAAATTTCTCCTTGTGTTGGCAACCTTGGGACAGGCTGCCCATCACTTGACTTACATGTTTGGTCACGTTAAGGCCACCATCAATGTGGAAGATCGTTTTTTACTCGTGCTCATGAAACTCAGAAAGAACTATTCAAATTTTGAGCTAAGTCGTTTTTTTGGTGTTTCTGAGTCTGATGTCTACAATATATTTTGTACGTGGGTGAGATTCATGGCATTACAGTGGAAAGAATTTCCTTTGTGGGTTGCTCGTGATTTGGTGAAGTTTTATTCTCCCCAGGGTTTCAAGAGTAATTTTCCAAAGACCAGAGTTATTATTGATGGAACTGAATGCCCCGTAAAAAAGCCCAAGTTTCCAACAGCCCAGCAGTCTACCTTCAGCACCTACAAA
This sequence comes from Platynereis dumerilii, assembly GCA_026936325.1. Taxonomy (NCBI): domain Eukaryota; kingdom Metazoa; phylum Annelida; class Polychaeta; order Phyllodocida; family Nereididae; genus Platynereis; species Platynereis dumerilii. The sequence continues at coordinate 118,717,046 of JAPTHN010000001.1, forward strand.
AATAGAAATACCGTCAAGGTATTAGTTGGCATTTCTCCAGGGGGACTATGTACATATCTTTCAGATTCATACGGAGGTTCCACCAGCGATCGCCAAATAGTCGAACGATCATCTTTGCCCCAGATGTGTGATCCTTCAGACTCTATAATGTCGGACAAAGGCTTCAACGTTCAGGACATTTTCGTTCCGTTTGATGTGTCTGTGAATATCCCAACCTTCTTTTCCAAGAAGAATAGAATGACTGGTAAAACTGTTTTGTCAGACCGGAAGATTGCTTCAAAGCGAGTTCATGTTGAGCGCTTCATAGGTTTAGCGAAAACGTATAAAATATTAACGATGCCTATGAATACTTCAGAAACCTTGATGTCCTCTGATTTAATATTTGTATGTTTTATGCTGTGCAATTTTCGCTCAGGAATCATTCCTCCTAATTCTTAAATGAGCAACTCAACTTTGTACTGCAGTGGTCTCTTTGTTATAAGGCTCCCTATTAAAAGACCAGCTTGTCGTATACATGTGACTGCCTTCCTCCTGCACTAAGCGCATTTTGCAGCCTGATGAGTGATGAGAGAATGCATCACGAAGAAATAGATCCCCTGTATAGAGACTGCTTAATGACTGCAGAATGGGTTGCCTTATAACAGAATGACCATTGTATAATGAGTTGTAATTTCATAGCAACAAGATTGTAACTTTTTTCCCTTTCTTTTGCTTATGTTGTTTTGAAAGACCTTGAAAATAATTAAGAGGCCTACATTGATTTAGAATTTTGATGAGAATCACAGGGTTCTGGAATATATATCCCAAACCATATTTCATTTATTCAAGACCCTAATCAGCAAAGAAACAATGAATTAAAAAAAACATACTTTGATGAAGATGACAGGTTCTGGAATCTTAAATGCAAAGCCTTCGATAAAATCTGCCAATATGTATATATATGAAACGAGATCTGTTATGCCAAGTTTTGATGAGAATCACATGTTCAGGAGCTATGCTCTGTGAATCAATTTCATTACCCGATCAATTTACAGTAGTTCATTCAATGCAAAAGTCATGTAGACTTCCGTTAAAGTTCAGTTAATTTCACTTCTATCAAACGGAATCTAGAAGCTCATTGTGAGAGATCTACCGCCATGCTCATGCTTTTGTACTTCAAAATAGGCCTATATATATCAATTTTAAAGAAACTGTCCAGCAAAAAACAAACTTGTTTAAAATATCAGAACACTCAGTGGTAAATTCTTTATTTTTTACAATAATATGGGCCTTGTTGTAATGTAATACCCACTCTTGCAGTTCTTGCAGCTTCGAATTGTAAATATAAATGAAATGATCAGGAATTATTTCTAAAATGCAAAGTCAATAACTATTTGTAATATATATATATGCAATTACAAAATTTACAATAATTGTGCGAAATATCTCTTCAATTGAATCCCTCTTAGTACAGCTCATCAAATGAGAATTTACGTGTTTCTCTGTACAGGTGTTTTGCCAGCAAAGCTGGCTTGAAGTAACTCTCATAGAACACTGAAAGATTTTGTACCATTCTCGAAATAAATTCATCATTTCTCTCAATCACAATGACTTTGACGTCAATTAAAGTATAGACAACAAAGTGGCACTGTTGGCGTCCGCTACAAAACAGCTGGCCCTGCACTTGGTAAAAATAATCATGCGCCTCATCCAGTGAGAATTTCCCATCTTTTCCCTCTTTTAGATAAGGCACGGTGGCTTGATTGATGGCCATGTTGCGGCTGACATAAGGACATTTGACCTCTAAAACGATGTCGTCAGTCACAACTCGATCTGGGGTCGCTGCCAGATAGGGGTTTGTCTTAGAAACGAAGGTTCCACAGGATGTGGTTGGATTAGAGGATTGCTCCTCATAGGCCTTCACAGCCTGTCCTTCATAATTGAGACCATGTCTCAGTGAAGCGCTACTAACTTCGGCCCGAGTGAGGTAGCCCTGCGCCATTTTTGATTTGTCCGCCCTATCTGTTGCCTTGCATATGCGTCCAAAGGTGGAAGAGGTTAGCCGGATACTGCGTTCTGTTTTCCATTTCGAACTCCTGAACTGGTCCCGTGTTTGCACTTCGATTTCTCTCAGTTGCTCATCTGAGATATTTACGAGCCCCATGGTTTTTAGGAACCGTTGTTCGGGGTGGTCTTCGAGGTAATCATGATCCATCACTACACCATAAATGTTGGCAGGTGGTATAGTTTGCAAAAGGGGCATAGGGTGACTTCCAGCCGATTGATTAGTCGCCTCATAATTCAGGCACAGGTTTTTCACCAAAGCTGGGTAACCTTCTTGCTTGACCATGCTTTTCGGTCTGGGATCAAAATCGGACAGATTCTGGAGTTGACGAGATCCTTGATCAGTTGATCTGAGTTGCAAGGCTGAAGCCTTCAGGGGTGAGCCGCGGAACTGCTTACAGTGGTGAAAGGTTTGCAGTTTCTGGGTGCAAGTTTCCCTCGTCAGAAGTTGTTTTTTCTCCGAAAATGTCATCAAAGCGTGTAACACACATTTGACGTGTTTACAGTGTGCATCGGGGGCCGCACCTGTTGCACATTCGCACTGACACTCATTTATCACTCCATCCCTGGTCAAGACAATATCAACATCATAGGAGACAGACTTCTTCATCTCAGCAGCACATCTTCCCAACACAAAATACTGGTCATTTTCACATGCGGTGCGAACATAGAAAAGGAACCTTTCCTCGTACAAGTGTTTGTCTTTTTCCTCCAAACGTGCACTTAACGGGGAAAGAAATGCAGCAATGGCATTTGATGTCACTTTCGGGACCTGAAACGAATAATTAGCTATTCAGTCTTAATGTACCTAATTAGTGTTCTTAACTTATCAATTAATGGAGTAAATGAGAAACGTATGATCAACTTCAGGTTGGTAAAGTAGTTGTCCACATAAGAACCATTTTAAAAAGTCTAAATTAAAAAAAAATAATTATGAAATGAACTCAACTATTCGCGGTTATATCATATTTCATATACATATATATATATTACAAGCAAGGCAAGAAAAATTAATCAAATTAAATCAAGTTAAATGAAAGCTTCAATTTTTCGCAACACATCAATACAGATATTCTTTCATTTGTGTACTAATGTATGTCATATTATAAAGCGAAAATTGGATCAAGACACAGGACAGGAGGCACTTATTGAAATTTGAAAATAATAAATTTGTTATACACACCTGGTTTCGTATTTCACCAAACGGTCAATTAAAAGAATCAGCAACAATCCAAAGTCTTCAAAATTAACAAAATTCTCAAATAAAAACAAACATTATCCTTTATTTATTATAACCAAATCAAGCAGTTACAAATTGTGTTAATATTGCAGTTAATTGACAAATTTCACAATGAATTTTTCTGTTAGTTAGGATGGTTCTACTTCTTGTATTGGGGGCAATCTTCTTATTTTCATTATCATACTGAGTTCCATGCACATTATTAGCGAAAAAAAAAATTACCTCGTATTAATTGACGTATTTACAAATGATTTTTCTCTTATGCTACATTTTATAGAGTCATGTTTATATTTCCAGAATGTTCAGTAAAATACATTTTCAAAGAATGTGGTCGTAGCTTCTTGAGTTAGTCTCACAAGCTGATCTTGTGCTTCTTTACTCTGTTCACTGTACGTGTTAGGTCTACCGCCCAATGCCGCTCAGGGGTGCCAGAACAGGGGGGGGAGGGGGGATACTTGCCCCTCCTGCCCTAGTCCAAGGCAAGGTGTGCCCTTTTGATCTCGATTAAAAAAAAACATTATTTTACCTTGTTTTTGTAATTTTTGGCACAAATTAGTAATTATATATTCATGCAAAGTTATTATTAACGCTCTATTTAAATTTTGTCACGCGAAATTGGAGTGAATATGATATGCCATTTTTCGTCCAACTACCCCTGCCGCCAGCGTTTCCTTGCGACACCCCTGATGCCGCTTCATAGGAGTCTTAGGAGGTGCAGGTTCTTCCAAGTGTCGATAATTAGTTTATTGTGCACCCAAAATTTATGATCGATGCCACCGAAAATGTCACACATTGATAAAATCTCGGGGTGTCTGCCAATCCTCGAAAAGCCTTGAAAAGCTGGTTCTCGAGTTCCAGGCTTTTGGTGGAGACATTTTGATATTCAGAAAAGATTGGCCTCCATTTCGGGAAAATTCAGTCTGGAAAAGCCAGGAAAATTTGGGAATTTGGTATCATAAATGCTGCAGACACCCTCGTTCTGGTCTTCTTCGAAATTCTTAGGTGTCTCGTAACTTCTTGAGGACAAAAGAGTGTACATCTTCGAGGAAATATAGCTCGGTTGGCCGGATGTCCATTACTTTTGAACTGAAATATGCAATACATTTATTCCTAGTTAGTATCAACACAATTGCAACAGTAACTGAACTAGTATTTTTATTGTCAATATTGATGGATTTGAATTTTGCATTTGATTGTATTTTTTTCAAGTATACATGTGTGAATTAGATTTTTGTACATTTGAATTGTGATCATGTATTTCATGAAATCATGTATTTGAATTATATGAACATTAAACAGAACAGTGAACACGCGATTCATTTTGAAGAAACACAACTGATATTAATTACCTCGGTGTCTCCATTCACATCCCTGTAAATATTCCTGGGTGGAGTACTGATTGCATAAGCATTTGTGTCCATCAACTGCTCGGACGATGAGGTGTTCCTGTCATAAAATTCCAACCTGGAAAATAATTGGAGGTCTTTTTTTTAGCCAAGGCAGCTGTTGTATGAAATCAAAGCCACAGGTTGTTCATTATTATACGCTATATAGCACAAAATAATTGGTCGGAAGTCTATCTTTTTTAAAATTCATTTTTACAGAATTCTTGCTATATACAGTGATATATGTGCTGTACAAAAAAATTATTTTTTGGTGTCAAGTAAGTGGGGAACAAACCTTTTTTGCAATAATTACATTGCCAAGACCAAAAATAACTGGCTCGTTTGCGCCCTACATGCAAGGATACGGCTTAGGAATTTTGATAGGAGGGGGGGGGATCCAGCTAGGAGTAGCTGGCCTTTCCACAATCTGACTTGAAAGAGGGGGGGTCCGGACCCCTAGACCCCCCCCCCCCCGGATCCGCCCTGCCGAGACTTGTAAATAAAACACTTCTGTCTAAGTTGAGCTTAGACCTATGCCATAGTAGGCCTATATAGTTGATACTGATAGTCAGGTAAATAGCAATAGGCTTGAAGAAGCAGCAGGCAAACTATTTGGCTCTTCTGAGTTCTGTCACTTCTGATGGCATGCCATTTGACAGATCATCACTTCAATAGAAAATCAGAAATTGGGGTTTTTCATGTCAACAGGACATACATAAACTCAAACAGAGACAATGATTGACAGCTTGGAAGTTGCCTTGAACCCCAGTAATGGCAGTATCTTGAACTAAGAGGTAATGACAGCTAATGACAGAAGACATAAACTTTAATGATGATAAAGAAATGCTCCATTCAACCATTGTGATCACTCACCTTTTGACAAGATCTGCCTTCTTCCCACTCTTTCTGGCTCCCCTTTTGCCCAGCTCTGTCTTCAGTTGCTTCAGGGTTAGATTACCATACTTGGAATCCATGGTAGACCACTAAAACTACCCTTTATTTACTTCAAATACAGCAACTCCCAGGATGACAAGTCACAGCTCTGCTGCTCACGCTGCAACTGTCAACATTGGACCTGGTCGCGTACGGTGCTGCCACCATGCGGAGTTACTGGAACTAATCTCGAGCCTCCCATTGCTGCCCATTGTTTGCATAACAACGTCAGATAATTTATTTCATTGAGTTCACAAGGATGAACTCAATGGTGTGAACTCAATGGTTTTTCCATGGTGTTCACTCGCAATTGCGGGATATATTATAAAACCCCATAACAGTGTAGTTCACAGCTATGAACATCATAAGTGTCAGGTCTGCTCTGAATTAACACGAGTCCAAAGGACGAGTGTAAGTTCAGAAGTAGACCTGACACGATTGATGTTCATAGCTGTGAACTACACTGTTATGGGGTTTTATTTGTATCCAGCAATGATTTTATCAGTGGTTTTTACTCAATTATAATCTGATAACTTTCAAATTCTCCCAAGTTAGGAGCAGCTGTTTGTTGTGACGTCACCAGCAGCCCATTGTGGCGTCATGTCATAAACAATCACTGCCCATTGTTTCCATAACAACGTCATATAATCTATTTCATTGAGTTCACATGGATGCACTCAATGGTGTGAACTCAATGGTTTTCTCATGGTGTTCACTCGCAATTGCGGGTGATTGTCCTGTTCATATAGTGTTTTGCAGTTAAATGTTTGGTTTTCAGTAAATACATAAGTTTACTTTTTACGTTAATTTTCTTTCAGTTTTGATGTTTTTTTTTGGGCAGTCAAAGGGAAACTGTTGCTATGACAAAGTTGTTAGCTTATGGTTGCTATTTTTTTTTTCAGAATAAACCAAACACTGCGGTTAAAACCCTTACCAGACTGGGCTGTTCAAACAAAACAATCTCCCAGGACGATTGTGACGTCATCAGCATGTTCCTGAGGGACATAAACGGTCCCTCAGGCAGCTAGCTAGGGATGCCATAAATGTCCTTTCAGTCCAGTAAGGGTTAAACAAAAAATTGTTTGAATTTCATACAAAGTGTCTCCGAGTGTAATGTGACATCAGTTTTTACTTAACTCCCTTGTACTATTCAGTGCAATGCAACATGACAGGGGCACCCCATAAATACCAATTATCTGTTATGAAGCAGGTGCATGCCCGGCTGGCTTGCAGACTGTCAGCTAGTATTTTCACAGCTGGCGAAGTTGTCAGCTGGGACTGCTGGGAGTCATTTTTTGGCATTAAACCGATGAAATTTGCAGTCAGGTAATGAGAAAGCAGTTGAGGTGGCTGGCTGGGAAAAAGTTATTCATATTGGCTGGCAACATCACCAAAGTGACTTATCAACAGTCACACCATGTGGCACTGTGAGCACTCCTTGATGAATCGCTCATGGATTACGGGATTTACGGCCTATATCTGAGGAGTTCAAATATAACAGATGAATGCTGGAAAACAGGAAAATGTAAGCATTGAATAGTGCAGAAAAATATCATAATGCAAATGGAAGCCTAGCCTCAAAATTAGAAGGCAAGCGTGCTCTGCCACTTGGACTTATGACACTGCAAAGGGAAGAATATGGTATCAGTCTTTCAATATTGTGACCAAGCAGAGACTTGCATCATGACAGTAAAATACCTAACAAGGCTTCTCCTAAACTCAGGCCTTCATACCTTATGGGCCTTCTTGACCCAATTTAAGGTGACAAGCAAAACAAATTAGACAGAGGAACTAATTGGAACTAATTGAAACTAATTGGTTGGGCTAAGGTGAGGAGACAGGAAATTGATTTGTCACTTCCAGGCAGTTGTCTTGTTGCAACTGTAAACAACTTCATCAAAACATGTGTCTATAATTAGCCTACCTCGTAGAAAGAACTTAAGTTCTGAGACTGGAATCCACAATTTCCAAGGTCAACAAATACTACCCTTGTTGGTTTTACCTTTTGTTATAGGTTAAAACAAAAACTGTTTTGAGCAAATCACTCCCTAAAAGCTGGAGTGATTTCCTCAAATCACTGGATCTATAGAGCTCTTTGCAGATTGGAGGTCCACTTGAAAGACAACTATCTCTGGTGACATGTGGCTAAAAGAATTGCTACTTTTCCTTTTGTGGAAGAATTTTAGCCCATGTTTTCCATCAAGCTTGTTGTCCAGCTGGTCTACAACATGATGCTCAAGAAACAAAAACTGAAATTCAAATTCCATGAAGGTAACAGCTTTCGTTTAACTGTAATCTCACCACTTGTCAGTTTCCATTTCCTCCTTCTGAACTTCTGCCTCTCCTGGTCCTGTTATTTCATTTGCTAAATTCCTAAATTAATCAGACAGATCACAATTTAAGTTATAATGCAGCTCTTGTCCCTTTAAATCAAGCTCCAGTTTGATATTGGATGGAATCCTGAGCTCCTGAGTGCCTTGTTGATTTAATCATGTGTGTTATCTCACTTTGCATGATTAATTGAGGGATTCGGCTTCTGACAAATGCTGGGAAACAATGTCCCAAACTAAATTCAAAAGACACCAAATAAATTTACTTCAATTATAATGGTGAGGTCAAACAGAATACTGTCAGATGTTAGTTATTATCCGCTGCAATTGATTCTAAAAACAGCACTGCAGATATTGAATACAATGACATATTTTCTGTGTCAAGGCATTAACGCTGCATCATGCAAGGGTTGCATCAGTTAAATACAGCTCTGATACATTCGATGAAAAACATTTGTCAATTTAGAAATGTCAGTATCACCCATATAGAGAGCACTTTAAGTCAGTACATCTAAACCTAATGTGAACTGCCTCTGCGCACCTTCTGCTGTCATACCTTGTTAATATTCTGCCACACACTGCCATATTCTGCCATCTTGGTTAATTTTCCCCAGAAATTAATGAGCTCCATCAATACTTAACATCTGAGTTTTTCTGACACAAATAAGATCGATGTTATGCAATCAGACAAAATACAATTTATATAATATAGTTTCAATTCTTCATTCCATCATTATGTACAAATAACACGAATGTAACTTTATAGCAAATTACTATCCTGAATGAAGATCAGATGAAATCACAATCTGACGAGATTTGTGTCCTGGACAATCCATTACTATGACTCTTTACAGTCAGATGAGCATTGAGCAGCTTTCATAAATGACGAGGAAGGGTTTAAGAAAATACCTCTTCTTGCTCCCAGAACTGCAAACAGAGAGCTAACCTTCATTCTACTTGCTTATGTACTGAATGTATTTATATGTCATAAGAGTGTTAAGTTAGTTTGCAGAACTGACCAGTTAGTTTTATCTATGACAAATGGGTATATACAATGAGGCTGTCCGAGCAATGCACTTTAGCCTCAATTTGAACTCCATTCACCAGCCTGATGAGAAATGTGTCATGGGCCATCCAGTACCAGCCTTTTGAGAACTCTCTGCATTAAGTGGAGCACACCACATAAGGGATGAGAGGTGTCAAGCAAAGACCTCTTCCTGGGCTAAGCATTGCAAACAGAGCAGTTTATAAAGCAGTTTAGTAAGGAAAGTACATATTACCTCAATGCGACCTCGGTGTATCTTCACAAGCACATTTCAATATTATTGTAGTTTTACGTACCTTATTTGAAGAAGACCACAATCCAACCAAATGCCCACCTCATTATTGAATTGCACAGCCATATGACAGACAAGTTATCACAGGCTAAAAATGGGCTCTATCCAGACCTGATAAATTTGCCATCTGGGGACCAACATTGCCAGCAGTCTAGACCAGACAATGCAAATCACAATGCAATGCAAGTGATCCAAAATAAATAGCCCCCAACTATGCTTGGCATCGATACAACTTAATAAGGAAGGATATTTTTGAATGCATTTTCTAGTGGTCAATGACGTCAGCCAGGTTGAAATAGTCGAGTTGAGAGTGATCTTGTTGGCTTTGTCCTCAGGGCTGTCCCCAGATACTGATAAAGTGAGCGTGCATGACACAGGAGAAATAGTCTCCTTGCTCTCTGAAATCCCACCTGATAATCAAATGTTGGTCATCAGGCTTATCCCTTTGAGTGATGTTGGTACCACTTTTACATCGTACAATCATAGTCAGCTAACCATGTCAGACTCGTCGTCGGAGTTAACAACAATGGAGCTAGGTACATAATACTAAATACCCTGTTCTTTCAAAGTTAAATCCAATTTTCATGAATATAGCATGCTTTAATTTTGCTGTAATTTTTTTATGACTGTCTCCATTCCCCCCCCCCCCTCTAAACTTCTGCCTCTCCTGTTCAACTTATTTCATTTGCGAAATTCCTAAATTAATCCGACAAATCATGAGTTTAGTTTTAATGCTGTTCTGCACCTTTTAAATCATGCTCCAGTTCGATATTGGATGGAATCCTGAGTGCCTTGTTGATTTAATCATGTGTGTTATCTCCCTTTGCATGATAAATTGGGTGATTTGGCTTCTGACAAATGGGAAATCTTCATCTATGAAGCATTGTTTGTAGGCTTTTCTTCATGTACTCTTGAACATTTACCCTTCACATTCGCATTGTGAATTATCTGCAATTTTACGTAACTATATACATTTGAAAATATCACCGTGCCATGAAATGTCCACTTCAACATTGAATTTTAAAGCCGTATGACAAATTACTATAGCTTATATTATAGGTCTACAAGTCATCACAGCTAAAAATAGGTTCTATCCATTTTTAGGTAGTGCATTCAACCTTGGGTTATTGTAAAAATGCTCAAATGCATTATATTACCTTTTCAAACTGGAATGTATCCAAGCAACTTTTGTTGAATTTTGTTCTCAGCAGGCAAGACCAAGTAAGTGCTGGATTAGCATGTTGTCATCAATGACACCAAAATCTCATCACGTTGGTGAAAGGATTTGATCAGAAATAGGAGGCTAAAGTGCTTTCTCCAACAGCCCCACTGCATTTGACATACATAAGGGGAAAATTTGGGAAGTTAAATCAACAATTCTGTGTGTATTCAGCAGATTTAGTAGACTGACTGTCAGGAACAAGATATGAATTTTTGTTTTGTTCATTTGAGAGCTATGAAGTATCTGTTTTACTTTTTCCAAATATGAATATTACATATATGCCAAAGAAAATTAGCACCTTATTAAAATGTGTTGAATATGGAATATTTTTCAGTTTCTACACATTTTCAAAAAAACACAGCTCAGTCAATTTTGAGGCCAGCTATTCGAAACTTTGGGTATACATGTATCAATTCCTACAAGTATATATACATGCAAAATGAGTTAAAAGTTTATTAATATTGGAGATGGGAACCATTGGTTGATTTGACATGGAATGACCAAATAAATATCCATCTAATCTTAAATTAAGAGGCTTTCCCTGCCGGATTTCAATTTTACCATTCATGTGTTTGTTCGGTGTTTGCATTCAAAAATTATAATCCTTGATAGGTTAAATGATATTGATTGGAGCATACATCATAATGAAATTCAACATATTATAATATCAGTGGTGAGCAGATAGGATCATGCTCACATAGTATGGATACCAAAGCAAACTCAGATGTTATTTCAGAAAGCACACAACTAAAAAAGGTATTTTCTGTTTCTTCAAGTTTAGTTGTGAGACATAATTATTTTGCATGCATCAAACAGCTTCTGTCATTTATACTTTCTCCATTCACATTGTTCAGCATCATCAAAGCATGCATGATTCACAGAGGGATGCAATGGAATATGTGTGCTGATCTTTCAGGCTTACAAGAACTTTACAACTGAGAACTGAAATGTGTGATAGAAGTGAGTAGTATATATGGAAAGAATTGAGTAGCATGGAAAGAAGGTCAGAAGATATCAATGTAAAATTGGTGCAAAATTTACATATATATAATAAATGTAATATTCATATTTCGAAAATGTAAAACAGATACTTCCTAGCTCTAAAATCAAAGAGACAAAATGCCTATTTTATTCTTGACAGTCTACTGAATCTGTAGAATGCATGCAGAGTTGTTGAGATTAACTTCACATCATTGCCGATTGGCACATGGCAGATGCAGTAGGGCTGCTTGAGAAAGCACTTTAGCCTCCATTTTCTGGTCAACTCCTGTCACCAACCAGATGAGATTTGTGTCATGATCAATCCAGCACTTGCCAGGTCTTGCCTGATGAGAACTCATTGCCATCAGTGGAGCAGATGTAAATAAATGATGATGGGTGGTGTCAAGATGTCCAGCAAACTAATTTAGTTTTCATTTAATTATTCACACCAAGCTTTCTTCTTCTTTGATTTATTCACAAGTAATTTTTTTTTCATAAGTCTAAGCAAAATTCTACATGTTGCTTGAATACATTACAGAGTGAAAAGGGCATGCAATTGAGTATTTCTACTATAGAGTAGGTCGGGGCAAGAAGCCCGGGTTAGGTGAGAGGCCCCCCGGGGTTATATCTAAACTTACATTTTTGGTGTGTTTTCTTATTGATAGGATTGAAGCTACAGGCTTTTTAGATGATGTCACAAATTTTCAGGACAAAGAGTACCAAACCATAGTAGAAATTAAAGAAACAAAAAAATATGCATTTTGGTTTTTGTAACTTTGAGTAATTCCTTGAAAGGGGTTGTCGGAAATAACTTTGGAAATATTTAAAAGTATAATGGATATCTGCATTGCTTCATTTTATGACTATCATATAAATATGATTTGTATCATGTTTTTTGCATTTTGCTTCAAAATATAGAGTTCAAATGAAAATATGTGTGTTTGGGGCGAGAGGCCCCACAATGGTATAGGGCATGAGGCCCCCTTCACTGGGGCCTCGAAGTTGCTTCAGGAACCACTTAATAATGTGTACTTTACCTTAAATCTTGATAGAATAGCTAATTAAAATAGAAAAAATTGGCTGAAATCGAAAAAGGGCAAAAAAAATAAATAAATAAAAGTATGAACAGAAAAATTCTGAAATTCAGAAAAAGTAAATAGAATGCCTTAAAAATGATAGAACCCCAAGAAATAACATTCAAGCTGAATGTGCTCGCAAAAAAAATTGCCATAGGATTATAATAGTGGGGGAATGCGCTTGCAAAACAAAATAGCCATAGGATTATAATAGGGGGGTTCTTGCCCGATGGGTGGGGTAAGAAGGCCATTTGCAATTTTTGTTACAAAATGACTGTACCGTAAAACGGGGTTACTTTGGCCGTTTCGGAGCACCAAATTTGTGTTTTGAGAAAAACTATTTGTTGAATATTAACAGTTTTGTTCCATGACACAGCCCAGTACATGGAGGTTTTCATCCGTCAAAAAGCTTTCCAAAATCTATGATGGTTCTATGTTTTATTACATAATTAAGGGGTTGGCCAAAGTAACCCCAGAGTTGGGGTAACTTTGGCCACCTTAGATTTTGAGCATGTAATACCATGAACCACAGCAGAATTTAATTAGTAATGTTTTTTTTTGGCCACCCAATAAGCCGAGGAATGTATTTTTGTAATCTAAAATGAGTTGTGACTCATTTGCAGATTTCTGAACAAAAATTAAGTATTGATCTGTGTACCAAACTCTGTGTACTACTGCCTCCTAATTCAGAATGACATAGTGTGAACATACCCTAGTTCTTAGGCCACAAGCATATAAGGTATGCTAACAGTCATAAATGTGTCATTTAAAAAAAAAATGTATCAATCATATGACATTTAACATTTCTATTCTAACTTTCAATTTTTTGCATAATTCACCGATGTAACATTATGTTGACGAACACCATAAAAAATAATCCAAGATGAAATAACTTTGTCCAATGCTATTGGGGATGAAATCATATGTCTACGCTGGTTCACAGCTTCCCCAGCAGCCAGTACATCATCGCTATGTTATGCTTGTGAAATGACACAAATTGCAATTATTGCATTGGACAATTTATGGTATTTTTATAGCATTTATGGCAGTCAACATAATTTTCAGGGTTATACACCTGTTTGTCAAATCAAGGTTTATACCTCCTTGACTGCTATTAACTATAAATTGTTCCAACTCTTGTCAATTGCCATTTCCAGGGGTGGCCAAAGTAACCCCAACACTGACTTGGAGATTTGGGGTAACATTGGCCATAGCCCTAAAGTTTAAACTCACTAAACTACATAACATATAGACAAATCCTTTGTAGTTTGAAACTTTGATATATTATCTTTAAAAATTGTCCACAATTTTCAATGCGTGAGCTTTCTCTTGACCCACCCCGAACAAAGTAGACACTTCCCTGCAAAATCACACTTTTTTGTAAATCTTCTTTTCCCCAGAATGGTCTTCACAAAAAGCACTGGTATCATGATATTAAAATAAAATTAATATACATAAAAAGTAGACAAGTAACTCTAGCAGACGCAAAAAGAAATTTCCTGGTATCTATATTGGTTTGAGAGATACAGGATACTGAATCTTTTTCTCATATAGCGGCCGAAGTAGTACAGAACGGCCAAAGTGACCCCGTTTTACGGTACCTCCTTTATTAAAATTGGTAGACATTTGTTTCACTAGTTATAAGTAGAGTCAAGTGATGCCTTCCTGACAGCATAAGCATTCAAATAATTGATAATAAAAAGTAGGTCAAATCACACCTCGAAGTTAAGGGGGGCTGCATGTCCCGCGCTACTCTACCCAGATTGCCAGTCAACCAGGCGACAGACAACCAGGCGACATCACTACCAACTGGCCGACAACCATCCAGGCGACACACCACTACCAGCCAGGCGACACGTTTTGACCAGCCAGGCGACAACAAGTACCAACCAGGTGACAGGTATTAATATGACATACCAACTAGGTGACATACATTCCCGATTCCAGGCGACAGAATTCAAAACCTTAATTTCAGCTGATCCACATGACAAAAATCAGCAGACTTGATGCATCCCATTATCGCTCAAACGGACGGACGTTTATGCCACCTTGTGGATAGCCCAGGAGCCCTTTACATTTTAGAAACCAATCAAATATGGGTCAAACTTTATTGTCAATAGCAATAACCTTAAAATTTTGCATAAATGCAGCTTTTTATTAGCCATTTATCATTGCAAACAACAATTATCAGGACAAAGAGCTCAACTATTTCTGCCCCCTCTGGTGTGAAATTCCCAAAGCATCCTTCCACTGTAAACATCCTGTCTCATGGCTGGACTTGTCTCCCAGTCAATTTAAAGTGTTTGTCACCCAGTAAAACTGTTTGTCACTCAGAAAAAAGTGGTTGTCACCTGGTATTAAAGCATGTCGCCTGGATAGAAGTGTTTGTCGCCTGGATGGAAGTGCTGTGTCGCCTGGATGGAAGTGTCTGTCGCCTGGATGGAAGTGATAAGTGTTTTGAAAATTTTGTGTAGCCTAGTTGGTAGTGGCATGGTGTCGCCTGGTTGTCTGTCGCCTGGTTGACCACACACCCTCTACCCAAGGTCGAATGCACCTCCTAAAATAAACAAACAGAGATAATATTATACAGTGTGTACAAAAGAAGTTACTTCGACAAAAGAAAACCTATAAACACGCTCATCAATCAGATATCCACCGCATATTTTTTGTCAATATTGTATACAAAGCATACAATCTTACTTTGTGAACACAACTCATCAATCATTTTACAAACCAAAAAGTTCATTAATATTATCTACAATGCATACTAATTTATCATTTTTATGGCATATGGATCCAAAGTAAATAAAAATAAACATCTACTATATAACTTTTGTTAATACTGTATACAATATATTTACTTTTTTCACAAAGCGTATGGGGGAGAGTCCACTGGATCGGACCAGGGCCTTGATCATTCCACTGTTTTGATTATGAAATTAACATCAAGCCTATTGACACTTGCCCTATCTGGAGTCATTCTTTTCACTAATTTAGAAATGGTCATGGACAATTTACTTGTTAATAAAATTTCAGTGCAAACATAGTTCTGCTGAGTGCTGACCACAAAGGGAGCTGCCCCTCTGTCCTAAGTGCCAGTTTGTCGACTTGCATTTCATCAGTTGGCAGCCTCAAAGCACAACACTGCCTGTCTAAACATCACACTGATGTTATAGTCAGTTCACCTACCTGATAAGATTTGTGTCCTGGGCCATCTAGCACTTGCCTGACGAGAATCCTTTGCAGTTAGTGAAGCAGACTTCATAAGTGA
The DNA here is from genome assembly GCA_026936325.1 of Platynereis dumerilii. Lineage (NCBI taxonomy): Eukaryota > Metazoa > Annelida > Polychaeta > Phyllodocida > Nereididae > Platynereis > Platynereis dumerilii. The sequence continues at coordinate 118,732,864 of JAPTHN010000001.1, forward strand.
TGAGGAGTGGTGTCAAGCAAAGACCTCCTCTTGGACAGCATTGTAATATTTACATTTATGTCTGTATTTCCCTTTCAGTATGTGCCTGACACTCCAGAGTCATCCAAGAGTGACCTTCGTCAGCTGGTGGAGGACTCGAACAAGGATGACCGCCAGAGGTCCACTATGCCCATAGCCTCCTTTAATTACATCAACTCCATTATAGGGTCTGGCATCATAGGTATGCAGCAATCATGAATTTAAAAATAGCCACTGTTCCCTCAACCTCTGTATTGCAATTGGCAGCAATGATAATATGTAAATGGCACTGCCATGAAAGTCGCGCAGCATTGTCATAGAACTACCGCATTATCTTCAACTTTCCATGCAGAGGGCCAATTTATCTTTTTAAAGGGCAGGGCAAATGGGCAGATAGAATAGATAGATAAGATAAGATCTATAGATAAGATTAGATAGATAGATCGATAGATAGATAAATAGATAGCTAAATAGATAGATAAATAGATAGATAGACAGATTGCACTGACAGCTGTGTAATTCAAATCTGTGTTAAATTTGGATCTGTTATGTAATATTGTTGATGTTACATAACTGAGATAAATAAAACCATAGCTATTTAGAGATGACGGTTTACTATTAGACTGTTACATAATTTGTTGATAGTTAATGACGATTATGTAACCTTAAGTGTTGTTATGATTTCTTACTTGGTGAGCCATTTAAGTCATTTACTTTTGTGTTGACTTTTAATTTTCAGTCACTTCTTACAATCAGGGGTATGGAAATAATTATTTCCAATGTTGATACACAATATTACACATGTTGAATTAAATCCTTAAAATATGTCATTGGAGGTTGTTATACGACAAGACTGAAATTTTAAAGCTATTTTAGAAGATATTGGAGGTATTTTAATTATTTACCAAATTAAACTCTGACTAAACTACTAGCTCCACTTTTATGGCAACTACAGGCACTTCCTGTTCAGGCAGTCACTGTAGACAGGAGCACCACGCAGAATGAGCTGTCCTTGTGCTAAGTGAGCTTCACTCATGGCTGCCTTTGGCAGCCATGAGCTGCGCTCATATAAATATTTCATATTTTCCAGGGATTCCATTTGCTCTGAAAGAAGCTGGGTTTGGTCTGGGTATCATTCTAGCCATTGCCATTGCCATGATAACAGGTTGGTTTTGTCTGTTTTTTTATTAAGTCATAATGGGAGACTTCTCAGTGGTTGGTGGTGGCGCTACTGTACTAGAGAGTCACTGTGACGTCACCATTGTCACAATGTTGATGTCACAACAGCAACAATGACACAATTGATGACATCACCATTGTTTACTCACTATCTAATGGTTACCCCTGATGCATTGAAGTCCCCCATTAGACAGATTTTCAGACATGATAATGGTATTCCAGTCGGGTTACGTGCCACAATTAGTTTTAATGAAATTCCCTTTATATGACCAGACACCAGTAATTTCATCCAAAGTGACATGATAATTGAAAAAAACTCACATGCAATAGGAGTCCGTTGGTATATTTTCAATCAGACATTTTAATTTTTTCATGTCACAGAATAAACACACATTGTGACTTTGATTGAAACTAGCATAATTCAGAGCAAATTATAATTAACCAATATCTCATTACAGTTGTGAGTGAGTGAGTGAGTGAGTGAGTGAGTGAGTGAGTGAGTGAGTGAGTGAGTGAGTGAGTGAGTGAGTGAGTGAGTGAGTGAGTGAGTTTGTGTTTTACGCCCCATCAGCACCGGTGTGGGCTATTTAGAGTCAACATTGGTTTAGTAGATTATCTTCAATCTAATTTCTCATAACTTGTTAAAGTAGTCAGTCTCCCTGAGGAACTGTATTAGACTTGATGCTGAATTTTCTAGGAACCAATGTTTAAGGTTATCCATTACAGTTGTGTCCCAGAATGTTCCATGAAATCAGGCTAGTGATAAGTAAAATAATTCAGAAATTCAGCTTTCCATGGCAAGAATAAATGGCCAAACACTGTGCTCATCAGAACAGATATTATAGCATAATACACGGAAAAAGACCAGCTTTGAAGTGTGACTTCTTGGTATTATTTCAATTTCTTTATTGATAAAATTATAATATATACAAATTCTTTACAGTTAAAAAATATACAAACAGATCACACCAAAGAGACAAGATGTCTGAAAGACATATGTTGCCTTTGTTCAACAAGACATATTAAATTGAAACATTGATAATTTTTGATAACTATTAACGAAAACAACATTTTTTGTGGAATGGTAACAAGAAGTTTGAAATAAAGAATAATATGTAGTATTGTCTTTTCGAATCATTCATGAAATAGAAATAGTAATAGTTATATAGTTATATAAAACAATCAAATTATGTCAATTCTTAAGTAATTAAGTGTAATTTAATAATTCTCTTAAAAGTAGTTATACAATTATTGTTTCCTACAATTGGTATATAATCATTCCAAAGTTTTATACCAATGTATTTAATACTTTTTTGGCTGATGGTAATCGCATTGTAGGTAAATGGTAATTTTGACTTCTTCTATAGTGTTATGACTGTGAACAGAAAAATTTTGTATAAACATGTTATCTAAACAGTTTGGAAGTAGGTTATGATCAGGGTTGGGTTCAAATACAGATAAAAGTATTTAAATACAAATACAAATACTTTCAATCTTTCTAAATACAAATACAATTACAAATACAGTTGAGCTCAAAAGTATTTAAATACAAATACAAATACTTTCAATTCTTTCAAATACAAATACAAATAAAAAATACTCAATTTTGAAAGTATTTAAATACAAATACAAATATATTTGCAAATATATTTGAAAATACTTTCAATAATTCCGTCTTATAACTCAAACTTGTCTTTTTGAATTGTTTCCAATCTTACTCCAGCTAATGTTCATGAATAACAAAAACTATTATGGGCCTATATGTTATATATAAGCAGTTTTAACAAGCAATAATAATAGCTTAATTTTTTAGAATATTATTATCAAGTTCCTTCATTAAAATCTGTTCAAATCGGGACATTTTGGGTCATTTACTTACCCGGTCATAAATTGAAGAGTGGCATATTATGATTTTTAACATGCAAAAATATTTATTTATCTTACTTTTAATTGATTATATATGATATTCTGATTAAATTTTATCTATGACTATTTCAGAAATAAACCCCGAATTCCAGATGAAATACAAAATTTTCACTGATTCACAATAACTTCCTACATTATAATTCAAAGGACTTACTATATGTCAACTTGGCAAGTGAAATGCCTAAATTAGTATGTATTTAATAAGATATTTTCAACAAAACAGAGGGTGAAATGCTCCACAACAGCAACATTGTCTGTGATTGGCTATGGGAAGGTGCACTGGTGAATACTGCTCTGTGATTGGTCGAGACAGAAGGTTCTTTTGGGTCAATTTTGTAAGGGTTCTTTTGGGGATAGAATAATCATGTTAGATTCATTAAAATGTCGTGTTTGTGTTTAATATGACACATTTGTTTCATTACAAAATCTGTTTTCAGTGCCAGGAATTCGTTGAATGCTTGACTAGGACAATTTATAAAAAATAAAGCACAATCAAAAAATTAATATAAAATAGAAAATAGTCCTCTGATTAAATGATGATGTAAACATTATAAATTCAAAATAATATGAACTTTATATAACTGCTAGATAAGTATGATTAATGCCCACACAATAGTATACCCCTATATAATTGCAATGCACCATTGCTCACAATAGACAATGCAGTGCCTGTGTTTGAATGCAATTAAGACAATAGCCAGTGTCAGAATAGCAGTCAACATTCGAAATGGGTGATAGTTATTTATGTCTTTTAAACTATTAGACAATAAAAAAATTGACATTTACCTGTAACTATTAGATAAATGCAACATTTTTTTGTCAAAGAAAATATATTTAGTATATAGGTAAGTGAGATGTATACACAATTACTACCACAGGTAAATGTGTATCAAATTAATTAAAGAAAATCTATCTTTTTTTTTAAACTTAATATGCAAACAATTATAATTCATGATTTCTCATGCAGGGTGTATTTCACTTGTATCTTGTGTTATATTTTCTTAAATTTGGAAGTTTGGATAGGACAGAAGCTGAGTTGTATTTCACTTGTGCAGTCCATTGGATTCTTGAGCTGTTGTTAACTTATTCAAATCTAACAACACAGAGACAGTGATGATCTCTATACATGTATATTTGTGTATAGACCACAGACTAAGCACTTCAGGGGAAACCCAAATGATAATCATTAAAATACAACTGTTTCAAAAATAAGATCTAAACTAAATATATTATAATAATCCAAAATTTCTAAATGATTGTATAAAGACAGACACAATAGTTATATCCAGTTTTGAAGTTAAGGAACTCATACTTTGCTTTTTTTTTGTCAATTAAGAGACCATGTATTTGAAAAAAGTATTTGTAAATACCAAATACTTTGATGCAAATACAAATACAAATACAAATACTTTTGAAATCAGCCAAAAGTATTTAAATACAAATACAAATACTTTGCAAAGTATTTAAATAGAAATACAAATACTTTGAAATTTCCGAAAAAGTATTTAAATACAAATACAAATACAGTATTTACAAATACAAATACTAATATATTTGTATTTGAACCCAACCCTGGTTATGATTGAATTTATACATAAATAAAAGTGTATGGTAAGTATATAATTTGGAAATTGAAAGTATAGCTAATTGTTTAAAAAGATCTACTGTATGTGCTAGGTAATGTGAATTACTGGACACGGTACAATATTCGCGTTATGATTACAACATGATTACAATATTCGCGTTATGTACAAAGTAACAGAGTAATAGTCAATCTAATCAGCTGGTAATGATTGGTGGCAGGTCACCATGAAGAGCCAAGATCAGGAGATGTGGTTTAGAATTGGGGCTGCATAAAATCATTATGAATTTCAGATTATTCATTGGTGCTACTCATTCATGGAGGAGAACTATCTAAAACAAACACATACCAAGTGAGTAAGCTATAGATCTAACTTTAGTTTAGTATTTTTTGCAAACGCCAAACACTAACATTTTCAGCATCATTGATGAATTAATTTCTTTGTAGATATTTACTAATGCATTTCGGCCATTTCATAAATGCTTAGAAACCATCAGTCAATTTGTGTAGGGACTATTTGAATGACAATTCTGTTTTCAGGGTGTGATGAGAGCAGCATTTGGACGACCAGGGTTCATCATTCTCACCATCATGCAGTTCACACATCCACTCATATGTAGGTTTCGGTTGCGAAAAATCAACTCTAAGGCGCTGCACTCTTAACACAAAAGGTTCTTGATGGGATATATAAAGAACTCACCGCCACAAAATTTTTTTAGCCGATGCCCAGGCCCTTAGCAATACAAGATATGTGAAGTAACTTACTTGCCATAGGCGGATATATGTTCACCACCAATAGTCCACCAGGTGGATTTGTCAATGGAAATAAGGAAACATGTGTGAAGACACATCATCAAAGTTTGTGCACTTTTGGGGAAACCCAGGGTTAAATGTAAAAATGTTGGGGAAATGTGTGACCTTGCTGCAGCTGAGATTCCCAGAAAAGGCCACAACTACATTGTGGCTCTTTTCATGGAGTAGAGGAGATCTTTTAGAGCTGCCAATAGCACAGATCATCTGTCAGATGGTTAAATAAATATAATAGACAGACAGAAGATCTGTAGACAGGTATAGGTAGAAAGGCTATGAAAGAGATTAGACATGAAGGAACTTGCAGCATTGAATTGAAGCTGTGAATAGAATTCTCATCAACTCCTCAACAAATCTCTTTTAAAAATCCCATTATCTAGCAAAACAAATTATAACTAATATCGGCTATATTTTTTTCCGAAAAAAATGTTCTTGTTTAAGGGTTCAACTGAATTGAAAAGGTTAAATACTGGTGGGAAGGCACTATGATGGAACTCAAAGCACCCATCTTGAGAGAAAGGGGTTCCATTGTGGGAGTTCAGTGCTGCTGGATTATCTAAGCTTTGGTTTTGTTTCCTTTTGGAACCTTTTTAAAAGTTGAATAATGAACCTTTTAGGTTTCCTTGTCTATACCGGGCCGGCTTGTAGTACCTTTAAAGGATCCAATAAAACCTTTTTCTTAAGAGTGTAGAGCTTACAAATGACATCAATTGCATAAATCAATTTTTGTTTCTAAATTCATTTCTAAAATGAGGATGAATTTTTATGTTTCAGCCATGACAAGCTTCAATGTTATAATTGGTGACACAGTCACAAAAATTGTGAGTTGGATAGGAGGACGTAAGTCAATTTCTAAGTAAATACTGTACATTCATTGATTCAACTTATTTCATCATCTATCACCACTACTCACTACTGAGTATTTTTTGCTTCTTAATAATCCAGCAAAGATAGCAGCTAGTGTTTTGGGAAAGAGGGAATTTGTGATCATAATGCTGACCCTCTTGGTGACCTTGCCCTTGTCTCTGTACAAGAACATAACCAAGCTCAGCAAGGTAAGACTTACAAGCATGATTTTACAACTTATTCACTAAACTGGTCATTTTAATATGATCTTAAATAGGCACAGATTGATCTTTGGCCACCCTTGACAGTATTATAGGCCTCTCACTCTTTTTAATTTATAAATCAAGAAACAATAGCGGGTGGTATGACCTAACTATTGAAAAAGGACTAGTTTATGTTCAGAATAAGAGACTTAATTAGGCCTATGGGTTAAAATAAAATATGCTCATAAAATATCTTTATTTCAGGCGTCTTTTCTCTCAATCATTTTCATAGTTTTCACCATAGCTGTCATGATTTTCAAAGGTGTCACAATGCACGTGTAAGTAGATCTTCAATCAATTTAATCACAAGATGCTACTGATTCAGAGCAATTAAAATCATGAGACCAGCAACTAAAATTCATAAATTCATTTCCAGCCCTCAAACACCAGATGCCTGGCAGTTTAGCAACACAGGAATAACCAAAGCAATAGGAACTAGATTTCATATCGCAAAGCAGAATGAAAGGAGGTGTCCCTTCAACTTGGATGGCACTTCTTGTCTTTATGCTCCATCCTCTGGCTGCGAGGGTGTTTATAAATACTCATGAATACAGCAAAAACATCCTGGACATGAAATGGTGCCTACAATAGCCAATTGTTTCCATAATCTTTCATATATCTTAAGTGACATAAAGCATTTTGTGTCATAATTGATATTTTTGCTTCCAGTGTCAAATCAGCTATCTGTGCATAACAAATTAATATTTGAAAGTTGCCTTGTTGCTCTAGAAATTTGGAAAAAGTGAGAGACTTGGAGAGATGTTCACTTTTAAAGGGGGGGGGAAGGATTAGATTCAGATTACCATCTTGATGGCTCTCTCTCCTTTTATAGTCGCAGTTGGGTCTTTTAAGATATAAGATATAATATCCTCTTAAACATGGGATTATATATACCAGAGAGAATATAGTTAAAGAATTAAAGTCCAACTACAATACATAACTTCTGTAATGAAAGTGCTAATTCAGCAATTGGCACTTCAGCAAAATTTTCTCTGGGTGGTAACTGGCATCAGAGTATATAATTGGCTAAATTACAAACCAAAGGGCAGTTATTGAAAAGATAACATTTGAAGTTCAATTAATTTCATGTAATCATGTCTTGCAGGATGTTGTAATGAATAGACTACAGGGAGTGTCATTCAATGATAATAGGTTAAATGCAATCAATAAAGACACCTTCAGTTGGATGACATTCTAGATTACAGTCCACATTTACAGTGCATTATTTTCATTAGTAGGCCTAATTGGCCAAAAACCTAAAAGTTAAAAAGAAATTTTAAAATAGTCCTTTTTTATTTTGAATGCTGTTTCAACTTGCCACATTGTCAAAGTCAAATAAAATAAAATATTACTGTACCTCCAAGAGCCAATCATTGACCAGCTAGCATGAACTAGGCTAGGGCCTGTATTAATTAAACAAGCTCCAATTTAAAAAGTTCACAATTCTTCAATACACAACTTAAACTACTACAAAGACACTGTAACTAGTGTCAGACCAACCAAATTGCCCTAATTGAACTGGAAATCGTTCAAGCTTTCTAAAATGGGGTCTGCCATTTCTGTAGGCCTGATAGTTTTGTAACTGCAGTGACAGTCTGGTCAGTTTGAATGGTCAAAGGCCAATTAGATCGTCCCGCGATCGCGTCCCGCGATCAGGTCCCGCAATTTAGGTAGTCCTTAACAGCGCGAGATTCAATGCAAAAATGAACCTGAAGAGTCCTTTTTGTGGAAATTTCCAAGCAAGATTACTAAAGCTAAGAAGCAGGGACGACATCGTGAGTACCCACATGTGACATTTAATTAGATAAACAGCCAATGCCGACAGTTTTTTGAGGTTAAATGAACCCAGGAAAGCCAAAAACTGACCCAAAGTTTTGATCCTGTCAGTCCAGCATTTTGTCAACTCATACGATTACAAGGTGGAGGTGGGACACCTCCACAATAATGGCATTTGGTGAGTTGATGCAATGGCATGAGAAGAATATTTAATTTTAATTCAAATAATATTCGAAATATCTGAAATTGCAGTGTTTAACTTACATGTAATCGGTTTGTTATCAGAAATGGAAAGTAACAAAAACCATAGAGAGATGGATTTTTTATTGCAAATGGAGTCAAATAGACTACATTTAGCCAACAGCCCTCTTGTAATAATATGAATTTGTAATCAAGTTTGTAGTACATAAGAGATGATTCAGTTTTATCACCAGAAAGCCACATTTCCCGAAAAACTGCTTTACTGCATTCCATTTCTATGTTTTCTGTCTCATTATGCCATCTCAATCACATGTACTGCTTCCATTATTATAGTATTTCATCTATCTGGCATATCCATTAGCATATAGATTTTTACAATTTCTCGGATGCGCGAGTTAGTGCGAAAGCCCCCCCCCTCTCAAAAGACCGCTTGCCCCCCTCCAGAAAAACCCTGATTACGTGCCTGGAATGCACTATTGCCTGGTTGACTAACCTTTATTATACCCATGAATATCACATACCGGTATCTTATATTTCATGATTGCTGAGTAATACTAGACAAAGGAAATTTCTAAGCAGTTCTTGATTTTTAAAAAAAACCAGCGTTTTTGCAATCAAATGGTTTGTCATACACAGACTCATACACAGGAGTAATTCAAGAAAAAGGGATGGTCACAAAATATGTTATATAATGTCAATAATGTTTGCAGCCTACATGTGTCACCACAACTCGTTCCTGATCTACAACTCCCTGCAAGAACCCACAGAGAAGAGGTGGGGAATGGTCACCCATGTCAGCGTCCTTGTTGCCATGATGTGCACCTTGGTCCTTGGCATAACTGGATATGCCACCTTCACAGGATACACCCAAGGTCAGTTTTGCTGCAGTCGATTGTACTGATATTTCTTTCAAGAAACTGGTTGGTATGCCATTGCATGGTGCACACTTCCAAAAATTGAGAAATATTGGAACATCAGCACTAAGATAATCTTCTTTCAAGAAACTGATTGGCATGCCGTTGTATGGTGCACACTTCCAAAAATTTAGAAATATAGGAACATTGGCACTAATATAATCTTCTTTCAAGAAACTAGTTGGCATGCCATTGCATGGTGCACACTTCCAAAAATTGCTCGAAATATAGGAACATCGGCACTAATATAATCTTCTTTCAAGAAACTAGTTGGCATGCCATTGCATGGTGCACACTTCCAAAAATTTAGAAATATAGGAACATTGGCACTAATATAATCTTCTTTCAAGAACTGGTTGGCATGCCATTGCATGGTGCACACTTCCAAAAATTGAGAAATATTGGAACATCAGCACTAAGATATTCTTCTTTCAGTTCTTTCAAGAAACTAGTTGGCATGCCATTGCATGGTGCACACTTCCAAAAATGTAGAAATATAGGGACATTGGCACTAATATAATCTTCTTTCAAGAAACTAGTTGGCATGCCATTGCATGGTGCACACTTCCAAAAATTTAGAAATATAGGAACATTGGCACTAATATAATCTTCTTTCAAGAACTGGTTGGCATGCCATTGCATGGTGCACACTTGCAATAATTGCTAGAAATATAGGAACATCGGCACTAATATAATCTTCTTTCAAGAAACTGGTTGGCATGCCACTTGCAATAATTGCTACTCTGTCAACTTGCTAGAAATATAGGAACATCGGCACTAATATAACCTTCTTTCAAGAAACTGGTTGGCATGCCATTGCATGGTGCCCACTTGCAATAAATACTAGAAATATGGGAACATCTTCACTAATCTCATGTAGAGTGCTTCCAAAGGGGGAGGGGTGTTAAAATGACAGTTGAAGCAAATGATCATTGAGCTCAGACAACATTTTTAATGACCAATCTGGACATATTTCAACTTGAGTAACTAGGTTTTACATCCCTGTTAGTGAAATTGCTTCTAGTTGACTCAACATTTTTTTATGGTAATTGATGGTAATTGGACACCATCAGAGCTGGCCATAATGCACAATTGCAAATTAAACATTCTACTGCTGGAGTAATTACCAATCAATATTAATATATATGTTTGTCAATGTTGTCCTTTTGATGACCTAACTGTACCCAAGATATCTAAAATGAAGACAATTGAATATATAAGTGTGGCAAAAAGCATATTGTAGACACATTAAGCTTGAACAATTTATGGGAATTCTGGAAGATACAGGCCTACAGCTGCAAAATCAATGAATTAATATTGCCTACCACACAAGGTCAGAGTGTATTCCCTTTTGGGCCAATCATTAAAAAAACTTGTTATTGCTGATGCTTCATTTTATATATTCGGGTCAGTTTAACTATAAATGCAGGATTAAAAACCCTTACTCTGTTCAGGCCCTAACATGCCTATGACTACATGCTTTATCCTAAGTTTGAAATTGAATGCATTTGTTTTTGGTTAAATTGTTGTTTAATCAACGAGTAAATGATAATTACACTTTATATTAAAGTTCTATTTTGGGACATTTTCAGGGAATTTTCACTTCTCGATGTCTATAGTCTATTTTCCCTCTTGCGTTTAAAAACACAAAGATTACCATCTCTCAGTAGCAAAACTACATCAGGACTCAAGGTCTGACAGCATATGAAACTCCTTGTGAAACTCCTAATAATTGTTTTAATTGTGTGTTGCAGGGAATATTCTTGAGAACTACTGTCACTTTGATGCAATCGTCAATGTCTCCAGATTCGTGTATGCTGTAAATATTCTGCTGACAATCCCACTGGAGTGCCTTGTCTGCAGAGAGGTAAGTACATACATAAATAGGCCTGTCAAGACCAAGGAGAACTTTGCTGTAAACTCATGGCAAAGGATAGAAATGACAAAATGCAACCTATGACCTTAGAGCAATCTCATCTAAGTATTGAAAATACAATTGATGCATTGATATGATTCCAAAGGATTCCAGCGTCATTTCATGATATCCTTACTTTTCTCCGTCCAGGTGGTGGAGAATGCACTTTTCCCAGGGCAAGAACAAATTCCTCTATGGCGCCATGTGGTACTTACTGGGGTGATAATGGTGATGACTGTTCTTGTCTCCATGACAACAGATTGTCTTGGAATTGTCCTTGAACTCAATGTAAGTATGGACTGACACAGGTAAAAAGGACTGGGGTTGAAGCACGGGATTGGTAGAGTCATTCCCCACGATGAGTTGCATGGGATTTAACGAAACTGGTCCTCTAGTTGTTTATCCACTCATCAAGAATAATGCCACTAAGCTACAAATATAACCAGAACCACAAGCGGCTTCAACGCTCGTCTGTTAATGTGAAATCTATCCATGTGTCCCTGATTACCACCCACAGGCCAATAACTCGATCTCTAATTTGAATCAAATTCAACAATGGCGTTCATTTGATAGTGGTCGATTTAGCAGCCATCTTGAATTTCTCAACCTGTTGCCGATTCCATACCCACCCTCCCACAGGCCAATACCTGTACCAAATTTCATAACACTAAGCAAAATACTAAGGTCACAGTCAGCAGTTCAAGAACGGCAACCATTTTGTAGTGTCCATTTTGGCAGCCATCTTGGATTTTTCAACATGTTCCCGATCCATACTCACTGGCAAATACCTATACCAAATTTCATAACTCTTAGCAAAATATTAAGGTCTCATTGGACAGTTCACGAATGCAGAAAGATCACTGCCAAATTGGCCACCACAAAATGGCCACCATCTTGGATTTCTTGACATGTTCCCAATCGATACCCACAGGCCAATAGCTGTAGCAAATTTCATAATTCCAAGCCAAATATTTAGGGCACAGTGGGCAGTTCAAGAATGAAGAAAGATGGCTGTCAAAATATGGCCATCACAAAATGGCGGCCATCTTAAATTTCCTAAAATTTTCCCAATCCATACCCACAGGCCAATATCTGTACCAAATTTCATCACTCTAAGCGAAATATTAAGGGCACAGTGGGCAGTTCAAGACTGAAGAAAGATGGCTGCCAAAATGGCCGCCACAAAATGCTGGCCATCTTGGATTTCTCAATATGTTCCTGATACCAAATTTCATAACTCTTAGTGAAATACTAAGCTCACAAAAGGACACTTATACAAACCTTATTACAGATCTCGTATAAGTGTGCCATTTTCCATGTGAATATATGCATAGATGATGTTAATATTGCAATACTGACATCACTATTGGCACTCCACGCTTTAGTGTTGATTCCAACTGCTACCAACAAGTCAGGCTTATGGGCTGTCTAAGTGTGAATAACAATTGATGAATCTGCATTCATTGGTATGGTTGTTTGATTCAGTTGGAGCAGGTGAAACTGACATGTTTGAGCCACTTGCTTGATCCATCATGGACATTCATGGTGTCCTGTTGTGCAATTTCTCCTTGAGGGCAGCACCTTGTGGCTTTTCAGCCTTTTAGGTGAGATCTTTGTCAAAGAAACTGTTCAGAATTCATGACTGGAATGGGGATGATGGGGAGGGAGATTTTTTGGAAGTGAAGATGGCGGTGTTGCATGGGCATACCAGAGGACGAGAAATGGGGGGGTAGTTGCTCCCCAAAAAAAAATTGGGAAAAGGCCAGACAAGGAGGCTAAGAATTCGATCAAATAAACATTATTGGAAATCAGTGATAAGGATGCCCCCAAGCAAAACTCCCCCCCGTTAGGTCTCAAATTCTGAATGGTTTCTGAGTATATTATTTTTGCCAAGACAGAGCAGCACATGATAACCTCTCAGACCAACAAATGAATGTGAGAGTGAATGAATTTGTTTTGTTGTAAAAGTGCTAAAACTGATAGCAGTTATACACAAAATCCATGCATGATATATAGCTGGTTATTGTAACTTTTGGATTTATTCAAAACATCAAACTGAATAATCAATATTGAGCAACAATCTAACAGCTTTATTGTGGATTTGTAATGGTGTGATTAGTATGGGTTCAAAGTGACACAGCTGAAACTGCGAATATATACCAACTGTGAAATCATTATGCTGATACTGACATCACAAGAGCACTGTGGCAGTTGAAAAGAACATGGCACACTAATAAGAGATCTGTAATAACAGTTACAACGACCATGCCAATGACAACGACGACGACGATCGAGTGAAGACAATAGCTCTTCGTTTTCAAAGAAAACAGATGAGCTGAGAATCAGAGAATGAAACTTTTGAGATATTTATTTAAAGGGCGATTTCCGTTACTCTTAACTTATTATTTTACAATTCATTAAAAAATTGTTATGATAACAATATGATATGATTTATATAGCTCCGATTCCAGATAAATCTGCTCAGCGGCGCTCACAACACTAAACGGAAATTATACTAATCATTACTGTTTCTATGCAATACAACTTAACTGTTTCAAGCCAGAACAGAAACTGACTTTGTTTGTCAATCATTATATTCCTCTGCTATTTCTCCTTCAACAGGGAGTGATAAATGCTTCAGCACTGGCTTTCATCTTCCCATCTGTTTGTGTACTGAAGTTGCAGAACATTCGGCTGCTGAGTGTCCAGAACATCCCCATCATCTTGACTGCTCTTTTTGGTCTGTTGGTGACTTTCACTGGAGCCATAATGATAATAGTTGAAGTTGTACAAGGAGTCAACTGTTCTCATGGCAAAGAAATGCCATACTGTTTATCACCCAAAAGTAACTTTTTCGAAGGATCACAACCTGGTTTCAACACAACCAGCCCTCCATAAACTGTTTAAAAAAGGAAGTATCGTATAAAAATAAAGAGAATAGTGCATCAAACCATTATATCAGTGATCTGCATTAGTTGTAATAAAATGTGTATTTTTATTCCACTGTTGCACTCAGATAATAATCAGTACTTTTCACAATTCATTCACCATGCAGGTATTACTATATATTCTTTTCAAACATAGGACTGATATACCTGAAATGCTGTATTAGTCCTGTGTGGTGGAATGTCTCAAAAGAAGATAGTTTGTCACATTGTCATTGCAGCATTGATAGCATTTGTATAACTATTTACTCTATCTAGGATGGTAGCATAGAATTACTGCAGATTCACTTAGAGTTTCGATGGCCAGTTTTTCACTGTTTACGTACTAGTACTGTCAGGCTTGCCTGATTGGTCCATGAGCAATAAAATATCCTCCAAATCTGAAAGCCATCAAAAATGTAATAATTCAAGCACATTCATTAATTATACTTCAAAAGTGATATCTGTACATGTGTGCAGTGATATCAAATCAGTCATCAGGGAATCCCCTTGACAGCCAACCAGAGTTCAAGAAAAAATGAGGATATCTCTTATGAGTGTCATGGTCTGGCAAATGGCAGCCTGTGCAGCAGCTACTTCCTGGAACATCACCAAAACCATCAGACAATGCTAAACACCAGGTACATCTAGGACGCAATTAGTGTTTCCAACGAGTCTCACTCGTGACTCTCGAGAATGGTCATGAATTTCTCAAGAAATCTAGGACACTGTCCTTCCATAGGCACAATGATATTACAAGAGAGATTTGATCATGCAATGGATTATATTTTTTGGCTTTTGTGATATCTTTTGTAGTTTTAATGCTAATCTGTGTTTTATTTCCTATAAATCACAGCTAAACATCAAGATATTATACCATTTTAAAGCATTTGCACAGGTTCAACTTCAGCATTTATCGGGCATACAATGGGGATTATAATCAACATATATTTTAAATTGAACAATGGAGCAAGTACACAATAACCATAACATCAAGCAAAACAAAACAACAACCCAATGCTTTGTAACTGTTATAAACATTTAACACATGAACACCATGTCAAACAATGATCATCATTTCAATTCTCGAGACTCACTCAGCGAGACGAGAAAATGCTGAGTCATTAAAATCTCCAGACTTCACTAGACGCAATTCATTATGACCGGAGACCTGTGCATAGATCTATGCACTCTACATATAATAACACTACCAGTTTGTTTCTCATTTATTTTACTTGAATCTATTATGTTTACTGCATTGGTATATCTGGTAACACATTTACAAAAACTAAATGGATATGACATGGTAAAATTTTAACTTTGAGAAAAAGATATCAAAATCACATAATCGCTCATCTCAGAAATTATAGTCACATGATGCCAAAGATCGGCCTACCTGTCCTTGTCTTTTACTACTTACATATAAACACTTTTGTTCATTTACGTAGAGATATATAGACCATAAAAGCCAGTCAATAACTGTTGGCATCACCTGCTATATGGTGTCTCTTTGTGGTGTTTCCCTTTTCCTGCAGGACTCATTTAAACAAGGAAATTTCCTGCCTCATCACCTTGGGCCAATTAGCTCCTGATCCAGCTCGCTTGCTTGTCACTTTCTATTGACAGAGAAATGCCCGAGAGGCTGAGTGAAGAAAAGTGTGTTGCAACTGTTAGACCATGCAATGAGCAAAAACTACCCCCAAAATGAGCAGCAATTCGGACTACCATAAAGGCAAATTGGAAATATATCTTCTCCATTTAGAGTGAATTGGGAGGCCAAGAGAATATCTAAAGGCTTAACAGACTGAAGTTTATACAATAGATGTCTACTTTGTTTAGTAGTGCTTTATCAAAAGGCTTCATCGATAGTACTTGAAATGTCAGCAATGAGCGACTGCATTGATTTGTAGAATACCAAACAATTAGGCACCTCCCAAACTCAGGCCTTCATGCCTTGTGGAACTTCTTGAACCAATTTAAGGTGGCAAGCAAAACAAATTAGACAGAGGAACTAACTGAAACTAATTGGGCTAAAGTAAGCAGGCAGGAAATTGATTTGTCAATGGTCTGGTTGCAGCAACTTGTAAACAACGCCCTCAAAACATCGCAAGGAGGGCCTACCTACAGTGCCCTGAAAATTGTGTCTATTATTAGCTTACCTCATACACTACTGGACTTTTAAACAACAAAACCAGTATACCTTTTGGCCATATGTATTCACCACCTGAGGTGAGCAGACATGAATGACATGGTCTTTCTTTGTTCACAAAAAGCAATATACAAATTGAAACAGTAATAGTTGGTGGCTCTCGAACTCATGAGAGTTATTTGAGAGTTCACCAAAATGTGCTCACAATGAGCAACTGGCTTGATTGATTGCAAGCTTCTAATGCTCCTGAATCCTTTTGACTGAAGGTCTTCCCATTTTGCCTATGAGGATTCAGGAATATCAGAAGCTGTCATCTTCCGCAGTCCATAAACAGGAAGAACAAGAAATTCTTTTTAAAAAAAGAATTGTAGGGACCTAGTATTAAATATGAGGTTCTTCGAACACATGTCTGTAATATTCTATTGATTTCTTATGTATGTGCTGTTACATCTACCTCCAATGTACCGTTCCTATAACTGTGATTTAACAAACCTACCTACAATGTTACCTCATGATGAGGCATGCCGAAATACAAGTGTTGGAATCACAGATACCAAACCAGGCAATGAGCCTTTGACATTATCTATCATGAACATGAAATTTCTATTTCTATGACAATTAATTCTGACTTGCATATTAGGATTGTTACCCTTTCCATGTGCTTATGAACATTACAGCAGTTGTGAGAAGTTGAATATTTGAGTATTTTGACACTAACTCATAAATACTCGAACGTGCCTACAACTCAATAAGAATACTGTCCACCACTCAATAAGAACGCTGTCCACAACTCAATAAGAACGCGTACCCTCAAATAGAACACCACTGCAGTACACACAAATTGATGACACATAGCACTTGGCTGATTATTTTTGTCCCAATAGTAAGGGACCTTCCATGTCAATTACTTCCTAATTTGGAGTATGCAACACAGATCTGAGATGGTCCCTACAAAAAACTGGCAATAACATCAACCTCCAAAATTTGAAGATGACCAATAAGCCAATGACATCTGGCTCAAGAAGCAATCCACATCCACAGAGATTAAGACCAATGGCTAGAACTTTCATGTTTGTCACATTCTCTGGTCAGATGACCATGACCCTGGGCCGTCATTTGAATAACCTGGGCATTTCACTGTTGGCTGATGAAGACTATAAGATATGGTTGAAAGCTACCAACTAAGCAATTTTATGGAATCTTGAGAGAAGATGAACTTATCTTAGCAGTTGCCAGTATCATCTGCACCCTTTTGGCAGGGGCACCCCATGATCTGTTACACCAATTATCTGTTATATATTATGAAGCAGGTGCCCGGCTGGCTGGCGGACTGTCAGCTAGGATTTTCCAAGCTGGCAAAGTTGTCAACTGGGAGTTACTTTTTGGCGTTCAAACGATGAATTTGCAGTCAGGTAATGAGAAAGCAGTTTTGGGCTTGCTGGGAAAAATATGATTCATATCAGCTGGCTGGGAGGTGCTGAACGACGCTTGGGCTGGCCAGCAACCCAGCTGGCAGCATAACAGATATTTTTTTCCAGTTGCATAAAGAAAATAATCTTAAGTGTCACAAAAGATGCGCAACCAAAACCTTACACTGATATGGGCATTATAATAACACACTGTAATGAGGTGCCCCTGTTTTGGTCACATGTGTGTTAAAGTAGCTCTTTTGATTCTGGACACATCACTGTAAGCTCTTTCAACACAACCTATATTATATACAGAAAGAGCATGTCAGCCTCAGACTGCCCTCAGTTAAACTGGATTTATATTTCATCCATACTCTTTTTGGGCAGCCATATGCCTTTGTAGCCTTAATCGCATAAAGTGAAGCTTCAAAAACCTATCATATTCTTTCAGTAATACCATCAGACTGCACCTCTAAGAACTATCAACATTGGCATGTGGCTCAGAGCATTGTTACTCTTCCTTTTGTGGAGGAATTACAGTGTATGTTTTCCATGACAAACCAGTTATCCAGCAGGTGCACAACACATTGGATGTTACAATCGCATTTTCATCCAAGAAATATTGTGTAAGACCATTTTGGAGATGTCTATTTTAATCATTTTTCAAAGATGACTTGTCCTGTATCTACAATCCACATACCATATTCAAATGAGAAATTAAGGACCTTTGCTCTTGACATGCAAGAATTTCTGTAACATACCTGCTCAAGCAGATGCCTGGCAGCTGATGTTAAAGGACAAGAAAATGGGGTGCAAAAGAAGTGAAATCCAAGTTGCATGAAGGTAACAGCTTTCATTTTGCTGTAGTCTCTTCACCTGTCAGTTTCCATTTTCCTCGTTCTGAGCTTCTGCCTCTCCTGGTCCTTTTATTTCATTTGCCAAATTCCTAAATGCATCAGATCATGATTTCAGTCTTAATGCAGTTGCTGTCCCCTCTTAAATCACTCTCTAGTTCGATATTGGATGGAATCCTGAGTGCCTTGTTTGTGTGTTATCTCCCTTTGCATTATAAATTGGTATAGATTCGGCTTCTGACACATGCTAAGATATAAAATAAAGTCCCAAGCTAAAGAAAATGACACGAAATAGATCAACTTCAAGCTGGATTAACTGTGCATCAAGTTAGTTCCAAATGCGTATTTGTCCTTACACGACAAAATGTCATTTAGAGTAATTTATGGATGTAAAAATCTAAATCATGACATCGCAAATTTACTTCACAGCTTAAAATTATCATGATGGGTTCGAACAGAATACTAGAATACTACCAGATATTATTTATCCAATGGAATTCATTTTGAAAGCAGCAATGCATACTGAGTGCCGGGCTGTCAAGATTAACTTCACAACATCACCCTTGGGCTTATGGGAATATGCAGAAAGGCTGTTGGAGCAAAAACTCTTTAGCCTCCATTTTCTGGTCAACTCTAGTCACCAACCTGATGAGATTTGTGTCCTGGGCATACAAGCACTTGCCTGTCGAGACCTCTTTGCAGTTAGTGGGACAGACTTCATAAATGATGAGGAGTGGTGTCAAGCAAAGACCTCCTCTGGGTCTAGCATTGCAAACAGAGCAGTTAAGCAGTGAGGAAACATAATATGGCCCGAATGCAGCATACTTATTCACGTAACGTTTAAAATATTTATGGCTATTTCAAACACCAATCAAGCATTGTTTGATAACTTGTCTTCATGTTACTCTTAAAAATTTCCCCACCACAATTGCATAGTATACTCATTCCAGTTTTTTTTTGTGACTTAATCTAAGTGTATCCAAATTATCACAATACAACCAAATACCTGCCTCAACATTGACTTCCAGAGCCATATAATAGAAAGCTTATTACAGCTAAAAATGGACTGAATCCAGACCTGGTTCCAAATGTAGCTAAATGTGCCATCTGGGAACCAACATTACCAGCAGTCTAGACCAGACCATGGAATAAATAACCCCAATTGATTATGCTGAGCAGTGGGCACCTAATACAACTTTATGAGGAAGGATTTTATTGGATGCATTTTGTTGTGGTCAATCACGGCAGCCTGGCTGAATTAGTGGAGTGGAGAATGATTTTGTTTGCTTTGTCCTCAGGGCTGTCCCCAGACATTGATAAAGTGGTCGTGCATGACACAGAAGGAATAGTCTCTTTCGCTTCCTGATGTCCCATCTTTGCAACCAATTTAAAATTCTCACTTATGCCTACAATACCAGAAGATCATCCCAGAACAACCTCATTACGAAGACCACCCATGGAATCGCCAACGTTAACTTTCACGCAATAGGATCGAAGGAGTGGAACAAACTACCTGATGCAATAAAAACAATGGACTCTAAAGACAATTATAAAAAAGAAGTAAAAAGATTTCTTAAAGCGCAAAGCCATCTAAAAGAAGCCAACATGTTTTTATATTATTAACTTAACTCATTAAAAATTAATTTTGCAAACAATTGTCAATGAACACTCTGGAGGCCTGCTCCAAAAGGACCACAACGGAAATAAGACACTGTCTTTTTTGTGTAATCCTTGCTAGTTCATGTAAATGATTAGCAAATAAAATCGAATCAAATCAAATCAAATCACCTGGCTGTAGTACTCTGTTGATCTCTTTATACAATAGGTTTCTATGATCTATAGATCGAATTGCTGGCAGATCTGCTTCCCGGACTCCCCACAACCTGCAGCACTATTCTGTTACATTTTCAGAGTCCTAGTATAGACGTATAGACCGTAGTGCATCCACTGCAGGCTGAGCATAACATTCCACCATGTGACTCTACTCGTTGAATCCCACAGTGCCAGCACTCCATCTCTTTGCCATGAAATATTCACTGCAAATGGTTAACAAACATTGCAGACTCAACGGAGTAAAGGTCATTTTCCCTGTCATCATTTCACCCTCCAGTTACAGTAAAAGGAAGACTGGGAAACCCAAACAGTGTGTGCAGACAGCTGGCAATATTAAAA
Organism: Platynereis dumerilii; assembly: GCA_026936325.1. Classification (NCBI taxonomy): domain Eukaryota; kingdom Metazoa; phylum Annelida; class Polychaeta; order Phyllodocida; family Nereididae; genus Platynereis; species Platynereis dumerilii. The sequence continues at coordinate 118,753,802 of JAPTHN010000001.1, forward strand.
GAGGGCTTCTGGATTTTGCTTTTCTCACACCCAAACAGAGAATCAAATAAATATTTGCATTATAGTAATGGCGAAAAAGCCTTAATATAGATTACAACTGCACATACACTCTTAAAGTTTACTCAAATCAGGAGGTAAACAGGTTCCCTGGTTATTCAGTTTATGAAGTAGGTATAGTATACACTGTAAAATTTGAAATTTTGAGTTAGCTCAAATGATTGAGTGAGATGGTTGCACGATTTGTTTGAGCTGACATAGCTTGATGTTGTGAGTAATGATAATCTTTCTGTTATTGTAACTTCAAACTACAAGCTATGATAGCTCAAAAGAAATTGTGCAACCATCTCACTCAATCATTTAAGCTAACTCAAAATTCAAATTTTACAGTGTATGCAATGCATGCAATGGCAAAATCTACTAGGACATCAGACTTATTTTGCTAATTTTCACCGAGTGCCAAGTTATAAAGCAGCCATGGTTTTTTTCCATATCTCTGAAAAGTATTTGGATTACTTTTAACTCGACCCACAAGAGTGGGTTGTTTTGGAAGTATATTCTGTGCAACACAATTCAAAGTTATGGCATATATTAAGGATTTATAAGGTACTTTTGGCACATTGAAGGGAAACTAGCATAGTACCCTTGAGAATGCAAATGGTGTTGAGTAAGAATGGCAGTGAGAGTGAGGTTTATGTATTTGATGACTTGAGAAAGATTGCATAATGCATGAGCGTGACCTTGAGAGAAAACAGTGAAATGGAAAAGGAAACATTCTGCCTGGCTCCCTATGTCCATTGGAGTCCAGGGAAAACAGAACAACAATCAGTATACTGCATCAGAGAAGATTGATAGTCGTGCAGAAATGACAGTAAAGTGCACTGGGAATACGCATAATATGAAGATTTTGAGAAAGCACACCCACTTATGGTTGTTGTAAGGTGTGAAATAAAGTTGCTTGCAAATTTGTAGTTTTGAGCATTGAGTAGTTTGGGAGGAGTAGCGTAAAGCATCCATGAATTAAGGGTATGATATACACAAAAATTCTAAATCGCATATGTGATACTAGCCTATATGTAGATACACTATTGATCCCGTTAAAGTTATACAATATCCTACCATATTTAGATGCTTATAATATTATGTTCTTTTGGAAGCAACACTCTTTATTCTGCTCGATTAGAATACCATTGGATTTACCTCAAATTTGGCATACAAGTAAGCCAAAGAGGAGTGTTTTCACAACTATGACTTATTTCTAGTTCAGCGGAGGCTTTGCATGTCATATTTTAAGTAAATCCAAAAGCATTCCCAAGGAGCCACATAAAGTGCATTGCTGCCAAGTGAAGAGATTTCGCTTCAACATTAAATGGTATAACTTTAAGGAGATTAATATCAGGCATATATCCAGATCATCATCTATTGAGATTTTTAAAGTTTTTGTCTTTATTTCCCCAAAATGTGCCAATGTATGCCAAATACATTGGCACCAATAAATCATGTCATAACTTCTGTTCGCATGAACGGAATGGGGAAAAATGCTTATAGAATAATCGTCAACCCCAACCCACTCTTGTGCGTGAAAGAATACAAAAATATTCCATATACTTTTGGAGATATGGCGAAAAGCCATTGGTGCAGAATAACAAGGTGCTCAGAGTATATGTAATTATTTACGACGAAAATATTTTCTACAGTTGTGCCACTTGTACTGAATCTTCTGAGCGGTTGATAAAACCTCTCAAGTCTGCATTGAGCACCTAGTCAGGACCTGCATGTAGTATCCTGAGCATCTCATTTCTCCATATAGACTCTTATGCATTGTAAATGGCACATATATACATATATAGCTTAGTTTTGCCAGCAGATAAAGCACAGACCACTGCCAAATGCCTAAACCCAAGTCCCGAGACACACTTTTATCTTTGTCTCATCTGATTGTATCATTGATCCAGCTATCCTTCGACTTACTAACCAAACCTTTGGCATATAATGCAGTAGCTATTGTTTATTACAAATAATTATATCCAACCAGCGATTATTCGTCCTATTGCATTTCTTTTCTTTGTACAATAATTACCCCAAAGCCAAGCTTCGGCCACCCTGAATATCACCGGTCAGGTCCGTAAAAGCTGATATTGACCTCAACCGAAGTCCATAATCATGATAATAGCATTATATCTCAGTTCTTGCAAATGAAATTAGTCATAAAACATTTCCAGCCATTCATATGTCTAGTACAGTTGTAGTTTAAACTCAAGTATTTGTGGAGTTATAGCAATGCAATATGAATTGTAATTGTAATTTATTTGGTTTCCAACGATAAGATGTTACAAAGTTGGAGGCTGGGCACGCTTAGACAAACGTCTGTAATTTGGCCCAGCCTTGATTTGAGAGAAAGAAAGAAAAAAAAAGAAAAAGGAAAAAGCAATACGTCATAAAGTTATACGAAAGGAGAAAAAAGAAAAAGAAAAAACAGTATAACAGCAACAATTACAGTAATAAGATTAGAAATATAAATTTTACAACAGTAGACAAGAGAAAGAAATTAAATTTAAATAAAGGAAAATCAACAGCACAAAATCATCATGATAATATTAGTCACATAAAATAGTCATATACACAATATGGACACATTATAAAGATCGAGTAGAGTGTAACATTATATGAATGGGAATTAATAAATACAAATGCATTGCAAAACAATTAATGGGAGAATGGTTGATTATAAAAAAGAAAAAGAAAAAAGAAAAAGAAAATAAATATATATAAATAGATGTATTATTGATATATTAGAATACAATATAGTTATCATACAGTATGTACATTACTAATTACACCTGGCTGTTCAAAAAAGGGGGGGGTTACAACAAAGAGGGGATTAGCCAGGAGAGTTTGTGAATGATGATGATATGGCTGATGAGGCTATGGTTATGATGAGATGAATGAATATAAAATATAATCTGATTGGATACCTCTAGATACATGATGCACAGTTTCTGATTGTACAAGTTTGATTATATGAATGAATAAAATGATTTTTTAATTTTTTTGAGAATGAATTGATACTGGCATAGTCAATATTTTTGAGACAATTTGGTAGTTTGTTCCATTCGGATCCTACTTTGTAGTTAAGAAGCTGCTTTTGAAACCCGCTATTGATTATATGAATATAAATATCTTGAGCATGTCGACTGGGGTAAGGATTGATAAGGGTTGTTGATGGCAACTTATCAGCATGAAAATCAGGTAATATTCCTATTTTTTTACGATAGTATAGTTTACAGCAATTTGCCTTGTAGAGGTCATGGAATTTTAGGATTTTGTATTTTTGGAAAAGGGGGTCAGTATGCGCATTATATTTCGAATCTGAGATAGTGCGGAGACATTTCTTTTGCAATACAATTAGACGTTTCAGCAGTGATCTGTGTGCATTCCCCCAGGCTACAATTCCATAGGTTAGATGGGGGGCTATAAGAGCATTATAAATATTAAGAAGAATTTTCTCAGGTAAGCTATGTTTCAGTCGATACAGCAATGAATTTATTTTGGAAATTTTATTGCATTTGTTATTAATGTGTTCATCCCACCTCAGGCTATCTTGGATCTGGACTCCAAGGAAGCTGATGTTATTTACCTGGGATAATTTTACACCACTTAGCTGCAGATTCATGGGTGGGTTTCCTGCTGTAGATTTCTTTGTGAACACCATGAGTTTAGTTTTATCAACATTCAAAGATAGTCTATTTGCTTGGAACCATTCAGCCATATTCATAAGTTCTCTATTTACTATTTCGGGTAATTCTTCTTGATTTGTGTGTTCAAATAATACATTGGTGTCATCAGCAAAAAGGACCATATTATTATTGTTTGATATATTGATAATATCATTGATATATAGAAGGAACAATAGGGGACCAAGTATTGAGCCCTGGGGGACGCCACAGACCACTGCTGATTCGGCAGAATTAATACCACTCACATAACAAAATTGCCGTCTATCAGATAAATAACTTTCAAACCAAGAGTGAGCAAGGCCTCTGATACCGTAATGTTTAAGCTTTTTTAATAGAAGGCAGTGGTCCAAGGTATCAAAGGCCTTGCTCAGATCAAGGAATATACCTATGCAATGTTTCTTATTCACAATTGCAGTGGCTATTCTTTCTTGGAGTTCTAAGATGGCAAGTTCAGTTGACTTTGACTTCTGAAATCCATACTGATGCTCTGTTAATAATCTATTTTGAACAAGATGCCTGTATAACCTGTTGTAGACAATTCTTTCTAATAGTTTTGAAAAGGTTGGCAATAATGAGATTGGATGATAATTTTTAATATTACAGGTTTCTCCATTTTTGTGAATTGGCACTATTTTCGCTAACTTCATTTCATTGGGCACAATTCCTGTGCTCAGTGACAAGTTAATGACATGAACTAATGGCTGGATGATCCCTGCGCTAGTTTGTTTCAATAATTTAGGACTTATGTCATCATGACCGCAGCTTACTTTAGGATGCAGGTTCGAGATTAGATTTTTAATTTCTACTTCATTTGTGGGTAAGAGAACAAAGGTTTGGGGTAGGTTTACTTGTGGCAGATAGCTTTCAGGGTTTTTCTGGGAATCAGGTATTTTGTTTGCCAAGTCAGAGCCCAGTTTAGAAAAGTAATTATTAAAGCCATTTGAGATTGATTGCTGACAACTAAAGGATTGATTATCAAGCTTGTATGTTTCTGGATGGCCTGAATCGTTTTTTGATCGGTTTAGGACTTTGTTTATATTTTGCCAGGTGCGCTTCATATCACTTTCACAGGATTTGAACGACTTTTCCCAGTAGCTTTTCTTAGCAAGTCTTATTAAAGAATTCAGCTTATTTCTATATTCTTTGTATTCTTTATACATTTGGTCTTTTCTGACATCATTAGTTTCATGTCTAGATTTGTAATGTAATTGGTCTCTATGTTTGATTGATTTTAATAGCCCTTTAGTCATCCAACCTTCTTGTTTATGTCTGTATTTGTTGAATTTAACTGTCTTCTGTGGAATACACCTGTTTAAATATTGTGTGTATGTTAAGCAAAATTGGCTGTAGGCATCATGGGTATTTTGAGAACTGAGTACATTGCTCCAGTCATGACTGGTTAAATAGTTGTTGAGCTTTTCAATATTGTTTTTTCTAAATGGTCTATACGTTACAAATTTTGATTCCTGTAATTTTTTACAATTTTGGTTAAGGTATATGAAGTTAATATAATGATCTGAAATGTCGTTTATCAGTGTACCTCCAATATAATTGAGATTTGATACCCGTTTAAAAACATGATCTATTAATGTTGCAGATGTGGGGGTTATTCTTGTTGGTTGAGTAATTACTGGACTGTAGCTATCAGAGATGAGCATATCAAGATAGTCAGAGTTATTCTTATTTGTTTTATATTTCAATAAGTCAATGTTGGTGTCGCCTAACAACACAACCTCTTTGTTCTCCTCTGAGAGAGTTTGTAGTATTTCATGAAGATAAGAGCTAAATTCAGCAATGCTGTTTTGACTAGGTGAGCGGTACATAATACCTATTACGATATTAGTCTGATGTGCTGGATTACAAATTTCAATGAATAGACAGTCAAATAAATGCTGTTAATCTAACGGAATCGTTAAGTCAGGACGTCGTTCAAATTGAAGATCATTGTGTATGAAAACTGCAATACCTCCTCCTTCTTTTTGTGCTACTTTATGTTTAAAAACAGGCTGATAGTTTTCAAAATAAACAAGCTGTTGCAGGTGATCATCCAACCATGTTTCAGTGAATGACAGAATGTCAAAAGATTTGAATTTTTCTGATTCCAGAGATTTGAAATAGAGTTCATATTCAGAGAGGTGCTTCATTAAGCTTCTGGAGTTAACATTCAATATTGAGAGATAATTTGAGGCATTGATATTCTCATTCAAGGCCACCAGGTCTCCAGCAGTATAATATTGAGATTTTTTAATCAATTGAGGTTCAAAAGCATCAGTGCATAGATCTACGTGTGATAGATCATGAGTCTGGGTCATAAGTTGTTAGAATAAGTACAGTACACAATTTGTGAACTTGACATATTGGGATGTGAAACGGAATGAGGAATGAGAGATGCAGAGTATGACGGGTGAATTGGACAAGGCGGGCATTGATGACTAAGGGAAACATTGTCAGGATATATGTGTGTGATAGGGTTGGGGCGGGCGGGTTTTTATTTGAAATGAAAACGCAAATTATTTAGCACACTGGAGAAGGTATAAATTAATCAGAATCAGTCTATAAGGGATGCAGAGGGACAATATCAGGGATCAAAACAATGTATGTCAATGGAGGAGCAGAGCATGACTTTTTGAAAGGTTGATTAGTCAATGATACTGCATACTTCTATACAGAAGAGGACCTACATTAAAAGTGGTTTTTTTAGTGGTATAATACAGCTTCATTATTCCCCTCTTGCTCAAATTAAACAGGTTTAGTTCCATAAAGATCAGATCACCATTGCATTTTCAAAATAGGAGCGAAATGCTACTATTGTAAATTCAATGTAGGTTGACCACAGTAAGTATTACCCACAGTAAATCACCTATAGATACATGAGTTAGTGCTATATCCTTAATTAGAGCAGAAACCAATATCATTATAAATAGTAACTAATCAAAAGTGTCTTTCAATTAAATAGGATAGGTACAAAAGTTAGATGGATAGCACAAGATTTCATAGCAATCAGTATAAATATAGAAGAGCAACATCTCTCATTATTACATGTATATACAATATTTATAAAATTAATAGGCACTATATATATATGCATAATGTATACAAAACAACGAGAAGAACAGGCACATTTATGCAATATTACATACATCATAATATTAAGTCGAAGTTGCATAAATATAAACATTGAGTAACATCAATTCAGTCATTATGAAATTGATGGGTGACAATATAATAATCACTAAATTACCATTTTGTAACATCAATAAACATCATAAGCATCATAATTGCATGCACGGGTACTATCACCATTTTGTAACATCATTAAACATCATTAGCATCATAATTGCATGCACGGGTACTATCACCATTTTGTAACATCATTAAACATCATAAGCATCATAATTGCATGCATGGGTATTATCACCATTTTGTAACATCATTAAACATCATAAGCATCATAATTGCATGCATGGATATTATCACCATTTTGTAACATCATTAAACATCATATGCATCATAATTGCATGCATGGGTATTATCATCATTAAACATCATTAGCATCATCATAGCATCATAAGCATCATAAGAAGAGAGGTGCTTTTCAATTATCAGGCAATATCAAAGTCTGCATTTGCAATGTTTCAAGTTAATTGGTTTGTTGTGAATTAGATTTTTAGAAATGGAAAGGAGCAAAGATGCAATTTAAATGTAACAACATGAAATTGAGAAAATATTCCATTCCAATTACTTCAAGACAAGAGGTCTTTCTTTTCAACCAGACACAGGAAAGTTGAAGAAACCATATTTTCAAACAAGGTTTCATTTTAAAAAATTCAAAGACTGGTTTGTGGTTTGATGAAGAAAATGGATGGCTGTACTAGGTGCATTGAATTATGATTAGGAAAAATTAGAGCTGACAGTCAATGACAAAGTCGTTTGTGATGCCATTTACCTGTCTACAGAGCTCTTTTGAAAAACTGCATTGACTTTGCTAACATGTGTCACCAGATTCACCACAACTCCTTCCTGATCTACGACTCCCTGCAGGAACCCACAGAGAAGAGGTGTATGGGTAATGGTCACCCATGTCAGCGTCCTTGTTGCCATAATGTGCACCTTGGTCCTTGGCATAACTGAATGTAACCCATTCACCGTTCTGTGCAGATCCCGAACAGTCATGCTCAAGAGCACTAATAATTTTCTGCAGGAGATTTCATACACAACCTAGCCAACCAACTGGTACCCAGGATGGTCTAATCACTAATAAAGTATCTAATATTGATTTATGTACATGTAACACATCCAAAAATTTGGTGAACATTCTGTCAGAAAGGTGATCATCTCTTTGGACTTCCCTTGGACATCCTGAAGAACGATAAGGAACATCCAATATTGCTAGTTCTTGTGCCAATTCGTGTGGATAGAACATTCCTAGTCAACTGAAAATGCTTGCAACTGCCACTCCTCACTTTAATGGAAGAAACTACACTCTCAATTTGACAATTAAACACTTAGGCCAAGCTGGTAAGTATGGCAGGATTTGTGACAACTACATCAATTGAACCAAGTAGACAGGTGGAAAAGAAAATCCTTGAGGTTTAAAAATTGATTAAAATTCATAAACCTTGACACCGATATTCTAGATAAAGAGTGAAAGCATGAAAATAGTATTGGATGACCGAGATGGATCAGCATTTAAAAATGTGTTCATTTTCATCAAATCAAATTGCAAGGTCTAGCTGAAAGTCTGCACAATGTACATCGTTCCGCCATGGCCTTCAGGAATTTCTGAGTAAAAGCTCAATCAATATCATGTGTGGCAATGTTATCCTTCTTGGTCACCCAATTATGCCTTGGAGGCTCAGAAGGTCTTAGGGATGAAGAGATCCATCTCAAAATTCTCCATAATAGATAAGCCTGGTCTGGATGCAGTTAGATACATGGCAGCTGAAACTAATTGATGGTATCACATGGCAGACATAGCCAGTATTTTCAATATTAATGCAACAATATTGCCCGCTATAGGCCCTACGCCAGGCCGGAATGTCTGCTGGAGGTCGTTTATTGCTGATGTAGGATGAACATTGTTATGGAACCCGATAGCTCCATCACTTAGAATTACAAAAGGATTTTTCCCGAAAGGACTGAACATTTGAGGGAGGGCCCCTTACAAGGTACTAAGCTAAAGATTCTCTTAACTTAGTACCTCTTAAGGGACCCTCCCTAAAATGTTTAGTCCTTTCGGGAAAAATCCCTAGTGCAGAAGCTACTTCCTGGAACATCACCACAAACATCTGGACAATGCCAAACACCAGGGACGTAGGAATGTAGGACAAAATTCACTATGACCAGACTCCTGTGTATAGATCTATGCACTCTACATATAATAGCGCTACCAGTTTGTTTCTCACTTATATTACTTGAATCTATTATGTTTACTGCATTGGTATATCTGGTAACACATTTACAAAAACTAAATGGGTTTGACATGGTAAAATTTTAACTTTGAGAAAAAGATATCAAAATCACATAATTGCTCATCTCAGAAATTATATAGTCACATGATGCCAAAGATCGGCCTACCTGTCCTTGTCTTTTTCTACTAACATATTTATAAACATTTTTGTGAATTTAAACAGAGATATACAGACCATAAAAGCCAGTCAATAACTGTTGGCATCACCTGCTATATGGTGTCTCTTTGTGGTGTTTCCCTTTTCCTGCAGGACTAATTTAAACAAGGCAATTTCCTGCCTCATCACCTTGGCCCAATTAGTTCCTGATCCAGCTCGCTTGCTTGTCACTTTCTATTGACAGAGAAATGCCCAAGAGGCTCATTGAAGAAAAGTGTGTTGCAAGTGTTAGACCATGCAATGAGCAAAAACTACCCCCAGAATTAGCAGCAATTTGGACTACCATAAAGGCAAATTGGAAATATATATCTTCTTCATTTAGAGTGAATTGGGAAGCCAACAGCATATCTAAAGCCATTTATAACAGACTGAAGTTTATACAATAGATGTCTACTTAGCTTCGTGGTGCTTTATCAAAAGGCTTCATCGATAGTACTTGAAATGTCAGCAATGAGCGACTGCATTGATTTGTTGAATACCAAACAAGGCACTCCACAGCTCAGGCCTTCTAGTCCTTGGGCCAAGCCTCTGTTTCGTGTCAGATCGTTGTCACCCCCCACAGGATAGCTTTTTTTCACTCACCTAGCGTAGTTTATGTCACATGCACTCTAAATCAATTGAGATTAACTTGCTACAGCTGTTCATGATTGCAGGCTGAGCCATTGAAACTTCTCAAAATTCCCAGAGCTTCTCCATGTCGCCATGATGCTTTTGCACTTGTAAGCTGCATGCTGATTGGTTTAATTGTGGGCGGGGCAGTGGCAAGCCAATCAGGGCCCTTGTGACAAACCACTTCCTCCTTCTTCTTCTTCTTCCCTCCATTTGTAAACAAAATGAGCACAGGAACAGCTGTCAAAAGTTATAAGCAGCTATAACTTACATAATACTGCCAATATCGTTCTTTTTCAGTATTTTAGGTTCTATAAATATATCTATAGATTTAGGGGCCGACCAGATGATCTGGGGAGGGGGGGGGGGGTTCTAGATTTTTGGTGAAAAAAAATTGTTTCCCACTTGACACTGAAAAAAAAAGTCTTTTCAGCGCATGAATAAAAAGAAAAATTTGTTTCAACCTGTAGCTAGGACACTGTAATGTAGAAATTGTGAAAAAAAAGATTGTTGCACATTTGTAGGCCAAAATAATTGTTTGTCGACGCATTGTCACCGTGACAAAAAAAAAACGGTTCGGGGGTCAAATCCATAGCCCCCCCCCAACTATCATCTAGTTGGCCCCTAAAGTCATCTTTGCTTTGCATCTCACAATTGCTTAGTAGTTCAGGCCCACTGCTTGACAACCTGAGAGCCTAAAATGTTTCCAACAACCATGGGCGGAACCTGGGGGGAGGGGCAGGGTGGCCCCACCCCTTTAGAATTTGACCAAAAAAACATAATATAGACATTTTCAGGGGTTTTCCGGGGCACATATGCTACTGCACATGTATGCATTATCAATTGATGAGAAATTATTAGAATGTAGGCCTATATATTTTTTAACCTTTTTTCCTGTCCTCACTTGCAATTATTTTATTTTAACGTATATCAGTGATCTGATATAACCGAACAATGCATTTTTCATGATTTTTGTAAATTTCGGTGAATTTGACGTAGAAGCTGAGACAAAGATAGACCTAATTAAACAAGTTCTCTTACAAAAATAATAAATCATCCAGCAGTGATGTAGTCGAGGACAGGACATCCTAGACCGAGCCAAGGCCGAGGCCATCAAAGTATAGCCCCGAGCCCGGCCTCAAGGACAAGTCCCTAGGCCTCCATCACTGGCCCAATTTCCAGGGGTGCTGGAAGGAAATGAGGGCGGCAGAGGCGGTCGGTTGAGAAAGGGCAAATCTAATTCTGTCGACAAAAAATTAATGTAGGGGCAAAAATAATTTTGAATATAGACTCATAAATGTTTGCTTAATTCACATTTAAATAAGGCCTAATAAAATTTTTAATTGAGATCAAAAGGGCAACCTTGCCGCCCAAAGACACCCAAGACCGAGGCAAGGCCAAGGATTTGGTATCCGAAACCCAGCCAAGGCCGATCCATCAAAATATGGCTCCGAAGCAGGCCTCAAAGATGAGGCCGGCCTCGAGACCTCCAACACTGTCATCCAGGCATCCGGCAACCTTCAATAACATGCTGTGAAAAAAATAGTGCCCCTTGGAACATGTTGCCATTCAGTTGCAAATAGACAGATAGATACAGCTCTCCGAGCACAGTTCTCACGAGGGTTGATTGATGAGGTGTGAGAGAGTGTGGGAATCCTCAAAATGACACATTCATTTTGAGGGTTCTCCACTTACCCAGCACAGACACCAATAGCCGTGATAGTGGAACTCTCCTTTTTACTGCTCTCCTGCGTCGCCAGCAGAATAAAACTGTTTCTGGAAACGTCAACCAGGACGTTGTCAACGGGGCCGGTTTTCCGAGGTCCATAACACAGTCTAATTAGCCTGACAGTACTGGAATATGGTGGCAATCCATGCTTAACATTCCATTTAAGACTCGGCAATGCAAATCCGTTGTTTTTTTAATGGGTTAAAAATGTTCTAGAGCCTGGAATGCCGGCTCCACTGACTCGGCAATGGTAAAAAATGCTGGCTTGTTCCCAGAAAAAGTTTTTTGTGCACGTCGACGCTAGAGAGCTGAACAAAAAATAATGGCAGTTCCGCTATCACGGCCTATACAAGAAGCTGCCAGTGTGGCATCTCATATGACCAACATCCTGCTGGAGCTTTGAATATCCACTGAAATGCTTGCGGTTTTCCCAACCGAGTTCGAAAGTCGAAACCGGCCATTATGGTCACACATCCCAAACCAATACAAGCATTGGGACTTCAACTGCAACAAGTCAAGACAACAACCATATGCAGAATCAAGCTGTAGGAAAAAGGAAACAAAAGGAAATCTGTGGAAGATGTTTTCCACATTAATTTTGTATCATAACCATCACTCAGGCTGACTCAGCATGTCTCCATCGTGGAGTTTATGGGGCAGCTTCCTTAAAAAGTTAAAAGCTACACACAGCAACACCCAGACTGTCACACACTTCGCAGACACCAATGCCTCTCGGTCAATCGTTACAGCTTACTTCTACTTCGTAATCAGCAACGTCAAAACTTCGATAGCTCACTGATGAAAAATCTTATGAAAGAGTTCCACAGAAATTTTAATTAAATTATTTTATCCATGTCTGACATTAATGTCAGCTATTGATAAGCCAGTGAAATTACACCACAACGACAATGTATAAATTGGTCAATTCAGCTTTATTAAAATAGGACCGTTCAAGACATCTTAAAAATATACTGCACAGTAATATAATTCTTTACAAAATTATAGTGAATTAAAATGCTGCCGGCTCTGATAAAAGACATCGACTTGATTTCAATACAATGCAACACAACAGCACATGTATCATTGAACGTAATTTTACTTTTTTATATAATATCGAAAATGTTAGCGCTATTAATATTGTAAACCTAAATATTGTGGTGACCGTATAATTTCAATATATTTTGGCACTCCTACATTTATCTCTGAAACCAAATTTCAAACAGTGTACACAATGGTGGATAACAAATGTTTTGACCAAGGTGCGTTTTGCTTGAAAAAGTATCAATGTAATTTTAAAATGTTCAAATCAGGGCATTAAAAGAAGCTTGTTGCCAATTCTTTTGATTAATTAAAAATCTATGTATGGCATGTGATTCTTATCAAAACTGATTTCATTAATCAGTTGCAAATTATATTGTTATTGGTAAGACCATACTGAGACGTGTATAATGTCAAATGGCTAAATATTATGAAAATGTTGCTTGGAAATGCCAACTATATAAATTCATAACTACAAATGGAGACAGACCTATTGCACATGATTACTCATTCCTGCCGGTCTCAGACGAAGCCAAGCATTAAAGAAGTGATATTCCTAATTCCTTCATCACGTTCATTCTTCAAATTTTGTTCAACATGAATTCTGAGACGAGCGATTTCATGTGTCTCTCTTATAACTTGGAACTGTCCTTTTGATCTATGAAGTGGGGAAAAACAGGAGTCGAACGCACAGGTGCAGCAGGTCGCTTACCAGAAGGATTCCCTCATTCTCTCGCACCTCATCAATCAACCCTCGTGAGAACTGTGCTCGGAGAGCTGTAATATAAATTTAGAATGAAAGCACAAAAATTTACTTTTCTTAGGAGATAACAATAACTTAGGAATGTGACGTAACCACATGTTTTCACTGATATTTAATCGTTATTCGTATGAGTAGCTGTAGCATAATTGAACAGAGCCACATCCTGACAGAAGGGATGGTTACCATCTCTCAAGACTTGGTCACACATAGCATAAAGCTGATCAGGCACTCATAATAACTATGCAAAAATCTTAAAATATTCTACAACAGTGTAATTGAATGATGATCACATTTCATAAACCTATTTATTAGATTTTACATATTTCAGAAAAGTTAAGCTATGCTGGCTTTAAGGAACATACCTGAAAGGATCTGCTTCCCAGTTGCCACTGACTCGCCACGCATAGAGATCTGAACATGATAGTGAGTTTCTTTATGTGATCCATTGGCTTTTTCCTCATCTGTGTCCTCCCCTTCGTTACTGAAATTATCATTGCAAATTAATTAAATAAAGTTCTATGTAAAAACATGCATCATCTCAGTTTGCACAGATTTATATATAAATATATATATCATCTAGAACATCGGCGTTACAGTCCAGGCATATAAGGGGTTCACACATTTATATTTATTATAAAGATAAGTTGACAAAAGTGATGTTATTGCAAAATCCAGGAACATAGGCATATTTCGCAGTGTGGCTGGCCACTGGCTGCAGCCCCCCATCCCTGGCATCAAGGCAAATGGCCAATCAGGGCAAATCCTGACCAATATCAGGGCAGATCCACTGCCCTGGTCACATTCGTAAAATGTTAAAATTTCAAGGCAAAATAGCGACAGCCCCACGGAACGGCCGTCCCGCATAGCTATGGCCAAGACAAAGAGCAAAGACAAAGCTGGGATAACAAGCCACAACTAAAAGGCTGGATTAATTGTTTGGTTAAATTCAGGTTAGCGGAGCAATACATCGCTACTTCACTGTAACGTCAGCCAACGAAAGGAACACTTTTATTCGGACATCTACGTGAATAACAGAAACAAAAAGTTTTGCCAACGGAGATCCACGGCAAAATTTCAATACAGATCAATCTTAAAGGATTCAGATGTTTAATGTCAAAATATGCTCACCTAACATGATTCCTTTTCTTGGAATGTCATCTTCTCTCATTTATGTTCCACTTAAAAACAATGATATCACTTCGTCAATAGCCAGTTTTCTTCTCTCATCCCTTCTTGATAATCAGCCAAGGGGCGAAGTGTTTTGAGCGCACTTTCATGTCATAAGCAACCTAAAAATAATGACATATATATATAAGTGTGTGGTTATGAGTAGAGTTGCAAATATTACACATTTGACAAGCAAACAAAGAAGTGTGCCTAACAAGTTGCAGTTAACTTTAAGAAGTTATTGGTTGAGCTACAAGCGGAAGTCACGTAACACTTTTGTACCGCATAGGGCTTGATGCTTTGCTGTATAAATTTGCAGTCAAAATATTGTATAAACTACAGACAAAATTTCATTACACAATCAAAAAGAAAACATTTCTTTACAAATGAGTAATTGTCAGTGGGGGATCCAGACAATGTAATCTAGGGGGCCCGAACGACATTTCGGCACTCGCAGGCGTCGTTTTGCCATTCGCGGGCCCGCATTGCTCCATGTTTTTCGAAAAAATCTTATTTCCATCTCAATGGTCTGGAGGGGGGGGGGGCACTGATTGTTCAAATAATTCCGACGCCGTGGAAAACATGTATGATTTATTGTATTCAGGGTGCAGTTACCATTGTATTTGGTTAATATTCCAAGTGTAAGCAGCACTGCAGATTGCCAAACTTGTTTTACCAAAATTTAGCAATAATTATTTCTTTATTTAAAAATATTTATTTCAGGATTGGCAGGATAAACCTGGGCTGTTTAATAAACATTGAACCAGTATTAAAGCCCTGTGAAGTTCACAGTGTGAACTGTGTATTTCCTTGGGCTACCAAAAAAAAAAGTGGCCCAAATACTGAAATTGTCCCAAAAATATTAAATTCACAAAATTTCCTGCCGAAAAGTGCTTTAAAAAGGGATTTTCCAAATTTTTGGGGCTGCCCCCAGGCCCCCCCCCCCCCCGCCTCCTACACCTATGTAATTAAATTATGAAAGAACATCTGCAACAGTGTCAATGACACATTTAGGCCTACAGAAAAGCATGCAGTTTCAGCAATTTGACAGCTGTGTGTTTACAAACATTCAATCTGCTCACCGTAAAATAAGGTCCTTCATCTCTTCTGATCTGCCAAATCCTTGCTATTCTACGGTCTGGTTCGTTTGGGAAGCTGTGAATTGACAGATGAGGACCTTTTCCTCCCATCTGATCAGAAAAACAGGTTTAAACAGCCAATATTTCTAGTAACCATCCTCAACCACCATGCTCTGCCATGGAATTAGGTCACGCAAGGTAATGTGAGCTCTGATTGGTTTAAACTGGGTCAACCAATCAGCATCGAGCTTGCATCACATGTTGTCTGCAAGACCAACTACATTTTCCACTTCCACTTGATTAAAGTAGTGCAGAGGTTCGAATGGACGATGCAGCACAATGAACACTGGGGAGAAGTTAATCTAGTTAGATTATGCCATTTTAGTGCTGTATGAAAATGTTTAACTTGAAACTGAGCAATCCCTCATGGGGTGACAACGAAATCTGACTTCTGAGCTCTCTGGAGGAGGAGGGCCCACGGACTATTCATGCCTTTTGGAACTTCTTGAACCAATTTAAGGTGGCAAGCAAAACAAATTAGACAGAGGAACTAATTGGGCTAAGGTGAGCAGGCAGGAAATTGATTTGTCACTTCCTGGCAGTGGTCTTGTTGCAGCTACTTGTAAACAACGCCCTCAAAACATCGCAAGGAGGGCCTACCTACACTACAGTGCCCTGAAAATTGTGTCTATTATTAGCTTACCTCATACACTACTGGACTTTTAAACAACAAAACCAGTATACCTTTTGGCCATATGTATTCACCAGCTGAGGTGAGCAGACATGGATGACATGGTCTTTATTTGTTCACAAAAAGTAATATACAAATTGAAACAGTAATAGTTGGTGGCTCTCGAACTCATGAGAGTTATTTGAGAGTTCACCAAAATGTGCTCACAATGAGCAACTGGCTTGATTGATTGTAAGCTTCTGATGCTCCTGAATCCTTTTGACTGAAGCTCTTCCGGTTTTGCCTATGAGGATTCAGGAATATCAGAAGCTGTCATCTTCCACAGTCCATAAACAGGAAGAAAAAACTGGCAATAACATCAACCTACAAAATTTGAAGATGACCAATAAGCCAATGACATCTGGCTCAAGATCAAAGAAGCAATCCACATCCACAGGTACACCAGTCCCCCTCCCAAAACAGAGATTAAGACCAAAGGCTAGAACTTTCATATGTTTGTCACATTCTCTGGTCAGATGACCATGACCCTGGGCCGTCATTTGAATAACCTGGGCATTTCACTGTTGGCTGATGAAGACTATAAGATGTGGTTGAAAGCTACCAACTAAGCAATTTTATGGAATATTGAGAGAAGATGAACTTATCTTAGCAGTTGCCAGTATCATCTGCACCCGTTTGGCACCCAGAGAATCTACCCTAGACGAATCCTTCCATCGCCGCATATTATCATAAATTTACATCACAAGCGTCATAACGAATCAGCGTGCAGCATTTCTCTCCACTTCGAAAGTTTACCGGCAATATGCGAAGCAACTATTAATTTCTCAGAGACGTATGAGATATCATTTTAAAGGTCTCGGAGAGACCTATCTACTCATATAAGAATCACCCGTAACCCTTACGTGAAAGTGCGTAACAGCGAAATCGACCTCATTTGCATAACATGTGAAGGCCAGATCATTGGCCAGTTTTGTGGGTGTGTCTGACCTATTCACTGAAGGCTTTGCTGAAGTGCCGTTTGGCAGGGGCACCCCATGATCTGTTACACCTATTATCTGTTATATTATATTATGAAGCAGGTGCCCAGCTGGCTGGCAGACTGTCAGCTAGGATTTTCCTAGCTGGCAAAGTTGTCAGCTGGGAGTTACTTTTTGGCGTTCAAACGATGAATTCGCAGTCAGGTAATGAGAAAGCAGTTGAGGCGGCAGGCTGGGAAAAATATGATTCATATCAGCTGGCTGGGAGGTGCTGAACGTCGCTTGGGCTGGCCGGCAACCCAGCTGGCAGCATAACAGATATTTTTTTCCAGTTGCATAAAGAAAATAATCTTAAGTGTCACAAAAGATGCGCAACCAAAACCTTACACTGATATGGGCATTATAATAACACACTGTAATGAGGTGCCCCTGTTTTGGTCACATGTGTGTTAAAAGTAGCTCTTTTTATTCTGGACACATCACTGTAAGCTGTTTCAACACAACCTATATTATATACAGAAAGAGCATGTCAGCCTCAGACTGCCCTCAGTTAAACTGGATTTATATGTCATCCATACCCTTAACGAATAGGATATATCATGATTTCAGTTTTAGTGCAGTTCCTGTCCCCTCCTAAATCACTCTCCAGTTTGATAGTGGATGGAATCTTGAGTACCTTGTTGATTTTATCATGTGTGTTATCTCTTTGCATTATAAATTGGGAGATTTGACTTCTGACACATGCTGGCCATTGCTAGGAAATAAAATTGTAAAAAGTCCCAAACTAAGAAAAAGACAGAAAATTGATTAACTTCAAGCTGGATTAACTATGCATCACCAATTCCCAATGAGTATTTGTCTTTACATGGCAAAATGTCATTTAGAGTAATTTGTGGATGTAAAAATCTAAGTCATGACATCGATTGCAAATTTACTTTACAGCTTAAAATTATTATGATGAGGTCAAACAGAATACTGCCGCATGTTATTAGTCCAATGGAATTCATTTTGAAAGCAGCATAGCATACTGAGTGCAGGGCTGTCAAGATAAACTTCACAATATTGCCCTTGGGCATATTGGAATATGCAGAGGGGCTTTTGGAGCAAAAACACTTTAGCCTCCATTTTCTGGTCAACTCTATTCACCAACCTGATGAGATTTGTGTCCTGGGCATACAAGCACTTGCCTGTCGAGACCTCTTTGCAGTTAGTGGGGCAGACTTCATAAATGATGAGGAGTGGTGTCAAGCAAAGACCTCCTCTGGGACTAGCATTGCAAACAGAGCAGTTTCAAAGCAGTGGGGTAAGTATAATAAGGCTCAAATGCAGCAAATTTTACGAATGTTTATAATGTTTATGGCTATTTCATAGCACAGTCTGTTAACTTGTGTTCATGTTACTTTCTTTTTGTCTCCTCCACAATTGTTTAAATAGTGTGCGACTTAACCTAATTGTATCAAAAGTGTCACAATTGAACCAAATACCTACCTCAATATTGACTTCCAGAGCCATATAATAGAAAGCTTATTACAGCTAAAAATGGACTGAATCCAGACCTGGTTCCAAATGTAGCTAAATGCGCCATCTGGGAACCAACATTACCAGCAGTCTAGACAAGACCATGGAATAAATAACCCCAATTGATTATGCTGAGCAGTGGGCACCTAATACAACTTTATGAGGAAGGATTTTATTGGATGCATTTTGTTGTGGTCAATCACGGCAGCCTGGCTGAATTAGTGGAGTGGAGAATGATTTTGTTTGCTTTGTCCTCAGGGCTGTCCCCAGACACTGATAAAGTGGTCGTGCATGACACAGAAGGAATAGTCTCTTTCGCTTCCTGATGTCCCACCTGGCTGTAGTACTCTGTTGATCTCTTTATACAATAGGTTTCTGTGTTCTATAGATCGAATTGCTGGCAGATCTGCTTTCCGGACTCCCCACAACCTGCAGCACTATTCTGTTATATTTTCAAAGTCCCAGTATAGACCGTAGTGCATCCACTGCAGGCTGAGTATAACATTCCACCATGTGACTCTACTCGTTGAATCCCACAGTGCCAGCACTCCATCTCTTTGTCATGAAATATTCACTGCAAATGGTTAACAAACATTGCAGACTCAACGGAGTAAAGGTCATTTTCCCTGTCATCATTTCACCCTCCAGTTACAGTAAAAGGGAGACTGGGAAACCCAAACAGTGCGTGCAGACAGCTGGCAATATTAAAAGAAGGCTTCTGGATTTTGCTTTTCTCACACCCAAACAGAGAATCAAATAAATATTTGCATTATAGTAATGGCGAAAAAGCCTTAATATAGCAAATCAATCAGATTGAATATATACTGTTTCATTTTTGGCATAGATTACAACTGCACATACACCTCTTAAAGTTTACTCAAATCAGGAGGTAAACAGGTTCCCTGATTATTCAGTTTATGAAGTAGGTATAGTATGCAGACTTATTGTGCTAATTTTCACCGAGTGCCAAGTTATTAAGCGATGGTTTTTTTGCCATATCTCTGAAAAGTATTTGGATTACTTTTAACTCAACCCACAAGAGCGGGTTGTTTTGGAAGTATACCTATTCTGTGCAACACAATTCAAAGTTATGGCATATATTAAGGATTTATAAGGTACTTTTGGCACATTGAAGGGAACTATATACAAATATTCAAAATCGCATATGTGACACTACCTATATGTAGATACACTATTGATCCCCTTAAAGTTATACAATGTCCTACCATATTTGGATGCTTATAATATTATGTTCTTTTAGAAGCAACACACTTTATTCTGCTCGATTAGAATACCATTGGATTTACCTCAAATTTGGCATACAAATAAGCCAAGAGGAGTGTTTTCACAACTATGACTTATTTCTAGTTCAGCGGAGGCTTTGCATGTCATATTTTAAGTAAATCCAATAGCATTCCTAAGGAGCCACATAAAGTGCATTGCTGCCAAGTGAAGACATTTCGCTTCAACATTAAATGGTATAACTTTAAGGAGATTAATATCAGGCATATATCCAGGTCATCATCTATTGAGATTTTAAAGTTTTTGTCTTTATTTCCCCAAAACTTGCCAATGTATGCCAAATACATTGGCACCACTAAATCATGTCATAACTTCTGTTCGCAAGAACAGAATGGGGAAAAATGCTCATAGAATAATCGTCAACCCCAACCCACTCTTGTGGGTGAAAGAATACAAAAAATTTCCATATAGAGTAGGTCGGGGCAAGAAGCCCGGGTTAGGTGAGAGGCCCCCCAGGCTTATATCTAAACTTACATTTTTGGTGCGTTTATCTATTGATAGGATTGAAGCTAGAGGCGTTTTAGGTGACGTCACAAATTTTCAGGGCTAACAGCACCAAACCATAGTAGAAATTAAAGAAACAAATAAATGTGCATGGTTTTTGTAACTTTGACAAATTCTTTGAAAGGGGCTCAGAAAAAAAAAATTTTCAAAGTATAATGGATATCTGCATTGCTTCACTTTATGACCATCACATAAATATGATTTGGATCATGTTCTTTGCATTTTAGTTCAAAATATAGAGGTCAAATTAAAATATGTGGGTTTGGGGCGAGAGGCCCCACATGATATGGGGCATGAGGCCGCCTTCACTGGCGGGTGGAAGCTGCTTCAGGAACCATTTAATAATGTGTACTTTACCTTAAATCTTGATAGAGTAGCTAATTAAAATAGAAAAAATTTCGCTCGAAATTGAAACAGGGCAAAAAATATTAAAAAATAAAAGTATGAATGGAAAAATTCTGAAATTCAGAAAAAGTGAATAGAATGCCTTAAAAATGATAGAAGAACCCTAAGAAATAACTTTTAGGCTGAATGCGTTCGCAAAAAAAATTGCCATAGGATTATAATAGGGCTTCTTGCCCGATGGGTGGGGTAAGAAGGCCATTTTAATTTTTTTACAAAAATGGCCGTAACTCCTTTATTAAAATTGGTAGACATTTGTTTCACAAGTTACTAGTAGAGTCAAGTGGTCCCTTCCAGACAGCATAAGTATTCAAATTATCGCCCATAAAAAGTAGGTCAAATCGCACCTCGAAGTTAAGGGGGGCCGCATGCCCCAACCTACTCTACTTTTGGAGATATGGCGAAAAGCCATTGGTGCAGAATAAGAAGGTGCTCAGAGTATATGTAATTATTCATGACGAAAAGATTTTCTATAGTTGTGCCACTTGTACTGAATCTTCTAAGCGGTTGATAAAACCTCTCATTGTAACATTTTAAAATAATAATAGTAGTTTACGGCAAGGCAGAGATATCATGTGTATTACGGGCGATTTAATTAGTACAAGATTCTACAGTCTCTATCACACCTGCATGCAACATCACATTTTCTCCTTACCTGACTGGTCTAGACACAAGCCTTATTACATTTACCTAACTAATAAAGCATGCAATCTATGCCTGATGAATGCTTAAACAGTAGTTGTCCACATAAAGCTGAGGTAAACATCCGTTGGGTCCATTCACAGCTTGAGGTTTCCTTACTGCTTAATTGCTGTTTTCAGCACTGAGCCCAAGAGGAGGTCTTTGCTTGACACTTTTCCCCATCATTTATGAGGTCCGCTCCACTCACTGCAAAGGGTTCTCGAAAGGCTAGTGCTGGAATGCCCGGAACGGAGATCTCATCACGTTGGTGAATGGAGGTGCCGAGAAAATGGAGACCAAAGTGGCCTGCTTCAGCAGTCCCACTGCATATATCCCTTTTATACTATACAGCAATCTTGCAGTAAGGTGTACCTATTGGAGTATTGGTGTCTGCAAGAGAATTGAATCTTTTCATGACATGTAGTTGTGTTTTTGAATGAAAATGGAGACCAAAGTGGCCTGCTTCAGCAGTCCCACTGCATATATCCCTTTTATACTATACAGCAATCTTGCAGTAAGGTGTACCTATTGGAGTATTGGTGTCTGCAAGAGAATTGAATCTTTTCATGACATGTAGTTGTGTTTGTGAATGAACAAGTTTTCTTAAGAAATTGATAGTTTTGTACTGGATATTATGATTATGTTAGTCATGCCTGATTGACTGTCTTATTAGACCTATTTATTGTCATGATGGACATTAGACATCCAACATGCAAATTAGATGTTCTGCCAATTCTTAAAACACATAATGTTGAATCATTTTACACTGAAGACTTTCTTGTACTTCATCACCTTAAATTCATGTTTCAATTTCCACTTTACCTGACAGCTTTGATGTGGCCGGTATTTGAGTTGACAACATTTAACAAAATAATCAGGACTGCCAAACAATTATTGAGAGCTTTAATTACTCGGGTTAAAGCAGAATGAGGTAGAGCCAATTAACTTCAGTAGAACCCTGAGTTGGCAGTCTGTGGAAGTATATTTCCAATGTCTGGCTGCCATGGTATGTCATTTCACAGCTTAATGTACTTGAGCAACCCAAGGAGGCAAAGAGCCCTGACTATGAAAGCAGAACTCATGCTTTGACAACCTGAACTATATCAGTTAGAAACACAGAAGTAATCAGTGAATTTGGCTTGTGGATTGCCACTGAATGATGTATTAGTGTCTTTGTTTTGTAAATAACTGGGCTTAGAGGGTTGCATGCAGTAATGCAAAATCCCATAATCTATGTTCATTGCATACCTTGGACTACATGTGACTCCTCGGTACTCACAATGGTGTATTGCAAATCTTGTCTGTCATGGTTTTAATAATAAGAGACGAACATTTGCTTTTTTGTCAAACTCAAGTTAAAATGCTATCTTCTGCCCTATTTCTTTTTTAAATGCTTTGAATGCTACTAAAGTTTTGTGGTCTTCCATTTTTTTAGATTTAATAATTTATATGATGCCTTGGACTGCCTGTGGTGTGGTCATATTGGTTGATTGGCTGTATACAGCCCAGTGCTTCCATAGAAGAAGCTATTAACCTTTTTATGCTGGGTCTCTCTTACGGAGCAACCTCTTAGTTAGGGTCAATCAACAGGTTGTGCCACTATCGATCAATACTTGCATGATTGATGCCTCCTCAAAATGGTATTTTATCACCCATGTCTGACATTATACAATATAATGTAGAGGAGTCATCTGCTAATGCTTTTTGATTAGATGAATGGGGAAAATTTAATTCTTGATCATAGTTTGGGGACACCTCGAGACTTCTTTCGCAAATGTTGCTTGACATTAGAAATGATGCTAAAAGACAGGAACAGAAGGTGTACTTTGTTTTGCAGGATTATACCATTCGACACCTCTGTCAGCCAATCATGAGCCAGTATTTCACTGCAATAAAACCCATATTCTTTGTTGTTCAGTTATCCTCCCATGGGAGAATAATAAGTGAAGCTGCGAAAAACCACAGCAACAAATGACAAGTTTCAGTTTTGTCTTATGGTATAAGCCAGTTATTCACCGCGGGATCGGCAATATGTGTTTATCACAGCTCGGGCTAACGCCCTCGCTGGATAAATCACATATTGCCTCTCCCTAGGTGAATAACCTATACTTATCTAGCACTATACTAAGACCCCATGGCCAGGCTGGTGCATGTAGTGAAAAACTCCAATGGAATGATGCAGTCAATGGCTCAATGATGCATGCAAAATAAGTGATGTTATAGACATAACTGTGAGACAACTTGAATATGGTCTTCAATGGCAAAACATTGAGGAGTGTGCTTACTAGAGCAACTTTGTATCAAGATGCAGTCTGAAGCTATTATCCCCATACTCAGAGAGAATATGATAGACTTTACTGTTTATGAGATTAAACCTACATATCGCACAATCCAGGTTCCCAAATGCAATAGGATTATGGATGAAATGTTAAATTCATCCAGCCCAACTGAGCCAGGCAAAGTTTATAAGGAACACCAGCATATCTTGATACCCTGTTTAAAATTCTATGTTTGCTGCATGGCTGAAAAGTCTATGTTTGTTGGTCTTAGAAGTTGAATTAATGTCTTTTCTATGGTCATCGTATGTATGAAATTCTTATTACAGTTACATGTATAATGGTAACCGGAGTTGTGAATAAGAGGTGCATTATATCAAGATATAGTGCAGAGGATAAGTCTT
Source organism: Platynereis dumerilii (assembly GCA_026936325.1). Taxonomy (NCBI): domain Eukaryota; kingdom Metazoa; phylum Annelida; class Polychaeta; order Phyllodocida; family Nereididae; genus Platynereis; species Platynereis dumerilii. The sequence goes on from JAPTHN010000001.1 coordinate 118,778,303, forward strand.
GTTTAAGACCCTTGGAATCCAAGACAGCTTCTCAAATTGCTTCTTATATTTTGAGTATAGTTCTTCTTCGTATATTCAATATGACCAGAGTATCCTTGAATATTGGGTACCAGCTGAACCCAACTATCTGCAAATTTAGTTTTTCCCTCAAAGCTTTGCTATTATTTCTTCCACACCATTGCCATTAATGATTCCCTTCACAAGTAATTCATGGCACTGTTCTGCACATTCTTTAATAACATCAAGTGGAAACATTTTACATCTTGCAACTGGATTTCTTGTGCTTCGTCACCTTAAATTGCTGTTCAATTTTCTACTTTATCTGACAGCTGTGATATGAATTCCTGGTTCAATTTTCTACTTATCGACAGCTGTGATATGGTCTGTTTTTTTTAGTTGACAGCATTTAACACAATAATCTTGACTGCCAATGATTTAATGCGAGCTTGAAATACTCTGGTGAAAGCAGAATGTGGTAGATTGCCATTTACATTGATCTGATTTTGCAGATTCATCTCAGCTGTTAGCAGCTGCTGGAGCCAATTATAACTTATGTAGAAAACCGAGTTGGCAGTCTGTGGCAGAACATTTTCAATGTACAAATGTATGTTTAGACAACATAACTCATGCTTTGACTACCTGGACTATTTCTGCTTGAAACACAGAAGTATTTGGCTTGTGCGTTGCCAATGAATGATGTATCAGTGTCTGTGATTTGTGAGTAACTGAGCTAAAGCATAATCCCATAATTCATGTTAATTGCACACCTTTGACTACCTGTGACTGTTCAGTGTTCACCATGGAGTAATGCAAAATGTGAATGTCATTTTTGTGATAATAAGAGTAACATCTGTTTTTTGTCAAATTCTGGTTAAAATGCCCCAAAACATTCAACAGTTTAAACACAGTTCCCTTTAAATAAGTTTTAATATCTCAAAGATTCCTTCTCGGATTATTATGACAGTCAGCAGAATTATAGGCCTGTATAACAATCCTAGATGTGTAAATTTGTAGATTGGTGGCATTATTCGTGACTAAGCCAAAGAAAAGTGGCCCCATTGAAAAAAAAAACTTTAATATATATCGAAGATGTCTTCTCTTCATATCAAAATGTAGGTGTGCATTTTTAGTGCGATTGTTTAATTTATGTCTGGTCACATCTAGCAGACCCTGATTGCAAGCAGCCCTTTTTCAAATTTATGCTTGTCCAAAAAAACTTACCAAAGGTCGCCATTCTGTCATTTTCACATTGTCAAAGCCTCTTGTGCGAGCTGGCACAGCGAGGCTTTGACTCAGTTGACAGTTTTTCCTGTGGTTTTAGTCACATTTAGATTAGCCATGCCCAAGCTGTTTCAGCCAACCAGAAGGCAGCTTTCATATCAATGAGAAAACATGTTTGAAATCATTGCAAGCAATCCATGAATGTTGAATAACGAAACAAAACACACAAACTGAAAACAAGAAACTGTCACCTGAAAATTACATAAACTGTGAAAGCAGTGAAGTGTCCCAAAAACAAATACTGAAACTTTGAACAGTTCAGATGTCAATCATAATCAGCCATGCAGTTAATTCGATATGATTGGTAGTTGGGTATCTTCTCAGGAAAGCTTCATGGACACATCCTCCCCACGCAAGCCCTGCTAAAATGGATAGGGCTTTCTGCTATTTCCAACCTCTTCTGTGATTGGCTGCTTATTTAGGTCATAAGCATTTTGCAGGCAGATTTAGTCCGATTATGGACACTTAGAGGATTACTGGCAACTAAGAAAAACAGTGTAAAACAAGCAAACTTTCAAACAGTTTCATTTCAGAACTGTGAAAATACATAATTCAATGGAATTTTCATAACTGTGATAGCACCTTTCAACAATACACAATTTCTCCATTTGTAACTGTGTGAAACAGAAGCAACAATTTCAAAATGTGATGTAGCAGTCCTTGATTGGCTGAGCCAAAACTGGGTCAGTTAATTAAGTATTCATGAATTAGCAAAGGTTATGGGCCATTTTGTCATGGTATGACTTGGGATGATGCATGCACAGTGATTGACTTGGTCCAAGATTGATATGTTCAGACCGCATTTCTGAACAAACACTCACTGCAGTGCAACCAGTATCCCATAAGAGTTTAAAGGGGTACAATGATCTTTGAGGGCTTACATATCCAGTTAATCTATACTTTTAATTATGAAAATTAGACAGATAGCCTATTTTTTTTCTATGCCGAATTTTCAGGGGTGTATGTCCCATCGTTGATATGCCATCCAGCGCACAGTTGTATGCGCTATGGAGTGCATGAAAAGTGGTTAGACATAGAGATAGACATAGAGATAGACATAGAGATAGACATATTAGACATACAGATAGACATACAGATAGACATACAGACAGTTAGACAGACAGACAGATAGATAAGACAGATAGAAAGATAAGATATATAGATAGATAAAATGTATGAGTGTACAATGCTAGGTGGTCACGTAATTGCTTAATTCAATGGTATGTAATGTGTTTTACTCACGGAGATGCTGCAAATATTTGCAGAACTAGTTCAGTGAGTGGTGCTGAATAAGTCTTAATCTGATAACCATAGCCTCAAACATGAGGAATCTGAAAACAACAAACGGATCAACAGACAACAGCAATCAACAGTGTGCAATGTCAATTACATAATCTTCCTCCAACTATAACAGCCTCTCTGATTGTGCAACCACTTTCCTTCGCAACCAATCAGCTTGAAGCTGTAAAACCACACTTTTAGTGGCCTACCAGGTCGAAGTGATCCGATGACCACGTGAGAATGCCATTCTGTCCGCAAATTATTTTACAAAATTATTTTACAAAAGAAGTCTCTAGTTGACTACCAAATATGGTCAGAAAAGCATTTTCCACATCCATTTTTAAAATCAAAAAGCATTAGAAGATACCCCCCCCCCCCATCAGGCGGCTCACTGGAAGGCATCTGGCTTAGGCACACAAATAGGGTCAATATAAAATATAGCTAAGTTCATTAAAATCCAAGGTGAAATCTTTGAGATATTCAAGTTTGTTTATGCAAGGGAGAACTTATTTTTCTTAAAGTATTTAGAATTAGGACAATGGCAATAATTTAAGAAAATGGCGATAAAAAGGACATTGTGAGGAGGTATCATTCCGATCATTGATTGATAGTGGCGCAACCTGTTGATTGACCCTTACTTTAAGAGATTGCTCTCTCTGAGAGACCTAGCATAAATAGGTTAATAGCTTCTTCTATGGAAGCACTGGTCTGCATACTGCCAATCAACTAATATGACCATACCACTGCATCATATAATTCGCAAGGTCAAAATTGAGAAAACATCAGCAAAATTTGCACTTGATCAATATATGAAGATGCAGTCTGAAGCTATTTTTCCCATACTCAAGAGAATATTAGAGGCTTTACTGTTCCGCTGAAGCATTCTAAAACATCAATTTATGAGATTAAAGCTGTGAATGGCACCTGGTTCCCAAATGCAATAGGATTATGGATGAAATGTTCAAATACACTCAGTTCAACTGAGCCAGGCAAAGCTTGTAAGAAACGGCCGCATGTCTGTATACCTTGCATAAAATTCAATACTGCTGCATGCGCTGAATTTTCTATGTTTGCTGGTCCGGCAAGTTGAATTAGTCTTAACATGTGAAAAAACATTCAATGTATTTTACATGGTCCTTTCTATGGTCATCAATCTCATCATATTATATGAATAAAATCATATAGCAGTTATAATGGTAACTGGAGTTGTGAATAAGAGCTGTTTATATCTGCAGATTGCAGAGGATAAGTCTTGTTTAAGACCCTTGGAATCCAAGACAGCTTCTCAAATTGCCACTATAAGCTACTTAAGGATTCTGCAGGGCTGTTGATGGCCAGTTTTGGCCACTCTTGGATGTACTATAGTGTGTCAGCAGAGTAGATATTTAGCTTACACAAGCACTGCAAATTTGTACGCATACAACAACAAACTTCTTATATTTTAAGTATAATTCTTCTTAGTATATTCAATATGCCCAGAGTATCCTTGAATATCGGATACGAGCTGAACCCTACTATCTTCAAATTTAGTTTTTTTTTCCCCTTCAAAGCTTTGCTAATACTTCTTCCACACCATTGCCACTAGCAAATTAACATCACCAAGCGACAGGATGCTACCAAGCAATTTATGGGGCCCTCCAAAAATGCTCATCCAAATGGCCGTGAGCTCTCTCAACCCACCAATTGGGCAAGATGCTTTTGTTAGAAATACATGTTCAGTTTCAAAGTGCTTTTTTTGGGGTTCTGCTTTTTTGTTTCAAGGCTTCCTCATTACTTTAATATGGTGCTTGAACTGGCCCCACGGAAGGGGGTAGGGCTGGATCGATATACCGGTATACCGTGATAAACCGGCTCAGAGTCATTGCAAATGAACCGGCCCCTATCTTCCAAAAGACTGTGTATCATTTGATGTCTTAATTGACCATGCAGGCTTTTGGCTGTGTGTGCACTCAACCATGGCAGGCCAGTTGCTGCTGATTGTTTACCAATTATAAAAGTTTTACAGTGTTCTAAATATTTTAGGTTTAGAATTTGCTATAAATAAGCATTACAGTAGTACAAATCATGCAAAATAAAGTGATTTTGATACCAAAGACCCCATACCAACAATGCCTATGTGGACTCAGTGAAGGGGCAAGTTGATCCACTGGCCAGAGCTCTCTGGGGCAGCACACCAGCAGCATGCAGGTGGTCACTGAGCTGCTGAGCAGTGGAGAGACCTACATAGTACGTATAGAAATTATGGTAGGCCTGCATAGAAGCATTTTCAGCATATCTTGATATGTAGGCCTGGGTCAACAGTTTCTACTTCACATATCATATGTAACATTGTCAAAATCCTTGTGAGAGTCAGATGGCTTGCTGTGTCAGTGTGGCTGCAGCTTGCAGCATGCTGCTTGCAGTGCACCTGTGTGAGGAGTGGTAAGGCCCTGCTAAGTCTGCATGGGAGCATGGATATCCAAAGCACTGTGAGAGTCAAACTAGGAATGTAATTATGTTGATTCATGCAGCACACAAGTAGACCACCAGTGGGTAAGTGACATTTTAAGAAATTACTCACTTCAGTTTTAATTGAAGATTAATATCTTGACTCTTTTTGTTTGCTTATTAATGAAATAAAACTCAGATTTCCTGCAATACAGCAGCTTGATCTCGGTCACGACTGAAAAAAGTGCATCGTGATACTGTATCGATATCGTTTCAGATATATCGCGATAGTATCGTATCGTTAAAGACCAAACGATATCCAGCCCTAGAAGGGGGCCTGATGGCCTCTTCCCCCTCCCTCATACATATTCATGTTCTGTCATTATGAAAAAAAAAAACATATCTGAATCATATATGAGAATTTGCTGTTTTCCTTCGTCAACTTTCATGAGAGATGAATTTTTAATTTAGCTGACAATCTCAAGTGATCAAATTATAACAATGAGATTTGTGAAATGAATTTTACAAATGTTTCATGTACATGATTGATTTGATTGCCAATTATGAGATTGATAAAATGGCTTTCTGGTATGCTGTTTTGTCTTGATAATGGCAAGAAGTGATGATTTTAAGTGGATTCTGTCTTGTCTTTTGCCTCAGAGTTACACTGGAACTGTATCTAAAGGTATCAATGCATCTTGATATCTTGAATGATAAATGTTTTCCTTGCTGTTTAAGTGCATGACAGAATGTATGTGTGTAAATTCAAGTTTACAATGCTTAAATGGAAAACAAAATAAAAACAACTGATTTGCATGTGGAAATATTAATTGGGCCAGTAAGTGCCACATATAGAAAGGATGTTGAGAATAAAGTAATATTATGGCTGAAATAGTTTTTCGATCAATGAAGTTTGCAAGGTGGTTCACAAAGATTTGTCCCTAAGGTTAAAAACAAGTATCCCCAAGTTTTGGTATGGAAAGAAAGAACTCCTATAAATACAATGCCTTACGATATTTTCTCTATCAGTTCTCAAGGGTGAGAATTGTCTGTATTCATGTCACTGACTTTTTTTTGGATGGAAGGTTGTATTTCCCTGCTAGATGTACATGCTAGAATGAAATATTCATGAAATGCTTGTTGAAGAGACTTTAATCTTACAAATATGCAAGCAAAGACAAAGGAGAAATTTGCAGCTGATTCAGGAATTGATCTATAGAAATTTAACTCTAACACACTGATAGTTACCCAATAGATTGTCTAATCCCAAATTGTTATATTTGCAATTCATAATTTATCTCTAGGTCAATTCTCGTGTCACCGCTCCCACTACGACCGGGTTCATTATTTTTCCAGGTTCCTTGTGACAAAAATTTAATATATAATTTCTAACAATTTTTTTTCCGTACTAATCTCTCATCATCTCGTCCGATTTACTTTGAATAATTGGTAAATTTGCTTTCCTGAATAATTTGTATATTAACTTTCTTTCAAATTATTCATATAATGATTCATAGGTATAACGATTATTAATTCTTTATCTTATTTTATTTTTTTTTATGGTGGCCTCTCGATAGCGGTAATTTTTTTATCTTGGAGAGGTCATCCAACCTTAATTAAATGTATTTCATTTGAACTCTTTATCATGTATATAATTGTTGGCAAAATAAAACTGTCTGAGTCTGAGTCTGAGTCTAGTTAACGCTTGAAATATATATTTGTTTTATTTCATCAATAACATGTGCAATAATGTAGAGGAATATAACAGCCAACTTTTAGATAATTTGTATCATAAGTCATAACACAATTTTGGTAGACATATCCTCTATAAAAATATTTAGTCTCAAGTTAATAGGTTTTCAGTTATCTCTAATGAATTGCTGAAGAGTTCTCAAGATATTTCTACAATTTTAGAATTTGATAAAACTTGGTTTTGCAAGTTTTTGATGCATGTTGTATACATATTATACACTGTTACAGACAAGGAAAATTGGTACTGTTTCTAAAGGTAGCAATGCACCTTGATATCTTCCAATGATAATTATTTCCTTGCTGTTTAAGTGTATTACAGAATGTGTGTGTGTAATAGTTTATTTTAAGTCCTCTAAAGTCAAGTTTACAATACTTAAATGGAAAATGAAGTAAAAACAACTGATTTCCATATGGAAATGTCAATGGTTCCTGTAAGTGCCACATATGGAAAGGATATTGAGAATAAATGGGACAACATTATGGCTGATATAGATCAATGAAGTTTGCAAGATGGTTCACAAGGAAAGAGAAATATCCCAAGGCAACATAAATTAACACACATTCACAATATTCTACTGTCACAGTAAAATGGTAATAATGCTTAATATTCATTTATACAAATATAACATTTTATTTGTATTGTATGACACATTTCATAAATGTAATATAATATGGGACAACATTTTTTGGCACAATCAAAATTTGAAATCATTTCTAAACTACTGTCCTAGAGTAAGTACTAAACGCCATTTAACAAACAAACAACATTGTTGGAACGACAATGTGACAAGCTTTCTTGATATAGTAGAGATATATCAATCCCAGAATTAAAAAGAATGCTCTGTACATTTAACTACAATTTCTAGCAAGAACGGGCTAATTTCATTTTTGCTACAGATAGTTTCTGAAAGAGAAGAACTTGCCAGCTTGTAAAATAGAATTACAGTGTATATTCAATAGCTAAATATCAATCAATACATCAGTTGCACCATTAGTAACAATGTAATTTCGTTTTTCACTCTGTGTTATTTCTCCAGTGTGCTAAACAGGTGTAATAAAGAACATAAATGCAATGCCTGTGTACAATATACGGCGATGAAGGATTAAATTGAATTTATTTACAAATGAGTGGAAACCAATGTCGGGAGTCATAGTATGACAAATTTGGAACAAGCTGTAGCACTCGCTAGAGTGTAAAGTCCCGCCACAAGAAAAAAGGAAAGGGCATTCATGTTGCTTGATCATTTGCTGCATTAAAATAGCCTGCATGGTAGGTTTTACTTGTGAGATTGAGGTTAACCAATATCACCCAAGAATGCATACATTCTAGTAACCGTAACTTAGCTGAGGATGAGATGAAAAAATGCCATTATTCCTATTGCCTTGGTAATTCCTGTGTTTCCGAACTGCCAGGCATCTGTGGTTTGAGGGCTGTAAATTTATTAAGAAGTAATTCAATTGTTAGTCTCACAGTAATTATTATTACTCCTCAGTCAAAACTACAACATCCGAAAACCTTTGTGATTGGATTAATTGAAGTTCTACTTACACCGGCATTGTGAAGCCTTTGACAATGATGAAAACTATGAATATGACTGACATAAGTGACACCTGAAATTAATGAGCATGCCTTATTAATACACAATTAAGTGATTTGTTTTATAAGATAACTGGTTCTGTAAAGGCTGTATTTCATAAGTTGAGTTACACCATATTGCTAGTTCTATCGCCAAATATGACAAAGATGGCCTGCGTGAGGATCACCAGTTTAATGAATGAATTGTTAAATCAAACCTAACCTTTCCAATCTTTCTTATCATGACACATACCTTACTGAGCTTGGCAATGTTATTGTACAATGACAAAGGCAATTTCACAAAGAGGGACATAATTATGATCACAAATTCCCTCTGCCCCAACCCACTGGCTGCAATCTTTGCTGCAATATCAAAACAAGTGAGAGTTACTATGACAAATGGTTTTGGATAATTTGTTTGAAGTGGCGAATAAAAATGCTTAAAATTGACTTACGTCCTCCTATCCAAGTCACAATTTTTGTGACAGTGTCACCAATTATAACATTGTAGCTTATCATAGCTGAAACAAAAATTTATATGTACTGTCAGTAAATGAATAATTGACCAAAAAACCAAGACATTTAAGTCTGCCTCCTTTCTTGCTGAGCCGACAATACAAAACCTACCTATGAGAGGATACAAGAACTGCATGATGGTGAGAATGATGAACCCTGATCTGCCAAATGCTGCTCTCATCACATCCTGTAAACAAAATATTCATCTTAAAAATAATGAGCACAGAAAGGGATTGATGGTTTCCTAGAGTTATAATATGATATTTAGAAGAGAGAATAACATATTAAGGTTATTTTTCTAATTTTTATGAAGTGGTTTATAGTAGTAATTTGCCCTTGATTTTTTTCGAAGATTAAAGCAGATTTAGGTTTTTGCAGAAAAATAAACTGTATAGACCCTTACTTGGTATGTGTTTGTGTTAGATAGTTCTCCTCCATGAATAAGTAGCACCAATGAATAATCTGCAATTCAGACAAATATTAATGTGATAAAGCTTGAATGCCAGACAAAATGCAGGGAGCGGAACTTAAAATTATAAATCTAAGATATAATAGTAACAGATATAATAAGAAACTATGCATTGCTTATGGCAATGCTATTACCTATTTGGTCGCAATATATATAAAGCAGTGGCTCTGGGCGTCTATTTGATAAGCAATAGCTGTACTGGCAACATAAACATGTCTGTTCAGTGATACAATCAGATGAGACTTAGATATATCTACGTCTTGGGACATGGTTTGGAGACTACAATCAGTCTGTGGTTAGTATTTTCCACGCAGGCATGCCAAATAACGTACATTAGATATATAGAGATAGAGAAATTGACCCCTTTTATTAGAGAAAGTGGGCGCTTGTTATTATATTGTATTGTTCTTATAATATAATGCTCCTCCCTGATATAATAACGTCTGATTGCAAACACATCAGTGCTCCAATGGTGAATGCCAATTGAACTAATCATTATTACGCGTAAAAACCCAGTTCTAAATCATTTTACTTGAATCAACAAGCAAGGTAACAAAGCAGGCACTGCCCAGAGGATTATATGTGGTCAATATCATCTATTCTTGAGATTCAGCACAGTTTCTGGCCAGGCATTCATGCCCCAGGAGTCTGAATTTCCACCCTATTTCACTCAATCTAAGCCTCATTTCAAGGAACGTGCCGGACAACAAGATGCTATTGGAATTCAACAAATGAGACATTGGTCAAGCTATACTTTGCTCTGACTATAGCATTGGGCCGAACTCATTGGTCAAGCTATACTTTGCTCTGACTATAGCATTGGGCCGAACTCTGATTACAATTCCAGGCATGGTTATATTCTACTACATGTATATTAAACATAAAATATATTATTGAGCTTCAAGAAGAATTATTTTAGTCTTAAAGCTGTAAATCTTAACTCTGTGAATTGTTTTAAAAACGTTTATTGAAATGCCACAACACACTACATGTTTGTAGTTAGTTTGAGAGTAAATTTTGAAATAAACTATTGTCACGATTTACTAGAACAAGTTAATAAATCACAATAAAAACTACATCACTATAAAAGATTTGGTTCTTAAAGTCTCGAAAGATTGCATTTACAAACAAAACTCACCTGTTATTATGGTTATAAGGATGATTAGGTTGATGCCTAAACCAAACCCAGCTTCTTTCAGAGCAAATGGCATCCCTGGAAAATATTGAATGTGAATGTTTTCAGCTGGCTACCAACTGCAAAATATTTTTGAATTGACATTAACTATGCTGATGTATTTTGTAATTGGTGATATATTTGCTGCAAAGGACTGTAGAGCAGTCTGTATTTTCAAGACACAATAAATCAATTCTCCTGAAGATTAAAAAAAATCTGGTTTTCCTTTACACCTTGAACATGTTTCCCTGAAATATGATTTTGCGAGCTCTTCTGTGTAATCCTTTTTTTAATGATTTACTTGGTGGTTAGTTCTTTGTAATCCATCTGATGTTGTTGAAAAAGTCCATGCTTATTGTGGTTTTGCAAATCAGATGTTTTAAGATCAACATTAATCTGATATATTATGTAATTATATCTATGCATGGTGTTTTAACGGAGGATTTATATTGGTTATATATACAATTATGCATCGTCAATTGAAGTACAAATGTTGGTAACATATGTAAGAATCAGCACCATAATTTTATAGTGTATATGTGGCCAAAGCTGTAATAATACATTCATGATAATCTTCCTTTATAGCAATAGAAGGGCAGCTTGACATTATATGCATGCCAACAACTTGGTCTGTTGCTTATCTTGAGCTCTGGTCAAGACAAAAGGCATTAAGATTTTTGTGTTATTATTTAGGATGAAATTGACATTCAAATTTACAAACCTATGATTCCAGACCCTATGATGGAGTTGATGAAGTTAAAGGAGGCCATGGGCATAGTGGACCTCTGGCGGTCATCCTTGTCCGAGTCCTCCACCAGCTGATGAAGGTCACTCTTGGATGACTCTGGAGTGTCAGGCACATACTAAAATGAAAATATGCACACTTGAAGAACATTTAGGAAATTTTGTAATTGAAGGTGGGCTGTCTCAGTTTTATGCTGGGGTTACTAAAATATCCTACATATATGTACGTATCGGCAATTGACTTCTCAGTCATCAACACAGGTTAGCATCACCCAAGGATGTCGTGTAATAGCATGGGAAGTTGGGAACCTTGGGCATTATTCCTCAAATATGTTCCCATGGGTACTATTCACCAGCCATCCTGAGTTGTATCAGAAATGAGTGGTTATGTGATGTGTAAGTGCTAGATATCATGGGAGCGATTCACTCAGATCAGAACTGCATTTGGTTTCGACCAAATAAGAAAATTTGAAAACCCATAAGACATTGTTTGAAGCTGTCTGAACTAGTTTTTTACCATTGCAGTGAATATTCCATGGTTCATAGCAGGCACTATGGGATCAAACGAGTGTAGCGGGCATGTTTGGTGAGAGTGGACTGACAGTGCTATGAATCTATGTCTTATACTGCAAGCAATTATAAGGAATACTATGAAACTGAGATGTAGAAATATATAAACTATAAGAGCCATACTATTCTATGTTAATCAAAGAGATCAGCCTGAAGACCTACACCAGAATACCAGGTGGGACTTCCAGAAACTATAGAGACTATTCCTTCTGTGTCATGCATGACCACTTTATCTGTGTCTGGGGACAGCCTTGAGGACAAAACAAACAAGATCATTCTCCACTCAACAATCTGTCTGGCTGACGTGATTGACCGCAACAAAATGCAACCAATAACGTTTTTCATTATGAAGTTGTATTGAGTGCATGTTGTGCTGAGAGCTTGCTGCTCAGCATAATCAATGGAGGCTATTTTTGCTGGACCATTTGCATGAGATTTACATGGTCTGGTCTACTCTGCTGTCAATTGTCAATGTTTGGACCGATATGGCAAATCTGGAATCAAGTCTGCATGGGTTAAATTAATTAAAACTAATAAACATTGTGACAGTGTTGCAACTTGAGAATAGAATGTCCCATTAGGTAGCTTGTAATATTAAAAATAAAGATCATTATGGTTTTTAGGTCAGACACAGATTTTAGTGAGACATAAAGGCAAACCTAATGGTGGTTGACTAAATAAAGCATGGAATCTAAGCTTGATTGATGCCTAAAATGTGCTGAATGCAATGGATGGTCTTGAACCCATTCAGGCCTCTCCGCTTAACTGTTCTGTTTGCAATACTGGGACCCTGAGGAGGTCTTTGCTTGACACCACTCCTAATCATTTAAGAGGTCTGCTCCACTCACTGCAAAGAATACTCAAAAGGCCAGTGCTGGAATGCCCAGGACAGAAATCTCATCAGGAGGGTAAATGGAGGTGGCGAGAAAATAGAGACTAAAGTGGCCTGCTTCAGCATTCTCACAACATATCCCTTATTTATCATCAGGTTATCTTGCAGCACAGTGCCCTCATGACATGTTTGTGAGTGGAAACTTGAAATTGATAGGTTTGTACTGGATTATTGTGGTTAGACTGTTCATGATGAATTGATTGTCTTAATAGACATTCAACATACTAATTAATAGTTATGCGGAATCTTTAGTCACATTAAGTGGAATCGTTCTGTCATTTTACAACACAGAATTCCTTTTGCTTCATCACCTTAAATTCCTGTTTAAATATTCCACTTTATCAACATTCGAATGTTATGCGATTTTTGAGTTGACAGCATTTAACACAATAGTCACGACTGCCAAAGATTTAGTGAGAGCTTGAAATACTCTGGTAAAGCATGATGTGGTAGATCCCCTTTTACATTGATCTGATTTTGCAGACGCATCTCAGCTGTTAGCTGCTGCTGGAGCCAATTAACTTCTATAGAATACTGAGTTGGCAGTCTGTGGCAGAGACTTTTCAATGCACAATTACCATGGCAATTCACTTTAAAAACAGCATAATGTACTTGAGCAACCCAAGGAGGCAAGGGGCCCTGACTATAAGAAAGCAGAACTGAGATTTTAAGTTTTTTTTTATTGTCTTTTCCCATGGACAGATGCATGTAAGGGAGCACTTCTTCCCTTAGAAATCCTTCAGCAATTCCAGTCAGGCTGTCCTTAGCTTTCCTATTACTTCTTCCTTGCCATTACTGTTAGCAAATTAACAACAACAACAAAACATTTTTCTGTCACCAAGCTACAGATTTGTTTCCATTTCCTTCACAACCAAGTAATGGAGCATTCCATAATAGGCATAAAAAAACTTCTGAGAGGCCATTTACCCACTTCTTTTCATTCAATTGTTCGAATGCCTATCCAAACAACCCTCCACCCTCATAGCAAACCCGATGGGCAAGAGCCTTTTATTAGAAACGTATCGTAAGTTTTTTGACGAGCATGTTCAGCTTCCAAACACTTTTTTGGTTTTCTGTTTTCTATTTTAAGGCTTGCTCTGTACTTCTAATATGGTGCTTGAAACAGCGTTGAGACCCCATTGAAAAAAAAAAAAACATGTTTTAATCATATCCTTGAGAATTTTCTGTTTTCCTGAATCAACTTTCATGAGATGGAGACAGATAAATCTTATAGAGTTTCTAAAATTAATGTTAATTTAGCTGACAATTTCAAGTTATCAAAGTATAACAATGGAATTTTTGTATTGAATTCCAGTAATGTTGTTTCATAAATGTTAAAATTACATAATATATGTACTAGAGATTAACAGAGGCACAGCAGGTACCTATATTCAATGATTTACACAATTAATTGTATTTTTGTTGACGCTTTTCATGAAAATAAAGGCAAAAATATGTTTTTTTACCAATAACTCGAACAGTGTTGAGTTAAGGGCCCTAAGATGTATTGAATATGAATGTGGAGATTCCAGAGATTTTGGTGTCTATATCATGTCTATCTGCATTAGTTCTCAAGATAGAGGGTATTTTTGCGTCGTTTCTTAGTGTCTAATTTCTGAAATGGCCCAGGAGTCTGGGTTTTTTTCCATCAAATCTGCAGAATTTTGGTATTAGGTTGTTCCTAAGACCTAAAGGCCTCATATTAGAATGATGGAGCAGGACTTTTCAAAAAGAGTCGAAAAAGGGCCAGCCCTAATGAAAATAACACTGAATCATATAATTCATAAGGTCAAAATTGAGCAGACATCAGCAAAATTTGCACTTCATCAATATATGAGGATGCAGTCTGAAGCTATTATTGCCATACTTAGAGAATATTATGGGCCTGCTTTATTGTTCTGCTGCATTCTAAAACAGATTAAAGCTGTGAATGGCACCTGGTTCCCAAATGCAATAGGATTATGGACGAAATGTTGAATACACCCAGTTCAACTGTGCCAGGCAAAGCTTATAAGAAACAGCAGCATGTCTGGATACCTTGCATAAAATTCAATACTGCTGCATGGCTGAAAATTCTATGTTTGCTTGTACTGGAAATTGAATTAGTCTTAACATGTGATATTCAATGTATTTATATGGTCCTTTCTATTGTCATCAATCTCATCATGTATATGAATAAAATCATAAAACAGTTATAATGGTAACTGGAGTTGTGAATAAGAGCTGTTTATATCTGCAGATTCAGTTGCAGATTGCAGAGGATACGCTTGGAATCCAAGACAGCTTCTCAAATTGCCACTATAAGCTACTTAAGGATTCTGCAGGGCTGTTGATGGCCAGTTTTGGCCACTCTAGGATGTACTATAGTGTGTCAGCTGCAAATTTGTACGCATACAACAACAAACTTCTTATATTTTGAGTATAGTTCTTCTTCGTATATTCAATATGACCTGAGTATCCTTGAATATTGGACACCAGTTGAAACCTACTATCTGCATATTTAGTTTTTCCCTTTCAAAGCTTTGCTAATACTTCTTCCACACCATTGCCACTAGCAAATTAACATCACCAAGCGATGCTACTATTTCCTTTACAACCAAGTAATTCATGGGGCCCTCCAAAAATGCTTATCCAAATGGCCCTGAGCTCTCTCAACCCACCAACTGGGCAAGATGCTTTTGTTAGAAATACATGTTCAGCTTCATAATGCTTTTTTTGGGTTTCTGCTTTTTTGTTTCAAGGCTTCCTCATTATTTTAATATGGTGCTTGAACCGGCCCCACGGAAGGGGGCCTGATGGCATCTTCCCCCTCCCTCATACATATTCACGTTCCGTCATTATGAAAAAAAAAACATATCTGAATCATATATGAGAATTTACTGTTTTCCTTCGTCAACTTTCATGAGAGATGAATTTTTAATTTAGCTGACAATCTCAAGTGATCAAATTATAACAATGAGATTTGTGAAATGAATTTTACAAATGTTTCGAGTACATGATTGATTTGATTGCCAATTATGAGATTGATAAAATGGCTTTCTGGTATGCTGTTTTGTCTTGATAATGACAAAGAAGTATTGATGTTTAAGTAAATTTGATTTTTCGCCTCAGAGTTAAATTGGTACTGTTTCTAAAGGTAGCAATGCACCTTGATATCTTCCAATGATAATTATTATTTCCTTGCTGTTTAAGTGTACGAGGGGCGTTCAGAAAGTTCACGGCTTTTTTTTATAAGGACACTTATTTTCAATCTAGATCTATGAATTTTTCATAGGATAAAATTCAACAGTTTTGGAATGAATTTCCAAAATTTCGGACAATTTGGACACTTTTAAGTCATTCTGTGGTTGCCATGGAAACAGAAAGTTTGTCTGGGTGGAGCAGGTAGTACGGAGATCAAGAAAATCAATGAATTGCGGCTGAAAGAGACCTCACTCTGCCACTTGTATTAGTCAGATTGACAATAATTAACACAAGAAATATAATATTACTTTTTAAAGATAGTCACAAGTACTACAAAAGCATTAATTCATACACCTGACACGTTGAAATAAATGTTCCTTGAAGCATTCCAGGAAAAGTTTATTAAAACCATTTCAGCCACCCAAGGCCTTTTCTCCTCCAGTGCCTGAAACTATTGCCCCCAGTGAGTAAGGTAATGGAAAACCAGGTCTTATGTAAAGCTATATGTCAAACGAAAAGCTGGGATGGATAATGCTGTCCCTTATGTCTCTTACTTGTACCAGTGAATCCATGCTTTGTCATAAGTCCTGATGTAGTTAAGGACTCAAATTCTGGCGCCTGAATCGCTCTTGCCAAATCGGGCATGCAGGAGTGCTTTCCCACATTGGTTCACTGTAAGAATACAAACATTTGGTATGCTTGAAAGTATATTTAGAAGCTAATATATTTCTTGTGTCAAATATTGTCAATCTTACTAATACAAGTGACAGAGAGAAGTCTTTCTCAGCCGCAGTTCGTTGATTTTCTTGATCTCCGTACTACCTGCTCCACCTAGCCAAACTTTCTGTTTCCGTGGCAACCACAGAATGACTTAAAAGAGTCCAAATGTTCCAAAATTTTGGAAACCCATTCCAAAACTGCTGAATTTTATCCAGTAAAAAATTCATTGTTCTAGATTGAAAATAAGTGTCCATATAAAAAAAAGCCGTGAACTTTCTGAACGCCCCTCGTATTACAGTATGTGTGTCATAGTTTATTTTAAGTCCTCTAAAGTCAAGTTTACAATACTTAAATGGAAAATGAAATAAAAACAACTGATTTCCATTTGGAAATGTCGGTTGTTCCTGTAAGTGCCTCATATGGAAAGGATATTGAGAATAAATGGAACAACATTATGGCTGATAAAGATCAATGAGGTTTGCAAGGTGGTTCACAAGGAAAGAGAAATATCTCGAGGCTAAAAAAATATCCCCAAGCTTTTGTACGAAAGAATGAACTCCTTTCAAGACAGAGACTCAGGATATTTTCCCTGCCAGTACTTGAGGGTGATAATTGTGATAATTGTCTGTATTCACATCACTGACATTTTTTTGGATGGAAGGTGGTATTTCCCTGGTGAAGCCAATCAAAATGTGCATGCTAGAATGAAATACTCTTGAAATGCTTGTTGAAGAGGCTTTAATCTTACAAACATGCAACTGATTCTAGAATCGATCTATAGGAATTTGACTCAAACACAATTAACGTTTGAAATATATATTTGTTTTATTTCATCAATAACATGTGCAATAATGTAGAGGAATATAACAGCCAACTTTAAGATAATTTGTATGAGTTATAGCACAATTTTGGTAGACATATCCTCTATAAAAATATTCAGTCTCAAGTTAATAGGCTTTTAGTTTTCTCCAGTTCTCTAGATAGTTCTACAATTTCAGAATTTGATGAAAATTGGTTGTATGAGTTTCTGATGCATGTTGTGTAAATATTTTGCACTGTTGCAGACATGCAGGGAAATAACTTAATAACCTACTAAAATTAAGACAATTTCCTCAGCCTTACAGCCATTTTCATATTTGTAGACAATTCGTCTGAATGTGTTATTTTTTTAGGACATGTATTATTAAAAAAACTAATGACATCGCTCTGCCATAAAGAATAACATGTCCTGGAAATAAAATCCACATTCAAGCTCTTTCTCTACTATTATGAAATCCGCTACGGTAACAAAAAAAATTTGTCTGGCAGACTTTATGTCACAAGTGCCAGGCTTATGTTGATGTAAGTTTCAGTAAGGGCTAGTCATCCATTTGTCTTGGCTCAATTACATTTACAGGTAGGATAAATATTGACACAGATTGAGGTAAACACAAACACTTCCATCATCAAGAGTATCACAGCCAATATAAAATCTACACAAGATGCAGTAACACAGCTTAAGAGTCCTAAATTAATCAACCGCCATTATCTGGCTTGACAACATAAATAAACACACATTCACAATATTCTACTGTCACAGTAAAATGGTAATAATGCTTAATATTCATTTATACAAATATAACATTTTATTAATATTGTATGACACATTTTATAAAAGTAATATAATATGGGACAACATTTTTTGGCACAGTCAAAATTTGAAATCATTTCTAAACTACTGTCCTAGAGTAAGTACTAAACGCCATGTAACAAACATACAATGTACAACACTGTTGGAATGACAATATGACAAACTTTCTTCATGATATAGTAGAGATATATCAATCCTAGAATTAAAAAGAATGCTCTGTACATTTAACTACAATATCAAGCAAGAAAGGGCTAATTTCAGTTTTGCTACAGATAGTTGAATTTGCCAGGTTGTAAAATAGAATTACAGTGTACATCGATAGCTTAATATCAATCAGTCAATATATCAGTTGCAACAATGTGAATTTTTTTTCACCACGGATTATTTCTTCATTATGCTAAACAGGTGTAACAAAGAACATAAATGCAATGCCTGTGTACGATATATTGCTATGAAGGGTTAATTTGAATTTATATACAAATGAGTGGAAACCAATGTTGAGAGTCATGGTATGACAAATTTTGAACAAGCTGTAGAACTCGCAGGGTTGCAAAGTCCCGCCGCAAGGAAAGAGGAAGGGGGATTCATGTTGTTTGATCATTTGCTGCATTAAAGTAGCCTGCATGGTTTACAATATAGAAGTCTGTCAGTTTATGTCGAAGAGTACTGAGTGAAATCTGAGAAATATAGTAAATTTTGGAATGTGAAGATTTCAGAGACCATGTTAAAAGGTTGAAGATGACAGATTATAACATTTTATGCAAGAGGCCCTACAAATACTACTACTTTTGAATGAGTAACAAAAACTACCGTCCATTAACTATACTAAAGCACAGGCCCCGACTTGATGACATCTTATGTGATGAAAAACGTCAATTTAACAAATTTACTTAATGCTACAGTATAGTGTCACAAGTTTGTAAATCTTTTTTGCATTTTAGAAATGTGGGTAAGACTGACCCATCCTTTGTCTTTACGCTGGTTTAATATAAGTCTGTACTTACATTTAGTTCAAGGACAATTCCAAGGCAGTCTGTTGTCATGGAGAGAAGAACAGTCACAGCAATTATCACCCGGTAACTGCTTCATGGCGCCATAGTGGAACAGGTTTTTGGAAAGCGAATAGTGCATTTTCTACAACCTACAGAGAAATTAAAATTTTGAGGCTTGAATTATGAGAAAGTAAAAGTAAACTGGCACACTGGTACACAAATTACAACACATCATAATAAATTATCAAATGTTTGATTATGGCCTTTCTATTCATATTCCATGTTAATAGAAGCCATAGTCTTTCTTTTTTTTTTATTTCTTGTCAAAGAATTTATTTATGCTAGGACTTATTAGTCCGGCATCTTCTTTGATGGCCTTGCTTGATTTCAAATGCAAGTTTTGTTTCAACCTACCTCTCTGCAGACAAAACACTCTATTGGAAAGGTCAGCATAATAGTAATAGCAAATAGGAATCTAGAGACGTTGATGATATCGTCTAAGTGGCAGTAGTTCTCAAGGACATCCCCTGTAATTTAAAAAAAATCTTGTTACATTACTTGATGATGAAGTATGCAACTTTGCCGTAGAGGAGATGACAAAGGTTTATGGTTCAGGGAAAATTATTCTTTGTAGTTAGATGTTGTTAAATTAATGAGCTGTATTTATTTTCCTCTGACTCTGGGTTAACATGCATTTTTTTGCTGTTAAACCCACACCCAATACTGCCCATAGCTGCATGTTATATCCCTTGTTAGAAATTAACTTTTGGCAGAACCTCATCAGAATTAATATCCAGTTAAAAATCTTTCAAAGTTGCTCAATTAAGGTATTTGATTCCAGAAAGAGAACCTGCATTACATGTTATTTTTCTAATTCCCAACTACTGAGGAAGTTCTTAGATTTCCCACTACTTATTGTAAGTATGCAGCTGTCATGCCATGTTGTTGAAGGATTTGGTATTTGAGCCTCCAATTGGACCAAAAACTGACCTTGGGTGTATCCTGTGAAGGTGGCATATCCAGTTATGCCAAGGACCAAGGTGCACATCATGGCAACAAGGACGCTGACATGGGTGACCATTCCCCACCTCTTCTCTGTGGGTTCTTGCAGGGAGTCGTAGATCAGGAAGGAGTTGTGGTGACACACGTAGGCTGCAAAACATAATTGACATGCAAACGTATTCTGGGACCATCCTTTTTACTTGCATTAAAAAATTGATTAAAGCCTGTATATGACAAACCATTTGATTGCAAAAATGCTGGGGGTTTTTTTTTTTTTTGCATTTAGTGTGAAAAACCGTTTCATTTCAAAAATGTCGGCAACTTGGGATTCGACCCCAAACTAGCCATCAAATAAACAGCCAGTTAATTGTTTGCATAGGTATATATGACAATCAACCAGACAAAAACACTTTCTCTAATGCCTGTTCTCTAATGCCTGTTTAAGGATAGGAATATGGCTTCCTGTCTGTGAGTGATACTAAATCACTTTGTGTTGGTCCAAAAAGCTCTTGACTAGATTATTTATTCATATTGTTACATTTGATTATCATATTTGCTCCTTTCCATTTCTGATAACATCCAATTGAATTGAAATCCTGCAGTTGCAGACTTGATTATTGCTTCTTAATTGAAAAGCACTCCTCTTCACAATCCATTACATTAACTCACCAAATGCCATTATTCCTATTGCCTTGGTTATTCCTGTGTTTCCAAACTGCCAGGCATCTGTGGTTTGAGGACTGGAAATTTATTAAGAATTAATTCAATTGTTAGTCTCACAATAATTATTTTTACTCCTCAGTCGATACTACAACAACAGAAAGCCTTTGCGATTAGATTAATTGAAGGTCTACTTACACCGGCATTGTGAAGCCTTTGACAATCATGACAGCAATGATGAAAACTATGAATATGACTGACATAAGTGACACCTGAAATTAATAAGCATGCCTTATTAATTCACAATTAACTGATTTATTTATAGAAGATCACTGGTTCTGTAAAGTCTGTATTTCATAAGTTGAGTCACACAATATTGCTAGTTCTATCTTCAACGATGAGAAAGGTGGCCTGCATGAGGATGACCAGTTTAGTGAATGAATTGTTAAATCAATCGTAACCTTTCAAATCTTTCTTATCATGACACATACCTTACTGAGCTTGGCAATGTTCTTGTACAATGACAAAGGCAATGTCACAAAGAGGGACATAATTATGATCACAAATTCCCTCTGCCCCAACACACTGGCTGCAATCTTTGCTGAAATATCAAAGCACAAAATATAATTCAAGTGAGTTACAAGTAAATGGTTATGGTTGTTTGAAGTGGAGAATAAAATGTTAAAAATTGACTTACGTCCTCCTATCCAAGTCACAATTTTTGTGACAGTGTCACCAATTATAACATTGTAGCTTATCATAGCTGAAACAGAAATTAATATTAACTGACAGTAAATGAATAATTAACCAAACGACCAAAAAATTTCAGTCAGCCTCCTTTCTTGTTGAGTCTGCCATACAAAACCTACCTATGAGAGGATACAAGAACTGCATGATTGTGAGAATGATGAACCCTGATCTGCCAAATGCTGCTCTCATCACGTCCTAAAAACAAAATATTCACCATAAAAATAATGAAACATCAAAGGATTGATGGTTTCTTAAAGTTATGACAAGAGCAACATGTTGGTGATATGAATAAGGTTATTTTTCCAATTATAATGAAATGGTTTATTGTAATTCGCCCTTGAGTTTCCAAGATTAAAGCAGGTTAAGGTTTTTCATAGAAAAAGAGACTGTAAGACCCTTACTTGGTATGTGTTTGTGTTAGATAGTTCTCCTCCATGAATAAGTAGCACCAATGAATAATCTGCAATTCAGACAAATATTAATTTGATAAAGCTTGGAATGCCAGACAAAATGCAAGGAGCGGAACTTAAAATCATACTTAGATAATAATAGATATAATATGATACTATGCATTGCTTTTGGCAATGCTATTACCTGTGTGGTCACAATGTATATAAAGTAGTGGCTCTGGGTATCTATTTGATAAGCAATAGCTGTACTGGCAACATAAACAAGTCAGTTCAGTGATACTATCAGATGAGACTTGGATATACATGTGTCTTGGGATATGGCTTGGCGACTACTAGTATCAGTATGTGTTTTCCCTACAGTCATGTCATACTTTACAGAGAAAGTGGGTGCTTGTTATTACATTGTAGTGTTCTTATATGATGATCCTCCCTGATATATTCAATTGCAAACTTATCAGTGTTCAAATGGTGAATGACAATTGAACTAATCATCATTACATGTAGAATGTAAATACGGTACCCCAGTGTTAAATCATTTTATTTGTACCAACAAGCAACATAACAAAGCAAGCACTGCCCAGAGGATTATGCGTGGTTAATATTGTCTATTCTTGAGATTCAGCTCAGTTTCTGGGTCAGGCATTCATGCTCCGAGGAGTCTGAATTTCCACCCTATTTCACTCAGTCTAAGCCTCATTTCAAGGATTGTGCTTGACAACAAGATACCACTGGAATTCAACAAATGAGACATTGGTCGAACTACACTTTGCTCTGACTGGCGTTGAGCCAAACTCTGATTACAGTTCCAGGCATGGTTATATTTTGTAAATTGTGATAACAATTTTGATTCATATGCCACAGCACACTACGTGCATGTAGTTTGAGAGTATATCTTTAAATAAACTATTGTCAAAATTTACTAGAACAAGTTAATAAATCTGAAAAATACATGCAACAATATCCATTTTACATCACCTACAACAGATTTTTGTTTAAAAAAATAGCAAAACTTTTACAAACAAAACTCACCTGTTATTATGGTAATAAGGATGATTAGGATGATGCCTAAACCAAACCCAGCTTCTTTCAGAGCAAATGGCATCCCTGGAAAATATGGAATATGAATTTTGTCAGCTGGCTACCAACTGCAAAATAGTTATTGAACTAACATTAACTGTGCTGATGTTTGTAATTGGTGACAAGTTTGCTGCAAAGGACTGTAAAGCAGTCTTTATTTTCCAAGACACATGTTATGTGCTTTTTGAACAACAGTTGTTCTTGAGCGGTGATCAAGCCAAAAGACATTGAGCTTTCTCTGTTATTATTCTTAAATGAAATTGACATTCAAATTTACAAACCTATGATTCCAGACCCTATGATGGAGTTGATGAAGTTAAAGGAGGCCATGGGCATAGTGGACCTTTGGCGGTCATCCTTGTCCGAGTCCTCCACCAGCTGATGAAGGTCACTCTTGGATGACTCTGGAGTGTCAGGCACATACTGAAATGGAAATATGCACTTATGAAGAAAACTTTGTAAACTAGAATCGCTAGCGATAATAATATGACCGGCCGGCAGTGCTGTACGTCTTTTGGTTGTGAAGTGCAAGCAAGCGTGATTGTGGGAATCTGTATTAAAAACATGAATAATGATTTTTGTATTGAGAGGAGCAAAAGCCCTTCTCGTATGCTTTTTTATGAAATTTGCCAGTAGTTATGGAAATGAGGGCGATTTCGCCAATTCACATATTTCCGTAATTGTTAGACAATTGATTGTTGCATTGCTAGATAGATGTTTTACAGAGCTTTATAAAATGATATGTGTTTTGACTGTTTGGTCCCAGTGGAGTAAATTTCTGGTAAATATTTGAAGTTAAGGGCAGCATATGCTGATTTAAAAAAAGGTTAAAAATTGTTTTGAGAGTCCAATATTCAACGGTTTATGAGGAGGTATATTTTCACGTGCATAAACTGAATAGTGACGCCAGAATGCAAATTCCTCTAATACTGGCAGGCACTCTCTGTCATATGAAATTCACAAGAATGCATCTTTTTGTGAACATTTTTTCAACTTTACAATCTTAATTCTTGAGATGAGACTAAGACAACCTTGAAATAAATAACCAGCTGATAACCGTACAACCAACTGAAGACACAAAACCAACCAAGGATCTTCCACCAAGCACAGTATGGCTAATCCATAATCAATCAAACTTTTGATGAAAATCACATGCTACTATGATGCTAGCATTTTCATAATATTGGCCATTTCAGACCTCCTAGCCAAAACTCGAAGAAAAAAAAATTATATACATATATGAAATTTGTTCAGTCAAATATTGGACATTATTTTGTATGCAGTTTTTGAGTACATAATTGGAAAAAATTCAAGTGTAGGAGTTCCACTTCACAAATCCCACACAGATGTGAAACAAATATATTGGTGAAGTCACAAAATTCAACAAGTATCCAAAGACAATTTTTTGGTTGGTAAAATGCCGGATGTCCTTCAGACCGGCAATCTTTTCTTGGACTGAACTGGACCATTTCAAAGTTCAATTTTTTTTTGGAATGGCATAAAAATATACAAAAGTGGTGCCAATGTAGGAGTTTTGTTGTATCCTATTAAAGGAATTATAGGAAATATATAATGGAGGTCTGGAAGGCCTGCGACCTTTGATGTTAAACTTGTCTTATGAATGAAAATAACACTGATGACAAAATAAACAAAACAAGCTTACAAAATCATGTTAAACGAGCATTTTTAATTAGGAATCAAAATAATGGGAAACATGTTTTATCTAATGCCTTTGTTTGAACATTCATGTGACAATAATATAAATTATATTCAATTATATTATTGTATTGCACTATCGCCTATTGAAATAATTTTGATAATATATAAATTTAATAGTGCCAGGCTGCCAGCAGCATTTTAAAAAAATACCATAATACTGTGTAAATATAATAATTATGTGGAATATGTTCTTGAGAGCCTGGAACTCTCAAATTAGAATAAAGCTTATTTGACCAATTTAACTACATTGTCATTGTGTTACAATTTCAGTGGCTAAATAAGAGTCAGTATCGATATCAGACATGGATGAACAAATTAAGGTAAAATCCCTGTTTAACTCTCTCAAAAGCTGTTTTGATTAACAGAGACCATTGGTGTCTTCAAGGTACTGCACAATCTAGGTGTTGTGACTGTTGCCCTGGTTACTTTGAAGTTTTTCCTCATCGGAAGCTCTTTTGATTCCTTTCCTTTCCCCTCACGAGTCATGAAAGTGTAGTAGACGCATTCTAGGACTGAAAATAGAAAATTTGTAATATTGTCAACCATTAAAATGAATCAATCACAAACATGTTAGACTGCTTCCCTTCAGACGTGTTGGATGACGCTTGTTCATAAGAATTTTTACTCGCCCAATACACGCCAGACCGGGTATCCAAAACTCTTAATTGTACTGCAGTGAAGTAGGAACTCATTTACGCATTTATGAACTCTAGTAGACATGTCAGAGCTACAGCATTATTTGAATTAGATTAGAATAATTATATTGTTTGTGACGTTTGACCAAATAAGGCAACAAAATTATGTATGAGATGATACTTGACTAACTTCAGGTTTATTTCAAACAGGTTATAGTAACCATACATGGCAATTTGCCATTGGCAAGTAAGGCGACTGTTTTACATGACATACGTCCATTTTTACTTGCCTCGGGCAAACAGGCAACTTTTAATGTCAATCACTAGACCATAGCAGTGTAACAAATGGTCCGAAACTGCATTGCAGCTTACAAGTACAGTGACATAACTTACCTTCAATGTCGATATACCATTCTAAGAAATTGGGAGTATCCATTTTGTCTGTTTGTCTTTCAGGATACATGCCACATCATAAGCCAATGATCTGAAAGTACAAATCAAATAATTTCCATTTACTTATGGCTTATGTACATAGTGTGGTGATTCTGACCCTTAGATCACTGAGTTACTCTTTGGTCTAGTGGTCAAGGTCCCCGCCTCCCACGCAGCCGGCCCGGGTTCAACTCCCGGTCGGGGCCTCCTCCTCTCAACATTACAATAGCAAAAACTCATTTTCCAGTATAACTTGGGGCCGCCTGAGGGTCAACATAACCGGGAGTGGGGCACCATGAATATAGGACAATAATATTTTGAAGGTGCCAACGAATGTCACGATTATTAAAATTTTTCAAATTTTTCTGGCTAATTTTTGGTATAACTTAAAATTGTGACAGTCGTCAGGAAATTGACGGTAACACAGAGAAACGGCTGACTTTCCGAAATCGTACCAATCAGAGAGCCATATTTTTGACACATTAAACAGCTTGAAGTGTTGTAGTGACCTAAACGGCACCCAGAATATTCATAGTGTCGGGGGATGGATGGATGTTTGGGGCTTTACGTTTTGTATTTATGCACTTGGTCGGCTAATTAGGACAGGAGGAGGACACGGCAATGAGGCGAAGGATGATTGAAACAGCCATCCAACATAGGCCTAGGTGACCCGGCAAGAGCTGGATTCGAACCCACGACCAGCTATTGGCAGTCCAGGGCGCTCATAGTGTTGGGGGAAGATTTATTCACTTTACAGAATCTACAGAGGCTAGCCTATATCATAAAATAGCGCTGTAATTATTTAACAAAAGAAAAACATCATAAAACATGTGCATGTACTTCATCACCGTCTTCATACATGCAAAAG
Organism: Platynereis dumerilii; assembly: GCA_026936325.1. NCBI lineage: Eukaryota > Metazoa > Annelida > Polychaeta > Phyllodocida > Nereididae > Platynereis > Platynereis dumerilii. The sequence goes on from JAPTHN010000001.1 coordinate 118,805,063, forward strand.
CCTGCAAATATCAGCTGGTACACAAGTTACAAGGTGCAAATAATTAATTTATAACATAATATAGTAATTATTATTAGCTTTGTAAATCTGGGCAGTGGCATTCCATATAAGCAGATAAGGGGGGGGGGGGTGCCAGGGGGCAATGTGCACCCCCCCCCCCCCATCCATAGACCATACTATGAACTTTCAAACTTTTGCAAAAAAACAATGGGTGTCCCTCCAACAACATTCATTTCAAAACTAACCCATCTGTATATACATGCAGGCCAACAACACAATTCACATGGCCACTTCACTTGAAGCTCAGATCAGCTGTACAAGTTTGTTCACATGTCAACATGACAAAATGCATTGAAAAAATTTGACAGCTGAGGGAATCCCTGAAGTGACACAAGTTATGTTTGTTTACAATTGAAGCAGTAGCCTACATCAATGCTCTGTGTTTTATGTTGTCCCACGTTTATGAGGAAATAAAATGTCTTATATCTTACAAAGCTTAAAGTCCTCCTGTCAAACTCTACAACAAAGTTAGAATTTATCATTGAGGCAAAGAATTAATGCAAAAGCTAACCATTACCAATATCAGCGGACTTAAGTCGCCTGTTATAAATATGACAGTAAACCAGTTGAAGGCGCAATAAGATGTACAGGTCTGGAGTAAATAAATTGAATTTTCTAACTAGTCGTCACCAGGAGGGGGAGCCAGTGCCCCCCCCCCTGAAATTCACTTGGCCCCCCCTGGCTCCCCCTTATTTTGAGCTTAAACCTATTGTCCGATAGGTCATTACAAGACATGCCCCCCCCCCGGCTGAACGGCTCGGCCCCCCATTTGCCCCTTCCCCCCCCGAAAATAATTCCTGGTGACGCCACTGGTCGTCACACGTTTCAAGGCTCTCTAACAAATAGTTTAGAGTTTACATTATTCAGCATAGAATATATATTATAACAATAGTTATTATTGATTGTACTGATTGTGCCTTTGGCAACAAAAGAATTTCCAATTGTTTTCGGTAGTTCAAGTTGTTTCTTCAGTGACTTTGTCATAAAAAATATGGGTTCAAATGGGTAGGCCCGTGTCCTGATCTGCTGCATATTCTTTTGATAACTGAAACAAATTAAGTCATTGAATGATAAATTGCACAAAGCAACAAATACATTAATTGCCTTAGTAATAAACGACTGAAAACAAAAGCAAACCAATACCACAGTCATAAGTTGTATCAGTATTTATACTATTAAAAAACAAGAATTATTCATTTATGCTGCAGCATTGCTGCTCACTACGTATATGCCTAAAAAAGATACATAATTATATATATACATTCATGACAATTTGGTACTTACTTATACTATTGGTGCATCGGCATTGGTGCAGTGGTTGACTTTATTTCTTTCACAAGATTTACTTGTGGCTTGTTAACTCCATTAGAACACACAAAATCCATCACAACCTGAGCATATTGACTTCAGAGCCCACTGCAAAGTAAGAAAGTACAAAACCACACAATGTATGAATAATTCAGCAATTAAGCAAAATGTTACAGAGCTATCAATGATTGAGAAATACTAATTAGGACCTTGTTACTTGCAATGCATGCACTTCTAACCACTTTGTAAGGTAACAGCAATTGACATGAATTGCCAATTAAAAACTGCTTGCTGTAACATAAGCACAATTAGGCCCATTTGAGGTGTCATTGTGTCAATGATCAATGCACAGGCTGTAGATCATTGCAATCAGGTCAAGCACATGAAATAGATGCAATTACATGGCTAAACATGTTAAATACCACTTACCACCATGATTTGAGCATGAACTGCTAGTGTATTGGGTCCCTCCATGACAGCTGTGTCGTGAAATGCCGTGAATACATCGCGGCCGCCGTGTCATTAAAGGATGGATCTGCACCATTTAAGGCCCAGCATCAGCATTGATCACCCCCCCCCCTCCTCTATCATATTTTTGAGTGAATTAATCATTCCTTGACATGAAAATGACAGCACAATAGCACTGTGACATCTTCTCAGCCCTGCCTCCATGCTCAGGATGGCCTACAGGAAGTAAACAACCGCTAGTTGACACCCCCGATTTACACGAGGTGGCAGCACCGGTAACGAAAACACTGAGCGACTTCCGCCCTGGAACCGGACAAGCGCTGCTTGTGAATGCGACTTTGGAAACACGAAGAGATCGTGAGCGGCTTTGGAAACACGAAGACATCACGAAAAACAATAAGGTGGGGGTTTTGACTATAAAATGGTGAATGTTAGAACTATATGAAAGACTGCCCGACGTCACTAGGACTTGTGAGGCGCGAGTAAAGGGTGTAAAGTTACGTCTATACAGGAACGTTCATGACTGTGGATTGAGTGGAAGTTGTTCTTTCCTGCCGCAAAAATGTGCGTTAAATCGGCCAACCTGTGCCAATAGTAAAATGACCGGCGACGCCCCTGGCGGCCGGTCATAATAAAGGTGGGCTGTCGCAGTTTTGATGCTGGGTAACTAGAATGCACCACATATGTGTACGAATCAGCAATTGACTTCTCAGTCATCAAAACAGGTTGGCATCCCTTAAGGGTGCTGTGTGACAGTATGGGAACCTTGGGCATTTTTCCTCAAATATGTTCCTCTTGGTACTGAGCGCCAACCATCCAGAGCTGTATCAGACAGGAGGCTCACAAACGAGTGATTGTTAATTCAAGTGTCGGCTTTCTTGGGAGTGATTCTCTCAGATCAGTACTGCTTTTTGTTTCTATCAAATAAGAAAATTTGAAAACCCATAAGACATTGTTCAAAGCTGTCTGAACTATTTGTTTATCTTTGCAGTGATTATTCCATGGTTCATCGCAGGCACTATGGGATCAAACAAGTATGGCAGGCATGTTGGTGAGAGTGGACTGACTGTCCTATGAATCTATATCTAATACTGCAACCAATTATAAGGAATATTATGAAACTCAGAAGTGGAAATATATAATCTATAAGAGCCATACTATTCTACATTGATCAAAGAGATCGGCCTGAATACCTACACCAGAATACCAGGTGGGACTTCCAGAAGCAAGAGAGACTATTCCTTCTGTGTCATGCACGACCACTTTATCAGTGTCTGGGGACAGCCCTGAGGACAAAGCAAACAAGATCATTCTCCACTCAACAATCAGCCTGGCTGATGTGATTGACCGCAACAAAATGCAACCAATAACGTTTTTCATTATGAAGTTGTATTGAGAGCTTGCTGCTCAGCATAATCAATGGAGGCTATTTTTTCTGGACCATTTGCATGAGATTTGCATGGTCTGGTCTACACTGCTGGCAATGTTTGGACCGAGATGGAAAATTTGGAATCACGTCTGCATGGGTTAAATTAATTAAAACTAATAAACATTTTGAAAGTGTTGTAACTTGAGAATAGAATGTCCCTTGTAATATTAAAAATAAAGATCATTATGGTTTTTAGGTCAGACACAGATTTTAGTGAGACATAAAGGCAAACCTAATGGTGGTTGACTAAATAAAGCATGGAATCTAAGCTTGATTGATGCCTAAAATGTGCTGAATGCAATGGATGGTCTTGAACCCATTCAGGCCTTGCCGCTTAACTGTTCTGTTTGCAATACTGGGACCCTGAGGAGGTCTTTGCTTGACACCACTCCTAATCATTTAAGAGGTCTGCTCCACTCACTGCAAAGAATACTCAAAAGGAGGGTAAATGGAGGTGGCGAGAAAATAGAGACTAAAGTGGCCTGCTTCAGCATTCTCACAACATATCCCTTATTTATCATCAGGTTATCTTGCAGCACAGTGCCCTCATTGCATGGTTTTGAGTGGAAACTTGAAATTCATTGGTTTGTACTGGATTATTGTGGTTAGACTGGTCATGACGAATAGACATTAAACATATACTAATTAATAGTAATGTGGAATCTTTAGTCACATTAAGTGGAATCGTTCTGTCATTTTACAACACAGAATTCCTTGTGCTTCATCACCTTAAATTCCTGTTTCAATTTTCCACTTTATCAACGTTTGAATGTTGTGTGGTATTTGAGTTGACAGCATTTAACACAATAGTCACGACTGCCAAAGATTTAGTGAGAGCTTGAAATACACTGATAAAGCATGATGTGGTAGATCCCATTTTACATTGATCTGATTTTGCAGATGCATCTCAGCTGTTAGCAGCTGCTGGAGCCAATTAACTTCTATAGAATACTGAGTTGGCAGTCTGTGGCAGAAACTTATCACGGCATGGCTACCATGGCAATTCACTTTAAAAACAGCATAATGTACTTGAGCAACCCAAGGAGGCAAGGGGCCCTGACTATAAGAAAGCAGAACTGAGATTTTAAGTTTTTTTTTATTGTCTTTTCCCATGGACAGATGCATGTAAGGGAGCACTTCTTCCCCCACAAATCCTTCAGCAATTCCAGTCAGGTTGTCCTTAGCTTTCCTATTACTTCTTCCTTGCAAAATTAGCAAATTAACAACAACAACAAAACATTTTTCTGTCACCAAGCTACAGATTTGTTTCCATTTCCAAGTAATGGAGCATTCCATAATAGGCACAAAATAACTTCTGAGAGGCCATTTAACCCACTTCTTTTCATTCAATTGTTCAAATGCCTATCCAAACAGCCCTCCACCCTCATAGCACACCCAATGGGCTAGAGCCTTTTATTAGAAACGCATCTTAAGTTTTTTGACAAGCATTTTCAGCTTCAAAACACTTTTTTGGTTTTCTGTTTTCTTTTTTAAGGCTTGCTCTGTACTTCTAATATGGTAATTGAAACAGCGTTGAGACCCGATTGAAAAAAAAAACATGTTTGAATCATAACCTATGAGAATGTTCTGTTTTCCTGAATCAACTTTCATGAGATGGAGACAGACAAATTTTATAGAGTTTCTAAAATTAATGTTAATTTAGCCGACAATTTCAAGTTATCAAATTATAACAATGGAATTTTTGTATTGAATTCCAGTAATGTTGTTTCATAAATGTTAAAATTACATAATGTATGTACTGGAGATTAACAGAGGCACAGCAGGTACCTATATTCAATGATTTACACAATTAATTGTATTTTTATAAAGATGTGTTATGTGCTCTGAACAGGGCAAAGCCTGGTAAATCTAGGGGTCCAGATATGGTCAGCGCGAATGTTATAAAATCATGTAAATTCGAACTCCTCCCTCCTATGCGCACAATATTTCAAAGATCACTGGACGAGTGTATTGTTCCAATTACATGGAAAACTTCTGAGGTTATTCCAGTACCAAAAATCAAACTCCCACAGGTTAAAAATGATCTAAGACCTGTTGCGCTTACGTCAGTGTTGATGAAGTGCCTAGAAAGTTTTGTGAAGAAATGTCTTTGTACAGAAGTTGGTCATCTTTGCGATAAATTTCAGTTTGCATACAGGCAGGGTAGATGTGTTGACGATGCAGTATTAACTTTGTTACATAGCATATGTTCACACCTAGACCAGACAAGTGTGTATTCTCGCTTACTCTTCATCGATTTCTCTAGTGCTTTTAATACTATCAAGCCACATATTTTACTTAACAAATTGTATAATATGCAGATAAATTCCAACTTAATCAAATGGATATACAGTTATCTTACGAATAGACCTCAGTTTGTCAAGTATTAGATCTAATTGTATATACACCAACACAGGTGCCCCTCAAGGTTGCGTTTATCTCCTCTCTTGTTTACTTTATATACAAATGATTGTGTGAGTAGCTTTGTAAATTTTGAAGTGATCAAGTATGCTGATGACACCGTTATTATTGGTAATATTTTAAACGAGGATGTCAGCCAGTACAGGCAACAAGTCAGTACCTTTGTTGATTGGTGTGATGTTAACCACCTCAACCTGAATGTGAAAAAGACTATGGAATTAATTTTTGACTTCAGAAAGGGTCCTGATATCGCTCATGATGCTTTGATGAAAACATCTCTATTTGTGCACATTCAGTCCAATTCAATTTTCCTGTCTCATTGGTCAAGAGAATCACATGACTTTTATGACCCAGCAACCATTTCTAAACTTGCTAATGAGATAATGTGGATTGTGTTTTGGAATATATGTAACTTGGCCAATTTTCATCCGATTTGGATGAAACTTTCAGGTTTTCTCATTTACACTACATAAAATATCATGATAACCTTGATCAAACATTTCTTTTACCAGGAAATTTTTTAGTTATTTTTAAATGGAAGTAAATTTCTCTTTTATGGCCCTCAATAAGGCTCAATGAGGGGTAATTAGGTTTTTGGTATCAAAGCAATCGGCATTCTCTTTGTAGTCAAAATGAGCTGATTGCTTAGTTGTGTAATCTCATAGCAACATATATGTACCCCTCCTGTCATTGGCAGAGAGCCTTAATTACCTATTTTATTAGCCAATCATTTGAGAGGAATTAAACAGTTTCGAGAATCCCATATTCCATATATGGAATTGGTCAGTAATTGCTGACAGGTCGGTTTTTGCTTCCTCTGGAATGCCGTCCTTTAAGGGCCCTAAGATGTATTGAATATGAATGTGGAGATTGCAGAGATTTTGGTGTCTATATCATGTCTGTCTGCATTAGTTCTCAAGATAGAGGGTATTTTTGCGTTGTTTCTTAGTGTCTATGAAGTAATTTCTGAAATGGCCCAGGAGTCTGGGTTTTTTTCCATCAAATCTGCAGAATTTTGGTATTAGGTTGTTCCTAAGACCTAAAGGCCTCATATTAGAATGATGGAGTAGGACTTTTCAAAAAGAGTCGAAAAAGGGCCAGCCCTAATGAAAATACCACTGAATCATATAATCATAAGGTCAAAATTGAGCAAACATCAGCAAAATTTGCACTTCATCAATATATGAGGATACAGTCTGAAGATATTATTGCCATACTCAGAGAATATTATGGGCCTGCTTTATTGTTCTGCTGCATTCTAAAACATCAATTTTTGAGATTAAAGCTGTGAATTGCACCTGGTTCCCAAATGCAATAGGATTATGGACGAAATGTTCAATACACCCAGTTCAACTGAGCCAGGCAAAGCTTGTAAGAAACAGCCGCATGTCTGGATACCTTGCATAAAATTCAATACTGCTGCATGGCTGAAAATTCTATGTTTGCTGGTACTGGAAATTGAATTAGTCTTAACATGTGATATTCAATGTATTTATATGGTCCTTTCTATTGTCATCAATCTCATCATGTATATGAATAAAATCATAAAACAGTTATAATGGTAACTGGAGTTGTGAATAAGAGCTGTTTATATCTGCAGATTCAGTTGCAGATTGCAGAGGATACGTCTTTTTTAAGACGCTTGGAATCCAAGACAGCTTCTCAAATTGCCACTATAAGCTACTTTTAAAAGGATTCTGCAGGGCTGTTGATAGCCAGTTTTGACCACTCTAGGATGTACTACAGTGTGACAGCAGAGTAGATGTTCAGCTTACACAAGCACTGCAAATTTATACGCATACAACAACAAACTTCTTATATTTTGAGTATAGTTCTTCTTCGTATATTCAATATGACCACAGTATCCTTGAATATTGGACACCAGCTGAACCCTACTATATGCAAATTTAGTTTTTCCCTTTCAAAGCTTTGCTAATACTTCTTCCACACCATTGCCACTAGCAAATTAACATCACCAAGCAACAGGATGCTACTATTTCCTTTACAACCAAGTAATTCATGAGGCCCTCCAAAAATGCTTATCCAAATGGCCCTGAGCTCTCTCAACCCACCAATTGGGCAAGATGCTTTTGTTAGAAATACATGTTAAGCATGTTCAGCTTCAAAATGCTTTTTTTGGGTTTCTGCTTTTTTGTTTCAAGGCTTCCTCATTACTTTAATATGGTGCTTGAACCGGCCCCACTGGGGGGGGGGTCTGATGGCCTCTTGCCCCTCCCTCATACGTATTCATGTTCTGTTATTATGAAAAAAAACAACATCTGAATCATATATGAGAATTAACTGTTTTCCTCCGTCAACTTTCATGAGAGATGAATTTTAAATATAGCCCGCAATCTCAAGTGATCAAATTATAACAATGAGATTTGTGAAATGAATTTTACAAATGTATCATGTACATGATTGAATTGATTGCCAATTATGAGATTGATAAATTGTCTTTCTGGTATGCTGTTTTGTCTTGATAATGGCAAGAAGTGAGGACTTTAAGTGGATTCTGTCTTGTCTTTTGCCTCAGAGTTACACTGGAACTGTATCTAAAGGAATCAATACACCTTGATATCTTGAATGATAAATTTTTTCCTTGCTGTTCAAGTGCATTACGGAATGTATGTGTGTAAATTCAAGTTTACAGTGCTTAAATGAAAAACAAAAGAAAAACAACTGATTTGCATGTGGAAATATTAATTGGTCCAGTGAGTGCCACATATAGAACGATGTTGAGAGAATAAAAGTCAGAATATTATGGCTGAAATAGTTTTTCGATCAATGAAGTTTGCAAGGTGGTTCACAAAGATATGTCCCTAAGGCAAAAAAAGTATCCCCAAGATTTGGTATGGAAAGAAAGAACTCCTTTAAATACAATGCCTTAGGATATTTTCTCTATCAGTACTCGAGGGTGAGAATTGTCTGTATTCATGTCACTGACATTTTTTTTGGGTGGAAGGTTGTATTTCCCTGGTGAAACCAATCATAATTTACATACTAGAATGAAATATTCATGAAATGCTTGCTGAAGAGGCTTTAATCTTGCAAATATGCAAGCTAAGATAAAGGAGAAATTTGCAACTGATTCAGGAATTGATCTATAGAAATTTGACTCAAACACACTGGTAGTTAACGCTTGAAATATATATTTGTTTTATTTCATCAATGACATGTGCAATTATGTAGAGGAATATAACAGCCAACTTTTAGATAATTTGTATCATAAGTCATAACCCAATTTTGGTAGACATATCCTCTATAAAAAATATTTAGTCTCAAGTTAATAGGTTTTCAGTTAGCTCTAATGAATTGCTGAAGAGTTCTAAAGATATTTCTACAATTTTAGAATTTGATAAAACTTGGTTTTGCGAGTTTTTGATGTATGTTGTATACATATTTTACACTGTTGCAGACAAGGAAATAAATTAATAACCTACTAAAATTAAGACAATTTTCTCAGCATTACAGCCATTTTCATAATTGTAGACATTTTATATGAATGAGTTTTTTTTAGGACATTTATGCAAAATACTTGTGACATCGCTCTGCCATATAGAATAACATGTCCTAGAAATAAAATCCACATTCAAGGTCTTTGTCTACTATTATGAAATCAGCTGCTACAATAACAAACATTTGAAATTAGTCTGGCAGACTTTGGTCTCATGTCACAAGTGCCAGGCTTATAAATTATCTAAGGTCCAGTATGGGCCAGACATCCATTTGTCTTGGCTCAATTAAATCGTACAGGTAGGATAAATATTAACACAGATTGAGGTATACACATACACTTCCAACATCAAGAGTATCACAGCCAATATAAAATCTACACAAAATGCAGTAACACAGCTTAAGAGTCCTCAATTAATCAACAGCCATTCTCTGGCTTGACAACATAAATTAACACACATTATAATAATAATAATAATAATAACTTAATATAGCGCTAATTCCAGTTAACTGCTCATTAGCGCTGCTCAAATGAGCTCAGGGGTAGAATTGTTCAAACAAGTGAGTCTTAAGGTTCTTCTTGAAGTTTTCCAAAGTGTTTATTGTTCTCAATTTTTCAGGCAAACTATTCCAGAGTTTTGGGGCTGCAAATGAGAAAGCTCTGTCCTCAAACTTGTTTTTATTGCGTGGGATTGGTTCTGCTAGCAGGTGTCTATGATTGCTTCTGAGATTGTGATTTTGTAGGGGTTTGGCTTTAATAAGTTCTTGAATGTACAATGGAGCTTGAGAGTTCATTGCCTTCCATGTGATCATCATCAGTTCGAACTGGATTCTCGCTGGAATTGGTAGCCAGTGCAGTTGCTTTCTACTATGACTTACACTGTCATGTCTTTTCAATTTCTCAATCAATCGAACAGCTGAGTTTTGGGCAACTTGAAGCTTATTTAACAAGCCACTGCTTGTGCCATACAGGAGTCCATTTCCATAGTCTAAGTGCGGGGTGACAAGAGCATTCACAGCTGTTTTTACAGTCTCTTTGTCTAGGTTCTTTCGAAGTTTCGAAATGTTTCTCAAATTGAAGAAAGCATTACGACACATCTTGTTGATTTGTCTTTCCATTGTCATATTTTTGTCGAACAGCACTCCTAAATTTCTGACATGGTCTGCAGTTTTGATTTCGACATTATCGACATTGATTGAAGATACTTGCAGTTTCTTCAAATGACCAGCAGCACCAATCAGCAGAAGCTCAGTTTTGTCACCATTATTGCACAACTTGTTATTGTGCAAGAAGTCCCTTATCTCTTCAATACATTTTTCCATTTTCCGTACGGCTTGCTCTTGGTGCAGAAAGGTTGGCTTGAAAGAAAGAATAAGTTGTTCATCATCCGCATACTTTTGATCATTCACTTGGTTTCTTTGTGCAACCTCACTTACTGGAGCGATATATGAGTTGAACAAGATTGGACCAAGTTTTGAACCTTGTGGCACCCCGAACTTGAGTGGAAGTTTCTTTGAAGTTGTGTCATTTATCGTTACAGACTGTGATCGTTCAGAAATATAAGATTTGAACCATTTCAGGGCTGAGCTATGCACACCATATCTGTTTCGCAGCCTATCTAGCAGAATGTCATGATCAATTGTGTCAAATGCAGCTGACAAGTCCAGCAAGACCAGCATTGTCACCTCTCCGTTGCTCAAATTAAGCATTATGTCATTGTGGATTTTAGTTAGTAGAGTTTCTGTACTATGAAACTGCTTGTAGGCTGATTGCCTTTCATCATCAAGTTTGTTTTGCGAGAGATGATCAACATACTGTTTGATTATAGCGCTTTTTTTTTTTTTTTTTTTTTTTTTTTTTTATTCGTGAAAACAAGTTTTCATTACAAATAATACAAATTTTCAAAAAAAAACCTTAGGATGATTAGTGCCAGATGAATTAATGTTACTTAATTATTTACCTGGACACAAGATGAGATAAAGATGAGTGGAATGAGAGAAGATGAAACACACATACTAAGCTATAGGGTTATAATACTGGCGAAATTCTACATTTGTTTTAGGATTTATCTGGAGACATCTGACCCCTCAATGACTGTGTTATTGGATAAATGGATTGGTTAAGTATACAGAGCATAATAATAGTAACTATAATAATAACAATTACTTCCATGTTGATATGTATTGAAAATAATAATCTATATGAAAGAGTAAATGTCAATAGGACATTTAATGAGATGGCTCTTGAGGTGTCTTTTAAAAGTGAAATAGCCAATGTTCCAAGAAAAACAATTGTGCAAAATCCCAAAAATGTTTACACTAGTATAGCGAATTCGCCTTTTTCCTAAGGAAGTATTAAAAAATGGAATAGTTGGGGTAGTATTGAAACGAGTGCTGTGACTGTGACTAGGGAAATTAAATAAGGACCCATATATATCAGGTAGCATGGCTTTCTTAAATTTAAAGACGAACCGACAAGTGAAGAAAACATAAACTTGAAAAACATTTAAAATGTTATATTTCTTAAAAGTAGTTTCTGTTGTTCCTCTAAAAGGTAGTGAAAAAATAATTCTGATTGCTTTTTTTTGAAGTTTCATTATAGGATTAATATAGGTTTTACATGCACTACCCCAAGCTTCAATGCAATATATTATATGGGGATAAATGAAGCTATAATAAAGAGAGACCAAAGTTTTAGAGTTAAAATATTTCCTTGCTTTGGACAAAATGCCAATTCCTTTCGAAATTTTATTTTTGATTCCATTTATATGAGCTTGCCATGAAAGATGTTCATCTAGCTTCACACCTAAAAATTTTGCTGTCTCTACCTTAGTGATAGTATTACCATTCATATATATATCAGGTAAGTTGTGTGATGATAGCTCTTTTGTGTGATGATAGCTCTTTTCTTCCTGAAAATCATAAAATTAGTCTTTTCCACATTTACAGCTAGTCTATTAACTGTCATCCATTTCATGAGTTTGTCTAATTCTCTGTTTGTATTTAAGATAAGCTCTGGCAGATCTTGTCCAGAGATGAAAAGATTAGTATCGTCTGCATACATTAAGGGAGTTAGGATGTCCGTTACATTTTTAAATCATTAATATAAATCAGAAATAGTAGGGGCCCAAGGATTGATCCTTGGGGCACCCCACAAGTAATATTAAGGTAACAGGAATTAATTTGATTGTAAAGAACATATTGGCTACGAGAATCGAGATAACTCTTAAACCAATCATAAGCAAGGCCGCGAATACCATATTTTGCCAATTTCGCCAGTAAAATTTCATGGTTCACACAGTCGAAGGCTTTACTGAGATCAACAAAGGTTCCAATAACATATTCCCCTTTTTCCAGTGCAGAAGTTATTTTATCAACAAGGTATATCAAAGCATTAGAGGTATTATACATTTTCCTGAAACCAAATTGGAGCTGATAAAGGAGGGTATTAGCATTAAGAAAATCTAACAATCTCGCATACATGACTTTTTCAAATAATTTAGATAAAACATTTAAGACGGACACAGGACGGTAATTTTTGATTTTCATGGGATCGCCAGCTTTAAATATAGGGACCACTCTGGCTATTTTCAGTTCTGAGGGAAAGTATCCTTGATTAATAGATAAATTCAATACATGAACAAGTGGCTGTAAATATAGTTTGTAAGTTTGTTTTAATATATCAGTTCGCAGATTGTCAGGACCATGGCTACTATTTTTCAATTCTTTGATAATTTTGGTAACCTCATTTGCATTAACTTCTCTAAGATGAATGGAATGAGCAATGTTTTGCTTAATATAATGAGAAGGTGAAGTGTCAGTTTCTCCACAATTTCGAGCTAGACTGGGACCAATATTTACATAAAATTTGTTGAAACTGTCTGCTATCACTTTTGGATCCGAAATAGTACTACCATTGCTGAAAGTGTCAGGCATGACTGAAGTCTTGTTTTTATTAATAACCTCTTTTATGACTCGCCAAGTTTTCTTAACATCACTTTTATTAGATTCAATTAGATTGTTGTAATGATCTCTTTCGTGCTTATGTAAAGTCTTCTGTAGGGTGCATTTATAGCTCTGATATCTCTTGATATTGCAAGTTGTAGGACATTTCTTCTGGACGAGATACAGACGGTTCTTCATTTTTATAGATTTTTTTAGACCACCTGTTAGCCATCGCTTTTTGTTTAGATATCCAATTTTAGTTCGCCTAATAGGAAAAGAGGAGTCGTAATAGTCAATTAATAACTTGTAAAAATTCAAGAAGGCTGATTTTGCATCCATGTTATGAAGAACATTTGTCCAATCAGTTGATCTGAGTTTATCAGAAAAAGTAGCAATGGTTGAGCTATTTATAGCTCGAGTTTTCAAATAAGTAGCTTCATTGTCAAACGCAGCACCCATATTAATACTAAATACAGGAAAATGGTCACTAATATCAGAACAGAGGATTCCATTAAAATGAACTGTTTCTGTAATGTCATTACAAAAGATTAGATCTAATAACGTGGCAGATTGTTCAGTGATTCTGGTCGGTTTATTGATTAAGGGGAAGAGTGATGCAGAATAGAACAGATCTAGAAAATCAGATGTCTGTTGGTGTATTTCCGCATTAATCAAATTTATGTTGAAATCACCAAGTATGTAGATCAGTTTATTTTCCAATTTCAACTTTTCGATAGTAGCAGAGAATATTTCATTGAAATCTTCAATACTGCCCCCAGGGGGTCTATATACGACTCCTACTATAGTTTTCTTAATTTGTTCCGTGTTCCTAGTTTCAATAAATAGGGATTCAATCTTTTCATTAAAAATACTTAGATCATCCCTTCTAATAAAGTTCACCTTATTATGCACCATGAGGCAGACTCCTCCACCTGTCTTACCATTTCTGTACTGATGTTCTGCTCTATAGCCAGGCAAGCAATATAGATTAAAATTTGAAGAGTTCAGCCATGTTTCAGTTAAAGCTATAAAAGTGAAATCAATCTTTAAACTAGACATAAAAATATCAACATATTTCAGATTCTTGGCCGCACTGCGAACGTTAAAATGAATACTACTAAAGCATAATTTATTTAAGCAATCCGTTACACACTTATGATTAAACGTGGAGTCAGAGTAATATTCACAGTTTTGTACATTGCGTACACATAATTGGTTATTGTAGAAATTAAGATCGGGATCATAGTCCATAATTTCTTGATTCTCATTAATATCTTCGAAGTCCAAAGGACTGAAGGTATAATTCTCATAGTTGTGTGCCAAAGGCACAGGAGATATAGAAGACCCAGAAGCCATATTTATAAATTCAGAATTCTCTTCAATATGGTTGTATGGAAAACATTCAGAGAGGCACATGTAGCACAAAGTATTATAAAATTGATTAGTGTCATTAATCAATTCATTGGATACACAATTAACATGGTAAGCTCGGTTACAAGTTTGACATCTCACAATCCTGGAATGGGAAAGAAATCTGTGGTTACAGTTGTAACAGGTGGGCATTACTTTAACAACCAATCAAGGAAAATTCTGAATACATAGTATTTTGCGAATGATAGACACAGTCAAAGGGGGGCCAGATATTACCCTGAGACAAAAGAACAAACTGAATGTGTGCAAAATGGATGATGATATGGAGATGAAAGTACAAAAAGTTTGCTAATATTCTTATCATATTAAACGATAAGAGCAGGAGAGAGAGAGAGAAGATCAAAACTCCTATATTTACATATTATATGATTATATGTGAAGGGAACAGATTCACAATGTCAATCATACTGACAAGAAGAAACTATATCAGCAACAATAAGTTCAAGAGACAACACTTACGCATAATTGTATAACCATAATGTGACAAGGCACATTGGTACAATAAAAATATATCCCACATTATACATTTGTACCAAAAGTTCTTTGTTAAACTAGAAAAATAACTAATTTACATAGATATCCTTAGACTAAACAGAGCAAAAATTTGTCAAATTAGGTAAAGAGCTTTGTAACATATTGATGAGAAGGCAATAAAATTCAATCAAGTTTACAAAAGTAAGTTTTGTTCAACCATAACAACATAGAATCAATATCAATATGCATCAATTGCCCATGATGTGCATCGCACTACCAAAAAGTACACAATACATTTCCAAAATTATCTGCATGAAGATGAACATAAACAGTAATTCATTTGCTCATTTCAACCGTAAAGTGTCACGAAAAAGCCAAAAATAATGATGAACTGACAGGTGTCACCCTCTAGTGTTAATTATTCCAGAGTTAAATTATACTGATTGAAACAGCAACAACTTATTGAAATTATCGAAAAAGGTATATACATTTAAACTAATGAAGATATACATTATTTGATATATAAGGTATCTATCAAAATCTATCTCATACCATTCATTTATACCAAAAGTTCTTTGTTAAAAGAGAAAAATAGCTACTTTACATAGATATCCTTAAATTAAGCAGAGCAAAAATTTGTCAGATTAGGTAAAGAGCTTTGTAACAATCATATTGATGAGAAGGCATAAAATTCAGTCACATTTACAAAAATGAATTTTGTTCATCCATAACAACAGAGAATCAATATTAATATGCATCAAATTGCCCATAATATGCATCACACTACCAAAAAGTATAAGTACATTTCCGAAATTATCTGCATAAAGACGAACATAAACAGTAATTCATTTGCATTCCAGTCATTAGGTGTCATAAAAAAGCCAATACTGATGTAGAACTGACAGGTGTCACCCTCTAGTGTTAATTACTCCAGAGTTAAATTATACTGATTGAAAGTTGAAGCAGCAACAAAATATTGAAATTATTGAAAAAGGTATATACATTTCAAACTAATATAAATATACATTATTCGATATATCATGTATCTATCACAATATACAACACACCATCCATTTATACCGATGGTTCTTTGTTAAATGAGAAAAAAAAAAAAACCAACTAATTTACATAGACATCCTTAAACTAGACAGAAAAAAATATATATATAACCATAACAACATAGAATCAATATTAATAAGCAACGATTGTCCTTAGTGTGCATCATACTACCAAAAAATATTAATACATTTCCGAAATTATCTATGCAGAATCACATTATCTAAGCATAATGATGAACATAAACAGTAATTCATTTGCCCATTTCAGCCATTAGGTGTCATGAAAAACCCAAAAACAGTAGTGAACAGATAGGTGTCACCCTCTAGTGTTAATTAGTCCAGATCTAAATTATACTGATTGAAACAACAACAGCTTATTGAAATTAGCGAAAAAGGCTTATACATTTTAAACTAAAATAGATATATATTATTTGATATACCATATAAGGTATTTATCAAGAAATATAACATTTGACGAAACAACAGTAATTCAATAAGAGTAACCAAAAGCATTCAACCACATCATCAGTACAAATAATACTTTTTGCATGAAACCGCCTGTAATGAGCATGAAAAAATCAAAGATAAGCAGATTTCACTAACTGAAAAATTCGTTTGTAGCAGCAAAATTGACCAATCTGCTTCAATCAACACTGGAAAAATTTTCGATTTTCTTATCAGCTGTACTGCTTCAAAAAAATTAAAGTCTTTTTAGAGACATAACAAATGAGAATACATAAATTCAGTCACATTGGCAGGAACTTACTTATATGCATGGATATGATCAGAATTTGCATCATAATTTAAAAAATAAAAATAAAAATGATAATAACTTTCTGTACAGAGACAGAGATAGCTGATTAAGGAGAAAAATTAATTTGGAGGTAAGTTAACTATTTGGATACAGTTGAAAAACTGGGACATATATCTCACATAAAAAGTAGCCCTTTTAGTAAAACATAGTAGCCATCATTTCATAAAGTAAGTACTGCATGATTGAGTTAAAGATCCATGTCAATCAACAAGAAACAGAATTAAGTCATTAGAACATATCTTTAAGTTGATCTCGAACTTCTTGTAATGCTTTTCCCATGTTATTACCACGAATCCATAATAATGTAATATAATATGGGACAACATCAGCTTGCCTAGAAATGATAGGTTAGAGACAGGTCGATAATTTTTTTTGGTAAGTTCAAGACCGGACTTCTTCAAAAGCGGTTTTACAAGTGCATGCTTCAAAGCAGGAGGCATTTCTCCAAGTGTCAACGACATATTGACAATTTATGTCATAACTGGAAGCATTTCATCAATGCATTCAAGCAACAACCATGTGGGTATGGGATCAAGTTGACAATGTTTCACTGGCATGTCAGTTACAAGTTTCTTAACTTCCTCTTGTGATAATGCTTTAAACTGACCAAGCTTATTAGAGGGGTTCACTTCAGCATCAGTTGTCGTGTTTGAATAGGAGTCCAATTTTGACCTTATCATTTTGATCTTTTCATCAAAGTAGTCATTGAATTCATTTGCCAGGTCTTTTTCATTAGCGTGATTGGGTAGAGGCAAGTCTTGATTTCTGTTAAGGCTGGAATTGAGAACTTTAAACATTGCTTTCGAGTTTCCCTTTGTGGCTTGAATCTTTGACTTAAGATCTTGGGACTTGAGTTGACAAAGTATTTCATTAAATGCATTTCGTTTTTCTTTAAAATTATCCCAGTCTTTTTGAAGACCAGTTCGCCGCCATAATCGCTCTGCTTTTCTCTTTGCTGCTTTGAGGGGTTTGATCTCTTGAGTTCTGAATGGATTGGGTTTGCGTAAAGTCACCAGTCTAGTTTTCACTGGGGCATGTTTATCAAAAACTTTTTCAGTTGAGTTGTACAGTGCTACCAGGTTACTTAGGTGGATAGACCGATTGTGATGTTGCACTTTTTGTGAGAGATGTTGCTTAATGTCCTTTTTGAATTCACGTAAATTTATGTTCCGAGTTCTGCGGAAGGAGATTTCTTTCTGAGGATTTTTGCCTTTGTCAATTTTAATATTGAAAAGCACACAGTTGTGGTCAGAAAGGAGATCACTGACAACACAGTCTGTCAGTGATGTAGTTGCGTTTGTTATAACAAGATCGAGAATATTTCCATCTTTGTGTGTTGGTGATGGTACATGTTGTACGAGGTCAAACATTTCAAGAATGTTGTTGAATTTGATAACTTTGGCATCATTTGGTTTGTTCAAGTGAAAGTTAAAATCCCCGGTAACAACATTTTCATGGTGGTATGTTTGAAAGTGGGATAGAAAATTCGTAAATTCACTGTAAAATTCTGATAAGTTGTATTTATTTTTGTTTGAAGGTTCAGGCCTGTACACAAGTAAAATAGTGACAGTTCTGCCATTGATTTGCAACTCAATTTCCATATGCTCAAAGGTTGTTGTTTTAATGCTTTCTTTCTTGAATGCTTTTATGCCTGTTCTCACGATGCAACCTACACCGCCCCCAGGCCTAGATTCGCGAGGTGCACTCAAATAGAAAAAATCTCCATTTCTTTCCAGTTCCCCAATTTCAACTTGGTCATTTGTTTTCAACCAAGTTTCAGTGAACAGAAATATGTCAAGATCAAACTCATCTCTGAAATCTTTCACAGACTCAGTCTTTTGCCTCAAACTTTGTGCATTCCACACACAAGCTTTCAATTTATTGCGATTTGCCAGGTTTTTGGGGTTCTTCTTGACATTATCAGAGTAAGTGCTTTTGTCTAAGCGGCAGTTTTTATTTGCTAAATCAGAGGAAGTGAAATTATGCAGGTTTCTAGATTCAGTCAAACCAATGCGTACAACATCTGAGTATAGCTTAGCGTGTCCAGACATATTGCTACGTTTAAGCAATATTCTACTGTCACAGTAAAATGGTAATAATGCTTAATATTCATTTATACAAATATAACATTTTATTTATATTGTATGACACATTATATAAATGTAATATAATATGGGACAACATTTTTTGGCACAATCAAAATTTGAAATCATTTCTAAACTACTGTCCTAGAGTAAGTACTAAACGCCATTTAACAAACATACAATGTACAACACTGTTGGAATGACAATATGACAAACTTTCTTCATGATATAGTAGAGATATATCAATCCTAGAATTAAAAAGAATGCTCTGTACATTTAACTACAATATCTAGCAAGAAAGGGCTAATTTCATTTTTGCTACAGATAGTTTCTGAAAGAGAAGAACTTGCCAGCTTGTAAAATAGAATTACAGTGTATATTCAATAGCTAAATATCAATCAATCAATACATCAGTTGCACCATTAGTAACAATGTGATTTCTTTTTTCACTCTGTGTTATTTCTCCATTATGCTAAACAGGTGTAACAAAGAACATAAATGCAATGCCTGTGTACAATATATGGTGATGAAGGATTAAATTGAATTTATTTACAAATGAGTGGAAACCAATGTTCGGAGTCATGGTATGACAAATTTTGAAAAAGGTGTAGCACTCGCTAGAGTGTAAAGTCCCGCCGCAATGAAAAAGGAAAGGGGATTCATGTTGCTTGATCATTTGCTGCATTAAAATAGCCTGCATGGTAGGTTTTACTTGTGCCTTTTTGAGATTGAGGTTAACTTTGCTGTTGAAAGTCAATATTACCCAAGAATGCATACATTCTATTAACCGTAACTTAGCTGAAGATGAGATGAACCACATATTTTTTAAAATATTAACTATGATTTTCAGATTATTACCCCAAAACTCATTCTCGCTGCACCCCAAACATCATTGAGCAGGCTGCTTCACACTTTTCAATGTGCATTCATGCATGATACAAACAATAAGTGAATGAAAACATTAGACCCATCCTGCGGCGGGACTAAATGAGTGGTTAACAATATAGGCGTCTCGGTTTATGCCGAAGAGCACTGAGTGCAATCTGAGAAATATGTAAATTTTGGAATGTGAAGATTTCAGAGACCATATTAAAAGGTTGAAGATGACCGATTATAACATTTTAGGGAAGAGGCCCTACAAATAATGCTACTTTTGAATGAGTAACAAAAACTACCGTCCATTAACTATACTAAATGCCACAATGGACTAAAGCTAGAAGTCTTAAAGACTACAATCTACATGCCTTCCTAAACCTTGATGATGCACTCTGATTCAACAGACACTTACATTCAGTACATTTAAAACAGTTGTATAATACAGTGGTTTTAAAATTTCAATGAGATTTATATAATACTGCCATTTTATAAGATAGTATAAGGAGGGCTGGTTGAGTTGAAACCAAGGACGACCTGGTCAGGTTGTGATCCATTGAAAAAGTTACTTTTGGGTGACAAACAGTATGGCATCTCTTTACCATGAGAACAATTAACTCCTTGTGCAACTTCAACTATTATCATTATGGCTCCGGCGAGACACACTAATAGACCGAAAAGAGCAGTCAGGATGATTGGGATGTTCTGGACGCTCAGCAGCCGAATGTTTTGCAGTTTCATCACACAAAGAGATGGGAAGATATAAGCCAGTGGTGCAGCATTTATCACCCCCTGTTGAAGAAGAACAGATTATAAAGACAGTTGTTTTGGCTTAAAACACTCATGCCTTATTGGAATTATTTAAAAAAGATTTGATAAGCCGGTGTGATATGCATCTGTTTTTATTTTCGTGGAGAGTGGAGACTTGCCATCTTGTGTTCCTCAAGTTCAGAAATTAGCAACAACAATTTTCAGGTTTGAAGCAAAGGCCCGATTTTATGTGATGACAAATGTCAATTTGACAAATTTTCTTAATTTTACAATATATAGTGTCACAAGTTGTAAATCTTTCATGCATTTTAGAAATGTGGGCAAGACTGACTCTTCCTTGGTCTTTATGCTGGTTTACTATAAGTCTGTACTTACATTTAGTTCTAGGACAATTCCAAGGCAGTCTGTTGTCATGGAGAGAAGAACAGTCACAGCAATTATCACCCCAGTAACTGCTACATGGCGCCATAGTGGAACAGGTTTTTGGAAAGCGAATAGTGCATTTTCTACAACCTGCAGAAAAATGAAAATTTTTAGGCTTGAATGATGAGAAAGTAAGCTAGCACACTGGAACACAAATTACAACACATCATATCAAATGTTTGGTTATGGCCTTTCTATTCATATTCCATATTAATAGAAGCCATAGTGATTTTTTTTTTTTTAATTTCTTGTCAAAGAATTTATTTATGCCAGGACTTATTAGTCCGTCTTCTGCTTTGATGGCCTCTGCTTGATTTCAAATACAAGTTTTGTGTCAACCTACCTCTCTGCAGACAAAACACTCTATCGGAAAGGTCAGCATAATAGTTATAGCAAATAGGAATCTGGAGACGTTGATGATATCGTCTAAGTGGCAATAGTTCTCAAGGACATCCCCTGTTATTAAAAAAAATCTTGTTACATTACTTGATGATGATGTATGTAATTTTGCTGTACAGGATATGGCAAAGGTTTATGTTTCAGCGAAAATAATACTTTGTAGTTAGATGTTGTAAAATTGACGTGCAGTTTCTTTGCGGTTAAACCAAAAAACCGATACTGCCCATAACTACATGTTACATCCCTTGTTAGAAATTAACTTTTGGAATGACCTCAGGAGAATTAATATCCAGTTAAAAATCTGTCAGAGTTGATTAATTCAGGTATTTGATTCCAGACAGATTATCTGCATTACATGTTAGATTTCCCACTACGTATGGCAAGTATTCATCTGTCGTGCCATGTTGTTGAAGGACTTGGTATATTAGCCTCCAATTGGACAGGAGGAGGTATCCACATGAGAGGTGACCTAACTTCAGCAAAACTGACCTTGGGTGTATCCTGTGAAGGTCGCATATCCAGTTATGCCAAGGACCAAGGTGCACATCATGGCAACAAGGACGCTGACATGGGTGACCATTCCCCACCTCTTCTCTGTGGGTTCTTGCAGGGAGTCGTAGATCAGGAACGAGTTGTGGTGACACATGTAGGCTGCAAAACATATTATTGACATGCAAACATATTTTGAAAACTTATTTCTTACATTACGCATGAGAAACCATTTCATTGGAAAAATGTCGGCAACTGGTTTCGACCCCAAACTAGCCATCAAATAAAAAGCTAGTTAATTGTTTCCATAAGTATATATGACAATCAACCAGACAAAACAAACCTTCTAAAGCTTGTTTATTATGTCTAAGGATAGGCTGGACAACAAGATGCCACAAGATTTCAGCAAATAAGACATTGGTCAAACTGTACTTTGCTCGGACTAGCATTGGGCCAAACTCTGATTACAGTTCCAGGCATGGTTATATTCTATTCTTAAACCTGTTAATTGTGATAAGAATTTTGACTCCTTTGCCTTAACACACTAAGATGTATGTAGGCTTCCTGTCTGTGAATGAAACTAAATCACTGGAGGTTAGTCCAAAATCCTCTTGACTGGATTATTCATTCATATTGTTACATTTGATTATTAGTATTTGCTCCTTTCCATTTCAGATAACACCCAATTGAATTGAAATCCTTTAGTTGCAGACTTGATTATTGCTTCTTAATTGAAAAGCTCTTCTCTTCACAATTCATTACATTAACTCACCAAATGCCATTATTCCTATTGCCTTGGTTATTCCTGTGTTTCCGAACTGCCAGGCATCTGTGGTTTGAGGGCTGTAAATTTATTAAGAAGTAATTCAATTGTTAGTCTCACAGTAATTATTATTACTCCTCAGTCAAAACTACAACATCCGAAAACCTTTGTGATTGGATTACAGGTGATTTCATTACCATGCGATTCTTGTCTTTCACACTTGGCTGTGTGGAATCAATGCTAAACCAGTGCTTACTACATTTGATAAATCCAGTATGTGACGTCCTGTTGCTTCTAAACCAATCAGATTAATTGAAAATGTCATGTATTTGGTGGGTCTAGAACCCAAGAATCGCATACTTATGAAATCACCTGTAATTGAAGTTCTACTTACACCGGCATTGTGAAGCCTTTGACAATCATGACAGCAATGATGAAAACTATGAATATGACTGACATAAGTGACACCTGAAATTAATGAGCATGCCTTATTAATACACAATTAAGTGATTTGTTTTATAAGATAACTGGTTCTAACAAGGCTGTATTTCATAAGTTGAGTTACACCATATTGCTAGTTCTATCGCCAAATATGACAAAGATGGCCTGCGTGAGGATCACCAGTTTAATGAATGAATTGTTAAATCAAACCTAACCTTTCCAATCTTTCTTATCATGACACATACCTTACTGAGCTTGGCAATGTTCTTGTACAATGACAAAGGCAATGTCACAAAGAGGGACATAATTATGATCACAAATTCCCTCTGCCCCAACACACTGGCTGCAATCTTTGCTGCAATATCAAAACACAAAAGATAATTCAAGTGAGAGTTACTATGACAAATGGTTTTGGATAATTTGTTTGAAGTGGCAAATAAAAATGCTTAAAATTGACTTACGTCCTCCTATCCAAGTCACAATTTTTGTGACAGTGTCACCAATTATAACATTGTAGCTTATCATAGCTGAAACAAAAATTTATATGTACTGTCAGTAAATGAATAATTGACCAAAAAACCAAGACATTTAAGTCTGCCTCCTTTCTTGCTGAGCCGACAATACAAAACCTACGTTATGAAAGTATACAAGAACTGCATGATGGTGAGAATGATGAACCCTGATCTGCCAAATGCTGCTCTCATCACATCCTGTAAACAAAATATTCATCTTAAAAATAATGAGCGCAGAAAGTGATTGATGGTTATTTTTCCAATTTTTATGAAGTGTTTTATAGTAATTTGGCCTTGAATTTTTTCGAAGATTAAAGCAGATTTAGGTTTTTGCAGAAAAATAAACTGTATAGACCCTTACTTGGTATGTGTTTGTGTTAGATAGTTCTCCTCCATGAATAAGTAGCACCAATGAATAATCTGCAATTCAGACAAATATTAATGTGATAAAGCTTGAATGCCAGACAAAATGCAGGGAGCGGAACTTAAAATTATAAATCTAAGATATAATAGTAACAGATATAATAAGAAACTATGCATTGCTTATGGCAATGCTATTACCTATTTGGTCGCAATATATATAAAGCAGTGGCTCTGGGCGTCTATTTGATAAGCAATAGCTGTACTGGCAACATAAACAAGTCTGTTCAGTGATACAATCAGATGAGACTTAGATATATCTACGTCTTGGGACATGGTTTGGAGACTACAATCAGTCTGTGGTTAGTATTTTCCACGCAGGCATGCCAAATAACGTACATTAGATATATAGAGATAGAGAAATTGACCCCTTTTATTAGAGAAAGTGGGAGCTTGTTGTTATATTGTATTGTTCTTATATAATGCTCCTCCCACATATAATAACATCTGATTGCAAACTCTATCCTCAAATGGTGAATGACAATTGAACTTATCATTATTACGCGTAAATACCCAGTTCTAAATCATTTTATTTGAATCAACAAGCAACATAACAAAGCAGGCGCTGTCCAGAGGATTATATGTGGTCAATATCATTTATTCTTGAGATTCAGCACAGTTTCTGGCCAGGCATTCATGCCCCAGGAGTCTGAATTTCCACCCTATTTCACTCAATCTAAGCCTCATTTCAAGGAACGTGCTGGACAACAAGATGCGACAAGATTTCAGCAAATAAGACATTGGTCAAACTGTACTCTGCTCTGACAAGCATTGGGCCAAACTCTGATTACAGTTCCAGGCATGGT
Source organism: Platynereis dumerilii (assembly GCA_026936325.1). Taxonomy (NCBI): domain Eukaryota; kingdom Metazoa; phylum Annelida; class Polychaeta; order Phyllodocida; family Nereididae; genus Platynereis; species Platynereis dumerilii. Next base: position 118,829,908 of record JAPTHN010000001.1, read on the forward strand.
TATATTCTATTCTTAAACCTGTTAATTGTGATAAGAATTTTGACTCCTTTGCCTCAACACACTAAGATGTATGTAGTTTGAGAGTATATTTTGAAATAAAATATTATCACAATTTTCTAGAACAAGCTAATAAACACAACATTTACCATTTCAAAATAAAAATTACTGCAAATTCAATAACTATGAGTTTCTCTGGATTGGTTTCTCACTGTCTACGTAGCATTTTCTGCTTTTCTGATTGGACCTTGGGCAGTAAAACGTCCTGCAAATCTGTCAGTTGAACGTAGAAAGCAATGGAATATGTATTATTCTGCTTCAGTGATCAGTTGTGTTTGACCAATTGATCAGATTAGCAGATAAATGCAGGCAGTCATTGCAATTTTCAGACACGTCAACTGCAAGTTAAATACATTTCTTTTGGCATTCAAATTAGGTTTAGCCATGTAATTCAGTGCCTTAACCAATCACATGATCTACATTTGCTACGTTTTTCTATCAAATTGCAGAAACTCATACTTATTGAAATTGCAGTAAATCACCTAGAAAAGACTTTTTTCTTAATATCTCAAAGTTTGCAAATACAAACAAAACTCACCTGTTATTATGGTAATAAGGATGATCAGAATGATGCCTAAACCAAACCTAGCTTCTTTCAGAGCAAATGGCATCCCTGGAAAATATTATATTTGAACCAACTGCAAAATAGTTATTGGGCTAACATTAACTGTGCTGATGTTTGTAATTGGTGACAAGTTTAGTGCGATGGACTGTAAAGCAGTCTTTATTTTCCAAGACACAATAAATCAATTCTCCTGGAGATTAAATGCGACATAGTTTTCCATTAAACCTTGATCATGTCTCAATAAAATATGATTTTGCAAGCCCTTCTGTGTAGTCCTTTTTTAATGATGCATTTTGTGGTTAATTCTTTGTAATCCTTCTGATTGTGTCCATGCTTACTTTTTTGGTATCAGATGTTTTTAGAACAATATTAATCTGATATATTATGTAATTAAGTATATCTATGCATTGCATTGTGTTTTAAGGGATTATTATTGTTATATATACTTTATCAATTGAAGTGCAAACTGTTCGCAGCATATGCAGGAATCAGCACCATAATAATGAGACCAAGGCTGTCTCAATCTTTTCATGACAATCATGCTGTATTGCAATGATAGGGCGGCTTGACATGTTATGCCCTTTTTAAACAACTTGGTCTGTTGTCTTAAACAAAGGGTATTACGCGTTTTCTGTTATTATTCTAAATGAAATTGACATTCAAATTTACAAACCTATGATTCCAGACCCTATGATAGAGTTGATGAAGTTAAAGGAGGCCATGGGCATAGTGGACCGCTGGCGGTCATCCTTGTCTGAGTCCTCCAACAGCTGATGAAGGTCACTCTTAGATCTATGACTCGGGAGTGTCAGGCTCATACTGAAAAGGAAATATGCACACATGAAAAACATTTAGGAAATTTCGTAAATTATGCTGGGATATCTAAAATACCCCAAATGTGTACGCATCAGCAATTAACAGTATGGGAATCTTGGGCATTTTTCCTCAAATATGTTCCCATGGGTACTAATCGTCAGCCATCCTAAGTTGTATCTGACAGGAGGCCCACAAACGAGTGATTTTTAAAGTGTCACATATCATTGGAAGGATTCGTCGGATCAGGAGTGCTTTTGGTTTCGACCAAATAAGAAAATTTGAAAACCCATAAGACATTGTTCGAAGCTGTCTGAACTGTTTGTTTGCCATTGCAGTGAATATTCCATGGTTTATAGCAGGCACTATGGGATCAAACAAGTATAGCGGCAATGTCTGCTGAGAGTGGACTGAGTGCACTATGAATCTATGTCTAGTCTAATACTGCAACCAATTAAAATGAATATTATGAAACAGAGAAGTAGAACCATATAAACTACACGTATACAAGAGCCATACTATTCTACATTGATAAAAGAGATCAGCCTGCAGACCCACACCAGAATATCAGGTGGGACTTCCAGAAGCAAGAAAGACTATTCCTTCTGTGTCATGCACGACCACTTTATCGGTGTCTGGGGACAGCCTTGAGGACAAGGCAAACAAATCACTCAACAATCAGTCTGGCTGACGTGATTGACCAGAACAAAATGCAACCAATAACGTTTTTCATTATGAAGTTGTATTGAGTGCTTGTAGTATTGAGAGCTTGCTGCTCAGCATAAGCAATGGAGGCTATTGTTGCTGGACCATTTGCATGAGATTGATTGTACATGGTCTGGTCTACACTGCTGGCAATGCTTGGACCGAGATGGCAAATTTGGAATCAAGTCTACATCCATGGGTAAAATTAACTTTGTGAAAGTGTTGTAACTTGAGAATAGAATGTCCCATTTGGTAGTTTGTTATATTAAAAAAAAAATCATTATGGTTTTCAGGTCAGACACAGATTTTAGTGAGACATAAAGGCAAACCTAATTGCTGTTGACTAAATTAAGCATGGAATCTAAGCTTGATTTTCGAGTGAAAATGTGTTGGATGCCATGGATGGTCTTGAATCTATTCAGGCCTTACCGCTTAACTGTTCTGTTTGCAATACTGGGCCCCAGAAGAGGTCTTAGCTTGACACCTTTCCCCATCATTTATGAGGTCCGTTCCACTCACTGCAAAGACTTCTCAAAAGGCTAGTGCTGGAATTCCCAGGACAGAATCTCAAAGGAGGGTAAATGGAGGTGGCTAGAAAATGGAGACGAAAGTGGCCTGCTTCAGCATTCTCACAACATAATTATATCCCTAATTTATCATTAGGTAATCATGCAGCATAGTGTGGCTTATTAGTGCCCTCATGACATGTTTGTGAGTGGAAACTTGAAATTGACAGTTTTGTACTGGATTATTGGGGTCAGGCTGGTCATAACGACTTGATTGTCTTAATAGACATTCAACGTAGCTACTAATTAAAAATTATGCGGAATCTTTCGTCACATAAAGTGGAATCGTTTTTCATTTTACAACACAGAATTCGTTGTGCTTCATCACCTTAAATTCCTGTTTCAATTTTCCACTTTATCAACATATGAATGTAGCCTGGTATATTGAGTTGACAGCATTTAACACAATAGTCACTGGGGGCTACCGGAAGTGCGATGATGAGGGTAACTGCAGTTACCCTCATCCTATCGGCAGCCATTTCAGTTCCCACTAGAAATGTTTGCAGGCGATTTTTGAGGATTTTGGACCATGTTATAGAGAAACGAGCCAACAGGCATCCAGCAAAAAGTGTAGAAAGCTGTAGATGAGTGGTGAATCTGCTCATATCTTGCCAGATTTTGTGTAATCTTAGAAATAAATATATCTCCGAGATGAGGGTAACTGCATTGGAAGATGAGGGTAACTGAGTTGTAAACAAAACTAATGATGAGGGTAACTGTTCAAAACACTACTTTAAAATAGAAAAGTTTACTCTAATGTAGTGGCTCTAGTGAGGGAATTTGCATGGCCAACCCCAAACTGAAGTTTTTGCAAAATAATGCCATTGTAGGTCTACTTAAACCCATAAGTTGCCGCAAATAGCCGCGATAGCAATTGAGTTTTAGCCTAGTGAGGCCCCAACTGAATTTACAATGAAGCAGTGACTAACCAGTTACTTCAGTTTTACACGACTAGCCGCAACTTTTGAGGCAGTGTCTGAGTCTCTAATTATACTGAAAGTAATTGAGTGTGTCAAGCAATCCAGTATAGCAATCAAGACTTCACTAATCGCCCTTGTAGCTTCTTGTTGCTTTACACTTTGAGGTACATGTATCAGTCGATTGCAATTCACATCTTTTCTTCAGAGTATACAGGGTGGGGACCCGAAACTTGCACTGATTTGTATAGCAGATATCCATTAAACAGCTCAATGGACTGCAATGAAACTTATCAGTCGATAATCAGGACCACAAGGCATCTCCTCACAGCAGCCAAGAAACAAAGGAGACTTAAAGGATGCAGAAAAGTTAGGAAATACATAAGATCTCAGCAAAACAATTTTTGTGTATCCCGCATGAGAAAATCTTCACTGTAGATGTTGTTGTCAATAGGAGAAATGATAACTGCCTGGCTGGATCAACAGCTGAGGTCCAAGAGATGTTCCGGAAAAAATATTGAGCCCAAATTCTGGTACTAGGAGTCATTGCCACTCAGCATTTCTGTAAGAACAATTTTGCCGCTACCGTGTGCAGTGTGTAATTAAAATAATGGTTGCAAAATAGAATGAAAACATTGTCTTCTATGTCTACTTTGGGTGTGCCAAGCTACCTGTTGTGAAATCTTACTGCTTTTTAGATATTTTTCAAACAAATCTTCATTTGTGCAAGTTTTGGGTCCCCACCCTGTATATCCTTATTCATGTTTGGATGAACACCCTTAACCCTTACTGGACAGGGCTGTTCAAACTAAACAATCTCCCAGGACGATTGTGACATCACAAGCTGTTGTTTAGGGACTTAAATGGTCCCTCAGGCAGCTAGCTAGGGATGCAATAAATGTCCCTTCAGCATGTTCAGTCCAGTAAGGGTTAATGGCAATGCAATCATTGAAGGATGCAGTCCACTCAATTCAAACTTGGAGTAGGGGTTCACATGCCCCCAGGATCCACCACTGAATTTCTGTGTCCCGTGTAGATGCCTGTGGTGCAGGGCTTTGGAGTCAGATTCGAGTCGAAGTCGTGGATTCAAAGGTTTTGGTTGGAGTCCGAGTCAGAGTTGAACTTTGGTTTTCAGGAGGAGTTGGAGTCGAAAATAAATCTGGTTACTCTCAACTCCAAAAGATTATTTAAAAATATTTGACAAAAAGACACATTATAAAGCCATATGACTTGTATTAAATCAAATGTTTAACGACCAATCACTGAAAGCTTCTTGAACTGAGCACTATTAATACATAAATCCAACGAAAACATTGTGGAATTGAATTATTTTCACCACTAACCACATGTAACTTTGGTTCAAATAATGCCGAAAAGAGGAGTCTGGAGTCGGAGTTGAAATTCATGAGAGTCAGAGTCAGATTTCAGAATGGTTTACTGGCTACCCGAGTCTGAAGCCCTGGTCCCTTGAACATCAGCCACATTCTACTACTGTTGGAAGAACAATGAGCACTGACTCTCTCATTTGCCTGATCACTGATTATATTTCAACAATGTTACATTCACATTGCAGCCAATGTCATAATGGACTGATTTTTTTAAAATCATACAAATAAGCTTTTTGTTCATTTTTGTAAATAATTCATTTCCTTATTTTCCTTTGCTTCACAGGTTGTGCATGTCCTTTGAAGCTCTCCCTGTACAAAATTTTAAAATGTTTATTTCTGTAATAATACTAATTGATGACAGATTATTATGCAAGCTTTTCGGAGCCTTCTTCCCAATACTTAAAGGCACTGTAATTACAGTTACCCTCATCTCCTTCCTCAGTTACCCTCATCAATGTGTTTGGGGGATGCGCAGTTACCCTCATCATCTCTCACAGATATTTTGCCAAAATTTGAATCTCTGGACATGTCTACAGCTTCTATCTCAACACAGATCCATGCTTCACAGTTCAATCAATCCTGTGCACTCAACAAACAGCTTGGAATGTGTCTAAAATCCTCAAAAATCGCCAGCAAACATTTCTAGTGGGCACTGAAATGGCTGCCGATAGGATGAGGGTAACTGCAGTTACCCTCATCATCGCACTTCCGGTAGCCCCCAGTGATAGTCACGACTGCCAAAGATTTTGTGAGGGCCTGGAATACTCTGGTAAAGCAGAATGTGGTAGATCCCCTTTTACTTTGATCTGATTTTACAGATTCATCTCAGCTGTTAGCAGCTGCTGGAGCCAATTATAACTTATGTAGAAAACCGAGTTGGCAGTCTGTGGCAGAACATTTTCAATGTATGGCTTGCTTGGCCAGTTGGCAGTATAGTGTAGTTGATCAATCCAAGCAGGCAAGGAGCCCTGACTAAGAGAACATAACTCATGCTTTGACTACCTGGACTATCCTCACTTCTCAGTATAAGCTTGGGAAGCTACCCTTACAACATCATACACTGCTTTGTGAACTAGTAACAAAAAGATTCACTTTCCTCTGGTGTGACAGACATAGTTAACAGTTTGAGATTTTTCAGAGCAATTGACTGAATGCTTGAGTGTTTCATAGTTGCATGTGTGTTGTTTCAATGAGTTTCTTTGTAGAAAACCATAAATAATAAATTAAATGACGCCGGGGAAAAGCTGACAATGCTTTAAAAATCTTCAGCTTTTGGCAGGGTGAGTGTAAACGAGTCCTGCAATGGGAGGATGACCTGGACTATTTTGGTTAGAAACACAGAAGTATTTGGCTTGTGCGTTGCCAATGAATGATGTATCAGTGTCTGTGATTTGTGAGTAACTGAGCTAAAGCATAATCCCATAATTCATGTTAATTGCACACTTTTGACTACGCTTGACTGCTCACCATGGAGTAATGAAAATTGTGTCTGTCATGTTTGTGATAATAAGGTTAAGAGATGAACATCTGCTTTTTTGTTCAAATTCAGGTTAAAATGTCCTAAAAACTAAAAAGTTAAAACGAAGTTCTCCTTTAAATTAACTTGAATATCTCAAAGATTCCTTCTCGGATTATTATGACAGTCAGCAGAATTATAGGCCTGTATAACAATCCTAGATGTGTAAATTTGTAGATTGGTGGCATCATTCCTGACTGAGCCAAAGAAAAGTGGCTCCTTGAAAAAACTTTAATATATCAAAGATTTCTTCTGTGAATTGTAAGCGATTTTTCAGGTTGTAGGCTGGCATATCAAAATGTAGGTGTGCATTTTTAGTGCGATTGTTTAATTTATGTCTGGTCACATCTAGCAGACCCTGATTGCAAGCAGCCCTTTTTCAAATTTATGCTTGTCCAAAAAAGAAATTACCAAAGGTTCCCACTCTATCCCCGAATTATTTTACATAATTATTTTACAAACAAAGTCTCCAGTTATCTCCCAAATATGATCAAGAAATAAATTTTCCACATCCATTCAATCAAAAAGCATTAGTAGATGCCCCCCCCCCCATGTTCTGTTTGGTTGAAACAAATGAAAGTGCTTCAGGATTTTAAAAACATGGGGAGCCTCACTGGAATGCATCTGGCTCAGGCACACAAATAGGGTCAATATAAAATATAGCTAAGTTCATTAAAATCCAAGGTGAAATCTTTGAGATATTCAGGTTTGTTTATGCAAGGGAGAACTTATTTTTCTTAAAGTATTTAGAATTAGGACAATGGCAATAATTTAAGAAAATGGCGATAAAAAGGACATTGTGAGGAGGTATCATTCCGATCATTGATTGATAGTGGCGCAACCTGTTGATTGACCCTTACTTTAAGAGATTGCTCTCTCTGAGAGACCTAGCATAAATAGGTTAATAGCTTCTTCTATGGAAGCACTGGTCTGTATACTGCCAATCAACAAATATGACCATACCACTGCATAATATAATTCGTAAGGTCAAAATTGAGCAAACATCAGCAAAATTTGCACTTGATCAATATATGAAGATGCAGTCTGAAGCTATTATTCCCATACTCAAGAGAATATTATAGGCTTTACTGTTCTGCTGAAGCATTCTAAAACATCAATTTATGAGATTAAAGCTGTGAATGGCACCTGGTTCCCAAATGCAATAGGATTATGGATGAAATTCTCAATACACCCAGTTCAACTGAGCCAGGCAAAGCTTGTCTGGATACCTTGCATAAAATTCAGTACTGCTGCATGGCTGAATTTTCTATGTTTGCTGGTCCTGCAAGTTGAATTAGTCTTAACATGTGAAAAAACATTCAATGTACTTTACATGGTCCTTTCTATGGTCATCAATCTCATCATATTATATGAATAAAATCATATAGCAGTTATAATGGTAACTGGAGTTGTGAATAAGAACTGTTTATATCTGCAGATTGCAGAGGATAAGTCCATGAGACCCTGAGCTCTCTCAACCCACCAATTGGGCAAGATGCTTTTGTTAGAAATACATGTTAAGCTTGTCATAAGGATGTTCAGCTTCAAAATGCTTTTTTTGGGTTTCTGCTTTTTTGTTTCAAGGCTTCCTCATTACTTTAATATGGTGCTTGAACCAGCATTGAGGCCCCACGGAAGGGGGCCTGATGGCCTCTTTCCCCTCCCTCATACATATTCATGTTCCGTCATTATGAAAAAAAAGACATATCTGAATCATATATGAGAATTTACTGTTTTCCTTCGTCAACTTTCATGAGAGAGGAATTTTTAATTTGGCCGACAATTTCAAGTGATCAAATTATAAAAATGAGATTTGTGAAATGAATTTTACAAATGTTTCATGTACATGATTGATTTGATTGCCAATTATGAGATTGATAAGATGGCATCTGGTATGCTGTTTTGTCTTGATAATGGCAAGAAGTGAGGGTTTTAAGTGGATTTTGTCTTGTCTTTTGCCTCAGAGTTACACTGGAACTGTATCTAAAGGTATAAATGCATCTTGAAGTCTTGAATGATAAATGTTTTCCTTGCTGTTTAAGTGCATGGCAGAATGTATGTGTGTAAATTCAAGTTTACAATGCTTAAATGGAAAACAAAATAAAAACAACTGATTTGCATGTGGAAATATTAATTGGTCCAGTAAGTGCCACATATAGAAAGGATGTTGAGAGAATAAAAGTCAGAATATTATGGCTGAAATAGTTTTTCGATCAATGAAGTTTGCAAGGTGGTTCACAAAGATATGTCCCTAAGGTAAAAAAAAGTATCCCCAAGATTTGGTATGGAAAGAAAGAACTCCTTTAAATACAATGCCTTAGGATATTTTCTCTATCAGTACTCGAGGGTGAGAATTGTCTGTATTCATGTCACTGACATATTTTTGGATGGAAAGTTGTATTTCCCTGCTAATTTACATACTAGAATGAAATATGCATGAAATGCTTGTTGAAGAGGCTTTAATCTTGCAAATATGCAAGCTAAGATAAAGGAGAAATTTGCAACTGATTCAGGAATTGATCTATAGAAATTTAACTCAAACACACTGGTAGTTAACGCTTGAAATATATATTTGTTTTATTTCATCAATAACATGTGCAATAATGTAGAGGAATATAACAGCCAACTTTTAGATAATTTGTAGCATAAGTCATAACACAATTTGGTAGATATATCCTCTATAAAAATATTTAGTCTCAAGTTAATAGGTTTTCAGTTATCTCTAATGAATTGCTGAAGAGTTCTCAAGATATTTCTACAATTTTAGAATTTGATAAAACTTGGTTTTGCAAGTTTTTGATGCATGTTGTATACATATTTTACACTGTTGCAGACAAGGAAATAAATTAATAACCTACTAAAATTAAGACAATTTTCTCAGCATTACAGCCATTTTCATAATTGTAGGCATTTTATATGAATGAGTTTTTTAGGACATTTATGCAAAATACTTGTGACATCTCTGCAATATAGAATAACATGTCCTAGAAATAAAATCCACATTCAAGGTCTTTGTCTACTATTATGAAATCAGCTGCTACAGTAACAAACAGTTGAAATTAGTCTGGCAGACTTTGGTCTCATGTCACAAGTGCCAGGCTTATAAATTATCTAAGGTCCAGTATGGGCCAGACATCCATTTGTCTTGGCTCAATTAAATTTACAGGTAGGATAAATATTGACACAGATTGAGGTATACACATACACTTCCAACATCAAGAGTATCACAGCCAATATAAAATCTACACAAAATGCAGTAACACAGCTTAAGAGTCCTCAATTAATCAACAGCCATTCTCTGGCTTGACAACATAAATTAACACACATTCACAATATTCTACTGTCACAGTAAAATGGTAATAATGCTTAATATTCATTTATACAAATATAACATTTTATTTATATTGTATGACACATTATATAAATGTAATATAATATGGGACAACATTTTTTGGCACAATCAAAATTTGAAATCATTTCTAAACTACTGTCCTAGAGTAAGTACTGAACGCCATTTAACAAACAAACAACACTGTTGGAAGCTTTCTTGATATAGTAGAGATATATCAATCCTAGAATTAAAAAGAATGCTCTGTACATTTAACTACAATATCTAGCAAGAAAGGGCTAATTTCATTTTTACTACAGATAGTTTCTGAAAGAGATCAACTTGCCAGCTTATAAAATAGAATTACAGTGTATATTCAATAGCTAAATATCAATCAATCAATACATCAGTTGCACCCTTAGTAACAATGTGATTTCTTTATTCACTCTGTGTTATTTCTCCTTTATGCTAAACAGGTGTAACAAAGAACATAAATGCAATGCCTGTGTACAACATACGGCGATGAAGGATTAAATCGAATTTATTTACAAATGAGTGGAAACCAATGTATGGAGTCGTGGTATGACAAATTTTGAACAAGGTGTAGCACTCGCTAGAGTGTAAAGTCCCGCCGCAAGGAAAAAGGAAAGTGGATTCATGTTGCTTGATCATTTGCTGCATTAAAATAGCCTGCATTGCAGGTTTTACTTGTGAGATTGAGGTTAACTTTGCTGTTGAAAGTCAATATCACCCAAGAATGCATACATTCTAGTAACCGTAACTGAGGATGAGATGAACAATATATTTTTTAAAATATTAACTATGATTTTCAGATTATTACCCCAAAACTCATTCTCGCTGCACCCCAAACATCATTGAGCAGGCTGCTTCACACTTTTCAATGTGCATTCATGCATGATACAAACAATAAGTGAATGAAAACATTAGACCCATCCTGCGGCGGGACTAAATGAGTGGTTAACAATATAGGCGTCTCGGTTTATGCCGAAGAGCACTGAGTGCAATCTGAGAAATATAGTTCATTTTGGAATGTGAAGATTTCAGGGACCATGTTAACAGGCTGAAGATGACAGATTATAACATTTTAGAGAAGGGGCCCTACAAATAATACTACTTTTGAATGAGTAACAAAAACTACCGTCCATTAACTATACTAAATGCCACGATGGACTAAAGCTAAAAGTTCTAAAGACTACAATCTAAATGCCTTACTAAACCTTTACAATGCACTCTGATTCAACAGACACTTACATTCAGTACATTTAAAACAGTTGTATAATACAGTGGTTTTAAAATTTCAATGAGATTCTATATAATACTGCCATTTTATAAGATAGTATAAGGAGGGCTGGTTGAGTTGAAACCAAGGACGACCTGGTTAGGTTGTGATCCATTGAAAAAGTTACTTTTGGGTGACAAACAGTATGGCATCTCTTTACCATGAGAACAATTAACTCCTTGTGCAACTTCAACTATTATCATTATGGCTCCAGCGAGACACACCAATAGGCCGAAAAGGGCAGTCAGGATGATTGGGATGTTCTGGACACTCAGCAGCCGAATGTTTTGCAGTTTCATCACACAAAGAGATGGGAAGATATAAGCCAGTGGTGCAGCATTTATCACTCCCTGTTGAAAAATAACATATTATAAAGTCAGTTGTTGTCTTGGCTTAAAACACTCTTGCGTTATTGCATTTTTTTTTAAAGATTTGATTAACCCGGTGTGACAACTGTGACATGCATCTGTTTTTATTTTCATGGAGACTTGCCGTCTTTTGATCCTCAAGCTCCGAAATTAGCAACATCAATTTTCAGCTATGAAGCACAGGGCCCGCCGACCTGATTTGATCTTATTTGACAACAAATGTCAATTTGACAAATTTTCTTAATTTTACAATATATAGTGTCACAAGTTGTAAATCTTTCTTGCATTTTAGAAATGTGGGCAAGACTGACCCATTCTTTGTCTTTACGCTGGTTTAATATAAGTCTGTACTTACATTTAGTTCTAGGACAATTCCAAGGCAGTCTGTTGTCATGGAGAGAAGAACAGTCACAGCAATTATCACCCCGGTAACTGCTACATGGTGCCACAGTGGAACAGGTTTTTGGAAAGCGAATAGTGCATTTTCTACAACCTACAGAAAATGAAAATTTTGAGGCTTGAATCATGAGACATTAAGCTAGCGTACAGAAACACAAATTACAACACATCATATATTGAATGTTTGGTTAGGACCTTTCTATTCATATTACATATTAATAGAAGCCATAGTCGTTATTTTTTTATTTCTCGTCATAGAATTTATTTATGCCTAGAATTTTTTTGTCCGGCATCTGCTTTTATGGCCTTTGCATGATTTCAAAGTCAAGTTTTGTGTTAACCTACCTCTCTGCAGACAAAACACTCTATTGGAAAGGTCAGCATAATAGTTATAGCAAATAGGAATCTGGAGACGTTGATGATATCGTCTAAGTGGCAGTAGTTCTCAAGGACATCCCCTGTAATTAAAAAAAATCTTGTTACATTACTTGATGATGATACATGTATGTAATTTTGCCCTTGAGGAGATGAAAAAGATTTAAGTTTCAGGGAAAATTATGCTTTGTCGTTAGATGTTTTAGAATTAACGTGCAGTTTCTTTGCTGTTAAACTCAAAACCGATACTGCCCGTAACTGCATGTTACATCTCTTGTTAGAAATTAACTTTTGGAATGACCTCAGGAGAATTAATATCCCGTTAAAAATCTGTCAAAGTTGATCAATTAAGGTATTCGATTCCTAAAAGAGTATCTACATTACATGTTAGTTTTTAAATTCTAGATTACTGAGGAAGTTCTTAGATTTCCCACTACTTATGGCAAGTATTCATCTGTCGTGCCATGTTGTTGAAGGATTTGGTATTTGAGCCTCCAATTGGACAAAAAACTGACCTTGTGTGTATCCTGTGAAGGTGGCATATCCAGTTATGCCAAGGACCAAGGTGCACATCATGGCAACAAGGACGCTGACATGGGTGACCATTCCCACCTCTTCTCTGTGGGTTCTTGCAGGGAGTCGTAGATCAGGAACGAGTTGTGGTGACACATGTTGGCTGCAAAACATAATTGTCATGCAAACATATTCTGACAACAGTCTTGTTTTATATATTACGTCTGAGAAACCATTTCATTGCAAGAAAGTTGGCAACTGGTTTCGGCCCCAAACTAACATATAAAATATAAAAAGTTAGTTAATTGTTTGGTATATATCTGTATATATGACAATCAACCAAAAACACTTTCTCTAAAGCTTGTTTAAGGATAGGAATATGGCTTCCTGTCTGTGAATGAAACTAAATCACTGTACGTTAGTCCAAAATGCTCTTGACTGGATTATTTATTCATATTGTTACATTTGATTATCCTATTTGCTCCTTTCCATTTCTGATAACATCCAATTCAATTGATATCCTGCAGTTGCAGACTTGATTATTGCTTCTTAATTGAAAAGCACAATCCATTACATTAACTCACCAAATGCCATTATTCCTATTGTCTTGGTTATTCCAGTGTTTCCAAACTGCCAGGCATCTGTGGTTTGAGGGCGTGAAATGTATTAAGAATTAATTCAATTGTTGGTCTCACAATAATTATTATTCAGTCAATACTACAACAATAGATAGCCTTTGTGATTGAATTAATTGAAGATCTACTTACACCGGCATTGTGAAGCCTTTGACAATCATGACAGCAATGATGAAAACTATGAATATGACTGACATAAGTGACACTGAAATTAATGAGCATGCCTTATTAATACACAATTAAGTGATTTGTTTTATAAGATAACTGGTTCTGTAAAGTCTGTATTACATAAGTTGAGTTACACCGTATTGCTAGTTTTATCGCCAAAGCGTGAGGATCAGCAGTTTTGTGAATGAATTGTTAAATCAAACTAACCTTTCCAGTCTTCCTTATCATGATACATACCTTACTGAGCTTGGCAATATTCTTGTAAAATGACAAAGGGACATAATTATGATCAAAAATTCCCTCTGCCCCAACACACTGGCTGCAATCTTTGCTGCAATATCAAAACACAAAAGATAATTCAAGTTACAGTTACAAACAAATGGTTATGGACAATTTGTATGAAGTGGAGAATAAAAATGTTGAAAATTGACTTACGTCCTCCTATCCAAGTCACAATTTTTGTTACAGTGTCACCAATTATAACATTGTAGCTTATATCATGGCTGAAATAAAAATTCTCTGTCTGTAAGTGACTTATTGACCAAAAAGCCAAGCAAATCTCAGTCGGACACTTTTTCTTGCTGTTCAACTGATCAGAAAAATGAGCAAGCCATAACCTACCTATGAGAGGATACAAGAACTGCATGATGGTGAGAATGATGAACCCTGATCTGCCAAACGCTTCTCTCATCACATCCTGTAAAGAAAATATTCCCCGTAAAAGTAATGAGCACAGAGACGGATTGATGGTTTCCTAGAGTTATGATGAGCTATTTAGAAGACTTTGTATGTTATGAATATATTAATTTGATAAAGCTTGGAAGGCCAGACAAAATGCAAGGAGCGGAACTTAAAATCATACTTAGATAATAATAGATATAATAATAATATGATACTATGCATTGTTTTTGGCAATGCTATTACCTGTGTGGTCGCAATGTATATAAAGTAGTGGCTCTGGGTGTCTATTTGATAAGCAATAGCTGTACTGGCAACATAAACAAGTCAGTTCAGTGATACAATCAGATGAGACTTAGATATATATGTGTCTTGGGATGTGGCTTGGAGACCACTATCAGTATGTGTTTTCCCGGCAGGCATGTCATACTATACAGAGAAAGTGGGTGCTTGTTATTATATTGTATTGTTCTTATATGATGATCCTCCCTGATAACATTTGATTGCAACCTCATCAGTGTTCAAATGGTGAATGACAATTTAACTAATCATCATTACATGTAGAATGTAAATACCCCGGTGTTAAATCATTTTATTTGTACCAACAAGCAACATAACAAAGGAGACACTGCCCAGAGGATTATATGTGGTCAATTTTGTCTATTTTTGAGATTCAGCTCAGTTTCTGGGTCAGGCATTCATGCCCCGAGGAGTCTGAATTTCCACCCTATTTCACTCAGTCTAAGCCTCATTTCAAGGATTGTGCTTGACAACAAGATACCACTGGAATTCAACAAATGAGACATTGGTCGAACTACACTTTGCTCTGACTGGCGTTGAGCCAAACTCTGATTACTTGTGATAACAATTTTGATTCATATGCCACAGCACACTACGTGCATGTAGTTTGAGAGTATATCTTTAAATAAACTATTGTCAAAATTTACTAGAACAAGTTAATAAATCTGAAAAATACATGCAACATTATCCATTTTACATCACCTACAACAGATTTTTGTTAAAAAAAATATCAAAAATTTACAAACAAAACTCACCTGTTATTATGGTAATAAGGATGATTAGGATGATGCCTAAACCAAACCCAGCTTCTTTCAGAGCAAATGGCATCCCTGGAAAATATGGAATATGAATTTTGTCAGCTGGCTACCAACTGCAAAATAGTTATTGAACTAACATTAACTGTGCTGATGTTTGTAATTGGTGACAAGTTTGCTGCAAAGGACTGTAAAGCAGTCTTTATTTTCCAAGACACATGTTATGTGCTTTTTGAACAACAGTTGTTCTTGAGCGGTGATCAAGACAAAAGGCATTGAGCTTTCTCTGTTATTATTCTTAAATGAAATTGACATTCAAATTTACAAACCTATGATTCCAGACCCTATGATGGAGTTGATGAAGTTAAAGGAGGCCATGGGCATAGTGGACCTTTGGCGGTCATCCTTGTCCGAGTCCTCCAACAGCTGATGAAGGTCACTCTTGGATGACTCGGGAGTGTCAGGCACATACTGAAATGGAAATATGCACTTATGAAGAAAATTTTGTAAATAAAGGTGGGCTGTCTCAGTTTTGATGCTGGGTAACTAGAGTGCACCACATATGTGTACGTATCAGCAATTGACTTCTCAGTCATCAAAACAGGTTGGCATCACTCAAGGGTGCTGTGTAACAGCATGGGAACCTTGGGCATTTTTCCTCAAATATGTTCCCATTGGCACTAAGTGCCAACCATCCTGAGTTGTATCAGACAGGAGGCTCACAGACGAATGATTGTTTAAGTGTCAGCTTTCGTGGGAGTGATTCGCTCAGATCAGTACTGCTTTCATTGAAATCGGTTAATATTTAGAGGTGCCCCCCGGGCTTTGGAATACTTACATTTTATTTAACATTTTGCACTTTCACCAATTCACGGTTTTGTATGACTCAGTTATTTCAAACCATACAACAATTTAATAAGGCTCTTTGAACAGGGCTAAATGAGACCTTCATTTTGAATACCAACTTGGATGGTATGTGATCATTTTTTACCGGGCCTGACTCCTGGGTATTTGGATATCCCAATGAAAATTTGGAGATTTTGAAATGACCTCACAGGATTCGACCTGGAAGTAATAATTCTAAACCAGACCTTGTGAAATATAGATTGCATACATGCCTGGCCATCACTTTTCTTACAACATTACTTTTCAAGAAATAATATCAACAATGGTTGCAGGGGAAAAATTATAAAAATTGGTGTAAAATACAGATTCGTTGTGAATGGAGACACTTCAATAGTAATGAGACAGGGACTTGTTATGAGATCATAATCATAACCCATTTGGTTGGGTTACAATGACCATAGTTATTTTTTTAACCATTTCATGCAGCTATTTGTCAAGTGGTGAAAGATGATAAGGATAAACATCTTTCATGGTCTCTTGTATTGAATCAAGATGGTTTCATGATAGATCCCGAAGGCTTGGGAAAATGTATTGTCGTAAGAGGTCAATTTTGTCCATTTTAAAAATGTGTTGTTTGTTTTGCCAAAAAGATCTCTAATCAAGCAGATTCAATTTATCCCATGACCTTTCACTAAAGTTGTATAATTTTATAGAGAAAAGGTTTGTGACCTCTGTCACTTTGGTGAAGGATATTGTTGGCATAAACGGCATGTCTTCTGACATAAATATTGAGTGTTTATTGAATTTGATTGTTCAATGGCATCACTCCTGACTGGTTTGTCACTTCACAGGTTGTACTATAGTACCGCTGGACCAATGTCCACAACAAAATCAGTAGACCTATTAAAATGTCATTCAAGCTTACAACTTCACAAAGTGCATGATAAACGGTCAGAAGGTAACCAAACCCAAGTGCATTAATACAGGAACAGAAAGCCCCAATTATCATTCGGTGAAAGTATTTCAGCCTGAGCCCAAGGCTCGTTGATTTTGCTCTCTGGTAGGCTTTATAGCTCTGCTAATGTTTATCTGCCCACGAGAAAAAAAAGACACAAATATTATTAAAAGTGAAACAAACATGATGCACTTCAGGAAATTAGCGAATGAGCATTCATAACATCAGAGTATTATAATATGACCAAACATCTCAGACCATCCATGTTGGTATTCAAACTGAAGCTGTTTTTAAGGTCTGTTCAGCCAGCATATATATAACTGTACAACTTGATTTTGTTGAGTTACAGAGAACCACAAATTCGCGAAAGCAGAGAATACTGCTTAAAATATCAAAACTTCAAGGGCCTTTAAATATTAACCGATTTGCATGAAAATTTACAAGCAGCATTTTTTCCATAATAGGCATGATTTGAGAGGGTGGCTCATGAAAAATTTAAACTTTTTTATTTACTATGCATTTGAGGGCCACCCTAACTCTCAGTGACCTAGAAGCCAATTCGACTTGAATTTCGTCAGTCTGCAGCCTCGCCCGCTCGCCTTCTTCTACAGCAGACTGTGTTCAGTCAGGGTTTCGACCACATAAGAAAAGTTAGACCCATAAGACATTGTTCAAAGCTGTCTGAACTATTTGTTTATCATCGCAGTGAATATTCCATGGTTCATAGCAGGCACTTTGGGATCAAACAAGTATAGCAGGCATGTTTGGTGAGAGTGGACTGACTGTACCAAGAATCTATGTCTAATACTGCAACCAGTTATAAGGAATGTTATGAAACTGGGAAGTAGAAGTATATAAACTATAAGAGCCATAGTATTCTACGTTGATCAAAGACATCGGCCTGAATACCTACACCAGAATATCAGGTGGGACTTCCAGAAGCAAGAAAGACTATTCCTTCTGTGTCGTGCACGACCACTTTATCAGTGTCTGGGGACAGCCTTGAGGACAAGGCAAACAAAATCACTCAACAATCAGTCTGGCTGACGTGAATGACCACAGCAAAATGCAACCAATAACGTTTTTCATTATGAAGTTGTATTGAGTGCTTGTGGTATTGAGAGCTTGCTGCTCTGCATAATCAATGGAAGCTATTTTTGCTGGACCATTTGCATGAGATTTACATGGTCTGGTCTACACTGCTGGCAATGTTTGGACTGAGATGGCAAATTTGGAATCAAGTCTGCATGGGTTAAATTAATTGAAACTAATAAACATTGTGACAGTGTTGCAACTTGAGAATAGAATGTCCCATTAGGTAGCTTGTAATATTAAAAATAAAGATCATTATGGTTTTTAGGTCATACACAGATTTTAGTGAGACATAAAGGCAAACCTAATGTATTGTATTGTATTGTATATACTCTCAGTCATGCACTGCAATGCAGGCATGAAATTCGTGGTGAGCCTTCCACAATGATACAGCTCAGGGCAGCCATAGTGTTGGTTGACTAAATAAAGCATGGAATCTAAGCTTGATTGATGCCTAAAATGTGCTGAATGCAATGGATGGTCTTGAACCCATTCAGGCCTTGCCGCTTAACTGTTCTGTTTGCAATACTGGGACCCTGAGGAGGTCTTTGCTTGACACCACTCCTAATCATTTAAGAGGTCTGTTTAAGGTGCTTGTTTGCGCTACCAGTCTGGCTCTGAGGTCGTGGGTTCCACTCCAACTCCTGGAACTCAATTTGGTCCGAGCCCATGGGACATTAAATGGAGGCGGGTTGTACCCAGTGTTCTCTGCTGGGGCAACTGAAAGACCCTGGGCATCCCTGAATTAATAGGGTATGTGCCAGACTCCCAGTCTTCTCATCAATCATCATCATACGGCGGTCACCAACACTGGAGAATGCTGCGGCATGGGAACCTTGGGCAATGTTCCTGTAGTCTCTGCCCATGGGCCTCCTAATCATTTAAGAGGTCTGCTCCACTCACTGCAAAGAATACTCAAAAGGCCAGTGCTAGAATCTTATCAGGAGGGTAAATGGAGGTGGCGAGAAAATAGAGACTAAAGTGGCCTGCTTCAGCATTCTCACAACATATCCCTTATTTATCATCAGGTTATCTTGCAGCACAATGCCCTCATGACATGTTTGTGGGTGGAAACTTGAAATTGATAGGTTTGTACTGGATTATTGTGGTTAGACTTGTCATGACGAATAGATTGTCTTAATAGACATTCAACATACTAATTAATAGTTATGCGGAATCTTTAGTCACATTAAGTGGAATCGTTCTGTCATTTTACAACACAGAATTCCTTGTGCTTCATCACCTTAAATTCCTGTTTCAATTGTCCACTTTATCAACATTTGAATGTTGTGTGGTATTTGAGTTGACAGCATTTAACACAATAGTCACGACTGCCAAAGATTTAGTGAGAGCTTGAAATACTCTGGTAAAGCATGATGTGGTAGATCCCCTTTTACATTGATCTGATTTTGCAGATGCATCTCAGCTGTTAGCAGCTGCTGGAGCCAATTAACTTCTATAGAATACTGAGTTGGCAGTCTGTGGCAGAGACTTTTCAATGCACGGTTACCATGGTAAGTCAATTTAAATACAGTATAATGTATTTGAGCAACCCAAGCAGGCTAGGAGCCCTGAATAAAAAAGCAGAATAGAGATTTAAGATTTTTTATTTTCTTTTTCCCATGGACAGATGCATGTACGGAAGCACTTCTTCCCTTAGAAATCCTTCAGCAATTCCAGGCAGGTTGTCCTTACCTTTCCTGTTACTTCTTCCTTGCCATTACTGTTAGCAAATTAACAACAACACCAAGCTACAGATTTGTTTCCATTTCCTTCACAACCAAGTAATGGAGCATTCCATAATAGGCATAAAATAACTTCTGAGAGGCCATTTAACCCACTTCTTTTCATTCAATTGTTCAAATGCCTATCCAAACAGCCCTCCACCCTCATAGCACACCCAATGGGCTAGAGCCTTTTATTAGAAACGCATCTTAAGTTTTTTGACAAGCATTTTCAGCTTCAAAACACTTTTTTGGTTTTCTGTTTTCTTTTTTAAGGCTTGCTCTGTACTTCTAATATGGTGCTTGAAACAGCGTTGAGACCCCATTGAAAAAAAAAACATGTTTGAATCATATCCTATGAGAATTTTCTGTTTTCCTGAATCAACTTTCATGAGATGGAGACAGATAAATTTTATAGAGTTTCTAAAATGAATGTTAATTTAGCCGACAATTTCAAGTTATCAAATTATAACAATGGAATTTTTGTATTGAATTCCAGTAATGTTGTTTCATAAATGTTAAAATTACATAATATATGTACTGGAGATTAACAGAGGCACAGCAGGTACCTATATTCAATGATTTACACATTTAATTGTATTTTTGTTCACGCTTTTCATGAAAATAAAGGCAAAAATATGTTTTTTTTTACCAATAACTCGAACAGTGTTGAGTTAAGGGCCCTAAGATGTATTGAATATGAATGTGGAGATTCCAGAGATTTTGGTGTCTATATCATGTCTATCTGCATTAGTTCTCAAGATAGAGGGTATTTTTGCGTTGTTTCTTAGTAGTCCGGCGGCGGTGAGCTTCAACCTCGCAGTAGGGTCTGGACAGCGTTTTTTTGTTGATTCTATATCTCTGAGATGTGCTCTTTCAGAATCTGAACGATGCCACTCTGTCATCGTTGGGCAATTTGCATAATATGCAAATTAAGGCGGCCATTACCTAAAATCTTGTTCTTGCCTGTATCTCAATAACTATGCATGATATCAACATAATTTTGGTGTCTATCCCCATGTTGTGAGGGGTAAATAATCCAGCTAGGCCATTTCCATAAATTTCACACCAATAGTTTTTGCAGAATTGACATATTGAGGCCGCCATTACTGAAAATCTTGTTTCAGACGATATCTTCGAAACTACAGGTGGTATCAAAATAAATTTGGTAACTACCACCATGTTTTGAGGGTTAAATAATGAGATGAAGCCATTTCAGTAAATATCACACCAATATTTTGTATTTAACAGGCATGTTAACAAAGCTGCCATTACTGAAAATCTAGTTTCAGACAATATCTTATTACATCATATGGTGTCAAAACACTATTGGTGCCTATCACCATGTTTTGAGGGATAAAGAAACATATTAAGTTATTTTTATAATGATTAAACAAATATTTTATACTGTATCTCACAACAACCTGGGAAGTTAAGCTGAAAAACCATGTGATTTAAACAATGTGGTTCAACTTTGCCATCGTTGTGAATCACATGAATAATTATCTGACCTTGTCATGTAGACAATGAGTAGTGAAGTCATGATGTCACAATGTTTTGGGGCTCTGATTGGTTGGTGTGGTTGCCAAGAATGTTCTTGGGCCTTCAAGCAAAATAATGCCATATGAAATGACTCAGTATTTTTGACTGCTGGTTCTACTTTTGTTATGAGATATACCTTATTATCACTCATTATTGTGTTATTCTGCAATCTGACATTCAAAGATTCACTGTTGTGAACCACATCCCTTTATGTTTTATCAAAGAATGAGCATATGTATATCAAAATAATTGTTGGGGAACAAACTAAGCCATTTCAGAAAGGACCAAGCAAATACGTTTGGATAAAGGTGCAAAGTCATTACAGAACAATTATTGCGCTGATGCATCTTGCCATTATTGATTTTTCTGTGTACGGAAACAAGTCACTTTCAACAATTTTGTCCCTGGGAACTGTACAGTGAACACCACCCATTTATTTTTATTCAAGGCTAATTTAAAAGTGCTGAGGAAAGAGTTCAAATGCTCCAGTCTGTGAGCATATAATATCTTGAGTGAAACAGCCAAATAAATGTCATACCAAATTACAACATTGAAACAGTAATTACCTTATCAGGTATACTTGTTCTCGCAGTGTGCTTCCCCATGAAATCTGTAAAACATTGATCAAGTAAGCTATTAAACAAGATGTGTCCATAGCAAAATCACACCTTATCATTTCATGCACCTCTGGACCAGCAACATTGTCGCTTGGTCCTAATTATACTGAATTAAGCATTTACCACATCAATCATGTTTCCTTAACAGACCTGATGGAGTGCAAGATATTGTGAGTGTGAGCCAGTCTCCAAATGGCAGTCTAAATATACCATCATCACTTTTCATTTAAAATATTTTTCACAGAGTGGACAGTGTTGAAGCTCTCAAGTCCGGATTTGTCCTCAAGGTTGGCCTCGAGGTCATATTCCGACGGACATGGCCTTGGATGCCCAATTCTCTGCCTTGGACTCGGCCTTGGGTGCATTTGGCCAGTGATGGAAGCCTCTGGACTTGGCCCAAGGTCACTTTTTGATGATAGCCTTGGCCTCAGTCTGGGTGGCGGATGTCTTGGCCTCAACTACAAAACTGGAAGTGGAGCTTGTGTCACATTTTTCTACCAATCTGTCAAGAATAAAACTTGTCCAACTGCCACAATAATATTCAATGTAACCAATGCTTGCTACTGAAGCTCATTGAAAGGCTAGCAAATAATTATCTCCCTAGAAAAAATTAATAGGTTAATAAAGTTGTTGTATATCACCAAGGAAACTAACTTCTTAACAATTATTCGTGGAGAATAGCCAATTCTGGGCTGGTCAGTGACCAGGTATGGTGATCATAAACTGTAGGAACTGTTCTGAAACTGTCCTCATGCTTTTACCAGGCCAATGCACTACTTTTTCAATGTTAATTACTCCCATTGGAAGAACTTGAGGGTACAGGAAAGAAGCTTTAAAAATAAAAATTCAAATGTTTTTTCAAATTGTGCATTGTATTAGGATATAAATGTCATTCTTTACAATTCTGCCTCAGCCCACTTCTCTGATTTGACAACAGCTCCAGAGCTACTTTTCTCCTCTTGCCTAACTTTTATGCTTCATAGAAGTTGAACCTAACCTCTCATCCTACTATAGAAGGACCAAGTTCTCCTCTTATTCACTCCCATTCAGTAGCTGACATCACAGGAGAACGCCAACAGTCCATCACTCATGGGTGCCTGTCAGGGGATCAACAGCCATAGTTGACATTGAATATATCTCCGGTCCTTGGCAAAGTAGAAAAATGTGACAAAAGCTCCACTTTCAGTGTTGCAGTTGAGGCTGAGACATTCGCCGCCCAAACAGAGGCATGAGCCTCTGAGACCAAGGCCAAGGCCATCATCAAAATGTGGCCTCAAGGCAGGTCCGGAGACTTCCATCACTGGCCAAAGGCACCCGAAACCGAGTCCAAGGCCGAGAATTGGGCATCCAAGGCCATGGCCATCAAAATATGACCTCGAGGCCGGCCTTGAGGACAAATCTGGCCTTGAGAGCTTCAACACTGTCCACTCTATGAAAAATAATTTAAATGGAGAGTGATGATGTTATATTTAGACTGCCATTTGGAGACTGGCTCACACTCACAATATCTTGCACTCCATCAGGTCTGTTAAGGAAACATGATTGATGTGGTAAATGCTTAATTCAGTATAATTAGGACCAAGCGACAATGTTGCTGTTCCAGAGGTGCTGGAAATGATAAGGTTTGATTTTGCTATGGACACATCTTGTTTAATAGCTTACTTGATCAATGTTTTACAGATTTCATGGGGAAGCACACTGCGAGAACAAGTATACCTGATAAGGTGATTACTGTGTCAATGTTTGTAATTTGGTATGACATTTATTTGGCTGTTTCACTCAAGTTGTTATATGCTCACAGACTGGAGCATTCGAACTCTTTCCTTAGCACTTTTAAATTAGCCTTGAATAAAAATAAATGGGTGGTGTTCACTGTTCAGTTCCCAGGGACAAAATTGTTGAAAGTGACTTGTTTCCGTACACAGAAAAATCAATAATGGCAAGATGCATCGCAATAATTGTTCTGTAATGACTTTGTACCTTTATCCAAACGTATTAGCTTGGTCCTTTCTGAAATGGCTTAGTTTGTTCCCCAACAATTATTTTGATATACTTATGCTCATTCTTTGATAAAACATAAAGGGATGTGGTTCACAACAGTGAATCTTTGAATGTCAGATTGCAGAATAACACAATAATGAGTGATAATAAGGTATATCTCACAACAAAAATAGAACCAGCAGTAAAAAATATTGAGTCATTTCATATGGCATTATTTTGCTTGGAGGCCCAAGTACATTCTTGGCAACCACACTGTGCAATCAGAGCCCCAAAAACATTGTGACATAATCACTGCACTACTCATTGTGTACATGACAAGGTCAGATAATTATTCATGTGGTTCGCAACAATGAACCACATGGTGTAAATCACATGGTTTTTCAGCTTAACTTCTCAGGTTGTTGTGAGATACAGTATAAAATATTTGTTTGATCATTATTAATTAATATAACTTAACATGTTTCTTTATCCTTCAAACAGGGTGATAGGCACCAATTGTGTTTTGACACCATATGAAGTAATAAGATATTGTCGGAAACCAAATTTTCAGTAATGGCAGCTTTGTTAACATGCCTGTTAAACACAAAATATTGGTGTGATGTTTACTGAAATGGCTTCATCTCATTATTTAACCATCAAAACATGGCGGTAGATACCAAAATTATTTTGATACCACCTGTAGTTTCGGAGATATCGTCAGAAACAAGATTTTCAGTAATGGTGGCCTCAATATGTCAATTCTGCGAAAACTATTTGTGTGAAATTTATGGAAATAGCCTAGTTGGATTATTTACCCCTCAAAACATGGGGATAGACACCAAAATTATGTTGCTATCATGCATAGTTACTGAGATACAGGCAAGAACAAGATTTTTGGTAATGGCCGCCTTAATTTGCATATTATGCAAATTGCCCAATGATGACAGAGTGGCATCGTTCAGATTCTGAAAGAGCACATCTCAGAGATATAGAATCAACAAAAAAACATTGTCCAGACCATACTGCGAGGTTCCCATGAAATCTGGGGTTTGGCCGCCGGACTATAGTGTCTATGAAGTAATTTCTGAAATGGCCCAGGAGTCTGGGTTTTTTTCCATCAAATCTGCAGAATTTTGGTATTAGGTTGTTCCTAAGACCTAAAGGCCTCATATTAGAATGATGGAGTAGGACTTTTCAAAAAGAGTCGAAAAAGGGCCAGCCCTAATGAAAATACCACTGAATCATGTAATTCATAAGGTCAAAATTGAGCAAACATCAGCAAAATTTGCACTTCATCAATATATGAGGATGCAGTCTGAAGCTATTATTGCCATACTCAGAGAATATTATGGGCCTGCTTTATTGTTCTGCTGCATTCTAAAACATCAATTTTTGAGATTAAGGCTGTGAATGGCACCTGGTTCCCAAATGCAATAGGATTATGGACAAAATGTTCAATACACCCAGTTCAACTGAGCCAGGCAAAGCTTATAAGAAACAGCAGCATGTCTGGATACCTTGCATAAAATTCAATACTGCTGCATGGCTGAAAGTTCTATGTTTGCTGTTACTGGAAATTGAATTAATCTTAACATGTGATATTCAATGTATTTATATGGTCCTTTATATTGTCATCAATCTCATCATGTATATGAATAAAATCATAAAACAGTTATAATGGTAACTGGAGTTGTGAATAAGAGCTGTTTTATATCTGCAGATTCAGTTGCAGATTGCAGAGGATACGTCTTTTTTAAGACGCTTGGAATCCAAGACACCTTCTCAAATTGCCACTATAAGCTACTTAAGGATTCTGTAGGCTGTTGATGGCCAGTTTTGGCCACTCTTGGATGTACTATAGTGTGTCAGCAGAGTAGATATTTAGCTTAAACAAGCACTGCAAATTTGTATGCATACAACAACAAACTTCTTATATTTTGAGTATAGTTCTTCTTCGTATATTCAATATGACCTGAGTATCCTTGAATATTGGACACCAGCTGAACCCTACTATCTGCAAATTTAGTTTTTCCCTTTCAAAGCTTTGCTAATACTTCTTCCACACCATTGCCGCTAGCAAATTAACATCACCAAGCGACGGAATGCTACTGATTCCTTTACAACCAAGTATTTCATGAGGCCCTCCAAAAATGCTTATCCAATGGCCCTAAGCTCTCTCAACCCACCAATTGGGCAAGATGCTTTTGTTAGAAATACTTGTTCAGTTTTTTCATTTATAAGCATGTTCAGCTTCAAAACGCTTTTTTTGGGTTTCTGCTTTTTTGTTTCAAGGCTCCCTCATTACTTTAATATGGTGCTTGAACCGGCCCCACGGAAGGGGGCCTGATGGCCTCTTCCCCCTCCCTCATACATATTCATGTTCTGTCATTATGAAAAAAAAAAACATATCTGAATCATATATGAGAATTTGCTGTTTTCCTTCTTCAACTTTCATGAGAAATGGATTTTTGATTTAGCTGACAATCTCAAGTAATCAAACTATAACAATGAGATTTTTGAAATGATTTTCACAAATGTTATTTCATGCAAATGATTGATTTGATTGCCAATTATGAGATTGATAAAATGGCTTTCTGGTATGCTGTTTTGTCTTGATAATGACAAAGAAGTATTGATGTTTAAGTAAATTTGATTTTTCGCCTCAGAGTTAAATTGGTACTGTTTCTAAAGGTAGCAATGCACCTTGATATCTTCCAATGATAATTATTTCCTTGCTGTTTAAGTGTATTACAGAATGTGTGTGTGTAATAGTTTATTTTAAGTCCTCTAAAGTCAAGTTTACAATACTTAAATGGAAAATGAAGTAAAAACAACTGATTTCCATTTGGAAATGTCAATTGTTCCTGTAAGTGCCACATATGGAAAGGATATTGAGAATAAATGGGACAACATTATGGCTGATATAGATCAATGAAGTTTGCAAGGTGGTTCACAAGGAAAGAGAAATATCTCAAGGCTAGAAAAATATCCCCAAGCTTTGGTACGAAAGAATGAACTCCTTTCAAGACAGAGCCTCAGGATATTTTCTCTGCCAGTACTTGAGGGTGATAATTGTCTGTATTCACATCACTGACATTTTTTGGATGGAAGGTGGTATTTCCCTGGTGAAGCCAATCAAAATGTGCATGCTAGAATGAAATACTCATGAAATGCTTGTTGAAGAGGCTTTAATCTTACAAATATGCAACTGATTCTAGAATCGATCTATAGGAATTTGACTCAAACACAGTTAACGTTTGAAATATATATTTGTTTTATTTCATCAATAACATGTGCAATAATGTAGAGGAATATAACAGCCAACTTTTAGATAATTTGTATGAGTTATAACACAATTTTGGTAGACATATCCTCTATAAAAATATTCAGTCTCAAGTTAATAGGCTTTCAGTTTTCTCCAGTGAATTGCTGTAGAGTTCTCTAGATAGTTCTACAATTTCAGAATTTGATGAAAATTGGTTGTATGAGTTTCTGATGCATGTTGTGTAAATATTTTGCACTGTTGCAGACATGCAGGGAAATAACTTAATAACCTACTAAAATTAAGACAATTTCCTCAGCCTTACAGCCATTTTCATATTTGTAGACAATTCGTCTGAATGTGTTATTTTTTTAGGACATGTATTATAAAAAAACTAATGACATCGCTCTGCCATAAAGAATAACATGTCCTGGAAATAAAATCCACATTCAAGCTCTTTCTCTACTATTATGAAATCAGCTGCTACGGTAACAAACAGTTAAAATTTGTCTGGCAGACTTTGGTCTTATGTCACAAGTGCCAGGCTTATGTTGATGTAAGTTTCAGTAAGGGCTAGTCATCCATTTGTTTTGGGTCAATTACATTTTACAGGTAGGATAAATATTAACACAGATTGAGGTATACACATACACTTCCAACATCAAGAGTATCACAGCCAATATAAAATCTACACAAGATGCAGTAACACAGCTTAAGAGTCCTCAATTAATCAACCGCCATTATCTGGCTTGACAACATAAATAAACACACATTCACAATATTCTACTGTCACAGTAAAATGGTAATAATGCTTAATATTCATTTATACAAATATAACATTTTATTAATATTGTATGACACATTTTATAAATGTAATATAATATGGGACAACATTTTTTGGCACAATCAAAATTTGAAATCATTTCTAAACTACTGTCCTAGAGTAAGTACTAAACGCCATGTAACAAACATACAATGTACAACACTGTTGGAATGACAATATGACAAACTTTCTTCATGATATAGTAGAGATATATCAATCCTAGAATTAAAAAGAATGCTCTGTACATTTAACTACAATATCAAGCAAGAAAGGGCTAATTTCAGTTTTGCTACAGATAGTTGAATTTGCCAGGTTGTAAAATAGAATTACAGTGTACATCGATAGCTTAATATCAATCAGTCAATATATCAGTTGCAACAATGTGAATTTTTTTTCACCACGGATTATTTCTTCATTATGCTAAACAGGTGTAACAAAGAACATAAATGCAATGCCTGTGTACGATATATTGCTATGAAGGGTTAATTTGAATTTATATACAAATGAGTGGAAACCAATGTTGAGAGTCATGGTATGACAAATTTTGAACAAGCTGTAGAACTCGCAGGGTTGCAAAGTCCTGCCGCAAGGAAAGAGGAAGGGTATTCATGTTGTTTGATCATTTGCTGCATTAAAGTAGCCTGCATGGTTTACAATATAGAAGTCTGTCAGTTTATGTCGAAGAGTACTGAGTGAAATCTGAGAAATATAGTAAATTTTGGAATGTAAAGGTTTCAGAGACCATGTTAAAAGGTTGAAGATGACAGATTATAACATTTTATGCAAGAGGCCCTACAAATACTACTACTTTTGAATGAGTAACAAAAACTACCGTCCATTAACTATACTAAATGCCATGATGGACTAAAGCTAAAAGTTTTAAAGACTACAATCTACATGCCTTACTAAACCATGACAATGCGCTCTGATTCAACAGTCACTTACTTTCAGTACACTTAATACAATTTTATAATACAGCGGTTTAAAATTTCAATGAGATTCTTTATAGTACTGCCATTTTATAAGACAGTATATGGAGGGCTGGTTGAGTTGAAACCAAGGACGACCTGGTCAGGTTGTGATCCATTGAAAAAGTTACTTTTGGGTGACAAACAGTATGGCATCTCTTTACCATGAGAACAATTAACTCCTTGTGCAACTTCAACTATTATCATTATGGCTCCAGCGAGACACACCAACAGACCGAAAAGAGCAGTCAGGATGATTGGGATGTTCTGGACACTCAGCAGCCGAATGTTTTGCAGTTTCATCACACAAAGAGATGGGAAGATATAAGCCAGTGGTGCAGCATTTATCACCCCCTGTTGAAAAAGAAAAGAACATGAAGTCAGTTGTTGTCTTGGCTTAAAACACTCATGCCTTATTGAAATTATTTAAAAAAGATTTGATAAGCCGGTGTGATATGCATCTGTTTTTATTTTCGTGGAGACTTGCCGTCTTGTGTTCCTCAAGTTCAGAAATTAGCAACAACAATTTTCAGGTTTGAAACAAAGGCCCCGACTTGATGAGATCTTATGTATGATGACAAATGTCAATTTAACTAATTTACTTATTCTGCAGTATAGTTTCACAAGTTGGTCAACCTTTCTTGCATTTTAGAAATGTGGGTAAGACTGACCTGTCCTTTGTCTTTATGCTGGATTACTATAAGTCTGTACTTACATTTAGTTCAAGGACAATTCCAAGGCAGTCTGTTGTCATGGAGAGAAGAACAGTCACAGCAATTATCACCCCGGTAACTGCTACATGACGCCATAGTGGAACAGGTTTTTGGAAAGCGAATAGTGCATTTTCTACAACCTGCAGAAAAATGAAAATTTTGAGGCTTGAATCATGAGAAATTAAGTTAGTACACAGGTACACAAATTGTAACATATCATGGTAAATATTTGGTTAGGACCTTTCTATTCAATAGTATTCATATTACATAATAATAGAAGCCATAGTCGTTTTCTTTTTATTTCTCGTCATAGAATTTATTTATGCCTAGAATTATTCGTCCGGCATCTGCTTTTATGGCCTTTGCATGATTTCAAAGTCAAGTTTTGTGTTAACCTACCTCTCTGCAGACAAAACACTCTATTGGAAAGGTCAGCATAATAGTTATAGCAAATAGGAATCTGGAGACGTTGATGATATCGTCTAAGTGGCAGTAGTTCTCAAGGACATCCCCTGTAATTTAAAAAAATCTTGTTACTTTACTTGATGATGATGTATGTAATTTTGCCATTGAGGAGATGGCAAAGATTTTTGTTTCAGGTAAAATTTAAATTTGTGGTTAGATGCAGTAAGTTTTATGAGCTCTATTAATTATCCCGTAACTCCGGGTTGACATGGAGTTTTTTTGCTGTTAAACTCAAAACCGATACTGCCCACAGCTGCATGTTATATCCCTTGTTAGTAATGAACTTTTGGATTGGAAGAACTTCAGGGATATCCAGTTAAAAATCTGTCAAATTTGATCAATTAAGGTATTTGATTCCAAAAAGAGTATCTACATTACATGTTAGTTTTTAAATTCTAGATTACTGAGGAAGTTCTTAGATTTCCCACTACTTATGGCAAGTATTCATCTGTCGTGCCATGTTGTTGAAGGACTTGGTATATTAGCCTCCAATTGGACCAAAAACTGACCTTGGGTGTATCCTGTGAAGGTCGCATATCCAGTTATGCCAAGGACCAAGGTGCACATCATGGCAACAAGGACGCTGACATGGGTGACCATTCCCCACCTCTTCTCTGTGGGTTCTTGCAGGGAGTCGTAGATCAGGAACGAGTTGTGGTGACACATGTAGGCTGCAAAACATAATTGACATGCAAACATATTTTTGAAAACAGTCTTGTTTTCTTACATTACACCTGAGAAACCATTTCATGCAAAAAAGTTGGCAACTGGTTTTGCCCCAAACTAACATATAAAATATAAAAAGTTAGTTAATTGTTTGGTATATATCTGTATATATGACAATCAACCAAAAACACTTTCTCTAAAGCTTGTTTACGGATAGGAATATGGCTTCCTGTCTGTGAATGAAATTAAATTACTGTACGTTAGTCTAAAATGCTCTTGACTAGATTATTTATTCATATTGTTAATTTGATTATCATATTTGCTCCTTTCCAGAACTGATAAAATCCAATTCAATTGAAATCCTGCAGTTGCAGAGTTGATTATTGCTTGTTAATTGAAAAGTGCTCCTCCTCACAATCCGTTACATTAACTCACCAAATGCCATTATTCCTATTGCCTTGGTTATTCCAGTGTTGCCAAATTGCCAGGCATCTGTGGTTTGAGGGCTGGAAATGTATTAAGAATTTATTCAATTGTTAGTCTCATAAAAATTAAATTACTCCTGAATCAATGCCACAACAACAGAAAGCCTTTGTGATTGGATTAATTGAAGTTCTACTTACACCGGCATTGTGAAGCCTTTGACAATCATGACAGCAATGATGAAAACTATGAATATGACTGACATAAGTGACACCTGAAATTAATAAGCATGCCTTATTAATTCACAATTAACTGATTTATTTATAGAAGATCACTGGTTCTGTAAAGTCTGTATTTCATAAGTTGAGTCACACAATATTGCTAGTTCTATCGCCAAAGATGATAAAGGTGGCCTGCATGAGGATCACCAGTTTAGTGAATGAATTGTTAAATCAATCGTAACCTTTCAAATCGTGCTTATCACGACACATACCTTACTGAGCTTGGCAATATTCTTGTACAATGACAAAGGCAATGTCACAAAGAGGGACATAATTATGATCACAAATTCCCTCTGCCCCAACACACTGGCTGCAATCTTTGCTGAAATATCAAAGCACAAAATATAATTCAAGTGAGTTACAAGTAAATGGTTATGAACAATTTAGAAGTGGAGAATAAAATGTTAAAAATTGACTTACGTCCTCCTATCCAAGTCACAATTTTTGTGACAGTGTCACCAATTATAACATTGTAGCTTATCATAGCTGAAACAGAAATTAATATTAACTGACAGTAAATGAATAATTAACCAAACAAACCAAGAAATTTCAGCCAGTCTCCTTTCTTGCTGGGTCTGCCTTAGAAAACCTACCTATGAGAGGATACAAGAACTGCATGATTGTGAGAATGATGAACCCTGATCTGCCAAATGCTGCTCTCATCACGTCCTAAAAACAAAATATTCACCATAAAAATAATGAAACAGCAAAGGATTGTTTATTTCCTAGAGTTATGACAAGAGCAACATGTTGGTGATATGAATAAGGTTATGTTCCCAACTATAATGAAATGGTTTATTGTAATTCGCCCTTGAGTTTCCAAGATTAAAGCAGGTTAAGGTTCTGGTAGAAAAATAAACTGAATACTATGTATATAGACCCTTACTTGGTATGTGTTTGTGTTAGATAGTTCTCCTCCATGAATAAGTAGCACCAATGAATAATCTGCAATTCAGACAAATATTAATTTTATAAAGCTTGAATGCTAGACAAAATGCAAGGAGCGGAGCTTAAAATTATACTTAGGTAATAATAAATAGAATATGATACTATGCATTGCTTTTGGCAATGTTATTACCTGTGTGGTCGCAATATATAGTGACTCTGGGTGTCTATTTCATAAGCAATAGCTATACTTGCAAGATAAGCAAGTCGGATCAGAGACACAATCAGATGAGACTTAGATATATCTGTGTCTTGGGATATGGCTTGGCGACTACTAGTATCAGTATGTGTTTTGTGTTTTCCCTGCAGGCATGTCAAATAGTGTATGTACAAGGGAAGTGGGTGCTTGTTATTATATTGTATTGTTCTTATATAATGCTCCTCCCTGATATAATAACATCTGATTGCAAACTCATCAGTGTTCGAATGGTGAACGAAAATAGAACTAATCATTATTACGTGTAAATAGTAAATACCCCAGTTCTAAATCATTTTATTTGAACCAACAAGCGACATACGCTGCCCAGAGGATTATATGTGGTCAATATCATCTATTCTTGAGATTCAGCCCAGTTTGTGGCCAGGCATTCATGCCTTACTAGTCTGAATTTCCACCCCATTTCACTCAGTCTAAGCCTCATTTCAAGGAACGTGCTGGACAACAAGATGCGACAAGATTTCAGCAAATAAGACATTGGTCAAACTGTACTCTGCTCTGACAAGCATTGGGCCAAACTCTGATTACAGTTCCAGGCATGGTTATATTCTACTATATTAAACATGAAATATATTATTGACCTTCAAGAAGAATTGTTTTAGTCTTAAAGCTGTAAATCCTAACTCTGTGAATTGTTTTAAAAACGTTTATTGAAATGCCACAACACACTACATGTTTGTAGTTAGTTTGAGAGTAAATTTTGAAATAAACTATTGCCACGATTTACTAGAACAAGTTAATAAATCACAATAAAAACTACATCACCTACAAAAGATTTTGTTCTTAAAATGTCTCAAAAGATTGCACGTACAAACAAAACTCACCTGTTATTATGGTTATAAGGATGATTAGGATGATGCCTAAACCAAACCCAGCTTCTTTCAGAGCAAATGGCATCCCTGGAAAATATTGAATGTGAATTTTTTCAGCTGGCTACCAACTGCAAAATATTTTTGAATTGACATTAACTATGCTGATGTATTTTGTAATTGGTGATATATTTGCTGCAAAGGACTGTAAGGCAGTCTGTATTTTCAAGACACAATAAATCAATTCTCCTGAAGATGGAAAATCTGGTTTTCCGTTACACCTTGAACATGTTTCCCTAAAATATGATTTTGCAAGCCCTTCTGTGTAATCCTTTTTATAATGATTTACTTTGTGGTTAATTCTTTGTAATCCATCTGATGTTGTTGAAAAAGTCCATGCTTATTGTGGTTTTGCAAATCAGATGTTTTAAGATCAACATTAATCTGATATATTATGTAATTATATCTATGCATGGTGTTTTAACGGAGGATTTATATTGGTTATATATACAATTATGCATCGTCAATTGAAGTACAAATGTTGGTAACATATGTAAGAACCAGCACCATAATTTCATAGTGTATATGTGGCCAAAGCTGTAATAATATTTTCATGACAATCTTGCCTTATGGCAATAGAAGGGCAGCTTGACATTATATGCATGCCAACAACTTGGTCTGTTGCTTATCTTGAGCTCTGGTCAAGACAAAAGGCATTAAGATTTCTGTGTTATTATTTAGGATGAAATTGACATTCAAATGTACAAACCTATGATTCCAGACCCTATGATGGAGTTGATGAAGTTAAAGGAGGCCATGGGCATAGTGGACCTCTGGCGGTCATCCTTGTCCGAGTCCTCCACCAGCTGATGAAGGTCACTCTTGGATGACTCGGGAGTGTCAGGCACATACTGAAATAGAAATATGCACATATGAAGAACATTTAGGAAATTTTGTAAATAAAGGTGGGCTGTCTCAGTTTTTATGCTGGGGTTACTAAAATACCATACATATATATGTACGTATCAGCAATTGACTTCTCAGTCATCAACACAGGTTGGCATCACTCAAGGATGCTGTGTAACAGCATGGGGAACTTGGGCATTTTTCCTCAAATATGTTCCCATGGGTACTAATCACCAGCCATCCTGAGTTGTATCAGACATGAGTGATTATGTGATGTGTAAGTGCTAGATATCATGGGAGCGATTCACTCAGATCAGTACTGCATTTGGTTTCGACCAAATAAGAAAATTTGAAGACCCTTAAGACATTGTTCAAAGCTGTCTGAACTATTTGTTTATCTTTGCAGTGATTATTCCATGGTTCATCGCAGGCACTATGGGATCAAACAAGTATGGCAGGCATGTTGGTGAGAGTGGACTGACTGTACTATGAATCTATATCTAATACTGCAACCAATTATAAGGAATATTATGAAACTCAGAAGTGGAAATATATAATCTATAAGAGCCATACTATTCTACATTGATCAAAGAGATCGGCCTGAATACCTACACCAGAATACCAGGTGGGACTTCCAGAAGCAAGAGAGACTATTCCTTCTGTGTCATGCAGGACCACTTTATCAGTGTCTGGGGACAGCCCTGAGGACAAAGCAAACAAGATCATTCTCCACTCAACAATCAGCCTGGCTGAGGTGATTGACCGCAACAAAATGCAACCAATAACGTTTTTCATTATGAAGTTGTATTGAGTGCTTGTGATATTGAGAGCTTGCTGCTCAGCATAATCAATGGAGGCTATTTTGCTGGACCATTTGCATTAGATTTGCATGGTCTGGTCTACACTGCTGGCAATGTTTGGACCGAGATGGCAAATTTGGAATCACGTCTGTATCGGTGAAATTAAACTAATTCACACTGTGAAAGTGTTGTAACTTGAGAATAGAATGTCGCATTAGGTAGCTTGTAATATTAAAAAGAAAGATCGTTATGGTTTTCAGGTCAGACACAGATTTTAGTGAGACATAAAGGCAAACCTAATTGCGGTTGACTAGTAAAGCATGGAATCTAAGCTTGATTGACACGTAAAAATGTGTTGGATGCCACGGATGGTCTTGAACCCATTCAGGCCTCACCGCTTAACTGTTCTGTTTGCAATACTGGGCCCCAGAGGAGGACTTAGCTTGACACCACTCCTCATCATTTAAGAGGTCTGCAACACTCTCTGCAAAGAGTTCTCAAAGGGCTAGTGCTGGAATGCCCAGGGCAGAAATCTCATCAGATGGGTAAATGGAGGTGGCGAGAAAATGGAGACGAAAGTGGCCTGCTTAAGCAGTCTCACAACATACGTATCCTTTATTTATCATCAGGTAATCTTGCAGCATAGTGCCCTCATGACATGTTTGTGAGTGGAAACTTGAAATTGATAGTTTTGTACTGGATTATTGTGGTTAGGCTGGTAATGACGAATTGATTGTCTTAATAGACATTCATCTAACTAATTAATAGTTATGCGGAATCTTTAGTCACATAAAGAGGCATCGTTTTTCATTTAACAACACAGAATTCCTTGTGCTTCATCACCTTAAATTCCTGTTTCAATTTTCCACTTTATCAACATATGAATGTAGCCCGGTATTTTGAGTTGACAGCATTTAACACAATAGTCACAACTGCCAAAGATTAAGTGAGAGTTTGAAATACTATGGTGAAAGCAGAATGTGGTAGATCCCTTTTACATTGATCTGATTTTGCAGAAGCATCTCAGCTGTTAGCAGCTGCTGGAGCCAATTAACTTCTATAGAATACTGCGTTGGCAGTCTGTGGCAGAAACTTTTCAATGCATGGTTACTATCCAGGATTGTTGGACCACTTCTTATAGGTGGCGTACCCCATGGTTGCGTCATATGAGCTCTGTAACCATGGGAGTTCTCAGAATGAGACTTAATTAAATTTATTACAACTACATCAGAGAAAAGACCTCGTTTTTATTATAAGCATATTTGAGATCTGTTAAAGTCAGTCTCAAACAGTTACCATGGCAAGTCACTTTAAAAACAGTATAATGTATTTGAGCAACCCAAGGAGGCTAGGAGCCCAGACTAAGAAATTAAGCAGAATTGAGATTTAAGATAATTTTTATTGTCTTTTTCCCATGGACAGATGCATGTAAGGAAGCACTACTTCCCACAGAAATCCTTAAGCAATTCCTTGCCATTACTGTTAGCAAACAACAACAACAACATTTTTCTGTCACCGAGCTACAGAATGTTGCCATTTCCTTCACAGCCAAGTAATGGAGCATTCCATAAAATAACTTCTCAGAGGCAATTTAACCCACTTCTTTTCATTCAGTTGTTCGAATGCCTATCCAAACAGCCCTCCACCCTCATAGCACACCCATTGGGCAAGACGCTTTTATTAGAAATGCATCTTTTAAAAGTTTTTGACAAGCATGTTCAGCTTCAAACCACTTTTTTGGTTTTCTGATTTCTTTTTTAAGGCTTGCTCTGTACTTCTAATATGGTGCTGGAATCAGCGTTGAGACCCCATTGAAGAAAAAAAACATGTTTGAATCATATCCTTTGAGAATTTTCTGTTTCCCTTTATCAACTTTCATGAGACGGAGACAGATAATTTTATAGAGTTTCTAAAATGAATGTTAATTTAGCCGACAATTTCAAGTTATCAAATTATGACAATGGAATTTGACCGAATTTGTGTATTGAATTCCACAAATGTTATTTCATTCAGATGATTGATTTGATTGCCATCAAGACATTGTAAAATCTGGCATTCTGTTTGCTTTTATCTTGATAATATAATATTGAAAAAGAAATACCTACTTTAGGAGAATTCTGTGATTTCTGTCTACTGTATCAGAGTTACACCGGTACTGTTTCTAAAGGCAGCAATAGGTCTTTAGTTCTAACATGATAAATTATTTCCTTGCTGTCCAAGAGCATGACAGAATGTATCTGTGTAATAATTTATTAAAAGTTGTCTAAATACAAGTTTACAACTTCTGTACAAAACAAATACTTAAATGAAAAAAAAAAGAAACCAAGAAAAACAACTGATTTGCAATTGGAAATATCTATTGGATCATTATTGACAATAAGTAGGCCTACCACACATAGCAATGCTATTCAGAATAAAAGGGAGAATATTGTGTCTGCAAGAGCTCTGAGATCAATCACATCCACAAGGTGGTTCACAAGGAAAGAGAAATATCCCCAAGCTAGAAAAAACATCCCCAAGCTTTGGTATTGAAAGAAAACTCCTTTCAAGACAAAGCCTTTGGACATTTTCTCTACAAGGAAAAACTCTGCTATTTGTTGGTGAGCATTGCATTGTCACTATTGACATTTGTATTGGGCTTGTGTTTCTTTGGTAAAAACCAGTGAACATTGGAAAATATATTATGCCAGAATGAAATACTCATCAAGAAACAAACAATTGAGGATGAGACAATTAAACAATCATCTAGTTGTGCTGAGCGGTTATAGTTCAGGCCCGGTAGCGGGGCAGATTTGTCATGAATAGGGGAGTAATATTTAATTTATACATAGAAGCATGAAACTTGGTACATCGTTTAAAAACATCTTAAAGAATAAATTTAGATAGGGAGCCACTTTAGATTTGACCTGGTTGACCCATGGCAGCCATTTTCCAAAATGGCGGCTAATTATCTCATTTTCCTGCTTTCTGTGAAGTGCCTACAGTTTGACCATATGAAAACAGTGGTCATTATTTCTTCTAAAGATCTGAAAAACACTATCAATTGATTCCTGGGTTGAACTAAGGAATTTTAGGGTGGTCAGGGTATATTTTGTTATAACTGTTGAAGAAAATGCAGCATTTTCGCGGTTTTCCATAATTCTATGGAATCTCAGTTAATATTTAAATAGACCACATATTTGAATTCCTTGTAAGAAGAGCTTTCAAATGAATGGTAGCATCACTAGTTTCCGTGAATTCTTTGTCAAAATGAACCTCAGAACCGAAATCTTCCAAAAACTTAAAATTTTCATTTTTTCCATTTCCATTCCAAATTTACGAAACACATTAATGCGGGTACTCATTTGAAAGCTCTTTTTGTAAGGAATTCAAATATGTAACTTATTTTTACATTCATTTAAAATTGGCGAAACCACGCAAAACGCGAAAATACAGCATTTGAGTTGATAATTCTACCAAAATGGATTCTACAAAGCCTGAAAATAGTTTAGGCTACTAAAAATGTTGTAGTTATGTTCTGAATACCTAGAGAAGGAATAAGAAACACTATTTGCATGCATCCTATTCATAGGAACTAAACAGAAAGCAGCAAAATGGAAGAATTGGCGGCCATTTTGGAAAATGGCTGTCAGTTGCATCTATGCTAAATCTGATGTGGCTCCCTATCCAATTATATTTGTAGAGATGTTTTTTAAGTGTGTGCCAAGTTTCATGCTTCTATGTATAAATGCACTATTTTTTTACATACCTGCCCCGCTACGGTCTTGACTCTTGTCTGCTTGGGTTTAACCCTGGCTGGTAAATCCACATTATTTTCAGTGGACTTTTGTGAAGAAGAATTTAGTTGGATGTCATTGGATGAGCTATTATTGGTTAATTGTAAGCTGCATTGTTATTTTCTTTTGCTGTGAGTCATGATTAAATGCACAGAAACCAAGAAAGACAACTGGTTTGCAATTGGAAATATCTATTGGTTCATTGTTGACAATAAGTAGGCCTACCACACATAGCAATTCAGAATAAAAGGGAGAATATTGTGTCTGCAAGAGCTCTGAGATCAATCACATCCACAAGGTGGTTCACAAGGAAAGAGAAATATCTCCAAGCTAGAAAATATATCTCCAAGCTTTGGCATCGAAAGAAAACTCCTTTCAAGACAAAGCCTTTGGACATTTTCTCTACAAGGAAAAACTCTGCTATTTGTTGGTGAGAATTTTCTGCATTGTCACTATTGACATTTGTATTGGGTTTGTGTTTCTTTGTTAAAAACCAGTGTTGGAAAATATATTATGCCAGAATAAATACTCATCAAGAAACACAGTTAAGGATGAGACAATGAAACAATCATGTTGCGCTGAGCTGTTGTAGTGCAGGCCCGGTCTTTGATTGCTTGGGTTTGAACCCTGGGAGGTAAATTCATAATATTTTCGGTGGACCTTTATGATGAAGATTCCAGTTGGATGTCATTGGATGAGCTATTAAATTTGCAGCCCCTTGTGTCGATATCTGTGTTAGTTAAAGATCTCTCATATGAGGTGAATGTGTCAATATGCTGAGGACACCTGCTCACTGTCTCCCATCTCATCAATCAACCCCCATAACAAGGGCTTAGAGGGCTGCACCTACCATATAT
Source organism: Platynereis dumerilii (assembly GCA_026936325.1). Lineage (NCBI taxonomy): Eukaryota > Metazoa > Annelida > Polychaeta > Phyllodocida > Nereididae > Platynereis > Platynereis dumerilii. The sequence continues at coordinate 118,869,921 of JAPTHN010000001.1, forward strand.
TTGTATCTATCAGTCGAACATGCTTTTTAAAATATATATACCACATGACTATAGATGAGTGTCTTTTCCATAACATTGTTTACTTTTTGTGATGCATGTGCAGGAACTTGATGGAATGTCCAATAAGTTAAACGACGTGACGTATTAGGAAACCAATGTCAGTCTACAACAACAGGTTTGGACTATGCTCACTACATAGTCTGATATGATGAATCACATTGTTATGTCAAACCTGTTTGTCTGCAATTTGCTTTACATCTACCAGAGATGATTGCATGTTGCGAGAGAGAGGTAACCATTCTGATAACCCTTCTGGAGGCTGACAGGCACAAGATTCGACATCTACATCAACAGTGTTTATCTATATCAAACCACCTTGTACTAAATTTTAAAAAAGCTAAAGGTCACCATCAATACATGTACATTAGAGCCCTGCGCGGGCCGGGTTTTGGCCCGAAGCCCGACCCGGCCCGAAGCCCATGGGCCGGGTCGGGCCGGGTAGTTGACTTTCATGGCGGGCCGGGCCAGGCTTGGGCCAGGTGGTATGCGGGCCGGGCCGGGCCTGGGCTTTACAATTTTATGTCAACCGGGCTCGGGCCGGGCTTGGGCCTGAAGCTATCGGGTATGGGCCGGACCCGGGCCTGACACACTCACAGAGGTACATGCTGCTGAAAGAGCACAGATGGAGCCACTAAAAGTGTGGCATACCTCAAAAATAATTTCATTATATAGTGTACCTCATTATGTTATATATATGAAATATATTAAATATCTAGATAGCTTGAGATATAACTAGATAGATGGATATATAGCTAGATAGCCAGATAGATAGGTAGATTTTTATCCATCTCATACTAATAGTTGTTGATACATTACAATTTTTAAATTATTCTACATTATGAAACTTATTTTTAAATTCTAGATTTAATTTAATGATAAAACACTAGAATGTATTATACTATGATGTTTATAAAGTTTTGCATGTTACCAAACTTATTGTCTGATGTCATTTGATACCCCTGCTTTCTTGCTAAGCTTCAAATTGTGTATACAATTATAGGGGTGAGAGACAATGGTGAGATTATGCAATTGTGCAGATAACCAAAAGTTGTAAACCCAAACTAGCATTGAACAAATTAACCAAAATAATTCAAAATATGTAATACCTGATGTTTCCTCATTAGTGTTTAAAAGTCATAACTGTCATATTGTGCCATAAGACCACATACATGTATTGAAGCTTTTCAGGATAAGGGAACTTAGCTGGCTACTAAGAACTTATGTCCATTAAGGCTTAGTGGAGGTCATTAAGAGGGGGTAAGCGAACCGTTTTATGCAATTTTTTTAAATAATCTTATTGAATATGTGTGCAAACATATGTTTCGCTTGAACAAACCTGCAGTATGATTATTATGTAATGCATTACAAAGATCATAACATAAGCATTTAAGGGGACATTCTTAGTAGCCTCCTTAGTTCCCTTATCCTGAAAAACTTCACTAGATGTCATTCAAATTTCACAGCAATTATGATTGGTGTTTGCAAATTGTGAAGGAGGGGTTAGGTTTCTAGCTTCATTAGGCAATACAATGACCCTTCACAAGTTTTAACTGCACTCATTTTAATTGACTTAAATAATCAAACATCTTTCTTATGACCTGTGGATAAAAATAACAAGGAAATTGGCTGCTGAGGTAAAAGAAAATCTTAGAAATTTAGATTACACTTTAAAATGTCGCATGGGGACCTTTTGTGATGATTGACGGCTGTTTAAAATATTTAAATTAACATTAATACATTTTTTCTCATGAGTCTTCTGTTTAATCTACATTTCTCTTCAGTAGGTATGAAGTACGGGCGGGTTTCGGGTTTACCCAAACCCTCCTCTGGGCTTGGGCCGGGCTTGGGCTGCAAGTTGGTTAAATTTCCCGGGTATGGGCCGGGCCCGAGCTTAACAACTCCGGGCTTGGGCCGGGCTTGGGCTCAGGAAAAAGTGACCGGGCTTGGGCTGGGCCTACATTCTCTTCTTAATTCCGGGCCGGACCGGGTACGGGCTTGACTACGAAAAGTCGGGCCGGGCTTGGGCCTAGTTTTTAGGCCCGCGCAGGGCTCTAATGTACTTGCATAAAGTAACCACTATTTTATCAGATTGGGCAAAAATATTATTTTAAGTGTCCTTTTGCCAGACAATTTGCAACAATTATCATGACTTTCAGCACATATAATTTGATAGCCATTCTGAAATACCACACTTGTCAAGAATGAAATATCAGTTCTGCAAGGTTCTTGTAATTTTTTGCACAGCTGCAGTGTCTGTTTACTTTCCAAAAATGTGAGTATCACACATAAAAGAAAATGAAAGTGTGATCCATATTTCTGTTTTGATATTTTCAATTCATCTGCGCAAGCCTTGTGTATTTCAATTCAATCAATTTGAAATCCTGAACAAGGAATTTTTTTATATAAATGCCATACTTGTGTTATTTCTTGACCATGTCTTGTTCATTTTGACAATGATGTTGAATAATATCCAGGACTATATTTGTTGGAAACACCAAAGTAATATCCTCCAAGTTATGATTGTGACATATATCTAACCAGGTCTCTTCCTTTACTTGCAACACTAAATCAAGACAATTTCCTGTCTCATCATCATGGGCCAATTAGACCTCCAGTCTACCTTTTTTGTTTGTAACTTTCTTTGGACTAATGACAAGCAAATCAAACTGACAAAATGTGTCAGGCGTAATGCTATAAATAGACTCACCATATAAAATAAGATCTCAATTATCACCACCTACTTGCTGGTGAAATTTTCTGGGAATCTGATCTTCAGACCTGTTTCTTTGGAAATAGTCAGTATAAAAAAGTAAATTTTTTCTTTGTGACTTTTAGCTGTCTTTCAATTTATTCTTTTTCCTCAAGAGGTCTGGACCTTGGAATCTAATAGCAGATTTATGTTCCCATAGCTTGCACAAAGATGAGGTTAATATCGTCATATTTAACTTAGATCAGTCTCGAAAAATGAAGAAGAAGAAGAAGTTCTATAACAGATGCCATAAGATCAAGAAACCTCCAGATTGTCAGGACACCTAATTGGCGCAACTCAATATTTCAATATAATTATACAATTAATTAATGTACTTAAATGATGAATCTGAATTTATACATTTGATTTGTATCCTGGAAAAGGGAGATGTGGTATCAGCCACCTAGTGGTAACGTCATGATATCGCCATGGTAACGTCATGAAAGTGAGGCTCAATGACAATCAGTTCAGAGTAATGAAAAGTATCTACATCACCAACTTACACTTTTATTACAGACATGGTATATTGAGAGCCTACAAAATTTTCTTTTCCTAGGCTTAGCATAATTCAGACTCTTTTTTTTTTCATTCTTGAAAGGAAATTTCAATATGTAACAAAAATATATTGAGGATAAAGGTAGGTTGGCTAATCCTAATGCTCTTACCAACTGAATGGTTTATTGTAAGCTGCATTGTTAATTTCTTCTGCTGTAAGTCATGATTAAATGTACAGAAAAATGTCATAAACAATATAATATTGTTAAAAGAAACCTTATATAAACTACGGTATATCAACTTCACAAAGTAGACTATTCTTTTTGGTTTAAAGATGACTCACTGAATTTAGTTTACACACACCACTTTTTCAGAATGAATAATACGACTTAATTTGTGTATTTAAAAACTACTAAAGCGCCAGCATGTGTATAATATTGACCTCTTATTTTCGTCGGAAAAGTCAGATCATAAGCTGCTCGTTGCATTTGACAAATTTTCTGTGTATTACTAGAAATGAAACATTAGATTGGTAATAATGATATAAACAATGGATTCTGTTCGTTTCCGGCACCAAACCCATAAAGATATATCAAAATACCTTATTTAGTTGTGTGTTTTCTGAAGTTACAGCTGAGTTCGCATTGGTATCCATCCTATGTTGTACATAATGTGGTGACTATACGATATATGAAAATTTTAAATCCAAATATCAAGATCAGCGATGCACAGTTTATATAGGCCTATACATTTATGTAGATATGCATCATCACTTCGAAGTTTACTGCTGTCAATCAATAAAACAAGGACCACATCTTCATTCAGCAAGTCCAGACAGCTGTGTACTAATTGTGATAAACAATCCATTGCACTCCTATCATCACACCATGCAAATATGCAGTGACAGTTGCTAGTTAGTTTAATTGATAGAATGAATTATAATTTAAGCCTGTATTTTATTAGCAAAAATTTCTCACTGCATGGTTGCATTTAACAGAATTTCTGATAAAATTATTGACTTACCCCAATTCATCAGAATATTATATAAACGATATCATATATACCGTGTACTGCAAATTGCAACCAAGGGTAATTTCTACTTAGGAAATTTTTTTTATTTATTTCATATAAATTATCACAACTCATCTAGGACAGGCCCAATTCAATGCAAATGCTGAACCAACCTGGATGGTCAACATGCAGTTTCAAAGAAAAATAAACAACTTCAGAATGAAACGCTAAAACTGAAATGTAAATCTAGTGATATCTAGAAATCAATTTGCTGATTTAATAGGTTATGAAGGAGAACGCATGTGCATAATTGCATCAGCGTGCCAGGGGCCTGCTGTGTTTCAATGAAGAAGTATACTAAATTTCATATAATATAGACAAACTGTTGCATTAACTATTCCGTGCATGCAGACAATCATTTGCAAAATAAACAATCCTGAATTCATGAAGAGTAGGCTACCACTATGTTCACTTACATAAAAATCATAGGCCCGTTTTCACCAACATGGTATTAAGAGTTAAGCCTGGTGTTAACTCCTTTAAACCTGGTATAACTAAGTCCATTTCACCAAGAGTGTGCTAAGCATGTAAACCTGTCAAGGTTCAGTGAATCATACACATTGTCACCAAACTCAAGGATCAGCCATCTCAAACTGATTTGGTGTCAAAAAGTGATTAGGCCAATGAAAACAGAACATATGTTTCTTATGAGATGGCATGAAAAATCAGTATTTTAGGCCTTTGTCTATTATATTCGCATGTTTCTCTAATTTAAGTCACCAAAGATTTTTTCAAGAAAGATATGTCACATCATGAGATATAAAGTTTGCAAACCAAGAACACACACTTACCTAGAAAATATACTTGTTGAAGTAACTGTTGCAAATATACTAGCCATACAGCATTAAGCACACGATTTAAAAGTATTTCATGTATGAAACTATGTTTTTATAGCATTTGCCTATGATAGTCATGACACCAAAAAGAGGCAATTCTTCTGTGCTGAGTTGTACAAAACCTCTGCACTTGTTGTTGGTCTTAGCACAGGGGTACTTTCGAAGGGCAGGAAATTCGGACGTGGGTGCAATCTATGCGTCCTATAACCCCCCGGAAATCGGGCGATTTCGGAAAATTCCAATTTAGCCTCCCGTGTGACTGGTCCACTGGGCATTCGTACATATATGGTTTTTAATGAAGCAATTGCATGACTAACGCGCTTCACAATACTTGAAACTGAGGCGACACTAATATCACTCAAGTCACCAACAACTTGTTGGTAACTGCCAGTAGCAAAAAGTCGCAGGCACGTCAGCCATTCTGGATACATCAGATTTTGAGGACCCTTATCATTAGATATTCAAAGGGATTGCGCAAAAATGCATGACCAGCTGATTTGTATTTATTTATTGTTTGAGGGGAGGGGGCTAAAGAAAAAGGCATTTCTGTCACCAACACTGGACAGACAACTAATTAATTTTCTTTTTTATAAATTTCCAAGCCCACCCCTCTTTTTCTCTTAACTTGTCATGTGGCCATGTTTGGGAACTTCAGAGATTAATTGTGTTTGTAGCAGTTGAGTTGTTTAAATACTATGTGCAGACTTTCACTCAGTAAATGTTCCTTGATGCTGCTCCGCTTGAGTGATTGGCTTAGCCAGACCAGGTCTTAGCTAAGACCTGGCATAACTCTTAATACCATGTTGGTGAAAACGGGCCAAAGAGACTGTAGTATTAGCTACATCTTAGTCCCTTGGTTTCTTTGGTTGATCAATTGAAGGCCAAATAATCTTGAAGTAACTAGCACAGGAGAAGAAACATCATTAACTGAGATATGACACCACTAATTTTTATGACTTAATAGCTGAAAATGGTATCATATTTAGCCCAGGACCCCTGGAGAGCAGCTCCTCTTTGATGTACCATGTACGTCGCTCTAGCCCTCATTAAGCTGCACCCCTCTAATTGCTGATATCTGGAAACCCCCAACCCATATGAGGATCTAACTTTTTGAGGCACAACTTTTGATCAAAATTTTTACAATTACTTTGTGTATTTTTAAATATAAACCAGTACTGTCTTTTTCCCAGTAAAATATGACCATTTTTCAAAAAGTTACATCAAAACTTATATTTTAAAAATGAAAAAACATGACATCTTAATCATCAAATTTGACCAATTTCCCCACATTTGGCAGTGATGACACTTGGCATACTATCTGGTCTCAATGTCATCTTAAATATACCCTAAATTTTATTTTGTTCCAAAATGTTCCAAAGACCTAAAAATCCAGTTAAAAACTGTCTATTTTGGCGCAAATTTCGTCCTGATTAAGTCCCATAAAAACTGCAGTTAGAATCATATCAGCACCATGAAAATTTGTGAATGGGATCATTTTAAGGTGTTATAAGTATACATTGTACAATATTGTCTTCAAAAGTAAAACTTATGCCTTAAATTAGCATAAAAGTTGAAATTAAAACTCGTCTCAGATATGAATTTCATGGACACTTTTCTTAACAGGGGTAAAATTCTTGAGAAGAACAAAGGGAAAGATTAGAGAGAATGGGTGGAGTCATGTGGTCATTAGGACCTCATAGTGACGAACATGGAACATCATAAAACTATAGCTTGCGCCTCCTGTGCTAGTTACTTCAAGAAATAATGCATTATCAATCCTCATCCGTGTGCAGAATGACTAAATATATTTTAATATATAAATTTAAGACTAGCTGATAACGGTACTTCTGAGTGCTTAAATTTGTTTGTGTCTTAGAAGGGAAACAGTGTTGTATGCGTTTCATACAGATCTCATCTCTCGTCTTTTAATACCAAATATTTTAATGCGTTTCTATCATGTCACATTTGTTGCGATACTAACTAATCCGTTTTATTGGAAATCTGAATATGGTCCTAGTGTGAACTGACTGGTCATACATTACATGAATGTTTTTGTGATGAACTTTCATTGTGCATTTTCAGATTTATGCGGAACAAATTGCAACCATGAAGGCAGTTATTTGGTGCCTGTTTGTTTTGCTCATATTCTGTCATTCCAAAACATCCTCAACCTTGCAATCAGCTATGTCCTTCATTGAAATGGATGCAACCTTGAATTACCTTTGTGAACAACTGTCAAGGAGGCAGATTTGTTTTGCATGCATTCTGCAGGTGAGGACACTAGGAAGCCATTGATACTTGAATGGAAAATATCTTACAGCTACTCAAATTTAACATTCTCTTCATCCAAGGATGCTACATTCACATCTGAAGATGGCTGCTCCATCATAACAATCTTTACCTTCCTTTTAGCTAAAAGTTCCACTGTAAAATTTTCCAATATCAATATTATTCAATACACACTGTACACTCTAAAAAATTTCAGAAAAAATTGTTTTTTTAGATTCAAAATGGTTTTTTGAAAAACCAAATTTCAATGCAAAAAACCAACATGGATTATTTTAAAAATCCATGATGGTTTTGCATTGAAATTTGGTTTTTAAAAAACCATTTTGAATCTAAAAAACCAATTTTGTCCCGACATTTTTTAGAGTGTGTGAGTGTATGACAATTGGCTATCGAATGACACAACGCCTTATGTATATAAACAAATTGTCAACTGATTCATTATGTACTACACAAAAGTGTTACCCATCACGATGGCTACTGAAATGGACTATGATACCGCAATGTTGTGTGACTGTTGAATATATGCTTCAGGTTATCCGAAATTCGACAGTTCAATTAATTGAGAGACTGAGAAAATCTGACAGTCAGTCACTTCAGAAAACAACTACATGGTAAGCAGTAAGCCACCAGGCACAAGAATACTTTCAAGAACATTTTCAAGTTATATCTAAAATAATAATAACCACAAGATGCTTTCAGTGGAACCTGCCCCATGCAACAAGAATATGTTCGAAGACAGGGCAATTTCCTTCGCAGCACCAAAACTCTGGCATCCTATTGCAATTGCCTTTGAGTTTCTGGTCTCAATTCTTTTAGGAACATTTGAAATTTATTTATTCATAACTAAAGCTCTTTGGACCATATATTGATCATCAGTTTTATGTCAGCCCATTGATATGGTTTTTGATTATTTATATTTGAAACAATTTTATCTGTTTATTTCCTTCACTACTAAGAATATTAATATTCTAAACAATGGAGTCAGCAATGAATTTCCAATTTGGTGAACATTTCAAACCAAGGGATAAGGCTAATGTGCGAAAGTTAAACACTTACAAACTTTTGCATTAACTAAATTAACAAATACAAAAGATCCTGAATTCAACAGGAATACCGCAGTAATCCCTTTAAATCACCTCCGTAAACACACAGAATGGGGTATTACTAGGTGCAACTAAGTCTCCTAGTCTTCTTCCTCAATTGAAGACTGAATAATGGAAGGCAATTTCCTGCATCAACACCGTGAGAGTTAATAGATCCCTGATCTGTTTTTGTACTATTGCAAAGAATATACAACAACGAAAAGTCTACTTCAATATGTGTATAAATTGAGAACCATCAGTTATGAATCATATACTCCAAAAAATGTCGAGACAAAATTGGTTTTTTAGATTGAAAATGCATTTTTGAAAAACAAAATTTCAATGCAAAACCAACATGGATTTTTAAAAAAACCCTTAATCCCTTCGTACTTGCTCCTTTTCTTTCCATCCAGCTTTTTCGTCCTTTCATATTTTTTCCTTTCAGAAGTCTGTCATAGTACACTGGCCAAAAGGATTTGGTGACCAGGCGAAAGCGGACTTGCTTTCTAATGGAAAAATGGTCAGTGTCAGATGTTATTTTCCTTGTGGACCTACGCAGTTTTTGCAATGATATTTTGCTGATAAGTGCAATGTTAAACGCCACATCAGTGATATATTAGAGTAATTGAATGCTGTGTTTCTGGAAATGTATTAAACTATCTATTGAGAATCTTCAGGAGACCTATAGATGAGAGATCCACAGTCCAAGATCTTTCACTGGCTGCCACCAATTAAATGGTTTTCTTGGTAGATTTATCAACATAAGATGCAGATCTGATTTCATGCACTTTTTGTGTCTTGCGCATACTTTTTCTGTCTTGCGCATACACTTGGCACACTGGCATGAAATGACACAATTTAATCTGAAATGCGCAGAGATATTTGTCTGCTGTTCTGTCAGTTTCAAGTTCTGATATCAGTATTCTTCTGTGCAACTATGCCAAGACTAAATCAATAACGGTGCTCTGCACATGAGACACACACATATTGTGAAAGCTTTCCATCAAGGAACTGCTCCTGAAGTATATAACTTCCTTATATCTGTGCAGAAATGACAGTCGTCAAAAATCACAATAAGATGTATACATTATTCTGTTTAAATTAATTTGTCAGTTACCGGTGTTTCAGACAGACTTATAGCCGAATCCTTTTTGATTTGATATCTCTGCATTTACAGTGAAGTTAACACTGATGCAGACCTCATTTTAATAAATGATATGAAAATGTTACTTGTGTGTAGCCTACTGACTTGCCACAAATGACTGTTGTTGTATGGAACTCTTATCTGCAAATGCTAAATTATTTTTAAGAAAACCAATGGCATCCATGGGTGCACTTCTTATAACATGCTTGTTTGTTTTGATAATTTCCTGTATCCTGCTACACTTTATATCAAAATTCCATCAACCTTGTAATAGGGATTCTCTTTCGTGAACAAATGTCAATGAGGCAAAATTTGTTTTGCACACTTTCTGCAGGTGAGGACACCAGGATCTCCTTGATGATTGAATGACAAATGTCTTACAGCTACTCACATTAAACCTTGGCTTAATCCAAGGATGCGCTCATATAATAGATTGATGATAACAATGCACATTAGACCCTCATAACAAAAGGGACATCTTTTATGTAATGATATCGCATGTCAAGGAAGAACCAGGCAAGTTTTTCTAAGGTAATTGAGATCCCTGGAAACTTTCTTTTCTATTGGATACAGAATTCACTTTGATGGTATATGAAAATCTTCTTTTCAACAATGAAAGAAGGATACATCAGATACATGTATATGCGAAACATGTATATTTTGATACAGTAGATGGATCTGTTAAATGCTGGTAAACAATGCAGTAATGTTTAAACTTGAGCCAAAACAAGGAGTTAAAGCCAGGAATTAGTTTTCAGTCATTGCTTTTAGCATACATTATCCCTAGATACAGGGTTTGGGAGTCTGGAGATAAGTGAAGCGACTCTGACTCTTGACTGATTTGCTTTCTGAAAAGCAACTCAGACTCCTTAGGTGTCCCAAATTATGACTCCTACTCTGACTCCCGAATCCCCCTATCAGCATGATTGCACACAAACATTACGTGACAGAGGATAAAAATGCTTTCTGCAAAGTTTTCATATGATTCTGTACATGAACACTTGTTTAGGAAGTTTTGTGTAAAACTTGGGATTCATTTCACACATTTGTAACTGTGTTTTTGTAATAATGTTAATTATTTTTAGGAGTCAGGAGTCACTTATTTAATTTTCGACTCTGACTCCACCTGAAAATCAAAGTTTGACTCCAACTCCAACTCCACCAAATAACTCCGACTCCACGACTCTGACTCCTGACTCCGACTCAAAAGCCCTGCCAAGATATCTGATTTTGTAGCAGCTTGTACTAGTAATGGGCACAGGATCAATAATTCCTAAATGATAGCATGGAGTCTGATACGGATTAAATACAACATATGTTTTTTTTAACAATTTTTACCATTTGGCTTGTAAGTCAATACCATCAGGTTCTACAGAACCCCTTATCGGACAGGCTTTAACTTCAGCTGTTGATTGGTGCTGTCACAGTGTCACAGGATGAGGCCTGAATGTTTCCAGAAAAATTATATCTGATCTTATGTTTTTAATCAGAGACAAACAAACAACAAAAAGTGAGGCAGCCGTAACCAACCAGCAGCAGCAACATCACAGAAATCCTTCTAAAAGTAAGTGCTCTGTCTAATTCCTGGTTGAGGCATTATGATTCGTTTGATTTTATAGATTGAGTTGTTTGTCTCCAGTGCTCTAAGAGAATAAAGAACATTTGAAATTTATTAATTGACAACTATTAGCTCTTGAGTAATCATAGATGTCAGCATACAACAGCCCATTGCTATGGTTTTTGATTATTTATATTTGCAACGCTTGTGTCTGTTTATTTTCCTTTGCTTCAAAGTAGTACAAACGATATTTATATTCTAGACTATGAAATCAGCAACTTGATTTTCCAATTTGGTTTTTCAAACCCAGGAGACAAGCCTAATGCCACGAAGTATAAACATTAACAAACTTTTTCATTAACTAAATTAACAAATACAAAGGTTCCTGAATTCATCAGGAATACCACTGTAATCCCTTTAAGTCACCTCTGTGAACACACAGAATGTGGTATTAGGTGCAACTAAGTCCCCTAGTCTTTTTCCTTAATTGAAGACTAAATAAAGAAAAACAATTTCCTGCATCATCACCCTGAGTTAAATAGATCCCTTGTCTGCTTTCCTTTAAATTGCAAAAAATATATAACAACTGAATATCCTTTTCAAAGTGCATTTAATCTACAAATCAAGAACCTGCGGTTATGAATCATAATAAAAAAGTGTGAAAAGGACAAAAAATGCAGGATAGAAAGAAAAAGAACAAGTAAGTATACTAAAGAATTAAAAACAACATTTTGGATTGCTGCAATCCAAATAGTTGTTTTTAATCCTAGTATACTTGCTTGTTCTTTTTCTTGCTATCCTGCTTTTGTGTCCTTTTCACAATTTTTTTCTCATCAGAAGTCTGACATAGTACGCTGGCCAAAAGGATCTGGTGACCAGACTGAGGCTGACTTGCTTTCTAATGGGAAAATGGTCAGTGTCAGATTTTCTTTTTCATGTGGACCTACAGAGTCCTGGAATGACATTTTGCTGATAAGTGCGGCACTAAAAGCCAAATCAGTGATATATTACAGCCTATCAGGATGATAAAATTTGATATGGGAATAGCACAGTCTTGTGGGTTTTGACCTTTTCTTATAGAGTCAAACAAAAAGCAGTACAGTGATTTGAACAAATTACTCCCACGAAAGCCACAGTGATTTTCTCTAAGCATAATCCTTGAACATATGTGTAGAGCCTTCACATGTGCATTATTATGCTTTTGGTATAATTGTACGGGTGGAAACGATAAAAATATAATTTTCTATATCAGCTTATATTGATTATCACCGTGTAAGACCCTCATTATAAAAGGGACATCTTTTAAAAGCCTACTGATATTGCATGTCAAGTCAGAACCAGGCATGCTTCTCTGAGGTAATTGAGACCCCTGGAAACTTTCTTTTCTATTGGTTACAAAAGCCATTTTTATAGAACATGAAAAGCTTCTTAACAAGAAGATTTTAAGTCAAATTCCGACCATGAAATTTTATACATCAGATATGACATACTGTGCACGTATATTTTCGAAGAAATTCAGCTGTCAAATGAAGGTAAACAACACTGTATAATGTATATAATTATATATATGTTAACTTATATCCAAAACAAAGGTTTAAAGCAATGAATTAATTATCAGTTATTGCTTTTCATCAGTTGTTGTTTCGTAGTTTATTATGTTCATGGGCACTGAATCAACAATTACAAATGATGGCATGGAGTCTGACACTGATAAAGTACAACGCATCTTATTTTTTACAGGTTTCACCAATTGACTTATAGCTCAATACCACCAGATTTGATCTGAGTTAGATTTTACATTTCAGACCCTTATCGACAGGCTTTAAATACAGCTGTTCATTGGCGCTATCCCCAAAAATTCCATTTCAGTATGTCTTGAATCGATAAATTGAGAACCAACAGTTATGAAATATACCCGGTAACACTTGTGCAATCCACACAGTAGTTTTTAATCCTTTAGCACTTGCTACTTTTCTTTCCATTTAACTTTTTTTATCTGTTTCATCCTTTTTTCCCTCAGAAGTCTAATATAACTCTGGCCAAAGGATCAGCTGACCAGACCAAGGCTGACTTGCTTTCTAATGGGAAAACTGTAGTGTCAGATTTTCTTTTTCATGTGGACCTGCAGAAACTTGCAATGACATTTTGCTGTTAAGTGCAACATCTAAAGACAAATCAGTGATCAATTATCGTAAGATCTTCAGAATGGTAGATGTATCTATGTTGTGTATCTGGAAACTATCTTTCAGAATCGGGAAAACCTTTGAGAGATACAGAGACCAAGATATTTGACTGCATGTCACAGAAGGTTATCTTGGTTTACTTATCAACATAAGATATAGATAGATTTCATGAGTTTTTGCTGTCTTGCGCATGCAGTAGCACACTGACAGCATTTCTTCTGAAATGCGCAGATGTATTTCTCTGCTGTTACAGTAGATCTATCAATTTCAGGGTCTGATGTCAGTATTCTTCTGAGCAACCATGCCAAGACCAAATCAATAACAGTGCTCTGTACATGAGCCACACAAATATTGTGAAAGCTTTTCATCAAAGAACTGCTCCTGAAGTACACTGCAAAAAATTCCAGTTAAATTTTACAGTTAAATTAACTGGCAACTTTGTTCCAGGTCTAAGAACTGTAAAAGTACTAATAAACCTGAACAGTACAATTGTATAATCAACCGTAAAATGCAGATTGGTACGTTGAACTGTAATTTTGAGGATTCAACAAAGTGATATTACGGTATAATGTACATATATAAAACAGTTTATTTAAAGTATATTTGACAGTTATATCAACTGTCAAACATAGAATGTAAAGAATACAAGGAGCTGTAGAATCTACTGTAAAAATACGGATAGTATATTATGTTATTCTTACTTTTGCACAAGTGTGAAACAACAGACTAAGCACGTGATTTAACTGCCGCATACCAGTAGGGACATACTGAAGCTGGAATCAGCTGAGAGAGTGAGAGAGCCACTGACTCCAGGCTCAGCCTTGCTCATCTCTTGCTTGACAGCAAGGAAGTGAGTCCATCAATTATTTCGCACACGTTTGCTCACAAACCATAAAATTGATGGATATTTTTCAAGAGAACCAGGTGTCAAGTTTATCAAAGTATGTTTTATTGATACAGACTGCGCTTGGGTTATTTTGGTTTTAATAGTGTCATTCTTTAGATCACATCATAAGACTCACACAAATGTCAATGTCACATATAGATATTAAAACTTTTGCATAATGACAGCATCTTTAAGATCATATGAATGAGGATGTTCCCTTACCTTCAGATAAGTTATAAATTAAGTTTGATTAACAGCTGTGTAAAGCATATGTTATAGATGGCACCACATGTTCCGTGGTTGAAGTCCATGCAATCTCTTGTTTATAGTTCCTTATCTTACCAGGTGTATTGATTGTTTGGTCAATTCAAATGTTTTGTCTGCATATTACAAGTTGCCAGTAAATTAACGGTTGAAGTCATTGTTCATTAACGTGAACTGAATGTTAAATGACATGTTGCAGTAAATTTATCTTGGAGCCATTTTGTAACTGACAAAGAACTGTAAATTCACTGACAGAGTCTGTATTAAAAAAATACTGGTAAAATAACAATAGATGTACAGTTCTTTTAGCCAGAAAAACACGGTCATTTCTTACAGTGTATAGAACTTCCTCATATCTGTGTGGAAATGGCAGTGTAAAATAATAAAAATATTAATATTATGTAGCCTATACATTATTCAGCTTAAATTAATTTGTCAGCTATAGGTGTTTAAGACAGACATAATTGCTGAAGTAAACTTCTTTATTTAATATTATTGATAATGATGTTAACACTGATGTGGTCCTCATTTTAATGAACGATATGAAAATGCTACTTGTGTAGACAGACTGATCACGAATGACTGTTTTTGTAACTCTCATCGGCGAATGCTTAATTATTTTGAGAAAACCATTGACATCCATGAATACAACTCTTATCCGGACCATGTTTGTTTTGATCATATTCTGTTACCCATCATATCAAAACATCATCAACTTTGTAGTAGCTATGTCCTTCGTAGATTTGGAACCTTGATTTTCTTTCATGAACAAAGCCAATGAGGTAAAATTTGTTTTGCACACATTCTGCAGGTGAGGACACCAGGATCTCGTTGATGATTGAATGACAAATGTCTTACAGCTACTCAAATTAAACCTTGGCTTAATCCAAGGATGCTGCCTTCACTTCTGAGATTCCTAGCTCTATCAAAACAGGTTTACCTTCAAAATAAATTTCTATTTTAAAATCTTCAGGATAACAATTGCTCATTCAATTTGATAATACATCAGTTCATGGAATGCATATCATGTAGCATTAATTTGCAAATAATATTGAAAAGTATAATTTTAAATTTCAGCATGCATAATACAACCCACAATAAATTATGACTATCCCAGGAGGAAGGAAGCATAAGCCACTACTTTTAAAACCCTTTTACACCTTTTGGCTACCTCCGGATCACTTTCTACATTAACCTTCTTTGAACAGCCTTTTAACAGTACATTATACTTTTTTCAAACTGACACCAATTTAAATTCCATCACCCTATTGTGTTTCATTTCATTGATTCTGTTCCCCATGCTAATTACATATATATAGCCAGCTTTCTTGATAGAGGAAAGGAGATGGAGATAAAGTTGTGGTGGGGAGCAAAAAGGTAGTTGTATTAGGGACCGTTCAGAATTTATGACTGGGGGGGGTGGGAGTTTTGCTAGAACTTCCCGTCAAAAATTGATACCCCCCCCTTGAGTTTCATGCGGACTTTTAGTACCCCACCCTTAGGTTTCACGCGTATTTTTAGTACCCCCCCCCTCGACATACAAAGCAAAACACACATATATATACTGTTATACACGGCCACGTGTACAGATTCGCGTCATTTCGCGGGCTTTTGCACGTAAAAATGTCCAAATAAAATGAGTTTACGCGTGTTTGTTAACATTTTTTCTTTGTTAAAATTTCTAACCCCCCCCTAGCAAGCATTGTCAAAAATTAATACCCCCCCTTGAAACACGTGTGAAAAGTTAGTACCCCCTCGGCCAAAACTCCCACCCCCCCCCAGTCATAAATTCTGAACGGTCCCTAAGAAAAATTGTGGTGGGGAGGAGAAAGAAGGTCAACGCAGGTAAACAGAAGAGGACTTCCAATGGTAAATGCCCTACCTTTTTATTGGGTTGTATTGTATAATACAATGACGAGTGCCAGATACAAGACTTATTATAAAAGGGACATCTTTTTTTACGCCCACTGATATTGCATGTCAAGTGATAACCAGGCACTCTGCTTCTGCTTCTAAGATGATTGAGGCTCCTGGATTCTTTCCTTTCATTTTTTTTTCCAGCATCCAAAACTTAAAAGTCAATTCCAACTGTTACAGACCGCTGTATTAAACGTAAAATAGTTTTGTGCAGTGGTACTGAGGGACTGGATGATCGGGCTTCATGTTGTGTATTTACGCAGGCCATTGCAAGGGCCAGGCTTTTTTTGTCACACTCAGGTAAGGATAATGGTTTTGAGGCAAGGTGCACATTTAGTAATATCCTGCAATGAAATTGGAAAAGAAAGGTCATTTCTATTATTACAAATATTGCTGTCCATTTTTATCAAGAACATTTGGCATCCATGCGATTCAGTCAACTCTGTACACAGGACTGCAGGTTTCTGTAGCTTAGAAACTTCAAACTTAGCTAAGAAATCTACAACTTGCCCGTTTCGTGTAAGAGCGCATTTTTCTTAAGGACCATTACAAGTAATTTACAATGACAGCTACTTCCCTAACAAAAGATTCACAAAGATTTCGCTCCCAGTAATCCAATTCACTGCGAGTCTCACGTCACGCAGTGGTTTTCAGTTTTTGACAGCATTAGTTTCTGTCAGTGTGAAGAAAAGTAATATAATACAACTTAAAACTGAAAGGAATGTGTCCACCAGCTACAGTATTATGTTAATCGTGTGTGTATATTTAAGGGTGAATTTTAAGAAATCAGAAAGTGGATATGAAATATATACCATGGTATTTAAGGCAGTATGCATGTGACTATTAACTGACAGTGATTTATTGTAGTAATGATTAATGATCATAAGGCAATGTACATGTACTATATAAGATCAGCAGTAACTGCTAAGAGGTTTGTACAGTACAAACCAAAAATAAAGTAAGAGTATTTTCAGTCAGAAGTATTTTTTTTACCTATTTTGCCATTCTTTCTCCTCTCCATCCTAAATCTCCTTACAACTACCTTTGACTCAATCACTACAACCTTAGCCCATACTAAGAACTCTATCAAGACAGCTACCAATGTAATTGTGATTACCAAAAGGGCAAATATTGCCAAATAAATCAAACAGAGTGGGGATGATGGAGTTAAACATGAAATTGCTACACATTTGGTTACTCAAAAGTGTTTTCCCTTCTGATTCCACAAAATTGTTGCTACACAATACACATTTTGGACACTCTTTTTAAACAACTATTGCTTAAAAATAAGTGAGTACCTTATTCAGTTGAGAACTTTCAGTGTCAGCTTGAGTATCCATTTCGTGTTTTGCAGAGTCTCTAGAGCAACTGATATTTCAAAGCGGGTATATACATACAATTTTTAAATATATATATATATTCAACCAAATCCTTGAGCTTATATTTTTGCATCAGTCAATAACACGATGAAAACATCAGGTTCATTCAAAACCCAGACAGCTGTCAGCAATTGTGATAAACAGGGTATTACAACAGATTTTCAACATCATTAATCTATCATTACTGATGAAATTAGGTAATTTTTGGTTTGGCCTTACTGGTTACTTGTCTTTTTTAATAAGCTTAAACTATAATCTGTAAAACTACCCTATTTTCGTCAGTGTCCTATTATCGTCACTTTTAATCAGTGCTCTCTAACTTGTATCAATTTTGGTTGTTGGAAACAAAATGTAACAATCCTTAAAATATAATAGTTTTGGCATAAAATGCTGCATTTAAGGCATCCGTGGCCCTCTTGAGAATTTTGCAATAGCACCCCAAACTTGGAGTGTGCAAAAACACGGATTTTTCTTCATTATGAGACAGATTCACACAAAGAAGACCTTGGTTCAACTGATTTTTAGACCTGCCTTTGTGCACATGCTGCAGTTAATAGAATGGTGCATAAAACACTGGCCATAGCAGGAGAGGAAACATGGAGTAATCAAGAGCATCTTTTTAAATTAAAAACATATGAGAATGCCACAATTTCTGAGTAGTATTGTTTCAAAATCTGACGGAATTAGGACACCCTAGCTGATGATAATAGGTCCCTGGGGTCCTAGTATCGTCTGAATGTCTTAGCTGTATCATATTGCCCACTAAACATCAGGAATTGGTGTGTGCCACCACTTCTTTTGAAAAATCTTTGCTAAACAATATTTTTGTTCATCTGAACTCTACCCACAACTTGCCATAGTAATTTTATGACCATGGAAACAGTTTAAAAGGAATACCTGACGAAAATAGGGCACCATACGGTACCTCTCTGTCCATCAATAAACATTGCGTTGAACATCATTGTTTACGAGTGGATTATGAAGTTTTATATATATTGATTCCTGATGATATTTAGTTGTCATGGGTAACAATTAATTTTTGAAAATACTGTTACTTAATCATGGCATGCACCTTTTTGATACGATTACTCAAAAGCATGACAAAATATTCCCAGTCAATAAAAGACAAAGTGAATACAGTCAACCTTGTCCCTTGATATTTCAAAAATCCATGATAAATCCTACAAAACAAGTTTGTACAATGAGGTGACCTTTCCAAAATGTCTTTCACATATTCTTTTCAAATGTAAGACAACTTTCTACCTTTTCCCATCTGTGAAACTCACTCTTGAATAGAAATGACATTTCAGTTGCCATAGTGGCAGTATTATATCAAGGTAAAAGAATAACAAGGGAGATGCACAAACAGTATTGAACACATCAATATCTGCCTTCTTGCCACTTGCCCCTGTTATTTTGGTGGCTTATTTTTCATTTTAAACGATTGGAAAGTATGCAATATGCTTGTGTTGCCAGGCTCTGACTTCTTACTCCGCAAAAGCTATTTTGATAACAGGCAAGACTCTTATCATGACTGATTTAGAAGTCCAGTTATTCAAGAGGACATTAAAAAAAGTGATCATATAAAACAGTTTCAGTATTAACCAAGCTGGGAACACAAATTTCATGTTTTTCTTAATGTTATAAATAAATACTATTCTATTATGGGGATAAGTACCAAAGTGATGGTATGAAATCTCATTGAATAGAATATGAAACAAAGTCAAAGTGTATCTGCAGTACAGACATGTATGCCCAGGCCATATACTGCTGCCTCTTGAGTATATAGAATGAGAAGAGTTCAGATCCCCAGATGGCTGTTTGGCCATCACAGATCCCGCAATATCAGCTTGTAATACTAACCAGAGAGGTTTTTGAGGTTATGGCTTCTGGGTGAAGCTGCGCAGAAAAACACTCTGGCTCTGGGGATATGAGATGGTAAATGGCTGGCAGGGATTCTACTGACATCTTATGCATAAAGGTGACTTTCTCTCAGCTCTTCCGAAGTCCTTTCTCTCTGGCTGGATAAACATTTCCCATTAGATTGCTGAAGTACCCTATTGGTGGCCATAAATATTTTTCACTTCATAACTCGGTTTGCATTGCATACTCAGGGAATAACTATATGGCACTATGTTTTATCTTGCAGAAAAGAGTGCATAATTCAGGTGTAAACCATGACCATGTTTGATGCCAAATTGCAAAGGTGCTGTCATTTTTGTTTTACATGTCCTCTGTGTGGCGCTGAGGTCGTTAGGCTTCATACAGGTTGACACTAAGCCAGATTTATGACTTGTATTAGCAAAGGATCAGGAGAATAAAAACCAAAAGAAAATACCGTGCAGAGACAAAGAAACCTCATACCAGGGGAAAATCAAATAATAAGCTAAGCATTCCAGTTTTAAGATGAGAAAATGAATCAGTTGTTTCATGGCTTAGAGCCAACATTATAAGTTTGATGGTCGATTGTGTCTGACAGCAAAAGGTAATCTTCCCAGAAAAGTCTGTAAAAGAATATTAGAAGAACACCATATATAGTCTGCCTGTAAGAACACCATCTGGTAAAGACTTTGATGCTGTAATCTGTCATCTGGAGTTGGCAGAGGTGAAGCCTACTGTGGCAGTATTAAGTATGCCTGTGCTTTGACAAATCATGATTATATAAAAGGAATATATTTTTTATCAGGCACAAAAACTGCTTCACAATAATAATGAATGTGGTAATGTAACACGCATTTTGATAAGTTTTCTGGTATTTGCTATATAACACCATGGCCTTATCACACCATGGCCTTCAGATGACACAAATCTGGATTCATCTTGAACTTGTTGGCTGAAAAAATAAATTGCCTCTCTATACAAAGCAAATTGTCTGAATTGCACATATTACAGTCCTTGTCATATTTACGTGGAATCTCAAGTTCTTTTCTATGCTGTTGAACTGTGGTGTCAAAGATGACACTATTCTAGCATTGCAATATATTTAAATTAACTTCAAGCTGTGATGTCATTTTAAACTGGGTCAGATTCCCCAGCTTCTAGCCAATGCGAATCCACCAAACTGAGCATCCCAGTTTCAACTCAGTGTCAGAGTGAAAATTGGGTCTGGGAAAACCCATACAAGTTTGACATCACAGCCTCTCAGCCAATGGGCTGCCAGAACAAATATACATAACATAAGCCATGTGTTTACAAACAAATTGTCAAAGCCTTTTGTTTATACCAACTTCAATCAAAGCTTAAAGTTGTAAGTTAGCAAGTTTGTAGATTAATCAAACAAACAACTCTGTGGGGGATTAAAACAGTTGTCTACTGTGAATGCTCACAAAGCTGCCATTTGGTAGGATTAGACTGGTGATTGCTGTTATAAATCATTGGGATCACAAATGTAATGCTTCTTTCAATATATCAATGTTTGAACTGTGATGCGTAGTTTACTGTGAGCCCATTGGCTGTTAAGCTGTGATGACATGGTTGTAGGGGCTAACCCTGATAAAATTTTCACTCTGACTCTGTGTTGAAACTGTGACACTCAGTTCAGGAAGATCAACATCGGCTAGAAGCTGGGGAATCTGACACAGTTTGAAATGACATCACAGCTTGTAGTTAATTTACATATATTGCAATGCTAGAATTGAGTCATCTCTGACATCACAGTTCAATAGCATAGAAAAGAACTTGAGATTCCACGTGTGTATGACGAAGACTGTAACCTGTTGCATATACAGGTTAAAATATTCAGGCAATTACAAAAGCCTTTTCAGATACACAATGGTTAATGGGCAGCTTACAAGAAATCTTGTGACATCTTATGCATAAAGCCGATGATAAAGATGACTTTCTCTAGCTCTAAGCTCTCATTCTGGTTTCTTTGGCTTGATACATGAATCACAGAAAACTCCAAAGAATTGCTTCGTTTTATTGTCTCCCTCCTAATGTGCTAACCTGCATACAAGATGCAGCAAGGTAATCCCTCATCACAGCAAGAAAAAAAGATAGAGCCTATTTTGAAAATTATGTTAAAGCCTGATAAAATGAATTAGTGATCATGTCTTTACAGTACACCATGCACTGCTGGATTATGAAGCACATATATTTGTTTCTGAAACAAATGATATTTAGAATGTAATGTGTAAAGAAAACAGTTCATAATAAATAACAATGTCATACATATAGTTTATATACACTGTATAATTTTGTTGTTATGGTTTTCAAATGTTTCTGAGTCAGGAAACCGATATGATATGCCATATCAGTAATTTTTGGATGGGTAATAAGGTAGTAAAGTGCATAAGAAAAAGTCACATCAATGAATAACGCCAGTTAATGCAGATGAAGCATAGTAACAGGATATAATGCCAAGCTGAATTACTTGGAAGAATATTACACAGAAGTTTATAATGTTAAAAAGAGCGATAGAACATTTTAATTCATGTGGTTGATAACAGCTTTGCAAAAAAGGCTTTGGTAGAAATAGGCTGCTAAAAACCACTTTCTTTTAGAAAGGTTACGTTTATTCCGAAACACAAAGAGGGAGATGCATGAACAGTATTCTACACATCAATGTCTGCCTTTTTGCCAATTTGCCCTTTCATTTTGGTGGCTTATTTTTCATTTTAAAAGACTGAAATACATTTACTATGTTTGTGCTTCCAGCTTCTTACTCCACAAAAACTATTTTGACGAAAGACAAGTTGTGCATCATGACTTATTTAGAAGACCAACTATTCAATGGAAAGAAATGACATGATCATAAAAACACAAGTTGTGCTAATTACTTACATGGAGTTTACAACACTGAAGCTAGATAATTCCCATGATTATGGCATGAAATCTCATTGAATAGAATAGAATTGGCAACAAAGTGTATCTGGAGAACAGGCATATATGGACAAGCATTATACTGTTGCCTCTGAGTATATAGCATGGGAATAGTTTAGATCCCCAGATGGCAGTTTGGCCAACACAGATCCCGCAATATCAGCTTGTAATACTAACCAGAGAGGTTTTTGAGGGCATGGCTTCTGGGTGAAGCTGCGCAGAAAAACACTCAGGCTCTGGGGATATGATTATCTCTCAGCTCTTCAGAAGTCCTTTCTCTCTGGCTGGATAAACTTTTCCCAATAAAGTGCTGAAGTACCCTCTGGGTGGCCATAAATATTTTTAACTTCATAACTCTGTTTGCATTGCTTACTCAGGGAAAAATGATAGTGTAGAAAATAGTGTACCATTCAGGAGTGAATGATGACCATGTTATATGCCCAAATTGCAGAGACGCAGTCATTCTGTTTTCCATGTCTTTTGTGTGGCACCAAGGACATTAGGCTTCTAACAGATTGACACTAAGCCAGATTTATTATTTGTATTTACAAAGGATCAAAGGATCAGTAGAATACAAAAGACCAAAAGAAAATACAAGAGACAAGGAAATGTCATACTGGTGGATAATCAACAATGAATCTACAGCTGTAAGGTGATAGATAGATAGGTAGATGGATAGATAGATATGGTAAGTGCAGCCCTCTAAGCCCAGTTCTGGGCACTCACGAGGGTTGATTGATGAGATGAGAGAGAGAGTGGGAGTCCTGAACATGTTACACATTTACCCCATGTGAGGGATCTTTTACTTGCCAGCATAGACACTGATACAAGGGGCCGTCAATTTAACGTCTCATCTGCTCATGAAGGTACACTGAAAATTTTGGGTTCCCCACCCGGGGTTTGAACCCATGCAGGCAAAGACCTATAATGTAACACACATTTTGATTAGTTTTCTTGATTCATCTTGAACTTATCGGCTGAAAAACAGATTGCCTCTCTGAAATGCACATATTAACCTGTTGGGCCATTGCATACAGGTTAAACTATTCAGGCGACAACAAAAGGCTTTTTGGATACACATTGGTTAATGACTTACAGGAAATCATCTGACATTTTATGTATAAGACCGATGAAAAAGATGACTTCTTGAAGCTCTAAGCTCTCAGAGATTATCTTTGCATTGCAACAGTCTTTCCCACATAAAATGCCTCCACTATCCCTATCACATCATGTGGTTAATGTCACCAATTTTATCACCTTAATCAGAGGATTGATTAGACCTGTTCATTATAATGCCAAAGGCTTCCAACTTGCAGTACAATAACTTGCATTACATATTTCAAATAGCAGAGATGTCAAAATTATTTCAACTCAAAAATTTTACTCGGGGAGCACAAAAATGAACTCAACAGCCCTGCGAAGCAGAATGTGATGACGCGTCTTGATGAGTCAATAATCTATCAGAAATTAAACTTGGGCAAAAAAAATTAAACCCTAGCGAAGAAGGGTAAAATTTCAACTGACCCAAAGCTTCAAGTAAACTCCAGCTCCTGCACTAATATCTCTTCCCCCTAATACGACTATGTGTAACATATATGTTATGGATCGTGTATCATTGTAGGATGCTACAATACGAAGGATATGAAAATGTCTACCCTCAAGAGCAGCAAGGAAGAAGACAGACTTTACTGAATGGCAGGTGAAGCCAGACATATTGATCATATCTTTGCATGATATAATGGCATCATCCAAGAAGAATATAACACATTGTTATATTGCACAAGTGTATATACACAATCCTTATAACAACAGCATGCATCTGCTTGCAGCCAAGAATTGTAACGGCATGCACGTCTGCGGACATGCGTCTCAAAATCAGTGCGAAAATACACTGAACAGTGTCTGCACTCACCAAGAAGAAGAAGGATGGATGCTAATGTACACTTTAAGGCAAGAACCAATCCTGAAGTGACAAAGACTGAAAAGAACAGTTCTATTCCACCTTTCTAGCAACCACTCTTTTCTGAGGAAGACCTCTGTAATATTGGCCAGAAAGGTTTGTGACAGACCTGGCCTCTGGGTGAAGCTGCAAACTCATTTTTTGTGACTCAAGATGGCAAATGGCCGGGCAGGTTCTCTTGACATCATATGCACAAAGGTGACTTTCCCTCAGCTCATGTTTTATCTTTTTTGTCCACACCAGATATAAATCCCAGTAGAATGTCAGCAATCAAGGTGGCTGTATTTTTATCGTCTCTCTACAAATCATAAGACCAGACTTCGGACAACACATATTGGAGCATTTATTCGAAATTAGTGGAAAAATTATGAAGGCAATGCTCAAGCGCAGCACATATACCGTATATAGCAAAAGGATCAAGAAACGTGTTTCATTACTTTTTTGAGTGTTAGACTATATCAGTTAAGATGTTCAGGGCAGAGATAATGGGTACAATCATAGGCGTACAGGACAGCTGTCTCGCGGGGGGGGGGGGGCTGTGACTATTTTGCCCTGAAATTTTAACATGGCGCGAATGTGACCAGGGCAGTGGATCTGCCCTGATATTGGTCTGGGTTTGCCCTGATGAGCCATTTGCCCTGATGCCAGGGGGGCAGCCCCCCCCCCCCCTGTGAAATACGCCTGTGGGTACATTTCCACGGTAAGGTACTTTACATTCCTAAAAATGCACCCCATCTATTTTCGTCAAACCTGAAACGACAGCTATACGAGCCACTAATTTTTTTTCAGTTGTTGACACTGACAGGAGAGCAAAAAAGATTGGCAATTGCAGTCTGAAAAGACGCTTGCGCAAGAGGTGTCAGGGTCTCCCAAGGGATAGTATGACAGTGAGGCAAACTAAAATGGTATCCCACCTGTCAGTCTTTGTCCATAGACCACATAACCAAAGGTTGTAGAATCAGAGTCACGCATCAAATTAAAATTTGTGTCCGAAGCACCTCAGTTTGTCAAAAGGGTGATATCTGCAACAACTAAACTTAATGGTTTCATATTTTGTCACATTTATGTGCTTTTTATGAAGAACAGACATGATTGAGATTGATGTTGAAATTTATAGAGGGAGGGATATCAATTGAATTTTAAAAGTAAGAATCATCTTGTGTAATGACATTTATAGATCTATAGATTGCATGGTGCCTTTGGTAGTGCTAGTATTTAAAGCGAAACTTGCATTTAATACTAACCAGGAAGGTTTGTAGCAGTCTTTCTGGCCTCCAGGTGATGCTGCACAGCTATTTTTAGCCTTCTGTTGTGACGTCATCAGCATTGTTGACTCTATGACATCACTGAAACAATGGTGACGTCACAACAGCAGCAATAGAAGAAAATGGCTTCTTGAGCTGTGTTGACAGCAATGTTATTCAAATGGGATTACCTCAAAACCAGGGCTACAACATGCCAATACTTCCAAATGTTTATCAAACTGTTTGGTCAAGGTGCATGTCAGGAACAGGGGGAGACAAGTATTTTTGTCAAGAGTAAGGTATGTTTTTAATTATCAGCCAAACACTTACTGCCCAAAAAACATGACTTGACTATAGTTTTCTTTGGAGTGATTTGCTCGAATTATTCGTTCATTTTGTTTTGGCCCTATCAGGAAAGGTCAAAACCCACAAGAGTGTGTTAAAAGTGGATGTCATTGAAATTGACTTTGTAATTTACAGGGATTGACATGAATACACTTATGCTTCAAGGCAAGAACCAATTCTTTTGACACTGGCCGCAAAAAACAGTTCCAACAACCTTTCTTTTCTGAGAAAGACCTCTGTAATGCTGGCCAGAAAGGTTTGTGACAGATGTGGCCTCCGGGTGAAGCTGCACAAAATACACAAAAACTAAATGCTTTTTGTGATTCAAAATGACAAATAGCTGGGCAGATTCTCTTGATATCATATTATGCACGAAGGTGACTTTCCCTCTGCTCATACGTTTTGTCATTTTTGTCCACACCAAATGTAAATATCCAAGCAGAATGTCGGCATATCAGGGTGGCTGTATTTTTATTGTTTCTCTACATTCATAAAACCAGCCTTAGGACAACAAATAATTATTGCATCACAGATTCTACGGTAATGGAAGATTTATGATGGTAATGCTTCAGCACAGCACATACATATGGCAAAAGAAAACAAGAAAAATGCTTCATTCATTATTTTGGTTTCAGCCTTTATTAGATGTTCAGGGATGATATATTGGACAATTCTCAGTAGTACAGTATTTCACACCCCTAAAGAATTTTGAAGTCTTGCTTATATTTGTAAAATAATGTATGTGGTGTGGAAAAATAAAATAAATCTTATATAAAAATGGACCCCATCTCGGCTCGTCAGACCTGAGATGACAGCTTACAACAAACTAGCTTTTTTCTGTTGGTGATGCTGACAGGTGGGAAATTAGATTGGCAATTGCAGCCGAAAAAGACGCTTGAGCAAGAGTTGTCAGGGTCTCCCAATTAAGGGATAGTATGACATTGTCATTAATTACTGACATGATTGTCATTAATTGACCATTTCATGTCATGTTGTCCAGTGCATCATTCCTTTCTTTTTATACCGTCAACAGAAGACCACAAAACATAATAAATTTGAAAGGACATTGACATTGTAGAATGAAATTGAAATGTGTCAGTAGCCTCAATTTGTCAAAAGGGATGAAATCTGCCACGATTAAACTTTTAAAATTGTTTTTGATTTTGTGACAATTTCCCTTTTTGTAACAAAATGATGTTGTTGAAAGTAATATTGTAAATTTCAAAGCTAGACTTATCAAATGTGCATGACAAAATCTATAGAACTAATGTTGGTAGTACATGTAATGGCACTGTTGTTAAAGGGCCACAGTCATGCACTTTTTTTATTTGATCTATAAATCAAACTTTATTTTTTATACACATTGACACAGTCACTCACACATTAATGCGACCAAAAGTCCAATAAAGCAAATATTCATTCTTGATCTTTGGCCTCAGAGATAGGACAATTAAAAGCGACCCCCTTGTGAACTATATGGAAGGGGCCACGTCAGGCTGGGCAAAAAGTAAACAAAATGTCAATTAATCAAATCCAAGAGATGACAGCAGCATATACAGTCAATGACCACAGAGACCAAAAAAAACAGGTATGATTGCCATGCATCATTGCATGGCCAATGGTCACTCCTGACTGTTGGCTTGAGAGAGGGAGGGGGGCCACCCAGCCCTACGTCATTCATATTAACTGAGCCAGCTGAATGGCAAGCCAGGAAGAAGGCATAAAACCACTATTTCACAGATCCTTTACAAAGTGTACACTTTACAAAAATTTTCTTAACTAGCTTTGTGTGCTTATAAGACTCAATTTTAGCAATGAAAGGTGTTTTTATTGAAAGCCGGGATTTGATGAGTGTGTGCCTTTAGCGTTTGTACATATCTGATGAATGTCACCTTTAATATTCACCGGGAAAGTTTGTATCAGACCTGGACTCTAGTTGACACTGCAGAGAAAACAAAGGAAACATAGGAGGCTTTTGGGATTCAAGATAACAAATACCTTGCAGGGATTCTACTGACATCTAATGCATAAAGGTGGCTCGCTCTCAGCTTTTTGAGGCTTTGTCACTCCTGCTTGATATATCTTTCCCCATGGAGTATTTAAATCTCCCCAGGGTGGCTAATGGCTGGCAGCGCTGGCTATCTGTAATAGTTTCTGTACAAACTAACTGATGTTCATCTCACAATGAGTGTGTGAGTATACTTGAGAGATACTGCATACTATTACTAATAGTAAATTTACTATACATAATAATCTGGGCAGTACTACTATTGGATACTGGATGGGAACAATTAAGGTATATAAGGAAATGCAGAAAAAATGTTGGTATGAAGAACTTCTCATCCAGCACTTCAGAAATCTTGACAATATTGCGTGTACTTGAAAATATTACATGTACTTATCATGGAATGTTCTTGATTTATCTAATTTGGACACTCGGCAAGTAAATTCAGAATGAAGCCATTCCATATACCGTATAGTATTGTTTGTAAAAACACCAAGTGCCTTTCAAGGGACAACCTCATATCACACTTGTTATCAAGTCAAATGATTATAAGTTGGCAGTAGGGGACAGTTGACAGCTAGATTGGCAATTGCAGCAATAAAGACGGTGTAGCGGAAGATTACAAGATTCCTGGATCTCCTGAGAGACGCTGTGTGGGTCAAAAAGGTGCCTCATCTAATCAGTCCTCTCAGCTTGACCAAAGACACATATTTTCAAATGGCTTCCAACCAAGCCAAGAATTTCAACCAAGTCTAGCTGGTGTTGAGTGTAACGCGTCCGGGGCTGTCTTGTTAAGTCTGGTTGGAGGGAAAGAAATGAGCTTCATTTTAGTGGTGTCAATTAAAATTCTCTGATCACTGTACAGTTCAAAAAGAAGTTTGTATTCTTCATTTGTATTTTCTCTTTGCAAATCTAAACAAAAATTAAAGCACCTCCCCCCCCATAGATATCCCCTCTCCCCCCCCCCACAGATAAAAAAAATAAAATCCCCCCCCCTGTTTGTATTCTTCGTTTTTTGTCAAAAAATGCATTTTCACTCTTCAGAGGCTATGGGATTTTTTGCAACAGTGCTTCATTTGCTGAGTAAATGTAGTTCAATGACCAGCCAAAAATATGATACTATGGAGTAAAGGCAGAAAGGAGAAATAATAACATGCAGTGCCTGTTTTAAGAAAACAGAGGTAACATTTTAGAAGAAAGAATTCCTCGTTAATCACTCTAGACACCTTGACAACATTATTTATTGTGGAATCCTCTTGATACTTCTAATTTGGCAGATCAGCATCATACATCAAGTAAATGAAAATGAAGCTAATTTGATGAATATAGATAAAGTCATTGCCTTGAAGGGACAACCTCATATTATTATCAAGTAAACTGATTATAGGTTGACAGTGGGGGACAGGTGACAGCTAGATTGGCAATTGCAGCTATAAAAGATGGTGCAGCGGAAGATTACAATATTCCTGGATCTCCTGAGAGACCCTGTGTGGGTCAAAAAGGCTGGTTGTCTAATCAGTCTTCTCAGCCTTATGCACCAAATCAACATCTTTTCGAAGGGTTTCCAAGCAAAAACCTTAAACTAATGACCAAGGTTGTCAAGAGGGACTTAAGAACTGACCACTTAAAACATTACATAATAAAATTTAATAGAAATTTTTATTTTAAATCATTAATTCTTTTGACGAATCAAACATATATACATTGAAGGGTGTGAAAAACAGTATCTGCCAATGCATCTCCAGATTTTAGGTTCCATGTAAAATATGGTTAAAAGTTTGATTCTATATTTGAATGCTGAAGTAACTGTCTCTGCACTGTTTTTGCAGTTTTTAATCAATTCAATTGACGTTAAAGCATACATGAAAAAACGTTTTAACAGAAAGCTATTATAAAATTGGCACTGACAAACCTTACTGACCAGGTATAATACGCAAATAATCAGCAAGAATTTTCTCAGCTTAGAAAGTAATAGTAGGTATACTGGGTGCTACCTTGTATGTAATGTTAGTTTATTCAACTAAAAACGAAGCTAATCTCATTCTTCTTAGCCCGAAGGGACATCTTGACGTTAGTCATTATACGCTCATGACAGAAGCAGGTGAACCAAGATTAGCATTTACAGTGCTGTTGCAAAAAATGACATGGTCTCCAAAGAGAGAAAATTGCTTTTTATGGCAAGTAAGTGTGTCCTTCTGCTATGTTTTTACACTGAGAAACTTCCTTCGGTGATACCCAGAGACCACTAACTGTGCAAGTGAAATATAAATCTGTACTTTCAAGATTTACAGGGAATGATCTACATTGTACGTACACAAGGAGTAGAATAAAATCATACATCGAAATAAAAATAAATCACCGAGACATCTCAATCAAGTAATTTGCATCGCTGTGGTTTCTTTTGCATGCACTGCCATAGTTATTTCTTATTCTGAATATTTATTCTAATTAAAATCTTTACTATCACACTCGGAGCTGCTACTAAATGATCTAAATCAATATAAGAGGATGTTAAATTGTGTCTTCGGGTCACAATACTATTTTATCATTTTAATTGTATAAACAAGAAGTTCTGTCAACAGGAACAACAAATGTGATTGAATTAACATTTTTGATCTACAGGTATTGACACTTTAATAGCAAGATTCAATTCTTGAGTAACGAAAGACTGTAAAAGACTTTCAAATAACCTTACAAGAAACCCTGCTTATCTGATGAAACTCTGTATGCCAAATACTGACCAGAAAGGTTAGTGACAGTCTTGGTCTCTCGGAGAAGCTGCACAAAATACACAAAAGGCATTTCAGGTTCAAGAGAGTAACCAGGATAGTAAATGGCTGGCACAGATTCTACTGACATCACCTGAATAGGCAGCTTTCCCAGCTCTTGCTATTTTTGTTTTTTGGTCTTTTTAGCAAAAGAAAATCCCAGTAGAGTCCCAGAATGCATAGTCAGTTGGCTATTTGTTATTGCTTCTCAACAAAATCCTGATGTGCCTTTAAATAATGCATATTCCAGCAGGTATTATTTCCTTTAGTGGACTCTATACTTGGTGCTAGGCAGAATTGGCCACAAAATATGAGAGACTTTTGGGGTTCAAGATAACAAATGCCTTGCAGGGATTCTAATGACAACGTATGCATAAAGGTGACTCCATCAACTTTTTGAGGCTTTGTCCCTCCTGATTGATATATCTTGCCTTGTGGAGTTTTTAAATCCTTCTAGGGTGGCTAATGGCTGGAAAATAGTGGCTACCTTATATCTCTACTGGGTATTCCACAAATTATCTGATGTTCATATCACACACTGTGCATACTATAGATGCATGGATCTATATATAGTGAAAACAACCAGATACTGGATACCAACTAATCCGGCTGGAACTACCGACTGGTACTTGCTAAACCAGATACATTCAGGACATGCTGAAAAAATGGTGGAAAGAAGGATGTGGCAATAAAAGATTGTGAAGTGGAAGATTACAAGATTCCAGGATTCCTGGATCTCCAGAGAGATTCTCTATCAGTCAAAAGGTACCTCATCTAATCAGTTCTCTCAGTTTGACCATCAACACAATTTTTGATAGAGGTCATATCAGCAAGTTGGATTTTTTAGGGTTTCTAATCAAGCAAAGACATCCAGCAAAGCAATCATCTATTGATATCAAGTGTGACACTGATAAGATTGTCTTTTCTGCTGTTTTTGTTGCTCTTGCTTACCTACCTTTATTACTAACCAGAGAGATGCATAGCCTTGAGGTGAAGTTATGCTGAAAGCAGTAAATGCTTTTAGGGATAAAGATAAAAAGTAAGTGCCAGCGATCTTTTGACATCTTCTGCATAAAAGTAACTCAGTCAGCTTTTCGGGCCTTATATATCACTCCAGCTCGTTATTCTTTTCCCATGGAGCATCTATAGCGCGACATATATAATTGTTTTTCCGTAAATTATTTGACATCTATTGCACCCACAGTGCATGCGATATTTGAGCAGCATTGTGTCATTTACACAGAATAGAAGGAAATACTGAAAGAAGATAATCGAATAATAGCTTTTAATAGAATACCAATATTTAAGCATCATTTCCAGATTCTCCATTTTAAGACAACTGCATTTCTACGTGTGCTTACATCCTCAGCATTGCATAGATGTCATGGAAACACTGAAGCCAAAGCAAGACGAGGAAAGATCTTTAAAATGCAGACATTTCTGATTTGGTATTGTAGACCTGTATAATTTGCTTTAGCTGCTCCTTCACAAACTCTTAAGAATAGCAGAATTATAAGTTTTAATAACAAAATAACATGTACAGCCATAGTTATTTTCTTATTCTGAAATTTAGTCTACTTAAAATATTTAGCGTCACACAGGGAGCTGCTACTAAATCAATATACATAAGAGGATGTTAAATTGTATCTGCATGTTATAATACTATTTTATCATTTTAATTGTATAAACAAGAAGTTCTGTCAACAGGAACAACAAATGTGATTGAATTAACATTTTTGATCTACAGGTATTGACACTTTAATAGCAAAAGGTCGATTCTTGAGTAACAAAGACTGTAAAACACTTTGAAATAACCTTACCAGAAACCCTGCTTATCTGATGAAACTACTCTGCAGGCCAAATACTGACCAGAAAGGTTTGTGACAGTCTTGGTCTCTGAGTGAAGCTGCACAAAATACACAAAAGGCATTTCAGGTTCAAGAGAGTAACCAGAAAGATGGTAAATGGCTGGCACAGGTTCTACTGACACCATCTGAAAAGGCGGCTTTCTCAGCTCTTACATCTTTTTTCTTTTGGTCTTGCCAGCAAAAAAAAAATCCCAGTAGAGTCCCAGAATGCATACAGTCAGTTGGCTATTTGTTATTGCTTCTCAACAAAATTCTGATGTGCATGCCTTTAAATAATGCATATTCCAGCAGGTATTATGTATTTCCTTTAGTGGACTCTACACTTGGTGCTAGGCAAAATTGGCCACAAAATATGAGAGACTTTTGGGGTTCAAGATAACAAATGCCTTGCAGGGATTGTAATGACAACGTATGCATAAAATTGACTACAACTTTTTGAGGCTTTGTCCCTCCTGCTTGATATATCTTGCCTTTCGGAGTTTTTAAATCCTTCTAATGGCTGGAAAATAGTGGCTGCTTAATATCTCTACTAGTTATTCCACAAATTATCTGATGTTCATATCAAACACTGCTCTTACTAGAGATGCACGGATTGTGAAAACAACCAGATACTGGATACCAACTAATCCGGCTTGGACTACAGACTGGTACTTGCTAAACCAGATACATTCAGGACATGCTGAAAAAATGGAGGAAAGAAGGATGTGGCAATAAAAGATTGTGAAGTGGAAGATTACAAGATTCCAGGATTCCTGGATCTCCAGAGAGATTCTCTATCAGTCAAAAGGTACCTCATCTAATCAGTTCTCTCAGTTTGACCATCAACACAATTTTTGATAGAGGTCATATCAGCAAGTTGGATTTTTTAGGGTTTCTAATCAAGCAAAGACATCCAGCAAAGCAATCATCTATTGATATCAAGTGTGACACTGATAAGATTGTCTTTTCTGCTGTTTTTGTTGCTCTTGCTTACCTACCTTTATTACTAACCAGAGAGATGCATAGCCTTGAGGTGAAGTTATGCTGAAAGCAGTAAATGCTTTTAGGGATAAAGATAAAAAGTAAGTGCCAGCGATCTTTTGACATCTTCTGCATAAAAGTAACTCAGTCAGCTTTTCGGGCCTTATATATCACTCCAGCTCGTTATTCTTTTCCCATGGAGCATCTATAGCGCGACATATATAATTGTTTTTCCGTAAATTATTTGACATCTATCTCACCCACAGTGCATGCAATATTTGAGCAGCATTGTGTCATTTGCACAGAATAGAAGGAAATGCAGAAAGCAGAGAATCGAATAATAGCTTTTAATAGAATACCAATATTTAAGCATCATTTCCAGATTCTCCATTTTAAGACAACTGCATTTCTACGTGTGCTTACATCCTCAGCATTGCATAGATGTCATGGAAACACTGAAGCCAAAGCAAGACGAGGAAAGATCTTTAAAATGCAGACATTTCTGATTTGGTATTGTAGACCTGAGTTATTTGCTTAAGTTTCCCTTTACAAACTCTAAGAATAGCAGAATTATAAGTTTTAATAACAAAATAACATGTACAGCCATAGTTATTTTCTTATTCTGAAATTTAGTCTACTTAAAATATTTAGCGTCACACAGGGAGCTGCTACTAAATCAATATACATAAGAGGATGTTAAATTGTATCTGCATGTTATAATACTATTTTATCATTTTAATTGTATAAACAAGAAGTTCTGTCAACAGGAACAACAAATGTGATTGAATTAACATTTTTGATCTACAGGTATTGACACTTTAATAGCAAAAGGTCGATTCTTGAGTAACAAAGACTGTAAAACACTTTGAAATAACCTTACCAGAAACCCTGCTTATCTGATGAAACTACTCTGTATGCCAAATACTGACCAGAAAGGTTTGTGACAGTCTTGGTCTCTGAGTGAAGCTGCACAAAATACACAAAAGGCATTTCAGGTTCAAGAGAGTAACCAGAAAGATGGTAAATGGCTGGCACAGGTTCTACTGACACCATCTGAAAAGGCGGCTTTCTCAGCTCTTACATCTTTTTTCTTTTGGTCTTGCCAGCAAAAAAAAAATCCCAGTAGAGTCCCAGAATGCATACAGTCAGTTGCCTATTTTTTATTGCATCTCAACAAAATTCTGATGTGCATGCCTTTAAATAATGCATATTCCAGCAGGTATTATGTATTTCTTTTAGTGGACTCTATACTTGGTGCTAGGCAAAATTGGCCACAAAATATGAGAGACTTTTGGGGTTCAAGATAACAAATGCCTTGCAGGGATTGTAATGACAACGTATGCATAAAATTGACTACAACTTTTTGAGGCTTTGTCCCTCCTGTTTGATATATCTTGCCTTTCGGAGTTTTTAAATCCTTCTAATGGCTGGAAAATAGTGGCTGCTTAATATCTCTACTAGTTATTCCACAAATTATCTGATGTTCATATCAAACACTGCGCTTACTAGAGATGCACGGATTGTGAAAATAACCAGACACTGGATACCAACTAATCCTGCTTGGACTACCGACTGGTACTTGCTAAACCAGATACATTCAGGACATGCTGAAAAAATGGAGGAAAGAAGGATGTGGCAATAAAAGATTGTGAAGTGGAAGATTACAAGATTCCAGGATTCCTGGATCTCCAGAGAGATTCTCTATCAGTCAAAAGGTACCTCATCTAATCAGTTCTCTCAGTTTGACCATCAACACAATTTTTGATAGAGGTCATATCAGCAAGTTGGATTTTTTAGGGTTTCTAATCAAGCAAAGACATCCAGCAAAGCAATCATCTATTGATATCAAGTGTGACACTGATAAGATTATCCTTTCTGCTGTTTTTGTTGCTCTTGCTTACCTACCTTTATTACTAACCAGAGAGATGCATAGCCTTGAGGTGAAGTTATGCTGAAAGCAGTAAATGCTTTTAGGGATAAAGATAAAAAGTAAGTGCCAGCGATCTTTTGACATCTTCTGCATAAAAGTAACTCAGTCAGCTTTTCGGGCCTTATATATCACTCCAGCTCGTTATTCTTTTCCCATGGAGCATCTATAGCGCGACATATATAATTGTTTTTCCGTAAATTATTTGACATCTATCTCACCCACAGTGCATGCAATA
Source organism: Platynereis dumerilii (assembly GCA_026936325.1). Lineage (NCBI taxonomy): Eukaryota > Metazoa > Annelida > Polychaeta > Phyllodocida > Nereididae > Platynereis > Platynereis dumerilii. The sequence goes on from JAPTHN010000001.1 coordinate 118,905,970, forward strand.
TTTGAGCAGCATTGTGTCATTTGCACAGAATAGAAGGAAATGCAGAAAGCAGAGAATCGAATAATAGCTTTTAATAGAATACCAATATTTAAGCATCATTTCCAGATTCTCCATTTTAAGACAACTGCATTTCTACGTGTGCTTACATCCTCAGCATTGCATAGATGTCATGGAAACACTGAAGCCAAAGCAAGACGAGGAAAGATCTTTAAAATGCAGACATTTCTGATTTGGTATAGCAGACCTGTATAATTTGCTTTAGCTGCTCCTTCACAAACTCTTAAGAATAGCAGAATTATAAGTTTTAATAACAAAATAACATGTACAGCCATAGTTATTTTCTTATTCTGAAATTTAGTCTACTTAAAATATTTAGCGTCACACAGGGAGCTGCTACTAAATCAATATACATAAGAGGATGTTAAATTGTATCTGCATGTTATAATACTATTTTATCATTTTAATTGTATAAACAAGAAGTTCTGTCAACAGGAACAACAAATGTGATTGAATTAACATTTTTGATCTACAGGTATTGACACTTTAATAGCAAAAGGTCGATTCTTGAGTAACAAAGACTGTAAAACACTTTGAAATAACCTTACCAGAAACCCTGCTTATCTGGTGAAACTACTCTGCAGGCCAAATACTGACCAGAAAGGTTTGTGACAGTCTTGGTCTCTGGGTGAAGCTGCACAAAATACACAAAAGGCATTTCAGGTTCAAGAGAGTAACCAGAAAGATGGTAAATGGCTGGCACAGATTCTACTGACATCATCTGAAAAGGCGGCTTTCTCAGCTCTTACACTTTTTTCTTTTGGTCTTGCCAGCAAAAAAAAAATCCCAGTAGAGTCCCAGAATGCATACAGTCAGTTGCCTATTTTTTATTGCATCTCAACAAAATTCTGATGTGCATGCCTTTAAATAATGCATATTCCAGCAGGTATTATGTATTTCTTTTAGTGGACTCTATACTTGGTGCTAGGCAAAATTGGCCACAAAATATGAGAGACTTTTGGGGTTCAAGATAACAAATGCCTTGCAGGGATTGTAATGACAACGTATGCATAAAATTGACTACAACTTTTTGAGGCTTTGTCCCTCCTGTTTGATATATCTTGCCTTTCGGAGTTTTTAAATCCTTCTAATGGCTGGAAAATAGTGGCTGCTTAATATCTCTACTAGTTATTCCACAAATTATCTGATGTTCATATCAAACACTGCTCTTACTAGAGATGCACGGATTGTGAAAATAACCAGACACTGGATACCAACTAATCCGGCTTGGACTACCGACTGGTACTTGCTAAACCAGATACATTCAGGACATGCTGAAAAAATGGAGGAAAGAAGGATGTGGCAATAAAAGATTGTGAAGTGGAAGATTACAAGATTCCAGGATTCCTGGATCTCCAGAGAGATTCTCTATCAGCCAAAAGGTACCTCATCTAATCAGTTCTCTCAGTTTGACCATCAACACAATTTTTGATAGAGGTCATATCAGCAAGTTGGATTTTTTAGGGTTTCTAATCAAGCAAAGACATCCAGCAAAGCAATCATCTATTGATATCAAGTGTGACACTGATAAGATTATCCTTTCTGCTGTTATTGTTGCTCTTGCTTACCTACCTTTATTACTAACCAGAGAGATGCATAGCCTTGAGGTGAAGTTATGCTGAAAGCAGTAAATGCTTTTAGGGATAAAGATAAAAAGTAAGTGCCAGCGATCTTTTGACATCTTCTGCATAAAAGTAACTCAGTCAGCTTTTCGGGCCTTATATATCACTCCAGCTCGTTATTCTTTTCCCATGGAGCATCTATAGCGCGACATATATAATTGTTTTTCCGTAAATTATTTGACATCTATCTCACCCACAGTGCATGCAATATTTGAGCAGCATTGTGTCATTTGCACAGAATAGAAGGAAATGCAGAAAGCAGAGAATCGAATAATAGCTTTTAATAGAATACCAATATTTAAGCATCATTTCCAGATTCTCCATTTTAAGACAACTGCATTTCTACGTGTGCTTACATCCTCAGCATTGCATAGATGTCATGGAAACACTGAAGCCAAAGCAAGACAGAGAAAGATCTTTAAAATGCAAGCATTTCTGATTTGGTATTGTAGACCTGTATAATTTGCTTTAGCTGCTCCTTCACAAACTCTTAAGAATAGCAGAATTATAAGTTTTAATAACAAAATAACATGTACAGCCATAGTTATTTTCTTATTCTGAAATTTAGTCTACTTAAAATATTTAGCGTCACACAGGGAGCTGCTACTAAATCAATATACATAAGAGGATGTTAAATTGTATCTGCATGTTATAATACTATTTTATCATTTTAATTGTATAAACAAGAAGTTCTGTCAACAGGAACAACAAATGTGATTGAATTAACATTTTTGATCTACAGGTATTGACACTTTAATAGCAAAAGGTCGATTCTTGAGTAACAAAGACTGTAAAACACTTTGAAATAACCTTACCAGAAACCCTGCTTATCTGGTGAAACTACTCTGCAGGCCAAATACTGACCAGAAAGGTTTGTGACAGTCTTGGTCTCTGGGTGAAGCTGCACAAAATACACAAAAGGCATTTCAGAATCAAGAGAGTAACCAGAAAGATAGTAAATGGCTGGCACAGATTCTACTGACATCATCTGAAAAGGCGGCTTTCTCAGCTCTTACATCTTTTTTCTTTTGGTCTTGCCAGCAAAAAAAAAATCCCAGTAGAGTCCCAGAATGCATACAGTCAGTTGGCTATTTGTTATTGCATCTCAACAAAATTCTGATGTGCCTTTAAATAATGCATATTCCAGCAGGTATTATGTATTTCCTTTAGTGGACTCTATACTTGGTGCTAGGCAAAATTGGCCACAAAATATGAGAGACTTTTGGGGTTCAAGATAACAAATGCCTTGCAGGGATTCTAGTGACAACGTATGCATAAAATTGACTACAACTTTTTGAGGCTTTGTCCCTCCTGTTTGATATATCTTGCCTTTCGGAGTTTTTAAATCCTTCTAATGGCTGGAAAATAGTGGCTGCTTAATATCTCTACTAGTTATTCCACAAATTATCTGATGTTCATATCAAACACTGCTCTTACTAGAGATGCACGGATTGTGAAAATAACCAGACACTGGATACCAACTAATCCTGCTTGGACTACAGACTGGTACTTGCTAAACCAGATACATTCAGGACATGCTGAAAAAATGGAGGAAAGAAGGATTTGGCAATAAAAGATTGTGAAGTGGAAGATTACAAGATTCCAGGATTCCTGGATCTCCAGAGAGATTCTCTATCAGTCAAAAGGTACCTCATCTAATCAGTTCTCTCAGTTTGACCATCAACACAATTTTTGATAGAGGTCATATCAGCAAGTTGGATTTTTTAGGGTTTCTAATCAAGCAAAGACATCCAGCAAAGCAATCATCTATTGATATCAAGTGTGACACTGATAAGATTATCCTTTCTGCTGTTATTGTTGCTCTTGCTTATCGACCTTTATTACTAACAAGAAAGGTTCATAGCCTTGAGGTGAAGTAAATGCTTATAGGGATCAAGATAAAAAAATAACTACCAGAGATCTTTCTGACATCTTATGCATAAAGGTGCCTCAGTCATCGTTTTTAGGCTTTATCACTCCAGCTCGATATTATTTTCCCATGGAGCATCTTCAGCTGCAATATTAGAGCAGCATTGTGTCATTTGCACAGAATAGAAGGAAATGCAGAAAGCAGAGAATCGAATAATAGCTTTTAATAGAATACCAATATTTAAGCATCATTTCCAGATTCTCCATTTTAAGACAACTGCATTTCTACGTGTGCCTACATCTTCAGTATGGCATGGATGTCATGGAATCACTGAAGCCAAAGCAAGACGGAGAGAAAGATCTTTAAAATGCAACATTTCTGATTTGCTATTGCAGACCTGTATAATTTGCTTTAGTTGCTCCTTCACAAACTCTTAAGAATAGCAGAATTATAAGTTTTAATAGCATAATCCACTGTAACCTGGTTGAACTATGATATGAGGTATAGAAGAAGCAGAATAGCAGAATTATAAGTTTTAATAGCAAAATCCACTGTGACCTGGTTGGATTATGATATGAGGTATAGAAGAAGCAGAAAGCAAATAAGAAAACATAAAATGTGGGAAAAATGTTGGAGGGACATAAATTCTCATCCATCACTTCAAATGACTTGGCAACATTACTTATCGTGGAATGTCCTTGATTTAGCTAATTGGGTAGATCACCATAATCATGCATCAAGTAAATTCAAAATGAGTCTAATCCTATGTGGTGTATCCGCACCAAATGCCTTGGAGGGACAACCTCATGTTATTATCAAGTCAAATGATTATCGGTTGGCAGTAGGGGACAGGTGACAGCTAGATTGGCAATTGCGGCTATAAAAGACGGTGCAGCGGAAGATTACAAGATTCCTGGATCTCCTGAGAGATGCACTTTGGGTCAAAAAGGTGCTTAATCTAATCAGTCCACTCAGCTTGACAAAAGACACATTTTTTGAACAACTTCCAACCAAGCAAAGGCTCCAAAAGATATGGTGGCCCAGGTAGTCAAGACTGACATGCAACCTGACAAATGAAACTCACATTATAATTCATAATGTGTCAACTTTAATGTTTGATTTCATCATTTACTACTTCGTAGTGAAAAGTTCAACTTTTCATAGCAGCTTCAGAATGTAGTTTCCATATAAAATTTTGGTAAGAGTACAGGCCTGGTAAACATATTACAGGGATAACCAAAAGACAAAGAATTTGACACGACTAATCTGGAGAACTCATAGTGAAGTTTACTATACATGGCATTTGAAGGATTTGAATCATGTTTGAAGCCCATGGAAAAAAGAGCAGGTACTGCCTATATACCCCACATGCCATACACATCTACCCACCAAAATCCCTATTTTACTTATGCCATATATTTCCACCAGGGGAGCAATCATGCAGACATGCATGTGGCAACACCTGTGGGTGGCCTTCGCTTTCCAAAATAAACATGGCTGCAGGCCAAAAGCACAGCAACCCAGCTTACAAATGTATTTGGGATCTGGAACTGGTTATGATATTCAATGATTTAAGGTAACATTTGACAAGTTTAGGGGGGTCTTTGAACGTTAGGAATTGGAAAGGATGAGCATTGTTCATGGTGTGGTGTTTGAGATATTTGATTGATACCATGAATGGAGACTGAAACTAGATCCCACCATCGCATAGTCCGGAGGCAAACCATGTTTTTGGAATAGGCAGTTGCAGTAAACAGGAGGCTTAATGTGAGATGTCTAATCTGTTTATTATGCTAGATAAGTCAAATAAGTCTGTACTCTATACTATATTAAAATTTGTGAAGCAAGAAGTGGGTGACACAATGTCGAATTGTCAAAATTTAAGGTGATTTTTCATGGAACCTTCAGACTAGCAGACAGACAAATTCCCTAAGTACAGTGGCGGCATCTTCGGTGTGGCGAGTGTTTAATTTTGTTTCTATTGTGTTAGTTACTGTCACCACAATGTTTTGGGTCGAGAAAATCAATATAATTTTCCATTTCAATAGAATAGATTCAATTGACTGTGAAACATTGATTAACACACTCCACTCAATAGAAAGCTATTTACTTAATTCAGCAGGCAAAAGTGGACGCATTAGACAACAAAAGATTTTATTGTATATGGGATAATACATATTCAATCAATTCGTACTGTACTGTGTTTTGACAGCAGCTGGGAAAATTTGCTTTTGTTCCTTCGACAATGCAGTCACAATGTGTAACTTTGAATATTTCTAACAAGAGTCTTAGACTGGGCCTACTTGTTAAAAGTAAAAGCAATAATATTAGAAATAATTCAATCGTCATTGTGCATTTCTCAACCAGCTGTCGTCGCCTGTTTACGTGTCTTTTATGTTTTACATGATACTTTATTATTTTATAACAAATTTAGGGTTTAAACAAAATTCGATAATAAAAAGAAACATGTGTGAGAAGGATAAGCCTCATGCTACACAAATTTTATTCAGAATTAGGGTTTTTAGTGGAAGGATTAAAATGATTGTATTTTTGCTTTGTTTTATTTTACAGGGTTTAATCACCAATTTACGGATGAAATAGTCAATAAAAATGTGTAATGCTTGCATAATTCCATGTAATCCTGACTTACAGGCTGATCAATTCAAATTTATGAACCCATAGTCATCATGTTATTTATGATGGAATTTGAGCTTTTATGCCCACTGCACAGCAATTTAGTTGGTCTCTGCCCCTCCTCTAACCTTATTGGTCAACCTTTGATGAGCCAGCATGACAGATTGTCATATCCTCAATATCATCCAATATTAATACATTGGTTGCTATGCCATAATGTACATATGGTGATGGTTATTGCATAATAGCCTGTTATCAGAAAGACAGTCCTGAGTGGCATTTGCCATTAACATTGCATGGTCCAGCATCTGTTACTACAGCCAATGCATAGTAATGGAGAAGATGGCATTGCAACAATATGGAAAATGTTATGGCAAGTTATATGGCTAAGCATATCATGTTAAGCATATCATGGCTAATCATATCACAACATGCATGGCAAAGAGTATGACAAATTGTATGACAAAGTGCATGAGTTGTATGTAGAGATAAGCATATTGACATGAAAGGGTAGGGTGGTGGTGCTGATATGGTAAATCATATCTTTGATGTGGTTAGACCTCCTGATCCATCATGTAACTGTCTTCAGCTTCTGACCTGTGATGTTCTGTGGTATTGATGTCTGATAGATTGCTTCATAAAACTCCTGGCAATACTTGCTATAAAAGAGCTTAAAAGGAAATCTGCAGGATACCAATAAGCCTTTTAGGTCTCATAATATATTGCACATGAAGATTACACATAGTACTATGATCTACCCTAATACAGATGATCCACTGTATTTGTGTCCACTACATGTGGCAATGCAACTTGCATGACATATAATTCCAGTTCCTGATATTTTTGACACAGTTTCAGTAAAATAGACATTGCATTGCCCCACAGTTTGCCTTCCATGACCCAGATCAGTGACATTGTGCCATCAGCATTTATAGGCTTTTATTGTCTCTTTAGTTTGGCTAAATAATTTACCACACTCAGACAGCAGTGATAAACAGATATTGGATTCCTTGCCACGAATCAATTGCCAGTGGTCTTCAGCATAATGCACACCAGACTCAGGCATTGTTCAGTGTTATAATATATTTCCTTGTTGCAAAACAATACTGCTCTTTTATACCACAGATCTATGTATTGCATTTGGGACATAACATGACAAGTATACAAACTGACATTTGTGCATGTATAAATGCATAGCATAGTATGACCTTGTGAAACGGTTTCGGTGATAGCTGTAGTATTCCGCATAGTGTACAAGACAGTATCCGAAACTGCGAAATAGGGCCGCAGTTGGTATGGAAATCGTATGCATCATTTGCAAGAGCAGCCAAGATGCATGCAAATGAAAAATGCAAGAATGCAAAGCTAGAAATGGATCAAATATCAGGAGGACTCACCTGATGGTCTAAGATGTGAGCTGTTTCATCCAGCTCCATGTCGTTGGAACGTCGGAACGGCACGGTGGCTTTGGGTCGGCGGCTGCAGGGACCGCCAGTAAGTCCGTCCCTCAATCAGAGTCTGCCGTTTACGGCAGATGTTGTGCAGGCGAAAAATCCTAAGTCGGTTAATTAGGGAGGTGCGATGTCAGCCTTGCAGAAGCGCTTGTCTCAGAACATATGATCCTGCCCCTGCACAGAGTGTGACAAACACAAGAGCATGTGAAAACACCAGAGTGTGATAAAGCAAATGCAGCTAAGCTAGCAGCTAAAGCACTGGGCTGGCAATGCAGGAACCAAGCGCGCCTATCCTCAGCTACAGCTCTTGCAGGGGACAGCAGCATCAACAGCCTGCTGCCCCACACTGGATCAATATTCCTTCTGTAGATACACAGAACAGCCAAGGATCTGCTATGCACTCTACATTGCCTGGAATGTACCCATTACTGACAAATACCATCACTTAGACCAACAACTATATAAGCAATCATATTAGAAAGTTGTACAAAGGCAAATGTTTGCACATCAAATGGGTCATGTCCATATTAAATTTTGTCAGAATCAAATTATTTGTAAAACCGTGAATATTCAATGTACACGTATAACAGCTGCATGTTGGATATTATATAATACTCATCTATGTCAACAAATATTCTCTAAAATTAAAATTAGTGCAAGATATATCTCAATCTAAAAATACCTGTCTAAAGTTTTAATGCATAAATTGAACAGACAAATCTCTGCCAACTACCTTTCTACCATATATCATAATATCATTTCCAAAACAACTTAGGATCTTACCTCTCAAAACAGGATATAAATATCAGTGGTGATGTTAGGCTCCTTACATGGACTAAATGAGATGGATATCTGGTAATGTTTAATGAGCTCTCTCAGCACAGAAAGCAATAGAAGTAAGAATACTAAACTTATGTGCACCACTCTGTAACCAAATACAAACGGACAAATCCCAGCTTTGAAGTTCATTGGAGCAGAGCAGGAAGGGCCTCCATGCATGGTACATATATAATATATGGCTGATTTTGGCAGATATTTTGTTTCTACACAATGTATTTCTAGGACAAACTCCAGTCATTTTCATTCTTCCACCATTTGTATTTGTGTTCTTCTGAAATCCACATTTTCAGTGTAATTCATACTGCATATTTCATAAAGTTTAACTTCAGCTTTACAAGTCGAAAGGTGGGGGCCTCAGACCTCAGTACCTCATTGTGTCCAAGGCCACCCAGACCCTTGATCTAGTTCTGAATGTAACTGAGTTGATAATGGCTCATGATTAGCACTGTGATAACACCAACAAAACAAATGTTATCAAATCAGTTTTATTCTAATTTATTTTTTTGCAATATCTAAAACATAAAAAGTCAAAATTGAGGGTGAAGTAGATATCATTGATCATAATCAATCCTGTTACCATCCATTAACATCTGTTGCCAGATGTTCTTTTGGTAACAGGGTTGAAGGTGACATTGCTAAATAAATTGGATAGACAGTCTTTGATGAAATCGTGAAACTCCTGCACTTCCACAATAATAGGATAACAGAGTTCTCATCCCACAAGTTATCCTGCCCTGTTGATGTGTCTTAATTTTTTATTTCTCAGGTACAATATCAGCATATTTACCCAACAATCACAGAACCAGAGAAGGCTACCAAATTTTCATGGAGGGATACCAACTTCAGCCAATCAAAAAGTTGGAATAAGATATATAATATATCCTCCTCTGTCTTCGGCCAATCAAGCACTGAATTGTGGTATCCTTCCCTACTTGACATTAACAAAATCAGTCCTGCATGTCCAAGAGTAAACAAAATGTCTAGACATCTAGATTACATGCTGTTACATAATAACATACAACAAATGAAAAGACTGAAAACTGAAAGAAAACAAAGCGGTGTGGGATAAGAAGGGTTCTGGGGAGGATATTGGTCTTGGGTGAAGATACATGGAAGGTAATCAGTCAGTGTTTTTGGGAATGACCCAGGTGGAAATTAAAGTTTAAAGGGCCACAGTCATGAACTTTTTTTATTTGATCTATAAATCAAACCTTATTTTTTATATGCATTGAAACAGTCACTCGTACATTTATGCAAACATAAGTCCAATAAAGCAAATATTAATTCTCGATTTTTGGCCTGAGAGATTGCACAATTAAAAGCGACCCCTTTTGAATTATTGGCAAGGTGCCACGTCAGGCTGGGTAAAAAGTAAACAAAATGGCAATTAATACAAAGCAGGAGATGGCAGCACTTTACAGTTGATGACCACAAGAGACAAAAAACACAGGTATGACTGCTATGCAATATTGCATGTCAGTGGTCACTCTTGGCTGACTGGGCTTGAGGGAGGGAGGGGGGCCTCCCAGCCCTACGTCACGCATATTAAATGAGCCAGGTGACTGGCAGTCCACGAAGAAGCTCCAAAACCACTATTTCACAGGTCCTTTACAAAGTGTACACTTAGCAAAAAAAATTTTTAACTATCTTTGTGTGTTTATTAGACTCAATTATAGCAATGAAATGTGTTTTTATTGAAAGTCGGGATTTGATGAGTGTTTGCCTTTAAAAAAAGTCAATTCAGCTAGGCTAAATGAGTAGAAATTAGATAAACATACATTTAAGTGAGTTTATCACACTCTATACTATTTTTAGACGAAGCAAGATAGCATGTTCAACACACATGTCAGTCACCAGCCTGATATATCGGCATCATGCATGAGTGAGCAAGCATTGTACCATTCAATTAATAGCAGGAACATGAATCTGTACGATATTCAAGTTATTTAAAAGGGGGGCTTATTTTTGTTGAATTATTTATCTTGGTTATTAATGGTACAATAAAAAATTTATTTCGAGGCTGCAAAAACAAACTTTTCCCATTTTTGCCAAGGTAGGCCTTTGCACTCCAAATAGTGAATCTCTTTGCTCTACCGTTGCGCGCTTTTGATTTTCTGGCTTTTTATTTTATTTTGAACTATGCTCAGAGGAACACTGGTTAGTTATCAAAACTCACAAAGCGCATGCTAAATTGCTAATTTCCCAGGAAACTCTCTCGTATTTCCTCAAAGATAACGAAACTGCTGTAACCACTCTGCCATTAAAGTGCATTGTGGCCTATCACATAGTAATTTCTTGTGCACTCTTTCAAGAAATCATCATACACAGAACTGTTACTGAACATTAGAGCAAACAGACCATATATCACACAGTCATATTGTCATTTGATTACATCTTCCTGGTTTATGGAGAAATGTTGCAGCAGAAAAACACACATACTTACAGAAGATATAGCAGCTGTTAACAGTGCAAATAAATGCCAATTGACATTCTTACCTTGGTTGTCCCATGACAAACAGTCATTAAGCAAATGATGATGTCATAATTGTGTACTGTGTAACAGTTACAGGAGTTTTTGCAACGATCAAGACACTCCAGTTGTTACATGCAATATTAGAAGAATGATGACTGTAACATAAGGGAGTCCTTCCAAGATTTGTTCAGAAGGAATGAACTTATGGTATGGTTTTGTACTTGGGAGTAAATAGATCAGCACAGAATACAGCTGAGGATCCATGGAAAATATCAAATTTTCACAAAAAAATGTTCATCTTGTGGCTATTCCCAGACAGAAACAGAACATGAAAAAGCCAAAAATATTAATATTTAACCAATAACCATGGCTATGCAAATGAAATTCAGTTGTAAGTCTTTTATTTATTTATTTTTCTGTAATAAGTGTAGGAAAATCCTTGATCATCATGCACTAATCATTTTTTGTGGAAAATCGCTGTGGCTATAGCTAGCCCTCAACATTATCTAATGTGATATTTGTGAAGAGAACGAGAAATAATTATCAAGTCAACACAAACAGTCATTATCTATGTCCCCCTCCTCTTTAGAGCTCTTTGCAGATTGGCAGGCCACTGGAAAACGTATTTTCTTATTTTCAATTTGCACACTGGCTTTGCCACATCATTTTTCTATTGGTCTTCTAATCTTCTTATTTGATGAAGTACCATAAGTCATTTAATTAGTTTGTTTAGCACTGAATCTACTGATTTTTTACCTTAACTGACAAAACAAAACATCTTTAAATACTGAGGAAGTTGCATGACACAACCAGGTTTAAGGTTAATTTTGAAACTGTTTGGACTGCCAATCTACCAACAGCTAGATATCTATATACGGTATATAAGTTTAAGATATGATGCATTGGCTGCAGAGTGCAATGCCGACTACCATCCGCAGTGGATTTGTCCAAATATTGGATGAGCACAAAGAAAATGGATTTGAATGGCCCAGGTTGACTTTCAGTTGGTATTTCACTTGACCTGTTGTGTCATTTTGAAGGTCATTACTGAAGGTCAAGTGTGTAAGCAGCTCAGTGTAATTAACAATTTTGAACCTTGCATATTGGATCACATAAATCTCACTAGAACTGCTGCTGTAATTGTGGTGTTAGATGGAGTAGGTTAATACACGAGTGTTTGCTCTGAGCATGGGGACCATGTGACGAATGTGGCAATGGATGAGGACATTGAATGACATGGATGGAGCGTATGAGAGGGGACATGCGGACCTTACATAGGACACCAGGTGGTGTAGCATGGGTAGCCAGGCAAAGAGGCCTCACACAACATGCCACATGTGAATGAATGGTCGTGAATCAGGCGCGTGCCATACTTGTGGTAACAGCATGCGGGGGACATCGGGCTACAGGTCCAATCACACACGCGACAGGTCCAGGAACTGGATCACAGGACAAAAACATACTACAGGACTGTCAGGACGACAACAAAAAACAAGGACCTTCAAAAAGATCAGCCAGGAACCATGCCAGTAGCTAGACCATGGTTGTTCCAAAATGACCTCTCCCCCAGAATTCCATAGGAGAGTGCGTGCGCAGCTACCTTCAGCTATGGCAGAGGACACCTGATCAGACCAAGGAAGCAGGCATTGGGGTCCTGATCATTTGTCTCCGATTGAAAATGTGGATGTAACATCTCCGAGGGGTTCCACTGCTCCACCAAGATGGCATGTCCAGACACTTGCCGTCGTGTATCCCAGGTATGATAATTATTTTCACTTCTTTGATTAATGCTTTAAATTTATAAAGAGTTATAAAAGTAAAATTTTACATGGCATTTAAGAATCTAATTAGGTTTATCATCGATTGCTAAAAGTTTCTACATCTGTCCTATTGGAACTTTTTAATGGAAAGTTTTTATAATTACCTAATACAGCTGGTTGTATTATCTAACTTTAGTGATGCCATAGCTTCAAATTCATTGTTTTAGGTAATTGTTTTGTCATTGATTTTTATCACTAACAATTATCATAATCGTGATAGACCAAATTAGTGAATAACTCAAACCTCGGAAAGTTATGAAAATTCATAACCTTTCTTAATTATTTAGTTTAAGTCACAGGCTATCGTTTGCATATATCTGTGTGTATCTATCTGTGTATGTACCAATTCTTCATCATACAAATTCAGGAAGAACACTTTCAATTAACATTGCCATGTGTATATCAGACTGCAACTCTTAGGTACTATGAGGTCATATAGGACTTTGGCAGAGGCAAAGGACCTCAGACATCCCATCTGTTGCACAGGAATTGTGCCAAGGGCCCACCCTCCAGGGCACATTAACGTGTTCCCTTATTAACTGTTAATTGGTAACAATTTATGGTTCCTAACAGTAAGTTCTATGCAATAATCACCAATGTGACATCACTTAGTGTAAGGCTTAATCATCTCAATGTAGGCATTTATGGTAACTTAATTAACACTCCCTTTTGTAGTTAGTAATTACATGGACTCTATGTTCTTGTAAAGGTTGAAAGTAACAGAAAGAAGAAAGGAATATGCATGACCAAGAAACTGCCAAATATAGATTTCCAAAAGTTTGTTTAACACAAATTATAAAGTCAAAATATGCCAATCCCATTTGTTTTCATTACACTGGACAAGGTCATCGAGTATTTGATGTAAGAAGATGTTCATTCGACATCATGAGTTGCAGGGGGGGGGGAGGAGGTAAAACATCTTTAGATCTACAATAAATAAACGGGGTCTCTATGGACAAACAACATTTTAGTTGTCTTTACAGTGGATTTCTCTTGATGCTTTGCGTTGATTTTGGAAAAAAAAAATTCGCATCCTCTTGGATGAGGTATATAGAAGCTTACATTTTCAACATATTGACCTACTACACTGAAAAAAAAAGGTTTGTGTAAAACAGACAAAACGAACGTTAGCTGGTGTCCTTCCAAAATTTTGTGTAAATTCAGACAGAAGTTGTGCATATTTTTGACAATTCATTGATCAAATCACGCAAAAAATTGATCAAGATTGACAAAGAAATGTTAGAAATGCACAAACGTTTTGTCTGAATTTACACAAAATTTTGGACGGACACCAGCTAACGTTCATTTTGTCAGTTTCACACAAACCTTTTTCTTCAGTGTACGCCTATGAATTGGCTGAACTGTTACCAAACAGAAATTGACAGACAGCACCTTTCAGGCACTGACTGGGTCTCCATTGAATGGTCACTTTGGTCAGGCACTTACTGTCAGGGAGCATAAATGGCCAATTCCAGCAGGTGGTCAGTGGTCAACACTTTGCAATGAGGTCTGGTCAGTGAGTGAGTGGACAGCCTACACTGACCATTAAGATGGACAAATAAGAGAATCAGCCAACATGTCTGAAGGACTGCACAGTTTGTCAAGAACACCATTATTGCAGAAATAAAACCTTCAAATACTTGCTGAAATTCTGGACTCATAAGCTGATGATGTAAATGTATTGGAAAAGCTGACTTTTCACAAATGCAACTTCATTACAGTCTGTCATATTGATATAGAAAAAATTAGGACCAGTTCACTGTGAAAAATGCACTTTGTGACTCATGATAGCCGATGAAGTGTCATCTTCTCTACTTCAACATGAGAAACATAGAGGCTGTTTGATTAGTCATGATCAAGAGAAAGCCATTTGACTTCTCATAACAGATTTTATAGTGAAAATCAGATGCATAGTCCTTTCGTTTGGCTGTCACTAACAAGTGGGATAAGTCTCCTTCAATCAAATTAATATTGAAAGTATTGGGTTTGATCATGACAAATCATCAGCATGATGACACACGGAGTGCCATTTTCACAGTGACACAGTCCACTCTAATTCTATATCAAAGTGTTTGGCTGTAATTGACAATTCTAGTTAGCATTAATCTGTAAAGTTTTGACAACCAAAATGCTGCTGTACCTATTACCTGTATGTTATGCAACAACTTCATTATATTTACAGGGATGGATAGTAGATTTCACTGTGAAATTTGCACTTAGATCATGACACGTCATCAGCCATCAGCATCATGACGCATGCACTAAACTGTATAACATACACATTTTACTGCCAAAAATGTTCTCTCATTCCCCATAACTAGTTATAGAACTGCTGTAAGAATCAAAACGACGGTGCATGGGAAACAAGAGGAAAACATATTCATGACACGTAAATGGGGAAATTGATTATTCTGGTAGCATAATACGCCATTTTTCTTCTGTAATCCCTTGCGATATTATGAAGTAGAGTATGTTACCCAGGCCACATACATACCACGATTAGGAATCTTTACATATGGTGACACAAGACTTCAGTGCATCCTTCAGTGACTTCTTTAAGAACAATCTGACTGATGCATGAGATACTGAAGTGAGGAGGGAATGCATCACTATTAAATTTCATATTTCATATTATATTATAGTCTACACGTAGATTACACTAGACAAGCGCTAACGGAGTAGCTTTCTTAATTCGGCCTTTCCACTTTCTATATTAGGCATATTACTAGAACACTAATATTGTCCAGGTTCAAGTTTCTGATTATCTGCGATATATGCAGTTTTTAATCAGACATGTCTCATAAGTACAGAACATGTGAGACAAGTGCCAACGGAGTAGCTTTCCAGTTTTCATCTAATAAAACATTGGAAAACTTCATTATAATTGTGCAGTTTCTAGTTCTGAGATGGACTGTGTTTCCACTAGATTGCCTGGAGGCTCATAAAACGCAGTTGCTTTTACATGTAGTTAAAACTGAAACCAATCACATTCCTTGATATAATTCAATGTTTTTCATTTCATACAGCAAATGCTCCTATTTCACTTCAACTAACACGATTTCATTTTGCATTTTCTTGCAGGGCATCACAGGGACCTTGTTGTTCAGTCTGATGTTCTGCTCCCTGATGGCGAACAAGGTGTCGCTGGTCTGGCTTCTTGGTGGCACCATCATTAACAGTGTCAGGCTGGAGACATGGTGAGCATACGAACACAATCATCTCTTCATTAGTCCCTGCTCCTCTGCGAATTGTCCCAATTACACTCATTTCAGGGTGAACATTTGACTAATTTCATGCTGCCAGTTCCTGATGGAAGGTGGTATCATGCCCCTCAGAGTCAAATTGTGTGTTATTTCTTTCCTCTATTCTTGTGTTGTGGTGCTGCCAAGGCATACATATATATACCATAAAGCTATCAAACCTATATGATAGCTACATGCATAAGAGTTTGCAATTTGCACTGCATCCATCTCAGTGAGCACACCAAAACTCACAAATTTAATCAATGTGGTAAAACGTCAAAATTGTTAAAAAATGAAAGGTAAACTAAAAATTTTCGACATATAATAAAACATTGGAAAACTTCATTATAATTGTGCAGTTTCAAGTTTCTATAGTTCTGAGATGGACTGTGTTTCCACCAGATTGTCTGGGAGCTCAAAAAAGTAGTTGTCATTATAATATATGTTTCATACATTTTCATACATCCAATGGAGTATGCAAAACATGAAAACTTTTTAAAAAGAAAAATGACTCACCTTAGAATTAGCCATGTCCAACAGTCCAGGTGAAGCAATATTTATGAATTCAATTGTCAAATGTAAATGAGGTAAATTCCAATGTCTGTCAAATGCACTGGCAAGGTTTTGTTGGACAGCCACACACTGTCAGGTGATTTTTTCCAGCATTCTATCCCATGATCCCATGACTTACTGTGTGAATATGGATTATGATAGGTGGTGGGAATCATATTCAGCTGCCCCAGACATTCAATTGAAAACCAATTTTTAATTAACATTAGCTAAAACATGTATATTTTTGTGTTGCTCTGATACTGAATAGCCTATAGTTGTGTTATTATCGTTTTCATAGCTGTGTGTTTTTCTGAAAACTTCGTTTTGCAGTTAAACCGTGACATCAGAGGGTATCGGTGAATATGATTGGTCTAATCTTCAACCTGTGACATATCAGTTTAGAGTTTGACATCACAGTTCTTGACAAAGGAAGCTAAAACTGACAGGCAATGTTATTTTTTGTGTACAACCGCAACAAACAACTTCTGTCTAAGCCAAGGTTTGCACCTCCCCAGAAGAGTCTCAATGTTTTGCAAACAAAGTGTGTCACTGTTTTTCACAAGACACTAGTTATCACAATTTCAAATAATTTCCAGAAATTTGTTGTCAGTCATGGTAAGGGACCATTCAGAATTTATGACCAGGGGAGGTGGGAGTTTTGCCTGAGGGGGTACCAACTTTTCAGACATGTTTCAAGGGGGGTACTAATTTTTGACATCATGTCCAAGGGGGGTAAGAAATTTAAAAAAAACAAAAAGGTCCAAAATGCACTTTATACACTCAGTTTATCTGCGATTTTTATGCAAAAAAGTCCGCAAATCTGTACACGTGACTGTCCAAGGGCACAAGTATAACGGATCGTTGCGGATGGATGGATGGATGGATGGATGGTTGGGGCTTTACGTTCAGGGGGAGGACAGGGCAATGAGCCGAAGCATTTTTGAAACGGCCGTCCAACATTGGCCCAGGTGACCTGGCAAGAGCTGGATTTGAACCCTGGACTCAGCAATTAGCAGTTGAGTACGCTACCACTAGAGTGGGGTACTAAAAGTCTGCATGAAATTCAAGGGGGGGTATCAAATTTTGACGGGAAGTTCTGGCAAAACTCCAATCCTCTAGTCAGAAATTCTGAAATTCTGAATGGTCCCTATAACTGTCCTTTGAGGATAAGTGGTCTGTTTGATTCAGTTATAGTTCATTGAAGCATCTATTAACCAGTGCAGTTGTCAAAGCCAAACAAGCTTAACATACATAATCCATGTGTCAATGTATTTGGTCAGTTTCTTGAAATATGTTCTTGTAATATACAAAGTTATGCAACTAAATCTGTGACATCACGGTTTTGAGATAAAGCAAAGTACAAATTTGAAAAACACACAGCTATGAAAACGATAATAATAACAGATGCAGGTGTATAATATGATAGTCAATTGTCAGGGAAATTTGAAAGGCAAATTCTTGGTATTTTGAATAATCAACAAAGACTTTTTTTTTCAGCATATACTGACTAGGGCGGTTCATTTTTAGATGGGAAAAAATTATTTTGTGAATTTCACATCGCACACCCTCTGATTTGATGAGGATAGGTATAAAACTGATGCAGGTGAAATTTTAAGGAAATCCAACTAGAGGAAGGGGTCTCCCAAAGGCCTTAAAGTTTCAATGTTTTTTTCGTTTTTGACCCTTTTCATTAATCCGCGGTTCTCTATAACTTTGTCAGTACTTGTCATACAGCATTCTAATTTCCATGGTTGGAAAGCTCTCAAAAATACCTACATTTTCCATACCAACTTCAAGGGTCTAGGAAGATATCTTGATTCCCATTGGCTCTCTGGCCAGCACTCTTCAGAAACGAAAATGTTGCAGACTGTCTAATTCTGTTAAAAACAGGTTTTTGAACTTTTTTACACTGATAATTGCAGTGATTCACACTCTCCAAGTTCCAGAAAGAGCAAATAAAATTTTTTTAAATTTTTGGCCATGGAAAATCCTGCTTTATGAGCTTGGAAGTTTTAATGCTAAATTTTGTCGGAAGTATGGAAACAAATCAGGGAGGGGCTGTTATATTTGTATTTTAACTTCATAAGAATTAAATATAGGGCAATATCACTGGTACCATGAGAATGCTGAGAGTGTTTTCTTTCATGTGGTGGCACTCATGTTGCCCTGCAATAAATTCTGACGAAGATATGATATGAAATGCAACAGACCCCATCTCACATTTTACGAGTTTTGAACTAACTTTAACATTAAAACATCATCACTCATAAGCCAGGCACTGCCAAAGTAAAAATCAAAAAGGTTTTATATTTAGTCATTCTGGAACTTAGAGAATGCGAATCACTGCAACCAATTAGTGAAAAAATTCAAAAGCCTTTTTTTAACAGGATTAAACAGTCTGCAACATTTTCATTCTAAAAAGTGCAGACTGAAGAGCCAATGGGAATCAAGATATCGTCCTGGACCATTGATGTTGGTATGCAAAATGAAGGTCTTTTTGAGAGCTTTCCAACCATGGCAATTAAAATGTTGTATGACTAATACTGACGAAGTTATAGAGAACCGCGGATTGGCGAAAATGGTCGAAAATTTAAAAAACATTGAAACTTTAAGGCCTTTGGGAGACCCCTTCCTCTTGTGGGATTTTCATAAAATTTAAACTGCATTGTTTTTGTGCCATTTCTCACAAAATAGGAGGGTGTGCGAATTGATATTGACAAAAAAAGTTTTTTGGACCACCCATTATAATATAATCTTATTACAGTGGTTTCAAGGGCAAATATCAAATAATTATGTCCAAACCTTTGTCCATCTTAATTATTTTTATCTCCAGGTGTCATTGTTTATGCATTTAACATTGCAGGTATGCTGCTTTCCTCTTGGTCCTCATAGTTCCTGAAACTGTAGCCTTGATCAAAGTCTTTTGGAATACATCTTTCATCAAAAGGACCCCTACTCACCAGTGGCCAAGTGGAGTGGCTCTCTTTGTTGTAAGTGATTTACTAATTACAAATTACCATTTCACTGTACATCCCTTCAGCATTTAGATATTTATCTATATAGAGGTTCTTTTTTTCTTCAGGGCTTCATGGTGAGCTTTGCAGAGGTTTCCAGTTTCATGGTTTTCACACTAGAGGTTGCTCCCAGACTGCCTGTACAAGTGCTGCTACCTATCCTCAGTGCAGTTTTTGCTGTCTCTCTTTGTCATGATCTGTGGGAAGATGTGAAGGTAATTCACAAATTATTCTCAGATCGAAATGAAAGTTGAGATATATTTAAAATTTCAGGAAACACAAGATTCTAAAACGTTAATTCACATAAGAATGTATGCCAACAATGCTAAATCCTCAAATTGTGTTTGAACAGCTTACTTTTATCTCCATCAATAGTCATTGCCATTTGAGAAGTCATTCAATTATACACATTATATTATATAGCCTTTTATTTACAGTTTAGAGGAAGAAAACCTGAGGTGAAATATGATGGAAACTTCACTTTGACAACTCAGGTGTCGGAGGATGACAGCCACGACCACATGCACGAAGGCTCGCTGCAAAACTGGAAGCGAGTCCTGAAGACTGTGATCGGCTTCAGCGGGATGTGGTCCTCTTGTGCTATTGCAAGTATCGTGGCCCTAACAACTCCTCTGCCTTGGTTCCAGGCCCTCTGTCTGCCAGCTTGTCTTTGCTTGCTCTCCCTCTGTTGGCATCCGAAGGTTCAAGTCTACATCGTACGATCAAGCGACGGTTCATTTCTTGGACGTTGGAAGGCGACGTGTCTCTACACCATCTTCAAGATCATCATTCTGCTTGTTGGTCTCAGTATCGTCATGGTCATCAGACTCCAGGAGCATGGAGTCTTGGACAAAAACTTCTTCCATAAACTCTATGATGGTCTGTATGCCTGCAGACATAAGGAGATTTTCTACCCACTCATCATTCACTTTGTGAGTGGAGTGTTAGGCCATATTCTTGCCTACACCTCTGCCACCCTGTGCTTCACTGGAGTTGGCATCACCCTACCAACTCTCATAGCTACTCCAGCTTCAATCGTAATGGTCATGTACCTTTGTCTTCCTAGTTTCCATTGGTTGGATGATGTCATGTGTCACTCTCATGGTACTGGAATCTGGTGTGCTTGTACCTTAGCCGGGATCACTTGGATCGCTCCGTACGTCATAAGAGGTCGTGATTTTATGATGAACACTAATATCGTCCTGAAACCATATGATGAACTCTTTATACAACCCACATGGAATAGCATCTTTCTGGAACAGCATCTTAGCTTGAACTACAAACCTGATGGTTTTACCAACACCGATCATATCACTCATCCAAAACCAGGAACAATCAACCGAGTATTCATGTGTACCACCATGTATAGAGAAGCAGACTTTGAGATGGGTAGATTGTTGAAAAGCTTGCACAAGATAGCAACATCAGATAGACTGAAAAGCATCTACATGGAAGCCCACATCTTTTTGGATAATGGTACTCAGGATCTTCATCTGATGGATTTTGCCTCACAGTTGGTTTCTCTGTTGGAAAGTACAATGGAGGTAAATGCGGAGAAGGCCAATGCGTTCTCTACTCCTTACGGAGTTCAACTCAACTGGAATCTTCCTGGAGGTATGCCTTTCTTCATCCATTTAAAGGATTCTATGAAGGTGAAAGCAAAGAAAAGATGGAGCCAAGTGATGTACATGTCTTATGTGCTGAACTACAGAGTGACAAGAGACCATTCCAGAGAAAAGTTGCAACCAGTCCAGCTACCGAGAGTTGCAGCTATCGCTGATGATTCTCTTTTCGTAGGTTATGCCAGTGACAAAGAATGGGAAAAGAATACTGTCTCTTTATGTCACACTGATGATGCCCAACCATCTCCAACGCCAAGCACTAACACCAACGGTAGCACCACACCATACTATGTGAGGCAGAACAGAAGGCATCTTCAACGTATGATGAGCGAAGAGGATGGATTGGAAACTGAGGAGAGAACAGATGATGGATCCACTCCTATCACTAACATCATCAGTAGGATTGGTCCAGAATTGCTCCAACAAATCAGCAGTTCAGATCAAGGCATAGGTGTATCAGACAGTGTGTCTGTGACTTCTTCGGTGTCTTCCTCAAGGCCAGAGGAGACCGATTTCTCAACCACAACGTCAAGAGTTAATTCTGTGAAAAATGTCAAAGAGGGAGATGCATGGCAAGATGTTTATGAGGGTGACCTCTCCTCAAACAATGAGAGCTCCCTCACATCACTCAGAGCCAAAAGAGCTCAGCATTACCTTGACTACACAGATTCTTACCGCCTCATCTTGCCACACTTGCAGAGCTTTCGTTCGCAAGACAGACAGGCCAGACACAAGAGGCCGCAATATCCAGTTCGCCATCCGAAGAGCAAACCCAAACTCAAAGGTCCCAATTCGCCAAAATCCCATCTTCTGCAGCATCAGGACAGCAGCCTCAGCACCACTGACTTACAAGATGTCTCCACAGACAACCCTGCATTTGTCGAGGACGAAGCTGCAAACCAACCGAAACATACTGACACATTCGTCATCAATCGCAAACTTGTCCCAGCAAAGATTAAGAATAAGAAGCGAGCACCACTGGATGATGATACTTACATCCTGGCAACTGATGCTGATATGGAGTTTGATGAGAACAGTGTTCTTGATCTGCTTGACTTGTGTAGCCGCGACCGAAGACTTGGGGGAGCATGTGGTCGTACTCATCCTATTGGCATGAAGACCGGGCCTCTTGTGTGGTATCAGAAATTTGAATATGCTAAAGGTACAAAGCATTTTGATTTCGTCAATCTCTGATATTCTTTATTTAGATAAATCATTTTATCTCCAGAAATGCATTGTCATTTGATCTTAATTCCTGATTCAATAATGTATGAATTGCAGATTTCTGGATGATCAAAAGTGCCCAAAATGTGGTTGGTTCAGTCATGTGTTGCCCGGGATGCTTCAGTTTGTACCGGGCTGCTGCTGTCAGAGATGTCATGTCCAATTATGCTGGGCCAACAGTGAAGCCTTTTGATGTCTTTGTAAAGGACACTGGTAAGTAAAATGAAACCTTTCGAATTATATATAATATTTTTGCAGAAATTTGATGCCTTAGCTTTAATAATTTTGTGCCGGCTGCTTCAATTGTTTACTTGAATCATTATACCTTGCACTACAATTCATTGGTTTTTCTAGGTGAAGATCGGTGGATGTGTACCTTGATGATGCTGAATGGCTGGAAGCTGGAATACACTGCATTCTGTGATAACACAACATATTGCCCTGATACATTCGAGGAATTCATGAAACAGAGGCGACGTTGGGTCTTATCGGACATGGCAAACACTATGCTCGTCTTCAAGAATATATTCAAGTTGGCTCAGAAGAATGACAGCTTTTCTATTGCTTACATCTTATACATGGTCCAGATGTTTATCATAGTTTTACTCTCCCCTGCTTCGACGGTCATCATATTAGCCGGAGGACTGGATATAGTTTACGGGCTTCCATTCCAAATCATGTGTCCCCTCCTTGGTGTCATTATCCTGATCTATGCACTGATTTGCATATTAGGAGGACCAAAGACTCAAACAAGAGTGACTTTTGCATTGACAATATTGACAGGAATAGCAATGTTATTAGTGGTTGTAGGTGGAGCTGTGTATGTCATCCATGATATATTGGCAGGTAAGTTGGATTCGAATTTGGATTATTGATAAAATACTGTGGTCATTTACCTTCATACTAATGCAAAAATAAAGAGAAGATCATATCATATTATGAAAGTTTTGAAATATGAATAAAATCTTCTAAAACCCATGATATATCCAAAATGCATAGAGTGTTTTAATGCTTCTGTTTAGTTGCTGTTCATCAGAAATAACCATAAAGACACATGCATGTAAACGCGGTGATGATTCGAATTCTTATCGTCTTTGAAATTTCAGATTTTCGCCATGGAAAACAAGCCTTCCATGAGTACTACCTGGTGCTTCTTCTTGTGCTGGCTCTGGTCTTAGCTGCTCTCATCCATCCAAAGGAAACCTGGGTCCTTGGCCATGGTCTTTCTTATCTTCTTGGTTTCCCTGCAATGCAAATACTGCTGCCAGTCTATGCCATCTGCAACATGGTGGACCAAAGTTGGGGGACAAGAGACCAAGTAAGATCAGTTTTCTAAGAGAAATTTCTGAAATAAGGACTACTGGCGTTATTGAGACTTTAAAGGCATTTCAGACAAGGAAGTCAAAATGTAACACGAACAGCAGTCCTTATACCGTTGTTTTTTTTTTTTAACTGTCGGTCACTTTTACCCTTGTGGGAAAAATCATATAAATTTAGATGACTTTTATTTTATATATATTTTCAAATAAATTTTATTGTACAATAAAATCATTCCTGTGGACTTGCAGTATACTGCTTATTTCACTCCATGTAATATTTCAGAATAAGTCCAAGATCACACCTGTGTCCTGTTTTTCGAAACACCGGAAGAAGTATCACAAGACCCTTTCCAAGAGCACTTCTCTGCCAGGGGAATGTAAGTGTTTTTTATTGTATTCATTGTCATAGAATATTTATGCATTGTGGTCAACCTCTTTGTTATGTATGCATCATAATTATCAAAAATAAATGTTTCTCCTGATAAACTTCTGTCAACCCCCTGATGACAATGAATGATGCCACTACACTTTTTTTTTCATAAATATATATTCTGATATGGTAACCAGATCATACATTGCCTTAGAGTCAATAATATGATGATGCCAAAGCATAGAGAGACCACAGGACAAAGATCCACATACATTTGTGATTTATAACTGTTGCTCTTAAAAATTGTTGCATAACACAAAATTTACATATTTGTCAAAAAACTAGTTCTGTCTCAGGCCCAAATACAAAACACAATACATTGAGATTTCAATATTGTTAAACGATCTGCATAAATCTTATCAAAGACTTATGATCGCAGTGGTAGCTATAGGGGTGGCTCGGGCCCCTAGGCCAGCCCCCCAAATTGGCTAGAAGCCTGCCTGAGAGGCTCAGTGAGAGCTGACGTTGCATGTCTGGGATAAAAGTAAATGGTAGCGCCACAATCTATTTTTAGATTCAAGTGCTAGTGACGTCACCTCTAGTAATCTGTTGTGACGTCTTACCATTGTGTCTCATTCAGTAATGATGTCACAATCACGGTGCCACTTTTTTCTGTTTGGCACATGTAGAAAATTTTCTTAGTATATCCCTGTGTGAGTAGCTCTGTCTTCTACCATTTGAAGACCTTCAGTCTCTTGGGGCTTCGCCCCGAGAGACCTGTGGTCTCTATAATTTTGTAAGGGATTACTGTTTGAGCATTTTTGAAAAATGGTCAAGAAAAAGTTGTGTGCCTTTAATTCCCAGGTGACTGTGCAGTGGATGTGGAGAACAAGCCAGTTCTGTGTCCAGAAGCAAACTTCAAACCTCTTCAGGAAGGACCGGGGTCTTCTTCGGAGGAATTCACCTTCTGGAACAAGATGGTCAGCCTCGTTTTGGGAACTGACGTCAACTTGGGATTAGACAGCAAACACATGACTTCAGGGCTTAGAACGTTGAGGAACACTTGCCTACTTTCTATGTTGGTCCTGAATGGTTTATGGCTGTTGCTCCTAAGTGCCTTATATTTCAATGCAAACCTCAACCTCCATAAACTCAATGTTTATGGTTTGATAGCAGCAGCTGTTTATGGATTGGTCCTCTTTATTCAATTGCTGGGAATGACAATCCACAGAATCCAAGCTGTGTTTGGTAAATTTGCCAGAGCCATATCTCACCCGGACATTCCAGTGTGGGTCTACAAAAGAGCTGGTAACTAGTTTGCCACTTGCTGAAATAACAGACAGTATGTTTATAATTGAACCAATTGAACGTTAAAGGGACATCTTATATAATATGATGATGCCAAAGCATAGAGAGACCACAGGACAAAGATCCACATACATTTGAAATTTAAACTGTTACTCTTAAAAAAATTGTTGCATAACTCAAAATTTACATATTTGTCAAAAATCTAGTTCTGTCTCAGGCCCAAATACAAAACACAATACATTGAGATTTCAATATTGTTAAACGATCTGCATAAATCTTATCAAAGACTTATGATCGCAGTGGTAGCTATAGGGGTGGCTCGGGCCCCTAGGCCAGCCCCCCAAATTGGCTAGAAGCCTGCCTGAGAGGCTCAGTGAGAGCTGACGTTGCATGTCTGGGATAAAAGTAAATGGTAGCGCCACAATCTATTTTTAGATTCAAGTGCTAGTGACGTCACCTCTAGTAATCTGTTGTGACGTCTTGCCATTGTGTCTCATTCAGTAATGACGTCACATAAACGGTGCCACTTTTTTTGTTTGGCACATGCAGAAAAGTTTCTTAGTATATCCCTGTGTGAGTAGCTCTGTCTTCTACCATTTGAAGACCTTCAGTCTCTCGGGGCTTCGCCCCGAGAGACCTGTGGTCTCTATTATCAATGATTCGAACATTTAGGCATAAGAGACATTGATATTGCAAGATTTTATTTTTGCAGTTAGTTTTATTCAAATCATTATACCTATAGGATATATATTTATTGCTAATTCCAAACTCTCAACTTCCATTATATTATTTATTTCATAGACTAGTATATGAGAGGAGTGTCCTGTCCATAGATGACCCTTGTACAGTTTTTCCCACCACAAAAAGTATAAAAGGTTTTACCTTTTTGTCGAACATCCTGCTTGACTGAGTGCCAAATATCTCCTACCATCTGGCACAACATTTGTTAGAGAGATGACTGGGCTACCATGTCAGGAAATATCCACCCTATGTTTACATGATCACGAGTACTACAGCCGAAAGGGAAATACCTCTTCAAAACCCTATTTTAATTTTGAAAAACAATATTCAGGTTGACCTACAGATTTGACTTTCAAGTTATCCACCCAAAACTACATGATGTGGCATGCATGTGTCCCGATTTCGGTTGGTTTGTGCTGATGCTGTCAGAAAAGGAGTGATAAAACATGAGAAAATTCATCAATACTGTAGAACGGGGTAAACTTGGCAATCTGGGGTAAAGTTGGCAAGCTATTTTGACCCACTTAATGGAAGAAATGTCAAATTTCCTCACTGACACAGGTATCTTTCACTCTAAAAAATCTCGGGACAAACTTGGTTTTTTAGATTCAAAATCTGTCTGACATTTTTTAGAGTGTTGGCAAACTTGTCATACATTTCATTGAGGAAAGGTTGACATTACTACCTTTAAGTGGGTCAAAATAGTTTTCAAACTTAACCGGATTGCCAGCTTTAATCCGTTCTACGGTACGTCTTTCTCCACTTTTGTAAATTGCCAACATAATGATCAATCAACAATCACAAACAGTCATTCAAATAAGTCTGTACATGTTCCAGAGAACTACAGTTTATTTTAATGATCTTCAACCGTGAATTCCAAACAAAAGGATGATTCACAATCAGCCTCGGTGTGACATCATTGATTCCTTTTTCTTAATGATAAGTTTTGTTTGGCTTTTTTAAAATTAGTCACTTCCAGCTATTTTATTTTTAGTGTCATATCATGAACAAACATTGCCTAAAAATCTATAGCCCTCCATCATCTTTTCTACCCGTAATGCATGTATATATTACTCCATATATCTGTGATATTTATTACATAATGCCATGTTTTTGTTGATGTTTTTTTTAAAATATGTTTTTGCCCTAACAAAGCCATTTCCTCTGGAGAATAGTCATAATCCGTGGCAATTTCCATCCATCAAGTATTTATATATATTGTGAAATATTTTTCAGCACTGAGATTGGATGACATTGGTATGCTTTCACAGGGTATTTATATGCCATATTGGCTGGCAAGCAGATTGACTTGGCTGATTGAATAATATCTGATAAACATGTACATTATCTTTATTATATGATGACTTCATTAAATGTTTGTATGGTTTACTTATTTGTAAATATAATATTTATTTATTGTTTGTTGAAGGCTGTGAGAAATTTACATTGATGACAAAATGCCTGTCTATATTTATACATTGTATATGTTTACTAAACTTTTATTTATGAGAAATAAATATTTAAATTTAAGCTTTTGTACTTGTTTTATTAATTTAGAATTATTCTGGACAATTAGAATGAGTTTTGTGAGCATGACATTTGATAAATTTCCATATTCTATCTATATGTACAGTAAAATTGCATATTTTTCACAATGTAGTAAACAATATCATATTTAAAACAATTGAAAGCAAGTTGAGGTGCAAAGATTTGTGTGTTCAAAAGGACAAGGTTCTGTAACCTAAAAAATACGTATATTTCTTTTGCTAAAGTGTGTCAAAATTCTATATTTAAAAAAGTTACTTCTTCATTGCCTTCAGTCATAGGACTGTATTCGACCTTATGTCAAAAATAGAAATCAATCTCCTGACATGTTTAACCAATTTAATACTTACTTATTTTTAAGGGAAATATAGGGTAGAGCAAACTGCACTTTTAGAGTCATGAAACTGATACTGTGTCTTACTAAAGATTTAGATTCAAAGCAATTAATTTTAGGAAGCTAAAAGTTACACTGACTCTTTAGTGACTGATAAAGGCAAAAATAAATTACGTATCTGATTCTGACACTGAATCAATTTTGACAAGCTAGATGTCTCCTCTTGATCAACCATCCTCTATGGTTCCCATAACTAAAGTATGATCATGAGATTCATGACACTCAAAAAGAGCAATATCACAGGGAAACACATAATGAAACTGTTGGAATGCTAACTTTTCAGCATATTACATTTGAAGTAATAACAGCAGAGAATATATAAAATTGTCTACAGATATATTATATGAATAGAGAGTGTGTACTGAAGTATAACAAAGGACACAACAGGGATCTTCCTTGGAGGCATTTCTTCGAGCCTTACATATTTTCTTCGACACATTACATGAAGCATAGAATTGAACACACATTTATTCTGACAGCTTTAAACTTGTAGTATACAGTACTGCCTGCAAGTAATTGACACAGGTGATGTTTCACCATGGAACCAATGCTAAACATCCCAACCGCAATGGATGGAAACTGTGATCCTGGCAGAACTTCCAGTTGGGGAGGTTAAGCATTGTTTCAATGGCAAACATCACCCATTTCACCTATACATACAAGCAGCACTGTAGCAATGCATTAAAAAAATTGTGATACCCAGCATAATGACAATTATAACTTAAATTCGTAAGTTAAATTCTTTATTGATAAAAAGCAATATTGTGTTCCTCATATATATGCAAGAAGGAAAGATACTTCTGAAAACATTCACCCAAAGAAACTGAGACCAGCACAGGTCATAAATGTAGGAAAAGCAATGGTCCAAGTGATTAAATATCTTATTAATTGAGATATACTCAAATATTTGCATATCTACTATGCATATGTGTCTTTTGTTAATTGCAACAGTTCATCTGTAAGTTGGTCAATAGAATGCACTCCTAACCAACAGTCAACAAGGTTATATCACTGGTCAGTCTTTCACAGCAGTTTCATCATTTACAGGGAAAGACAAAATTGCTTCAAAATGAAATTTCCACCTTGTGAGTCATAATTCCGATGATGTGATATGATCAGACCCCTAATTTTAATAGCACTTTCATTTCAAGTTGACTCGCGCTGCTTCAGCTAACAAATGAAAAGATCATTGATGTGATTTTTAGACTAAAATCAGTTATGACGAATCAAAAGGCCTCTTCTTGATCACGATTAATCAAACAGCCTCCGCAATTTCCATGCTAAAAGTCCAATCATGACAAACACAATGCAAATCTCCCAGTGAAGCGGCCCTCTCTTTCCCATAAATAATGAATTGGCTGGAATAATATACGTCGACCAGCAAGTTATATCAAAAATCAGTTGGAAGTTATAAATACAAGTCAGTAACAACCAGGATTTTTGTTATAGTCTTTCAAAGTTAAAATTAAAATATGAAGTAAACATAGCACCATAACTGCTACTTTCAAAATGAATATAGCAGTATCTTCATCACGTATCCTCCCTCCGAGGCGGATTTTTGAAATTTCGTTAAGTCATACACCGGTTTAGAGAAAAAGTGTTCACTGCCAAGGTCAATTTTTCAGAATTTATGAATTCTTTTTTTTTTATTTGAGTCTTGTAAATCCACAATCCCTCATAAGAGAAATGGCGATTGGATTTTTTGCTTTGAGAGCTTTATCCAAGGGAGTCAGTCCAGCGTTGTTCCGTAAATTCACGTAGCCGCCCATCGTAACGAGGCGCACCCAGATGGGAGTTTTGTAGCAGAAGATGGCAGCAGCGTGCAAAGGGGTATCCCCAGCAAGGTCACCTCTGTTCGGATCAGCTTTGTATTTCGCAAGGACTGTCATGTTTTCAATCATGTCATGACGAACAGCCTTGTGAAGCGAAGTTTCTCCGTAAACGGTGTCTTGGTCGTTCACATCTGCGCCATATTCGATGAGGAGGCTAAGCATTTTCCCTGGAATT
Organism: Platynereis dumerilii; assembly: GCA_026936325.1. Lineage (NCBI taxonomy): Eukaryota > Metazoa > Annelida > Polychaeta > Phyllodocida > Nereididae > Platynereis > Platynereis dumerilii. Next base: position 118,936,078 of record JAPTHN010000001.1, read on the forward strand.
GACAAAATCATTTGTATATTATAGAATTCTTGAATCGTGAAATTCGTAGCCATTAGCAACATTTCACCTGTCCTTCTACAACATCTTTATTCAGATTATTTAGGTTTAAGAAAGAGAGTAACATTACAAATGTTTTGTTAACTTCAAGTAAAAGTTAAACAGATGCATGAAACCAATCTATAGATAAGTTTCACAGATAAATCAATTGGCCATATAAGAGCTTATAATAAGCAAACTGCTAGCATTCTTGTTGACCTGCAGACAACACTCCATACAACAACCAAACTTGATTGATAACATTTGACATATTATGTCAACTTGACAAGTCTGGAGCATAGAAAGGTAAACAATAGTCTTTCTTGTTATGCAGAGGACTGTGCAATATTGCTTCCTTGGTGCAAAGCCTTGAATAATAAAGTTCTATGTAAAATTTATGTAATGTATATATGAGTTTTACCTGTAAGATCATGCCTGGCAGCTACAATGATGGGTGTCTGACCAGCTATGTCTCTCACTTTCAGGTCAGCTCCATTGTCCAGTAGCATCTTTGCATTGTCTAAACTCCCAAACTTGACCGCCAGATGAAGAGGCGAGCTGCCACAAGCCTTCTCGTCGACAGTGCATTCATTGACACGAGCTCCAGCATTCAATAGGGCTTCTGTGATGGCTGTGTTGTGCTTTCCTGAAAAAAAAGAAAAGAATAAAATAGTTTTTCTTCAAGAACAGGATGGAGGTTTGATTGACTGAACATTGAATTTTGATTGTTTCCTTTGCTCTGCCATGCACGTTTCAGCATCAGGTGACCTTATGTCTCTTCTGGACAGCGGGCTCATTTGATCGATATATTCATAAATTCACAATAGGCCATACTAGAACATAAGGCAATTACATTGAATGCTATGAATAACATGTAACATTACTTCTACTTACTCTTAGCAGCGAGATGCAAGGGAGAGCATCCGTTGACATCAAGGAGGTTGGGGTTGCTTCCTCCTTCCAGAAGAGACTCCACATCAGTCACGTTGCCCTTCGTCACAGCCTTGTGGAGGGCTGTCTGCTGAGTGTTGTCTTTGCTGTTCGGATTGATGCCGGAAGACATAAGGACCTTCATGATGCCACTACGACTGGAGCTTGCTGCGGCGTAATGCAGAGCAGTCTTTCGAAGGTCGTCAACGGCATTAATGTCCACTCCGTTGTCCATCAGAAGGGTCAAGATGTCAATGAAGGTCAGGTGAAGTTCACTGGTCCACTCCAAAGGGGTCAGGCTCATCTGAGTTAGGACTAACTCATGCAGAGCTGTCCTTCCTTTGTACACAGGAGCTTTGAAAGTCAAGTCAGTCTCCTGTTTGATCAAAACCTCCACAGCTTTGACGTCCAAGTTATTGATGGCATTGAATAAAGCAGTTTCAGACCTGCCTGATAGTCCTGACACTGAGTCCACACTGTTTTCTCTGCCTCTTGCTGTGATAAATTCTGGGTCTAAGCTCCCCTCTCTGCTTGTGCCACTCTCATCAGTGGTCACAAGTTCTGTCGACTTATCTGTGTTATCAATGCTATCCACTGAATTGGACATGGCATTCACTTCTATGGCATTTTCCACCTCCATGCTGATAACAAAAAAGTCTTATCTTATTCCAATTTCATGTGAGAGTGATGTAATAGCTCCTTATCTGTGACACACAAGGGTGGTCCTGCAGTTATCTCAGTTACAAACAGACTGCAAGTGGTCCACAACAAGTGTAGCTGAAGTCACACAGCCAACTGAGCAAACTGAGCCAAGGGCCTGGGGTGCCTAGCCAACCTGAAAAGAGAAGACAGAGCCATGACACAGATCTGCAAAAACTGGGCCACTACCCATTTCACTACAGGGGAAACATTGTCAACATTATTCAGGGGATCAAAATAAGGAGCTACAACTGAAAAACATTTGTATTGGGTTGAACAGCCCAAAAAATGCCCTTAAATCTCTGATATAATGAGCTGCTGTCTGAAGGTATTAACTGGATCAGGTCGTGACAGCCTGTCAACCTGGGGTCAGCTATCCAGGGTACTTGAAAGTTGAAATAAGAGACTCTATCTCTTATTTGCTTGCATATACTTGAAGAAACCTCGAGAATGTATGATCAAGTCAACAGCCATGAATGGGATAGCTCAAGTCCTATAAATCGCCAAGAGCTTTAGACATCACACTCCAATGTAAACAAATACCAGCTGGTGATCAATGCTTGCCTCCAGGCAAGATTTACAAAAGTTATTTAATGGCTCCTTGTCAATACATTTGTTCAGGTGCAAATACATTTTATGTTGTATCACATGCATGCAGTAAGGACGTTTCAGAGATCAAATTAAAATTCAGGTCATACACTAGTCTATTAGGCATATATCATATCAATAGTCCTAAATTATGCATATAGGCAAGAGATAGATAGATAGATAGATAGATAGATAGATAGATAGATAGATAGATAGATAGATAGATAGATAGATAGATAGATAGATAGATAGATGCCAATGACCACCATAATGCATGACACACAGAATGATCATCATGCAATGCATGGAGCATCCAAAAGATAGATGACACATAAACACAAATACGAAATTGTGAATGAGCAAAATATGATGCATAACAGAATGATTAGCATGCATGGAGCAACCAGCATGAGTAACATAAGCTCATATCACATGCAATGTACAGAGTTGTAACAAGAGTTCATGAAAAAATGCTCACAAAACTCCCTCATAAAAAAGCTGCATGTAAACAAACCTTTTTTCACCTTGAATATCCTGGGTGGAGATGTACATTTCCTTCTTACATGTGTTGAAGTGGGTCAAGGATTGGGTTGGCATACACAATCACATATAGACATATACCTCAACTTGTACAAGTCATGGAGTTATTCCGTGGAAAGTGGCCAAGTTATGTATTGGAGTGTGAAAGTTCTGCTACTGGAGCTAACAGCATCTGGCCACTATTCCCTGTGTTGTTTCATAATACTCCCATGACATTACTAACACCACAGTATAGCCCACACTAACACTGGAGCATTACTGCATTAGAGTACTCGTGGTTTATGAGCCAAAGTTACTCACAGTGCCTCCCATAGGTCAACATGGTCAACTGATGTATTATGGCAATGATGCTATCAATGTGCATTATCCAATGATTACTTTGTTATGCTACTGTAAGTCACTAATAATCACAGGCATTTCTGTGGTAGCTTGAAGTCTAATAGAATGCATTTCAGTGACAACTTTAATGCTTTGCATTCTGCACACTGTACTGCTGAGTTTTACAAGGAGCATGCAGGAAAACAATTGGAAATTAGCATTGAGCTAATTAATAAATGCTATCTAATTAATGATGTTCATAAAGGTTGCATGGTTATCCATTTGTTATGCAGCATTCAATCATGTATGCAATGTTAAGATCATGCTGGTAGTCTGTGCAGAAGAGAAGACAGCTTCACATACCTGTGCATTGTTTCAGTCACACTAGATCCACAGGCATCCAATCATCAGTCACTGACAGTCAGGGCAGTAAGTAGCATGTGGTGTATATATGTCCACCTGACCTTCCTGGGACTTGGGCACCATGTGAGGCAACGAATGGTAATATAAAGAGATCAATGTTCATTGAGCTTTGCAGGTGAATGCAGCTCCTCAGACCCAGAGCCTACTGATTGGGGTATCTGTTATGACCATGGAGTGAAAGAAAGTATTTTCCTGCAGTTAAATTTACTGCAGCAACAGTAGCAAGGCCACATTTAGCACAGCAATGAGCTGGGAAGATGGTAACCAGATGTGCACTAAGCTGAGGAATGCTGCCTCCCCCCTTTCCAGGTGGTCAGTAAATGTGAAGTCCGAACATATATTATTGGTACAAATATTGTGTGCAGTGTAAATATTGCAGGTAAATACAGGTGTACACTATGCTCATCAATAGTGCATGAACTTGTTCCCCATACACACAGATGTACACATGAGCCTATATCAATAAAATAAGTTGAAGTTTCCAAGCAATTACTTGTTTCATTATTATAAAGAGAATCAACCTATCAATATATTTATCTGCCAGTCTATCTATCTGTATCTATCTATATCTATCTATTATATATATATATATATATATATATTATTTTATTCACAACAAAATATCAACAAGATACATGTGTTGGTGGTAAAAAATTACTATGAAGAAACAAAGAAGATATATATACAAAAGAGAGGGATAGTAACTATAAACACATCAAAGAGAATGAAAAAATATTATTTTCATAAAATACTGCAGTTAAAAAGCACCATAATGATAGGACCATGAACTAAAATGAAACATTTGATTTGAAACATAAATATACTGACATGTGTAATAAATGTAAAATTGAAACATAATCATTTACATACATCCAAGATTAATAGAAAATGTGAAAATTTGTTGCGAATAGACACTCGGCCCTAACCTAGTCTGGTTCAAAGTTGAACGACAGATTTTGGTTAGGCCAGGACTAAGCATAAGGGAACACAAGACATATATATATATACTCACATAACATAAATATCATAAACATTAACATCTTAAAGATAAACATCATAAACAGCTATGTACAAGTATACTCAAAAAGAACAAATTGCCAACTCATGCGAGTACCACATGTTCAGTGCCTGTGACCACCCGTGATTTGTGCAATGGTGAATTGTGATATGAATACCTTGAAGTAAGAATCTCTTTCAGACAATGTTATCAGTTTTTAGAATTATAGCCAAAAATTTGGATAGTCCAAAACTTACTTCATAGCTTTTACAAGTAAGTATACGTAGGAACTGTTCATTCGGATTTAATACGAGGAAATTATCAATCTGCTGAGACGCAATTTCAAGAAAGTCATATCTATCTATCTATCTATCTATCTATCTATCTATCTATCTATCTATCTATCTATCTATCTATATATCTATCTATCTATCTATCTATCTATCTATCTATCTACCTATTACCTATCTATCTACCTAAATAGATCTATCTATCTACCTATCTATCTAATGTCTATCCAACTGTCTATGTATCAATCTATTTTCTTCCTGTCTCTTAAGGAAATTTGTCACAAATATCTCAATAAAGACCATAGCTTACTTTTATTAATTCCATTCTAGTAGGACACCTTGGCTCAGGATATGACAGTGATTCACATTTCATGATAATACAAAATACACCAGGAGGAATTAATTCGACTCACAATGCATAGTTTGCCAGAAGAGGGAGCTTTGTTGTGACCATCCATGATAGTGATGGATTGTTGCATTCTTCTTCTATGTTTATGGCCAAAGGAAAACCTGATGAAGTTTACCTGATCTATATCAGTGAAATTTCATTATATTTTTATTTTGGTGCATGCGCTGTATGGGGTACAATGTAATAAGTAACATGTTTAGCTACAGAAGTAACAATAGTTGCCAAATAAATGTATCACAGACTGACAGAAAAGCCACCAAATCATTCATTCTTTAGGAAAACTCCAGATTTTATTTTGAAGAAGTTCTTACAGATAAGAAATGCATCTTTAGATCAATGGTGAATTCATTGAATTTTCTAAATGAATTTCATTTTCAATCCCAAGCTTCTTATTCTTTCTTCATACATTTTGTCAATGTAATCACTCTGATCCTCACTCATATGGGATCTCCAATCTCCAACTTGCCCTTTCCTGAAGAATTCTGAAATTTCTTGTTTGTAGAAGGGAATATCCTTCATGTTAGTGGTTGGGTTTTCTTTCATACTTTCAAAGCATAAATGTTCTGACAGCATTTGGGTCTCTGTGGGTGTCACATCTTTATTGAGGAACTTTGCAATGGCTCCAATGGTTTCATGAGGATCCAAGATGGCGTCTTCATAATGGACAAACATGAAATTAGCTTTGTCTTTCCCTAAACTCCACCAGCTTGAGACATGATCGAACCAGTCTCCAAGGTTGAGTTTCTTGTCTTGGGCAAGTTGGAAGAATTCATCCCAAGTTCCTGGGAAGTTTCCTGTCATCATTGCCATCCTGTAGAAATGATAATAGGACACCAGGACATCTTTGGGGTTTCTCAGCATGACTATAACTTTAGGTCCTTGGCTTGATTGTGTGCTGAGAGACAACTGCTCTCTGAAGAATTTGGCATACATGAAAGTGCTCATAATCCTCTGTTCTTTCACTTTCTCCAACTTCTCCATGTTACTAATTGGCCCAGCTGATATTTCTATGGGGATCACCCTGTGCACCCTGAGGCTTTTCTTTCTTGCTTCTTCAGTGTTCAAGTCATTCTGCAGCAACCAGACCAACTCTTCCAACCACAGTCGACCTGCAAGTTATAAAAAAGCCTATGAGTTAAAATATTTTTATGGAATTGTTTTCATTTGAAAAGTACATGGGATCAAAATGTGTTGTTTTTAAATTGTTTTCATTTAATTTGAAGTATTGCATCACTGACTTTCTCACTTTGAAACTGCCTTACTGCAACAATTCGGAGTTAAACAAGATTTGAACTATATTATCCTACCTGGTACACCTGATGTATTAGCGCAGAACAATTGCACAGAAAACTACATGGTTGTGTGTTTGTGATAGCCTCACTCTAAAAACAAACGCCTGTTTTAAACAAATTTAAGTGTTAAATTACATAAACACGTTTGAAAATAAACACTTTCTACCAGCATTAACAGATTTAAGTGTTTATCAAACTTAGAATATTTTCTCATGTATGGTTTCAGAAATTAATGATCAATTTAAACCAGGAAATTTTGGTTATAAGATGACAATATGTCATAAAATGTCAGTTGGTAGCATATTGTATCTTTTATCTTTGTTTGAATGCTCCCAAGTGCAAGAAAATGTGTATTATTTCTTTTTAATGAAAATTTCAAAGTCCTTTAAACACATAGTGTTTTTGCAAGTTTGCCGGATAAACACTTCTAGTTTTAATCTTTAAGGGGGCAGACAACTTAAAACAACATCACCAGCGACCGACCATGAAATCACAGCTTTCTGTACTTAACACAGATTAGAAGGCATGCATTGTGACTTAAGTCTTCACTGAAGTAGCTTATAACTGGTAAGCACAACTTAAAATGATATATTTGAATGCTATTTATTAAACAGCAAAGAAAGGCATTTAACTACATTTTGATTAAATAGTATTTATGTACACTATACATGCATACGTTTGCTAAGAAGAACATGTTAATGGCAGTATCTGTACACAGCATAACATGCATTTTTACATTGTTAATTATCATTTTATCAGAAACATTTGGAAGTCTATCTAATTTCTAGATTTCAAACACATGTAATATATTTTCTGCACTGTGCACTGGGGAATGGGCAGAGATAGGGGGAGTTGGGGCCATATGTGCCCTGTTTTTTCATTGGTGTTTATAACTTTTATCAAATTTATTTGACAATCATGAGACAAACTTATTTTATTTTCAGCAGATATCTGGACTCAATTCATCGAGTGTGATAAATATTTTTGGAAGAATCCAGCTACAATGAGGCAAACCAAAATAATATAAACTTCGCATCTGCACTGTATCTAGCAAGTCACTGAGGTAAATATCACATTATAGAGAGGCAACGCTATTTTGATAACATCAATCAACCATCTTTATAAACACATGTAATTGTTAAAATTTCACACCATCAAACTGCATTCATATTATTTAATCATATTATATGTTGGACTGCTGTTTCAATCATCCTTCACCGCATTGCCGTGTCCTGCTCCTGTCCTAATTAGCCTACCAAGTGCATAAATACAGGACGTAAAGCCCCATTCATCCATCCATCCGAATATCTTTAAGATATTTTAGTTGTTCTTTGCAGTTTTGTATTTTGTAACTTTTTATTTCCACAGCAGTTTGGACCCGAAAAGATCTGACAAAAAGACAGCTGCAACATCAAGCAACGGAGAAAAATGAAAGAAAAAGCCACAAAGTGTGGAGGTAAATATTTAGCATAATTAACATTTGGTTAACATACCTGTCATTATACCTAATCTCCTGGTTCTGTGGCTTTGCTTTTGATACATCTAATACTTTCATATAAGTTAATTTACCAAGACTTAGTGCCACTTGAACACTGTTTAGGTTGGCCATTAAATTGTCGGTTTATTTTATTCTGATCATATGGGGTAAATTTTTAAACTATTGTCTGGTCCCCACTATCCCTGAACAGTTCTTCTGCAAAATAAGTTGAAAGCATGCCCTGATTCTCACTGATGAACTGCAAGTCATATCGTTCATACACGATTCCCTAAAGATCTGCATAGCTGCACTTCCTATTTTTTTTTCACCATTTCAGTAAATTTCTGAAAATTATGTATGATGAGATATTATGTCAATATTCATGATATATTATGCCTAAATATTTAATAGTAAACAAGGATTCATTCATTTGCAGGTGGACAACATTGACAAGAATGACGTAACATTGAAGAAGGTTCCTCGATCTGGAAACATCTCATTCCATATTTTTGCACTCCAGTCACTTTCTCAAATGGATTTATACCGTTGCTGAGGGACAATCATTGTCGCAATCATATTTGAAGCTTTTACAGCGGCAATGCACTTCTTGTGTTAAGGACCTTGACTATCCAGTAATATTTGGACAGCTTCTTGAATGTTAAAACAATCATTTGATTGTATTCTAAAATAGTCATATCCATTTTCAAAGAAACAAATTTAAAGTGCTATAAAAAGAAATTTTACTCTTATGTGAGAATTTGTCACTTTTTCTGCACCCCCTAAATGGATTTTATTGAGAATCAAAACATTTTTGAATGGCATTACATCAATGATTTGGATTATCACGTGGAGTAACGGGATACCATTAAAATGCAGACAAAATGATGACATGGTAAGATTTTGACTGTACACCAATGTACTAACCAAAAGGTCTTCTATTTTTCATCACATTAGGGTAAGATGGGGGGGGGGGAATTCAAATGCAGTAATACGAAACACCAGTTCATTGGGAATATGATTCAATTGTTGAATTTCTTTGAGAATTTTGCAAGGTTTTCTTTTATAATTATACAATGATTGAATTTATCCTTCAGTGTCAGTGCTCAATTGAAGAATAAATATTACACAAACTATCTATTTTCTTGTCATTTTTCATTGGCTTTCAAAGGGGGCTAAATTATCCCAAACTTTAAGGCAAATCCAGCCCTTGTGATGACTTAATATCTAATTGTGGCTTGAAAGTGTCAAATAAAAGAATTTAAGCTTCAATAGTTAATCCATTCCAACATCCCATGTATTAAAATGCACTTTCGAGGGAGGGCAGGCACAAATATATACCATCCAGTTTTTTTTTGTGTAAATACGAGTACATTAAGTGGCATTAGTAATTGCTTGGTCCAGGGTTTGAATCTAGCTCTTGTCGGGTCACCTGGGCCTATGTTGCATAGCTATTTCAATTAACATTTGCCTCATTGCTGTGACCTCTTCACTTGGTAGCCTATTGAGTGCAGAAATACAGGACGTAAAGCCCCAACCACCCGTCCATCCTTCGATCATTAATATTCGCAGTCATCATCTGGTTATTACAAGTAGCCTTTTGAAGTTAATGAGGATAGCTATAGTTAGTTTAATTACAAAATATTATGAAGTATTTAAATTCAATTAAATCTATATTTTCATTTGTACTGTTTTTTTTAAATAAATTTTTACTTGATTTTACTATTGTAACCATGTGATTTATTCAGACAGCAGCTGAACAACTGATATTGTGATGTACATTAACAATGTGTTAATATTGCAACACCAGAGTGTTTAATTATAAACGCTTTTTGTTTAACACTTTAATATGATAAACACCTTCTCTGCAGTGATCCTGGAAAAACATCGAGTGTTTAAGATCAAACACTTTTATTGTTATAAACACTTTTTAGTGTTAATAAAGTGTAACAAGCTATTAAAGCGTTTTTGTGTTTATAATCAAAGACACTTAAATGTGTTTAAAATCAAAAACACTTAAATGTGTTAAAAATCATAAACACTTTCACGCGTTTATTAAGTGTAACAAAAAAGTGTTTATTTTAGTGTTGTTTCTTAAACACTTGTTTTTAGAGTGCTCTATCATATGCTGATGAGAAGTTTACTGAATACATGTAACGTATATAAATCCATGTTACAGAATCTAATAACTTCAAGAACATAACCAACTCGAAAATCTCCAGAGAAATTGTTGAGTTACATTGTAATCAGCTTACCAGATTTGGGATATCCAACCAGCAAAACATCATCTTCTCTGAACTGAAAATCATTCAATTTTTCCAACACTTCAGGTTTGTAGACAGAACCAAGGGTAATTCCATCATAGTTGTGCTCACCAGGGAAACTGTAGGTGAATCTGTCTGCCATTTTGATATGCAACTTGTCTTTCGAAATGTTAACAAAAAGGTATGCTTTTATATATATCATAGAGAATGCTGACACCATGTGGCTTTACCCACATACCACAGCCAGATTCAGCTGATGTGAAGCATGATGGCTTTGTTCAAACAGATGGACACATAGACCTATTGTGGGATGTGATAGATAGAAAGATAGATAGATAGATAGATAGATAGATAGATAGATAGATAGATAGATAGATAGATAGATAGATAGATAAACTCAGCAACATTACTATCATAACTTTTGAAGTAGTAAAATTTGAGACAGCCAAATTTGTTTATTTAGCCAGTAGCTACTCAACTAAAGATTGTCAACAATTGAAGAGAATACACATTTATGATTAGGGTAAATGTGGGTATTATCACGCACCTTGTGCGTGGTATTACACTGCAGTGTTTCTACATGGGTACCAGGCCTGAAGTATAATAACTTTCAGGACCAAAAGTAAAGGTTTTGATTGATATTGAACTCAGGGGTCAAGAAAATATCAAATTCCATTTACCGACGGCTTCTTATAGCATTTGGCACATAGTTAAATAAACAAGGGTCATTTAGCCTTTTCTGTGGGTAATATCACGCACTTCTGTTTAATATCACGCAGCAGTAGGTGATATATGACGCAATTTGAGGTTATTATGATTCAGGTTGATTTCCTGACTATATAAGCTATTCATCTATCCACCCATGTATCAATCAGTTGTTTATCAGTCAGTCAGTCTTCCTGTCTGTATAGATGTCTATCTATCGGTCCCTCTATGTCTGTCTATCTATTCACAGGTGTAGAAACCAGGGAGGGGGGAGGGGCGGGAGGTCAGCCCCCCCACCCTCCTAAAATCTGGCAGCCTTGAATTTACATTGAATTCGGGCAAAGATCTGAAAAATTGGTAAGAAAGGCTGCTCCCATAATAAATCACCTCTCCTATCTTGCCTACAATCTATCAATCAATCAATCAATCAATCAATCAATCAATCTATCTATCTATCTATCTATCTATCTATCTATCTATCTATCTATCTATCTATCTATCTATCTATCTATCTATCTATCCAGGGCAATATGGGATAGTTGAGTTTGCGCTCTGCATGCATGGGTAGTGGGTACTTCAGTTCCAATATCATATGAAAAAAAAAAAACAACTCTCCTGCATGAGATGAATTTTACCTTCAGGAGATGTAGTTGAATTCTAGCCAGAATTTTCGACGACGTCTCGTCGTCTTCCTCAGCCCCACAACAACGCCACTGAGGCGTTGTTGTGGGGCTGAGGAAGACGACGAGACGTCGTCGAAAATTCTGGCTAGAATTCAACTACATCTCCTGAAGGTAAAATTCATCTCATACATGAATCCGGAGATCGATAATCTACACTCAAGAACTCTCCTGTAGTTAAATGAAATATTGGGAAACTGTTGTTATAGAAATTTAAAAGCAAAAACGTTTGTAGGCCTAATACTTCTATATAGGGCCTTGGGGGTGAGGGGGACTGGACCGGAGGCATCTGCACCCTGTGAAACATGGTACCTAATATCTGAAAGTCTTGTAAACACATTGTTTGGCCAAAATCTGGGGGAGTGGGGGACAGGACCATTTTAGGGAACTTAACACATTCAGATCAATTTGAGTGGAATATGATCATTAATTTTGTTTTAGTGTATTAGGAAATTCAATGCAAGAAGGGGGGGGGAGGTTGATTTGGCAGAGAATCAGGAAAAAGAAATTCACTTCTACAACACAATGTCCATAAAATTTTAAAAACAAATTGTCTCCTATATTGGACGTTTTTCCTTGTCAGTTCTAAACTCTAAATAGCCATTAGTTAGCCATATTGTTGACCAAGTATCGATGTACATACATTTTGTACTCGTGATTATAGGTGAAGAACCTTCAATCCTTCATCATCTATTTAAATAGGCCTACATGAGAGTTGATTTTGATTAAATACAATGAGTTTTCCATAGTCATGAAGATCAGGTAAAAAATCCAGTTTTTCCATAAATTTTGTGTAAGAAATTTAAGACTTTAAGTATTTTTTTTGGAATCAAGAAAACGCAGTTAGTCTCTACAGCTTATCACATACCATGCACCCATGCATACGAGGTGCAGTAAGTAGGAGGCAACTGAAAAGAATGTTGGAGGTATTTTGAAACTTTGACTGCAGAGATTTTTAAAAAGATGCGTGATATTACCCCTAATATGCGTCATATTACCCCAAATATGCGTCATATTACCCCCCTGAACATGAGTGATATTACCCCTGGTCTGTACCCATTACATTTTCATGCATTCCAGTGGCTTCATTAATGATAACATTCTGTGCATCACTTAAACAGCAGCCGCTATTACATATCATTTAGATTCAGGAAATTGTAACAGAAAGGCATAAATATTGACTGAAAACAACTAAATTGCTTAAAACCTATCTGCAATTTTGTGAGTGGCACATACAAGCATAAGAGGTTATCAGGCGAAGTTACCTGATTCACATGCACATTTTTTCACCTAAAATATTGGTGATTTCTGCCATGGCTGTTCTTTAAATAGCAATTAATTTTGGTGCGTGATATTACCCACATGTGTGATATTACCCACTTTTACCCTATACCTACATTTTTATTAGAGCCAGATATGCCTTTTATTTGTGACACCATGACAAATTTGAGATTCGCAAAAATTTATGAAGGACTTGGGGAGTGGAGTACAGAATCAGATATTATCACATGTTGTTTGATCTCAAATGGTCAAAATGGATGTCCAACTCAAAAGTTGGCTACGATTAGGATGATGAATGCTTATCAAGCAAAAGTGTTGAAAACTATATGACAAAGAAATATGAAAATTTCAGCGTGGCAGCAATGCAACCAGAAACTCACGAAATGTGACCACCTTCACCATAAATTTTCCTCCAAATTTTGAGCTGTGAAATCAATTTTGGGCCAGTTTGCACTAAAAGTGACCTTATCCAGCCATTTCACAATTGTCATTAAATTTTCTGGACTCTCACTAGAGATACAAACTAACCTAATTGTGAAATTTCGTGGAAATATCGGCATAACGACTTAGTTTTTAAGCTGTTTAAAAATGTGTGCAATGGTTGTTAAGATTGATCGGTAGACAGGTAGATAGATAGACAGACGGACTTGTAGATAGACAGCTAGACAGCTAGACAGACAGACAGATAGGTAGTTAGTTAGATAGATAGATAGATAGATAGATATATAGATAAATAGATAGATAGATAGATAGATAGATAGATAGATAGATAGATAGATAGATAGATAGATAGATAGATAGATAGATAGATAGATAGATAGATAGATAGATAACCCCCCTGCTATTGTATTCCACAAACTTTCAATAAATCCTCAAGTTGAGAGCTGATAAAAGATTAAAATCCAGGGCTTAATTTGTTGTTAACAGGCAATTAAGTCAAGGTTATTTATGGCCCTTAATTTTAAGGCATGATATAATTCATTCATAAGGATTTCTTTAGACAAAAACACCATGTTCACCAGATGACAGTTAAAAATCGTTGAGACACGGAATGGCTGAACTATAGGACCTAAGGCAATGATTAAGAATGTTACATTGCCCTTCATAAGTTTTATTAAATCATAATTTAGGCTACTGTCACATTGTTGTTCGTCCAAAATACATGTAAGTGATAAAATTAAAAATTTCGATGTAATAATCATAAGGAAAACATTTATTTTACACTGAGTTGTATCATTTCAGTGATATAATTTTTATCACAAGAGTATTTGGTTGATTATCCTTTTTTTTTAAAGCCGATCACCTAGTCGGACTCAGTAAGCGTCAACAAAACGATGTCACCAATTTGCTACAAGTTGGTACCACAAAGAAATGTTTCAATGCCTAGAAGCAAAGAAAATATCGGTGCACGCACTGGGAGGAAGGTGGAACATCCCATTTTACCATTATGAAAATGAAGAATTTCCTCAGAGCAGGTGAGTAACTTTAAACCGACTAATTACAGCTGTTCTTCATGCAGCAGGCACACTTGTAAAACTTCAACAAAAATCTGAGATGTTCCAAAATGAAAGTTATAAAGCAATTTAAATGGAGTTAATTGATTCCTGAAACTATTTACCTAGTTGTTTTCCACATTAAGCAATAAGCCTGTTCACACATTATTGGTAGATTTTCCTATCTAAGAATTAAAATAGACAAGAAGACACATTTGGGGTAATGAGAAAAAGGTTATTTGGTCAATAGTTTAAGAGCTTTTTACTCTCTTTAAAGTGTTTCATGCCTTGCTTTATGACACTTCCAAGATTATGTTGTAGTTTTAAAAGTGTGTCTGCTCCATGAAGAAGAGCTGCATTTGTGTGATGAAAAGCTTTTTTTTTTTTCATAATCTCATAATCAAGTGAGAATCACTTTTATTTGATGATGGTTGTTTCCTTTATTTATCTCTAGTCAGGGAACTTGGGGTATACCATCAGACTGAACTATTTGATGAGTTAGTTTGAAAGGTTAAACAAATCAAATCAGTATGCAGGAGACCTATCAGGTGCAGATCTGACTGGTAGTTGAAGCAGCACTTCAATCATATTTTGCAATGTTGCTGAGCTGGGTGTCATTGACATCATTGTGCTAATGCCCCAGGGCCTGTATTAAACTGGACGTGCCACAGGAATGGGATATATGAGCAAATTCAAAGGGGCCTGTGTGAGACTAAGATTATCCACAGGCCAAACCAACAGTCTTCTTTGCTCTTTGTTGACGCATCTGTGATTTATCACATTTCGGACATTTGAAGTCTTCAAGAAACCACTGAGGTGAGTGTTACATGTCTTATAATTTGTAATTTAATGCTGTGATGAGTAATTACCTTCTTAATTTATTCACCTGACGTGTGCCACCCATACATTTCCATGCTTGTGGTCGCGTGGACACCTCTGGCTATAGATATGTTTGAATTATATCAAGCAACGTAACGAACATCTTCCAATTTCATGATTATATTTTATGAAAAATTTGTCTCTTTTATTTTAACATGATGTGTGTGACAATGACATCAGTACTGGTTACTGTGCTGTCAAATGTTTGGCAATTGTGGTGAAATTAAATTCCTTCAGGTCTACATCTGGAATTCGAAATAGTGACTTTACTCTTGCTTTAATTTCCGAATTCTCACTGACTCATCACAATTACCTCATGCAGTGCTGGCTAAAATTGCTTAACCATCAATTAAAAGCAAAACAAAAAAGTAGCAGGAAATGATTTAGAAGAATATTTTAATGACTAGATATAGCCATAAATGTCCAAGTGACTGTTGCCTTGACTTTTATAGTGACAAATGACAAAGTGCAAAACGGCCATTGTTTACTGCATTAATGTCACCCGTGAGCAAAGTCACTATCATCCGGAGTGAAGCGGCACGTGCTGCCAAAAGCTCTCACTCACATTTGATTGGAACCATCACGCTTGAAAAAAGAAAGTTAGAACTTGAAGTCACTAACTAGTTTCATCAAGATAGAACGACAAATTATGCAAATGCTCACGCAGTCAAAGATTGAAACCTGATGAGTGGCAACTTGTTTGTTTAAAAAAAGGTTCAGTAAGCATGTTTTAGACAGGCCTAATTGTGAACTATAATAATAGTAAGAGCTTCAACGAAGATATTGCAGAGATGCATGAACTTCTCACAATTCAACAAGAAGCTGGTTACTCAGTTGCATCCCTGAGTTAGGCTATATAGAGGAAACAAAGGATTCGCCGAATATTTTTTAAGGCATCTAGGGTGGGACCAATGGGTGTGACTATACTTGCTCGAGTTTTCGAAAATAATTAGATGAATTATGAGAGAGTAGCATGACTGAAAGCATCAGGATCATGTAGAAGGTCAAAAATAGGCACAGGGAACACAGAGAGAGAGGACACCCTGACATACGCTGGTCACTCTGTGCATACTTCACTCTCGTCAACTGCCTTAAGGCATAGGACTGTTTGTCTGCAGCTTTGGTCCTTTTTGATGAAGTATTTTAGCAGTAAAAAAATATATATAGAGTTGGCTGGGTGGTGCTCTAGTCTTGATATCATAATTATATGGCCCAATTCCAGCCTGCCAGAGTTGACTAAGTTGAAAAATTTAGGGGAATTTGGAGTTTTACCACATCAATAGCATCTGGCTGAAGCAGAGTGTGGGAAGGATGAGGTTAGGGATGCAGAATGCGGACCTCGCAGATTTTTCATGTCCACTTTTGGCAGCGATTCCTGATGAGCTTTTGACAAGTGCTGCAGTGGGCGTGGGTGATTCAAATGCAATGTGGCAATATCAAATAGGCCTAGTCAAATGCTTTGCCCTGGTCCTCCATTCAACTCAATGATATGACACAGGGATATTTATGCATTATTAGGTGAGTAAGGTGGCTCCATAAGCAACATTTGACAGCATCATCATTGTTAAGATATTATGCATTATAAAAGGTGCCATTGAGTAATATTGTTTTGGAGAAGTCGTTATAGCTGCTATATTTTGTGCTAGAGAGCCCCAGGGCTACTGCTATGATTCACTGTATTGTCCTGTGGCATTGTTTCAGGTCGTCCAGTGACTGAGTGGTGCTGCTGACCGTCGATTGTGTACCCAGGTCAGGTTCACGGTCTCCTTCCGCCAAGCCCACTGCATCTCTCATATGGGTCAGGTAGAGAGTTCGGATCTGGATAGCACTCAAGACGCACTGGCCAGTCCCTACAGAGCAGTGTCTGAGAGCAGCAACCAGAATAAGGAGCCAAAGCAGACGTCTACCAACGACAGCAGGGGGTCCAGAAAGGGCCACCATGCAAGTGATCAAGCAGGGCAGGCAGCAGTGACCTTGGGCCAGCACGCAAGGTCAGTGCCATTCCATCGCAGCAGCAGCAACAATGTGGCCCTGTCAAACAACAACAAGCAGCGCACACGCAGTGGGAGTGAGTGCTCCACAGGGGCCAACACAAGCACAGCCACTGATCTGAGCATCCCAGCTGTGGTCATCTCCGAATGTTCTGACGCTGAAACTGACATCGAGTTTGACCCTGCCTTCTTCCGCACCTCGGAACGCAAGTCTGACGTCGAGCAGAACTACGAGAACGGCCTCAAAGACGTCACAGACGCTCGAGACGCTCGAGACGTTGGTCCAGACGTTGGTCCAGACGTCAGACAGAGTGCCTCAACCATGGATCTGGATATCACACCCCACGAGAATGACCGGCGACCCAGTCGTCTCAGGATTACCAAGCAGAAAAGGGGAAGCAGCAAGGACAGAAAAGGAGACAAAAGTGGAGGGTCTGTGTCTGACATTTCTGACAAGACCTCAGTGTCCTCTAAGGAAAGTGCAAAAGTTACGAAATCCAAAGTGAAAAAGGAAAAGGATAAAGGAAAGAAGAGCAAAAAGAAAAGCATATTTGGAGGAAAGGAGAAGGGCAGTCTGACTAACCGCTGGCAGAATGTGGTCAGTGAGTTTGAGGACAACTATTCTCCCGCAAGCAAAAGGGCCTCCCCCAAAAAGGACAGGAGAGTGAGTAAGCTGTCCATGGAGCAGTATGACAATGTGAAGCAAGTGTTCAGTAGGAGTATGCCCCTCCCCATGCAGACTGCACCCCCTGGAGCGAGTGCTGCAGAAATCGAGATGGAGACAAGCGGAACAAGTGGGAGTAGACAGATGACCACTCGACCCTCAGTGGCCAGCCCGGCATCCCCTGCCACACGTAATAGCACGTCACAGAGTCGCCTGTCCATCGTGCCAAAGCAACAACAACTGCAGCAGCAGCAGCAACAACAGAGGGCTTCATCAAGTGGATTAGGAGTATCATCATCATCAAGTGGAAGGAAAGGCAGCTCAATGGCAGTGGAGAAGCAATCAAGGATGGGGGATAGGAAGAAGAGCAGGATTGAGGCAGAGAAGTTCACCAAGCAACAGATGACCCAAGAAGTCGTCTCCAGAGGAGGGGATCAGAAGAGTGACCAACGAGTTGGCAGGACAGGATCTAATGCCAGTTCTAACAAAGCCAAAGACAGGGGCAGTGCAGCTTCCCAGCTTTCTAGCTCCTCCAAAAAGGGAGTCAAGTTTAGGAGCAAGTCTCTGACTATTGAAGACAAGGCTCAGATTGTTGTGGATGATGCAATTAGGGCTGCGTTGGAATTACTTGGCTACAGGAATGCATCATCCTACTCAAGTTCATCTAACAGAAAAGGCGGATCACATTCAAGCAGCAGCCACAAGGACTCCAGCTCAAGGGACAACAGGGAATCCAGAGAGTCCGTGTCCAGGAGCAGCATGAGCAAACTGACATCCGAGAAGATGAGCATAGAGGAGAGAGACAGACTGGGCAGTAGTTCCAGAAGAGGAGGAGGAGAGAGCTCTCACTCACAGAGGTCAAGTGAGGACGGCAGATTCGGACAATTCAGCAGCAGTGACAATAGGAGCGAACAACACCGCAGCTCCATGTCCCACAGTGAAAGAAGGAGGTCCTCATTCTACCCACGTAATTTTGACAACAAGGAGAGACGCATGTCTAAGATGCGCATCCTGCCTGGTTCAGGACTGACAGGCAAACCATTAGGACCAGCACAATCGATGGGGGAGCTTTATGACATGACCATCCAACCTCACACCGAGAAGCCCGCGGAGCCCGAACCGACTCCTCGCAGCGCGTATGTCACCACCAACACCATGGTGAAGTTGTACGGAGAAAAGGGCCAGAGGAAGACTTCAGTTGTAACAGATTTAACTAAAACCCAAAGTGAGTCTGCCATCAATACCACAGTGGACCCACCAACCATCACAAGAGGAACAGTCACCAGGGTGCTGCATGGGCTGGACAAGGAGAAAAGCACGCCCAAGGCAAGCCAGCTGCTCACTGAGCTCAGAACAGAGGAGAGCCATGATTATTCAACTTGGCCCCTTGCCAGACCTGAAAAATTGGAGACAAATATAAACACGACAGAAATTAGGGACGATGTGACGTGCTTCTCACTGCCTGAGGCAGATACACTGGCCCTCAGCTTTGAACATGATGACCAAATGAGGCGCGCGGCATCCACAGGCAACCTGACTCTGATAGACGAGTTGCCAAAGCAGTATGAACTCCGGCCCAGCCCCAGCACCTCCCGCTTCCACGACGAATTCATTGTGACACGCAGGGCCCAGAGTGCCGACAACTTGCTGGACATGCCTTCCTACCAGGACCCCAGTGGGCCCATCCGCCTGCAGAGTGGGGTCAGTGCCCCTATCTACTTCATGGGCCCTGCAGGAAACCTCATCCCTGTCTACCAAGGAGGCTGGGACAGTGGCCAGTATGCCTACCCTGAGGCAGATCAAGCTGGAGCCTACAGCAATGAGCCCATCATTGTGGCTGACCTGTTGGACAAACCAGAGCCAAGAAGCATCCAAGCAGTGTCCAGTGGTCCATCAGCTTCAAGCGCACTGATGAATTCTCACAGGTCATACTCCGAACCTGCCATCAACATGAACAAACAGCAATCGCTCAACTTGTATTTGTTCAACCACCCTGAGCCAAAAGTAGGAGAAACAAAGTCTTTGGATGTCAGTTTTGAGAGCCAACCCTATGACTACAACTACGACTACAGGAGTAACAACAGCAGCTACCATGCCCAGGATACAGAAGAAGAGTATGATGATTATGATGAGTATGAATGTGACTCAACTGAAATGAGAGAGTACACCATCTTCCACAAGCAGACCCAGACCATGCCGCCTCCTAAGCCGAAGAAGAGACCACCGGTCGTCAAGAAGATAGAGCGCAGAGAGAAGCCGCGTCCAGTGCCAATGCCAATGTACCTGCCAAAGCCAAAGCACAGAGAGACCACCCACTACATCACCAAGGAAAGACAGATTGAGAAGATGCCACCAAAGCCAACACCAAGGAGTTCTTTTGCAACCCAAACTGAAGCAAGGGCTCGTTCAATGGGACACCTGGCCACTCAAACTGACCCTCCCAGGCCTCCCAAACCCAAAGTGGACAGAGTAGAAGTGACCAGGACATTCCACAAGCCAACAGTTAGCCAGATCAAAGAGGTCATTGGGTGCACCGACTCGAGACCTCCGAAGCCAATTCCGTCCTCAGCCCGAGAGATCCAGGTGGGCAGGAAGCCATCTTACTTCGACATGGACCAAGTCATCGAGAGAGAGAACAGGAGCAGGGAAGTTGTCAAGGTGGAGAAGGAGGTGGCTCCCCCTGACGATGGAGATGAGAGTGAGGAAGAGATGCATGAGCTGATTGAAGTGGAAGAAAAGGAGCAGAGAGTGGCCATGTCCATCTTTGAGGAGTTTGAATTCCATTTCCAGAGGAAAGAAGATGGTAAAACCACAGCCCAACAATCTGGCAGAGCATCTGACTTAGTTCCCTGGATCTTCCCTGACAAGTATGAGGCAGTGGTGGACCACAGGAAGCAGAAGAGTACACAGATCAGAGAAGTGGACCGAGCTGGAGGCCATAGTTACCATGCAGTTCCTCCAACTAACCAAGATGTTAAACACAGCCAAAAAACAATTCTGGGTTCAGGAGGACAACAGTCAAGCCAAGACCAGAGAAATCAGCTACTTGGCCAACACAACAACACGTTCATGACAAATATGCAACATCAGGGTCATCAAGGTGTCCAATCATCCCAAGGTACCCAGAGTACCCAGAGTCACCAATCTCACCAAAGTCAAGGTCACCAAAGTCAAGGTCACAATTCGTCAAGGCAACAGAGTCATCAAGTGAGCACCCAGCAAGCAGGATTTGGGCAACAGGCAGATTTTGGTCAGCAAACTGGGTTTCAACAGGGAATTGGCCAACTGAAAGGACTTGATCAGCAAACTGAATGGCTTGGTGACCAACCACGTGATCCAAATGTAGCAAAGGCATCTAACAAAGAAACCATTACTCAACATACAACTGCAACATGGGGCGGTCCAGGCAAGTCTCCCCCTGGATATGCAGCCGCCCATTCGCAGGCATTTCGACAAGAGTTTGCACAAAAAGAACGCAATACAGTTGATCCCAAACCCCCAAGTGCAGCTCCTTCATCTGGTTATTCATCTTTCGAATGTCTTGGAGGTGCAGGAATCCAGCAGAACAGAAGCAGACAGGAGGAGCAAGGTTACGAACAAAGTGAGGGAGAATCTGGCTCCAAATCCTCCAAGTTCATCTCCCGTTTCGACCCCGACAACATTTTCTTCCAAGTGCCGGAATGGAAGTCAATGGATTCGAAGGACACCATGTATCATATGAGTCAACAGCCACAGCAAGAACAGAACCATCAGCAGAGCCAACAGCAAAACCAACAGCCAAGTCAACAGCAACAACATTTCCAGCAGCAATTTCGACAACAACATTTCCACAACCAACCACCACAACAATTCCAGCACCAGCAACAACATTTCCACCAATCACACCAAGACTTATCCATGGGCTCCTCAATCAGTGCTCCCATGCAGCACAACTACAAGACTGAGGAATACCAATCTCTGAACAATGTAGACTCTAACAAGCATTTGACCTCCTCCGAGGAATCGCCAAAGTTGAACACCAGATACGTGCAAGATGCCGATGGTAATATGATGAAGATCACAGAGGTTGAGCAGAAGACGAGCAAGACAGTGGAATACGAAGAAGAAGGTCCTCCTCCAACCATCCCCAACTGGGGAATGGAGCAATTGCCAGCTGCTGATTACTTGGATGTAAATCTCCTCAGCCAACCTATGGTGGAAACTGTTGAAGTCATAGAACAACAGCCTGAAGATGATGACAGTGACTCCACCTTGAAGGACTACAGCGGTCCTGAAGTTGTGAGCGAGACATCCAAGCAGTATCAACCCATCGAGTACTCCGAGCAGACGAGAACCCTCGGAATCAAAGAACCGGATGACGTGGAACTACAACTGAGACTAAGGGAGTATGAGACCAAAGAGAAGACTATTGGAATTGCTGATGATGGCATCCCAACATCTCCCTCCAATGAACAATTCCTCTATGATGCCAGAACAGCCACACTAAGGCCTGTGGTTACAAGGAGTGGCAGTAAGAAGCTGATGCAATATAGTATTGGTGACACCATGATTACTGAACTTTAAAAACTTTAGAGTGTATAAATTCATCATCATCATTTTGGAAATGACAATGTTAATATTTGACAATCTGTGCTGATGACTCACATCAGATGGAAAGTTTACATACCATTAGCACTATGAAGATCCTGACAGACAGTCAACATTATTCCTTTTAACACTGGATTCTTCTCCAAGACCTTTCTGGACTGTGAATTATAATGTGAAATTCTGTGCTAAAGTGTCTACAATAACTATGGATTTCTGGAATGAAGTGACTTTAAAATTCTGGATTGAAGTGTCCATCAATAACTTTTGAGTTCTGGATTGAAGTGTCTGGAAAAAACTTTTTTAATCATTCTGCCTTTAGGAATCTGGAAATTCAGTGTTCAAGTGTCTTGCGATAACTTGAAACTATGTGTTCAATTGTCTTGAAATATATTAATTTTGAGATCTGAGTTGAAGTGAATGTGTCATACATCTGAATTTGTAGTATAAATATTTGTAGGTTTTGGCAAGCCTATTTTGTATGTTCTATAATGTATTGTATTTATGAACTTGGATAAACTTGGATGTTGAATTCTATATCTATAGATATATATAGACTGTGATATATTACTGAAAAATAAATTCCCAATTTTAGTGCGGCAAGACAGCCAGTATTATTTATATTTATAGATCCATTGAAATTATTTTATTGTGTATGTCTTCATACTGTAGGTTACTGTTTTTTGTTATCATTGATGACAGTGCTGTTTTGGGGGAAAAGAGCAATGGCCTCTCTTTCCTGTTGATGTTGTCATTGTATGCATGTATGATGCTAAAATGTTCATACCATAGTTGCCTTTATAATTTATTGTAACTGTTGGTACTTTCTGTGCTTTAATAATTTGAATCTTCAGTCCACCTTTTTAGAACAGTTTTGTGGGTTTTGACCTTTTCTTATAAAGTCAAAACAAAAAGCAGTAGTTATTTGAGAAAATCACTCCCATGAAGAATACAGTGATTTGCTCAAATCACTAAGAAAGTCCTTGCTATATATGGACGAAATTTCTCAGTGATTTGAGGATGTCACTCCAACTTTTATGGGAGTTATTTACTCACATCAGTACTGCTTGTTGACCCCATAAGAAAAGGTCAGAACCCACAAAACTGTCTAAGGTAAATTGTCATTTTTAGTCAACTTATAAATACTGATCACTGAACACCAATTACAGGCAATTTCATTAGTACACGATTCTAAGACTCTTTACGCAATAAATACATAGCATTTTTGCTTAATCTGATTGGTTTAGAAACAACAGAACGTCACACAGCTAATATATCAAACGTAGCAAATATATACATTGCATTGATCCCTGACAGGCAACTGTGAATGACCAGAATCGCATGGTAATGAAATCACCTGTAATCATTAATCTATCTCCATGTATAAATGAGCTTGATCTTACTAGCAACTGAGAATTTTACATACTTTATCATTTAGTAGGCCTAGTATTGTAGCTCTTATCATTATGTATGTGACTTTCATTTCAATGTAAGCTTAAATGCATGCTAGCCATTGACCATGTTAATAAAACTGTCAATAAATCATAATTATGAGTATAGGAAATGATGATACACTATAAATCAAACTTGTACACATGCAAAGATATATCTGTATAATTAAGCTACAAATACTTGCTTTTACAAACCACAAAAGAGATGCTTGTACATATAACTCAAAATATAATATATATTCTGTTGCTGTAAATTGAAATGTCTAGATAAATAAATATTTGTAAATTAACCATCTGTCATTTCATTTACTTACTGAACACAATAGAGCAATATGTAGTATCTGTCAGTAGGTCTGTTAATACCCATCAATCAATATAACTTGTGAAGGTGTAGCAAACACTAAACAAAATACATTGTAGGAGTATCCATGCATATGCACTCCAGGTGCTATGATAGCTGGCTGGATATCTGGTATCATCACCATACCAGTTTCCAAAGCAACTTCCATTTCTGCCTTGCAAGTGGTGCCAATGGTTTTTTTCTCACTAAGGCATCTTGACCAGCAAGTCGGTTGGAAAGTTTGTTTTACTGCAAACAAAGCAAAGAAGTCAACAGACAAATTAAACTACATGTATAGTAATTAATTAAAATTTAACTACACTAGAATGATCTGTCACTATATCAAACTGAAAGCCCAAAATGTCTACTTTCTCAATTTCTCGTGACATGGACAGCATCTACCTGGCTAAATTTGGAGTAAATGCAGTCTCAAATTTTAAAGTCCTTCCGACAACAGAAGTTACAGAACTGTCAAACATCATCCTAGATTGACAGTTTAACAGACATCAGTAAACATGACATGGTTTGACACCACTGAAAGCCAGTAATTGGCACCTTTCAACTTTTTGCAGCAATAAATGTCTTGGTTGACAGTCCCATTGTTTGTGTGGGGCCTCCAATTCACAAGTATAGTCTATACTGTGTTTACAACCAATGACATAGCACATATATATGACCAGCATCAAAGGTTCGGATTAACCGAAAGCAAAATAGATCTGGATCTGCAAAACCCAGATCTGGCAGTTTTCAAATCAATAACATCTATAGACTCCCATCTTCTTTAGCTTGCCAATGTCTGGACACTCAGGACAGTGGTACATAAGGAAAATGACCCAAGGGTGACAGACTCCCAATTATGGTCACAATAGTCAGTCTTTAGTGCTACCAGGTCACTTTTGGAATGAGTGCCAAGTGGAAATACCACTGTTGGTAAAAAGGCAGACCAAGCACATTTTACTCCCATAAAAAGAATGTCAGCTCCCACAAATGACTGCAGACCATGTGGTCCATTCATTGAGATACCTGACGGGATTTCTTCGAAGGACGAAAGTCCTATTTTCAATGATTCTTGCTGAAGTCGAACACCTGAGTCTTCAATTTTTGTCCAATAGCATCAGAATTGAACTTTTTGTAAACCTGACATGGTTTGACACCACTGAAAGCTACAGGGTGTCTACAGAAAAAGAGGACAGTCACTTTTCTTCTTTTTCACACTCATATAAGTTCAGGATTTGGTGATAAGTCTAACATAGGAATGGATTTGATAGTCAGCCATATTAGGTCTATTGCAAATATGTTTATTTGTGAATTAGATCACTACCGAAGGCAAAATGCAAGCATGATATGCAAAAGTGCTTGCATTGCTCTAAGCTGAAAAAGGTCGTCCTGTTTTCCTCATTCTTGATGAGAAATTTTTCACCATTAATGGTGCTTGTGAGAGTAGGAATGATTCATGCGTGAGTACTGAGTAGTGGGACATTAGCTGATGCTCCAGCTGCCGATACAGTGTAATTCAATTCAGGACCTTACACTTGGTCTTCAACATGCATGGAGTCATCTGATGACAAGAAAATCACAAAAATGTCTCAAATAAACCATTGACCAGAGTGCCGGAATCAATGCAAAAGTTTATAGCGAAATTCTGAAATAATTTGGGGTGCCATGGCGTCAGACGAGAAACTCTTTTGTTCGCAAAATCATCTTCCAACAAGGTGTAGCACCTGTTCATACTGCGAAGAAGACCCAGGATTGCCTTAAATCAAGCCTACTGAGCCAGGTAGAGTAACCCTTGTCTCCTGAACTGGACCCAATGGATTATTCAGTATGGGTAAATTGGGAGACAGAATCCAGCAAGTTATCACAACCCTTGCATTAAAGTTAAAGGCCTCCATCATGTCTGCATGGGGCAAAATGTTCGTGGAAAGCATCAAACACGCTTTTACATCATTTATGTCTCATCTGCAGAAAGTTACCACTCCAAGGGGTGCGAATAATGGGTAATTTTACTGTTCTGAATATACTGTTCATATACAAATCATTCTTTGTTGAATAATGGTGCTTGGCACAAAATAAAATCTAAACAAATCCAATTGCGTTGACTGTCCTCTTTTTCTGTAGACACCCTGTAGTAATTGACACCTTTGACAGTCCCAATTGGAACCAGAGCTTAAAACAGTTGAGCCAGGCATCTTGTATATATATATATTTAAAGTTCCCTAGCATCCAACAGGTCATGAGTCTCATGTGCCATTTTGCATTCAAATTTACAACCATGTCCCAAAGATTCCTGGTGACTATTCGTCACTGAGGACAGGCTTAGAGCTTGAAGTACTGCATGTCTGCATTGTACAAACATGGTCTCCATCAACATGCTGATGAGGACACCATTGCTGAGAAGACAAACATCATCTCCATAGCTCTACATGTTTTGGGAAGATGGAGGAGTTCTCTAACTCCTCTCACAGTTTGTAACAATGTAACATGACAGGTCTTGATTGATGACCTGTTATTGCACCCAAATCGGGATCAAGTGAGAACTATAAGGTCAATGGGTTAAATACCAGTCAGTCAGAGAATCCAAAATGGTACAGATGATAGTGGAATATGGGCCAAGATATGTACAATCTCCATTCATAAATTCTGCGACAAAAAGCGCTTATCAGAAACTGGAAAAAGCAGTTTCATGAGCGAGACGTGAGAAGCTATCCAAATTATTTTAGATCGAAACAAAAATTAGAAGATGGCATGAAATATCACATTCACTGCGATAGAAGAAAATTCAGGAGGACCAATTAGCATTGAATCCAATGGGTGCCAATACCAGTGTGCCCTAAACTCCACTTAGTAAACTTAGTGATTGTTTTTGGTTGAAAAGTTGAATGGCTGATGAACCTAATGGACTGATGTCGTGCGAGAGACATTAACAAAACAATGAAGGCCGGGGACAGACACGAAGGATTCAATCCAGCAGTTTCATGTGATGGTAAAGACCCTGGAGGCATTCTCTGCTAACATACAACCTGGAACGTGCCTCACACACCGCAAGAGACTGAAGAGCTGGAGGAGGATGAGGCCTATGTCCCAAACATAGTCACAAATGGACCCAAAACAAGCCGTAATGAGGCAAAATACACAACCGTGCCAGTATACAAAATAAGCATGATGCAAATATTAATATTGGTACCAATAATATAACTGGACATTGTATTCTTGTGCAGATGTACAATGTTCAATATTGGGAAAGTTCACAAACTAATGATTGTTTCTATTGTTCATTTACCCAGAACACAAACCAATGGACTCTCAGAAGTTCAGGAGCCAAAAAAAAAATGATTTGTGTAAAGTGAAATTCAAAGTTGGACAACAGTGGAAACATTTTTTGATAGAACCATCAATCCATGATGCCAGCAAATTGAAGATAAGCCATAAACTAGATTAAACACATATTGATGGACTTTTGAGCTGCTTGGCTTGTTTGTCCATAATTTCAAAAAGTAACCAAACAAGGTGTAAAAACAACAGAACATTTTGGTAAAATAATTTTAATCTCAGATATTATACATAAGCAAACATCACAAAATTAAGTCATATAATTATATTATATTATTTGTAATTTATTATTACCTAAATTTTTATTGCCTAGCAATACACTGACAACAGCAGGTTGTTGACAACAGCAGATTGTTCATGAGTAACACGATTCTAATAAAATCCCTAGGATGCAATATTCAGCACATTTGTTGCTGACAAATCATGAACCTGGTGAAATATTTGAGGAATTTGATTAAACACTTCCATCTTGCATGTCAGCACTATTTGAGTCTGTCACACCGTGATTTACCACATGGACAGCGATACTGGGTACAGGGACATTTTGACCTTCAGATTGCCCGAGGTCATCTAGGTCAACTGCAGATTTCATCACTCTTTCGCTCTCTGAGGCATCCACAGCACCGTAGTCATTTCTCACCAGCACGTTCATGGGTTCGTAGGTGCTAGTGATGTCTTGATTTTCAAGATCTGCATCAAGGTCAAATTGGACTTCGTTTTCTGGATTATCAAAGTTATTTTGAAAGTTATTTCGAAGGTCATCCTCAATTCTGTCCATACCGACTTGTTCGTCCTCATACAGTTGTTCAACAAGCTGACTCTGGTATTGCTGGTAGGCACATTCCACACACAGAATTCCACTTTTGTGTTGGTGGTGAAGTTTTCGCTGTCTATTTTTGGCTGACATTCGCTGGAGAATCAAAGGGCTTGGCCCGCTCGGGATGAAAATGTCATCCGCTTGTGAAGGTCCCTCGTACGGCCTACTTGTAATATCAAAGAAACACACATTCAAAACACATTCCATCAATATTAAAGTAGAATGGAAGTATGTCAAATAATACGGCATGAATTAAGAAATTTCTAATGGAATACAAAATGTGTCACAACTTACTTCTGAACGAAGCGAACTCTCTTGGGGTTTATGAAACTATAATCTTCAATATTTATAGTGTCCTTACTGAAAATCACAATAATTTTTTGTAAAGATGTCAAAGAACAATTTATTCTTAAACATTGGCACAAGAACAATATATATCACAGACAACTTCAATATATTATCAACAAGAATAACATTTTCAATCGATCTATAAATAATTTTTTTAAACATGGCACTTAGGTCGAATGATCATTGATCATCATTCATTTGAACACACTTAGATCACGCCAGCATTAAACTCATTAAATTTTATAAATGGTAATCAATGGCACATACATCAAATTACAAAAGTAGCTTTTCAACAAATCAATGCAACAAAATAAATGCTGAAACCATCAGAAAAATTAAATTTTGCACTAATTAATGGTACTAACAATCACGATCACAAAAACTCATTGCAATCCTTCAATTCATTAGTACTATAAGTTGGCACTAAGCAACTGTTAAGGATATGTTGAAGCACCGGAGGCAGAACAGTGGAAACACACAGAAGTTAAAATACTTGTGCAGAAGCATTGATTAATCAGTGCAGGAGGATGGACAAGAATATGTGAGTTCAGCGCAGTAGAAATAACAAAGCAATTCAATTCTTGTATGATTTTTCATTTGCAGAATTAGTGATACTTCAAATGAATCAAAATTTCAATTAGTAATGTCAATTAGTAATAGTCCCATCTAAAGCTATTCACATCACAAGCGTTAATGCCTTGGTCGCACATGTTTTTAGAAGTATGTTCGTGTAGAACTTCGCCTAACCTTCGAGGAGCTGGAGATTTTGGTCGTCTGTTAGAAACTCTGTGACCAGTCACACTGCCCACAGCTGAAAGAATTGAAAAGGACAAGTGGAATATAATACAGGATTGATTAAAAATGGATTTCTGCAACAGGTGAATTACTTTTGGCAGATTAGCACAGAAATATTTGGTCTTTAGCTTCTAGGATCTTCTCGAAGTATATTTAGGGTGGGTCTGTAGGACGAAATAAAAAAAGCTGCAATTTCAATTTTTTATCATGTCAATTTAACAAAAGTTTAAGTAAACTAATTTTTTTTCTGCAGGCACAAAATCTGTTTGGGCTGATGATCTGAGAAGCTAAAAAGTAAATGTCTGGTCTTCGAGGAATGTAAACAACACAAAAAGGGGATGATTAAAATTTTTGAAATGTTGAAAAGCCTTCAACAAGTACCCTGGATGGAATTTTGAACCCACAGCCCATCTACTGGACACCCATCATCCTACTTCAGAAGTAGCTCCTGGGTCGCTCTCTCAATATGTTGAACAAAAAAATTTTTCAACAGATAACATCAAACAGTATTACACAAAGGAGCAGTCCACTTTCAGTTTTCCATTCAACTTTTGAACTTACTTGGTCCATTTCCAAGAGCAAGTAATGTTCCTACATCACAATATTTTCCTTTTTGGCACACCAAATGCAAATACTGATGTCACTAAAGTTATGTAACTATTTTTAGAGTGACAAAAATAAAATAAAATCAGCAAGTACTGCCAAGTCACAACCTCATTCCAGGGTTTTAAAGTCCAAACATTGTCAAAAAAATAGCTTTTTGACTTTTTCAAGGCAAAAGACAACATAATTATGAAGGTTAATTTCTACATAATTGGTGGAACATCTATGACCTCTACACAGGTCATCATTAAAATGATTAAATCCTTACATGCCTCATATCCAACATTTCTCAGGGATATGTACAAAATTCAATGCACAAATGATATCAGCTCTCACCTGAGGCATAGTCAGTCTGCTTGAATGAAGCAGGGGTGGAATAGTTGGAAGACCTCCTAAAACAAACAAAAGAACATACAAAAAAAAACAGGAGAGAAAATGATATGAAACTATGCAATTTTTATTGGTACATTTGCAAACTGAAAATGTTGCACGCT
Organism: Platynereis dumerilii; assembly: GCA_026936325.1. Classification (NCBI taxonomy): domain Eukaryota; kingdom Metazoa; phylum Annelida; class Polychaeta; order Phyllodocida; family Nereididae; genus Platynereis; species Platynereis dumerilii. Next base: position 118,966,793 of record JAPTHN010000001.1, read on the forward strand.
GTCACATAAAAAATCAAAAGACCAAAATATGAAAAAAACAACTACATATACAGATAGGTCTAACAATTCTGTCAAAAACTATGGTCTGTTTTTTTTTATTACAACTATTGAAGTATTCATATACCAATAAAATAATGTGCTGGTATGGTACATAATAATTGATCTTTAGCTTCTCAGGTCCTCTCAAGGCACTTTTTCTAGGGTCGGTTTTTTCCCATCGGCAGGAAATCTATTGTGTCGAGGGGTCCGCGAAGCTAAGAATCAATTATGTGTGGCCTAATATCAAATATGTTACCCTGTAGATCTTCCTGAAGCACTGGACTGCCTTGACATTGCAGAAGCAGGGCGACTGGGAAGTCCCTCTTTCCAACCAGGTTGATGACTGCTACTTGGGCGTGAACTCCTGTCTTCCGAATAAAGATCTCTGCCTTGCCCCAGCCACACATTGCCATGCTGGACTTTCAAGCCCCATTTGCTGCGATCTGCGTTTGAGGACGAGGGTCTACTTGTGTTGGGAGTTGGTGTTGGGCCGTAATTGGAGCTCTTGCCGGAACCTTTAACAGACGTTATAGGGATAAAATGGCAGTATATGCCATCATTCTCTGGCCGGGTCATTAGAAAAATTTCAAGAAAGTCACTCCTACTTATCTTAAAGATTTTTGACACAACCTCTAATCCACCTAATTTTGCGTTTAAACTACCGGTACCTAAAGAATCTTCCAACAGGGCACTTAAATTTCCTCAAACAACCATGCACCCTTTAAAATGATCAAGAACTCTAATTTCAGCCAGAAAATGCTTCTCTTAATGGAGATAAAAAAAGAACCTAACAAAAAAGAGCCTAACAAAACACTTGAAGTACCTGAAGTTGGATTGGCCAGTAAGTCTTCAATGAATTTTGATTGATGATATCCTCGATACATATTTTTGGTGGACCTGAATAAAAGGTAGTAATAGCAATTAAGGTCATTGCATAATACTTGGACAGTGTACGGCCTCTAAAGACTCACAGGTTCCAACACTTTGTCAAAATGAACTTCTATTTCAAATAATTAGCATATTTGTGTTATATAAATGTACATTAGGGTGTGGCTGGTGCCCCTCAAAATGGAAAATTTTGGAGGAGCCATCTGTACCTTTTCGTGGTATTGTGGTTTGATCCAAGGGACGTACCAGTTCGGGAAAGTGCAGAATTCGGGAGCACTCCCGAATTCGGGACAAGGATGTTCCCGAATTTGGGAACTGTTCCCAAATTCGGGAACAAAAGTGTTCCCAAATTCGGGAGTTTCATTTTTAAATGACCCTCGGACGTTGGGTATTGAGATCGGATGGATTTTTATTGGCCAGGCTGGTCCTTTGCAAGGTAATTAAGGATTCTACCCTGTGAAAAAAAAATCCATGCTGTGGTTTTCTTTACAGAGCAAATCAAACTTTACAAGTTGACTAATTCTGTCCTGAAATCAAATTTCCATTGGCTTATTATGAATATCCTAATGTTGTCAGGGTATGAATTTAAATTAATTTATATGACATAATTCACTGTCTATCTATCTATCTATCTATCTATCTATCTATCTATCTATCTATCTATCTATCTATTTAAATGTTTATCTATCCAACTTTCTATCCATCTATCTATCTGTCCTCTATCTATCTATCTTTCTATCTTTCTGTCTATCTATCTATCTATCTATCTATCTATTTATTTATCTATCTATCTTTCTATCCATCTATCTATCTGTCCATCTATCTACCTATATATCCATCTATCTACAATGTATCTGTCTATCTATCTGTCTCTTTCTTTCAAGATCTAATTGATGATTGTTTGATATTTTTATTTGGCATGAAATTAGATTTTGACCTCCTCTACACCATTTCTGATTTTTCAGGTTGCTGGTGGGCCCCCTCAGGTGGCGGGCCTTTGGGCATTGCCCTCCTTGAGGCCAGTCCACCCCTTGTTTGTGTTTTATGCCTCTGCAGCACCTTAGTGGGCTATATCGAGGCTGGCGATATGATGAGATGAGAAGACTGTGAGTCTGGCACATACCCTATTAATTCAGGGATGCCCAGGGTCTTTCAGTTGCCCCAGCATAGAATACTGGATACAACCCGCCTCCATTTAATGTCCCATGGGCTCGGACTAAAGTGAGTTCCCAAGGTGAGATTTGAACCCACTCCCTCAAAGCCAGTTGACAAGCGCACTTACCAATTAGGCCAAGGGGGAACCGCCAGTCCACCCCTGACTCCCTTGCCATGACGGATGATTTAATTGCCCAACTTTTCTTATCCTACCCTGTCCTCTCCTCTCCGTCGTCACACATCACTCATTGGAGGATCCGGGGGGGGGGGGGGGGGGGGGGGGGGGGGGGGGGGGGGGGACTCACTCTGAAAGTGTGTATATAGAGGCGCCCCTGGATGGTACTGCTTTTTTGGGCTTTTTGGATTAAAAAGGATTTGGTTTTTTGACAATTCTGATTAATTTGGCTTTGTTTTTTGCTACCCCGCACGTTTGGTATCGCTTGAGTACCAACTGGGGCTAGAGAACCAGTCCCGGGTCTGTTCCAAAGCATGTACTCCGCAGTCCGCACAGTGTATGTACGTAAACTGGTAAACCACTGAGATGGTTAAATATGATTTTGATGCAAAGTTCACCGACTCCATCCCCTTATACAACTTTGGCGATCCGCCATTGTCACTGGCAGCTAAACAGACAGACAAGAAATTTATAAACAATTATGAGACACTCACCATAAGCAATTTATAAGACATGTGTTTTTTAAAAATAGGAAACCAATTTGGCCAATTAATTCTCTCTTTATTACGGGGAGTCCTCTCAGAGAGCTACAATTTTTGCAGGTTTCACTAATAGTACATATGTGCTTCCTTTGCCCAAGTATTAGCCTTCAACATAATTGACCCTCACCGCACAGTTAATGAAAGAACTTTTAGTGTAAACTTGGCGAAAGAACCATTACTTTTAAAGGCACACACTCATCGAAATCCTACTTTTAATAAGCATATCTTCCAATGAAAGAATCAGATGTTGCGAATGCATTAAGCTAACATTTCCCAAAATCGGTTTTTGCCATAGATGAGGAAAAATTTATAAAATTGACATTTCAGCCCAATTTTGTGGTCCTTCATAATACTCAGTCAGCTGTGCAGTGACGTAGGGCTGGGTGGCCCTCCCCCTCTCTGATCAAATTGAATGGGCAATGAGAAAATGAGACACTTGCAATTTTGACCACCAAACAATACTGTGATAAACTGAATTGGATTAATTGATTCTGTTACAAAGGTGACAAAATTAATTTGAGAGAAACTGAAACTGTGAAAAATATTTCCAGAAGAGTTCCATCAACATCACTGTCAATCAATATTTTGCCTTGTGTACTGATTGGCTCGTTATGGGTTGGGTGGGGCCAGTTAAATTGACAGTGGTCAATCTAATATATTTGCTCCATATGTGACATGTCCAGATCGCATTTTGTGACTGAAATGTTATTAAACTACCTAGATACAAGTACATCGGAAAATAGATAGATAGATAGATAGATAGATAGATTGATAGGATGATAAATAGCTAGATAGATTGTTAGATAGATATAGATGGACAGATAGATAGATAGATAGATAGATAGACAGAATTAGATAGATAGGTAGATAGCCTGGTAGATAGATAGATAGATAGATAGATAGATAGATAGATAGATAGATAGATAGATAGATAGATAACAGAATTAGATAGATAGGTAGTTAGATAGGTAGACAGGTAGATAGATAGATAGATAGATAGATCGATAGATAGATAGATTGTGTAAAGGATATTGTTTTTTAAACGTTTCTTGAGGATCATGAGATGATTGAAATTACAGTCAGAAACGTTTTCTAAATTTTTAAAACTATTAATATGCCCTTGTTTTCTCATTTTGCGGTCTGAGCTTGTCAATTTAGGTCCAGGCCAGTCACTGTTCATTTTAACCTTGAGATACTCAATGTGTGATTTTGGATGCACAACTGATATATTAAAATAAAGCTCACAATTCACAGTTTTACATCGTTTGCAGGTGTAATTTCATATATTTCACAGCTTTGTCTATCAATTCCAAAGCTCATAAAATGTCACATGCATTTGTTTATTGAAAACCCTGTCTCACGTCATTGGAATACTTGCCTTCCAGTAGGTGTCGTTTTTTACTGTGCCAAAGTTATAGCCAAAATCGAAAAATAAAAGTAAGTTTTTAATGGGTTTCTTTTGGATCAAATTTTCAAGGACCACCATAGTGTTTCTATAAATATAATGCTTGAAGCTCTCAACTGATAAAAAATATGCATGATTGTGGCTTGTTTATTGGCCAGCTTTGGAGGTGTGTCTGATTTATTCAATGAAGACTGTGCTGAGTGCCTAGGTGGAAACAAACTCCTTTTTTTGGATGTGCTTAGCAAATTTATTTTCCAGTGTCATATGCTGAACCAATTATTTTCATCATAAATCCAGCCTCCCCCCCCCCCGCCTCATGTATTATTTGGTCAGCCCCAAAAGGACACCACTTTAACAGTTTGAGATCAAATCTGTAAGTTGTCTAACAATTTTTGTCAACCACTGAACCTTGACAAATCTATCAACTAAAACTCAGTTGGTGAAAGGGACTTAGTTACACCAGGTTTCAAGAAGTTAATACCAGGCCTAACTGTTAAAACTGTGTTGGTGAAATCGGCCCTAACAGTTTCATGGCTGGACAGGCCTCACTCAGACCTTCAATTTGAGTACCAACTTTAATGGTTTTGGACAATTATGTGCAGTTCATTGATTTTTTATTTACTAGTTCAGGTGACATTTTTTTCTTTCCTATCTGCAAGTCTCTGTCACTTGTCAGGATATTTACATGGTAACTTATATCAGTTAAAAGACAGTCTTAATAGACTTCAAAAACTCCTTTTTAAGAACCTGGCATGACTTTAAGACTATATGTAGCACTCGTAGTGTATCAAATGTGGATGAACAAGATCGCATTTTGAACATTATACAGGGATCATTTTTGGCACATATCCATTTTTCTGGCTGACTTTGACATTCTAAGAAAATTTATTAAGCAACAGTTATGTAAGCTGCTGTTGTCACTAGTGATTATAGTTGTTTAATTGTTTAGTTAAACAGGAGTAAAGACTTCATAAAAACATATGTTGCATGGCGTAGTAATACCGTTAGAATGCTGTTTCCAATGTATCGTAAGATAAATTGTCACTCATTGCTGTTTTCCACTATGATGCCTCTGAGGAAGGCTTTTGAAGTCTGACTTTTAAGCTCATAAAAGGTATGGTCAAGAAGAAATGTATTTCAGTTGGTCTAAAGTCAAGTATATTCTAAGTGTAGTCTTGATTGCCCATGCCCGTCACAGGACAGGAAATTAGAAAAAAAACTTCTACTGTAAGTGTCATAATGTGGATAATAATATTTTATCATCACAACTTCAATTACAAGCCATAGATAACAAGATTTATTATTGATCCTGTTCACACAGTTAAGGAATTAATACCATGGTGTGTAAGAAGGTGTGCCAGGTTATCATAAGGGAACATTAATCGATAAGTTCGGCTTGTGGTACACAATCTTATAATTACAGTCTACTTAAGACAAGAGTATAAAACACTGCAATGAGATGAAGAATATTTGAACTGCTGTCCAACAACTGTACAGACAGATGATACTATAAGATAGGAGACTCAGAACACTGACTCGCCCTGAGTTAACTATGTAATGCTCTAGAGAATTAAAATCAAATATATTTGGTCTAACAAGACATTGTCCTAGAAACCTTAATGCATGAGCTCAGGTCTCACCTTCTTGGTACCAACTTTATTATTTTAAATTTTAAAGTAAATGTGTTTTTAAATCATCTATTATTATTTGTATAAATATATATATATATATATGCTTGGGTATGCAAGAAGATGATATTGAATTAAACACAATCTCCATTAACTCTGAAATGTGTGATGATATAAGCGTAGTATTAAAATTCATGATCTCAAAAATACAACCTTTTACACCGAATGTAATTGCACTTAAGAAGTCCAAATATCCTCAAAACATATTTGATCCAGCAAGACATTGTCCTTGGCATCCTGACCCTGTGCATAATATATATCCTGTTTCGCCTTTTTAAAACATCCAAGTTATTTCTCGAACAAGCACTGAATTACCAATATGACAGACTGCGTAGAATTTTCGTAGACCATTGAAGTTGGTACTCAAAATGAAGCTCTAATTAAGACGAGTGCAACCATACAAGTTTTATCATTGTATGACTAATATTGGCGAAGTTATACAATACCGCGGTTTGCATATATAAAATATTTTAATAAAACTATAACTGAATTGTGCTCAAGGTAAGCATGTTCCGATTTCCATTAAACTTTCCAAACATGTTTTGTTGACCAAAACACAGTACCAAAACAAGGTACAGCTTGATCGGATAACCTTGGGGCACCAGCCACACCCTAATGTACATGGCATTAATTTTAAATACCTCCTTGAGTTTGGAATGCTGACATCACGATTCATGATGATTCCAGTGGTATCGTTAGAGTTCAATAGTAGGTCCTTAAAGGTTACCACATGTGGACTTCGAGGCGTCACAGCTGCTGAGTTGGGAGTTGCAGATCGAAGATCTGCACTCAGACTACTATATCTTGGAGTTTGGGCATCTTCAGTGTCCTATTATATGAGCAACATATCATTTTTTATAACATTTCTATTACAGCCCTCCCAGCAGGCACGACAAAAAACAAAGGGATTTTACAGGAATTCTTCGATGGAATTTATAGGGCTATATATGTAGCTTCCCGAGGTAAAATATAAGAAAATAAAGGGCTTTTCAGCTTCAAATTTATGGTAAACTAATATCAAATTCACCGATCAAGAGATCGATCGCCGACTCGGTATATATCAGAAAAGGTACTGTATCTGATCTGAGTAGGTAGTGTTGAGACAAGAAACATTGGCATGTTGATCAAGGAATAAGCTGAAATTCTAGTAGTTTTCTTGACAAACATATTTAATTTTACTGGAAAAGATGTAAATTTCAAATTTAATGCCATCGAAATATAGGGATTTATAGGAATTTTTGGCAAAACGCTTGAAAATATAGGGAGCCAAAAATATATAGGGAAATATAGAAATTTATAGGAAATATGGGGCCACTGGGATTCCTGCTATTGTAATGTAATGGGCAGTGCTGGGCATCACTATTATGGTTGATGAATAACATGATTCACAATAACCTCAACGAAGGTCTACACTCCATAATTGGATAGAGCAGAAATATATTTAATTCATTCCAACCTGGGGTATCTTAATAAAATTGACATTAGCCTGAGGATCTGCATCATCTTGCTTCTGAGGAGCTGCTGTATTTTCAACTGCAGTTTCAACCGCAGTCAGTTTAAAAGTTTGATTAGCTAAATATTCTAAGTCTGCGTCATCCTCTGACTCCAAACTTGAATGTCTGCTGATTCTTTTGCCTTCTGAAGATTTGGCTGAAGATCCTCTCATGGTTGCTCTCATGTGAGCTGAGGTGGGCCTGAATATGAGAATGAAGCACAGATTTTTGAAATTCAGGCAGCACTGATGGACTTACATCAATAATGATTCCTTTATTTTGGTTCTGTTCATTACTATAGACTAAAAATATTTCTGAATTGAATTGTAAACATGACAGCCATTCACAAGCATTGCAATCATACACTGGCTTGCGGAACCCTAATTGTGATCTTCTCTTACAAGGACACACTATACTTATGTTTTGCCTTAAAGCCCTTTGAGAAGGAATTCAAATACATCTGCAAAGGTTCTTTTTAGTATTTTGTACCTCAATTTCATTTTCATTTCTTCCCTAAATTTCGAGTCCACTGCCTGAAAGAAATAGTGCAAGAGTACAATACGTGAGAATATGATAAAAATCGTTAGGCAATTAACATAAATTCCTTTGAAAAAAAAAGTTATAAGTTATTTTCCACAGATATGATTATTCACATGACTTACAGTGATTGTGTTGGTGTCATCAATCTCACCCCCATCCAACCCAGGATTGGGTAAACCAAGTTTCTCTTTGTACTGGGCAGAAACACCCATGGTAATCTGCAAATAATACATATACATTACAAATGATAACAACTACAATGCAACCCTGCATAATTTGAATAATATAAGAAGTGTAGCTTCTCAATCTCCAATTCATCTAGAGGAGGAATTTATCTCCGGTAGATTATGAATAACATATAAAAAGTACTTCTGAAGTCCTGAAGGTAAATTCATCATCCACAAGAATAATACAGTGTGCTAAATAAAATGCCATGTGCACATGCAGTATTTATCAAAGATGTGTTAAACTGAAAATGTAAACAACTGAATATGATTACTCAATTAAACACATAATTATAGAAATTAGGGAAAAACTGAAAAGTAATGACCAAGTTATTTGTTAAGTGGGACAGCGGGTTTGTATATGAACACAATGTGAGTAACGTTGAAAAATTTGATTAAAAATTTCGTTCAAAATCAACCTGCATTTGCAACAGACTGCACTTTTCAATTTCAAAGTTATTTAATACTTACTGACTTGGGTTTATCAGCCACCTCCTCAACCTAATTGCAAAAGCATTACATTTAAAAATTAAAACTACAGGACTAAAATGTCATAATATCATTGATAGACTAAAGCTCTACATCAGATACCACTAATCGTCATTAGTTGTGTGTTCATCAGTATGCAACAGCTAAAAACAAAGTATGAATTGCGTAATTACTGTTTTTAATTGTAATCCCGCTCACAAATTAAGAAAAGTACATTGCCCTTTGGGACTTCCAGGAATACCATTACATCCAAAGTTATAAGGCAAAATAGGTGTATGGTGGCCATTTTGGAAAATGGCAGCTGCTGGGGTTATGCCCGGGATCTGCGATGTCTACCCAAGAAAATTTGAAGTTCAGACACCCACCAACAATAGTCAATCATCAAATTTTGTGGGCCTAAGAATTTTTCTACGGGTCTATAGGCTGGCTCCAGGACTAGAAGTTGATAACTTTCCAATTTCAAACATGCTTTTTTTACAGTAAATACTTCAACAAAATAAAAATCCAACCTTGTTAGCAATTTTGGTGTTGTCAGCAAACAGATTGATGGCACAAGGGATGGCAGGAGCAGTCACAAGATTCTGGGGTGAAGTTTTGGGGGCGAGGGTGAATCCAACGGGACTTGTGTCTTCCATGGACCTGTCATCCACTTGGGCTGAACGATTTTCTGCTGGCCTGATTGTTATTCTGAACATAGAATACAAAATATCATTTCAACATTCTGCCTACTAGTGCCTAGTTAATCTGGAGTATAAAAGATGCACCACAACAAAGAGTGGAAAGTCATTTCAAAGAAATTTAGTGATGTCTTACGCAGGTGTCTTAACTTAGAATTACACATTTTCACATTGATATAATCAGTTTCACTATGATTAGGCCAGACATAATTGATCTTTAGCTTCTCGAATCTTTACGAGGCACTTTTTCTAGGGTCGGTCGGTAAAACGAACAAAAAAGGTGAGATCTCAATTTTTTATAATGTCAATTTGATAAAAATTCTGTTAATGGTCAATTTTTTGTTCCGGAGGCAGAAAATCTGTTGGGTCGGTCGATCCGAGAAGCTAAAAATTAAATAAGTCTGGCCTTACCTATCTCCCACAGTGCCCCTTGGTCGCCAATGACCTTTGGTATCCCACTCCAACTTGGCTGTGTCAATGTACGCGAAACGTGCATCCGACTTCTTGATCTGATAAATCATTGCTCCGGAGGGTGCTGCAAACAGAGAATTATGCTTTGTGCATTTTAAATGACACTGTGCAATGTGTGCATGTGGTCATTTGGTGTTAAACAGCTGTTCAGACAACAAAATGAACAACAAAAATTTGAACACATCTTGGGAAAAGAAAAATATATGGGTTGCCATGGAAGCAGTTGTCATGGCAAAAATAAGTTTTAGTTTTACAATGTACAATGTGAAATTGACAAACCTGGAACCACATCCATCTGCACCATGACAATCTTTGGATCAGGTATGGAGATAACTTTTGCCATATTCTAAAAAGTAACCATTCAAATTAAGATTAGACAGATCATGCCAGATTTCTGAGATTTAGATCTTTATCAAGAGATGTCAATAGAGATCAATCTTGAAGGGATCAATCAAGAGACAAAATCAATATTGTGCTGATTTCAAAGAATTGTAACAGTTCTATTTCTTACAAAAAAGCAATTAAAATCAGAAGTTGTCAGCAAATGGTTCTGTTAGCATGCTTTCACAGCGTAAAATGTATACATGTAGGAAATACAATAATCTATTTTACCTGCGGCCCAAGAAGTACTCTATCTCCAAGTTCTGTAAAAGATCAAGAACGTTCAAATGATTTTTTCCATCCAAAGTATCACTGCTACTGTTAGTCTGATACAAAATGTTTGACCTGGTCAGTAAGTAAAGAAAGTAGCTACTCACTTATGACACCCTTTTTGGATGTACCAGAAACAGAATCGATGGCGAGAAGCGTTACAGATTTGTTTGAGTCCATTTTTAAGGATCTGCCAAAATATCCTTGGGGTGAAGGGGACCTCCTAATAGCCAACTGGGTGCAAGGCTGTAATTAAAAACAGATACCAGATAGCAATAACATTATAATGTCTATATTAATTCAATATAGACATTATAATGTCATCTATCAAATAACAATATAAATGTTGTAATAATTGAAGAAAGAACTAATTTGTGAAAGACAAAAGCAAACTCCCCTAAATGTGCATTACTGATAGAAAACAGAAAGATCAAAAAGGGAAAACAGACTCATTAACAGAAACAAAGGTAAAATAGAAGGGGAGGAGCTGGGAGGGGTGTTTTAATTCTCCTATGTCATAAGCAATGATGGCAACTTATCAAATTGAGCTCACAATTAAAATTATATTTATGTATTTGCAATACGAAACCCAAAATATCTGACCTTTAAAGTTTCATCATAGAAATTTGACATCTTGGAACTTTTTAACAACTTGACGGATGCTTCCTCAACTCCATCTGCTATTAACTTAGCAACTACTTGATGCACACTTTCCAGAGTCATCTGAAACAGAAAATCGCAATTGCAGTTGGCCATCAGAACCAGTTCAAAAAAGGCAAATCTATGTCAGAAACAAGTGGGAGATACTACACTCACGAAACAGACTCACAGAAAGATGTTTGTGTGAGAAATGACAAATCATCATAAGCTGTGCGACCATTTTAAATTAATTTGATTCATTTGCCTGGCTAAAGCCGTTTCTTTGTTCTTTCAGTAGGACACAGGAGGGGTTTTTTCTACATATTTATATTATTTTAAACAAGACATTGGCCACAAAAAAAAAAGAATTCTGTGAAAATTACATTCAGCTACTTCAATAAGAAAGGTCTGCTGAAAAAACTGGACACAATGAAGGAATGATCTCTCCACTTACCCCACGGTTGTCAGAAAATAAGATCATGTTCACTTTGTCGAGGACTTCAAAATTGTCGCCAGTAGCTATATTGACCATTTGCTGAATACCTGGAAAAATACAATATTTATTTGGACAATTCCTCATTCTGGTACAAGTATCGGTATAACATATAAGAATTTGAAATCAATCAGTTAATTTTTCAGAGTGATTGTACAGCTTCAGTAAATTTTAGTGCAATTTTTCACTAGAATCACAAGATCTTGTGATTGCTAAATATTTAAGATTGTAATTTCACATCAAGATAAATAGAACATACTGGCTATGGTGCGTCTAAAATTAAATTGGTTTCTTGTCCAAAATTTTAGCCGTTTGACAAAGAGTAAATGACACACAAAGAAGATGTTCCAGTTTTTCAAAAATTGAAATGAGTACCTTCATCACTTATGATGTACTCAAAAAACTTTGGAACCACACAAAAAAGGTGAATGACTTCTGCTGCAATTAAAGCTCTTGACTCCCTCAACCTGGAAAACAGACACTATGAAATTATTTTATGCCACGATAATTGACACAGTTTAACTTCATCATACACATGTCCAAAATTGCCAAAACAAGTTCTTCAATGGCACTATGAGATGGGAAAAAATTTGCAATTCTTTTCAACCCAAGTGGGAAGGTTATAAATTATAAGGCCACCAGCCATTGGGCACAAAGAGCCCAATGCAGTGCTGTCTAATGATCAGTTTTTAGAATACTAGAATTTTAATTTGCTGGTGGATAGCTCTTTTGCTCAGTAGTCTGGGAGAGCACTGCATATTATCTAATTGACCGCTAAATTTTTCTATCCTAATAATTTTTTTTTCTTCTTCCCTCAAATAATTTTTTTTCTCCCCCAAATTTTTTTTCCAATTAATTTTTTCCTATCTTTTTCTTTAAAATAGTTTGTATACAGATTATATGAGAATGGATTTAGAGTTATATTATATAGCTCATTACAATTTTTTGTAGGGATGTATCATTAGTTAAATAAGAGCAGTGCTGGGATCAATCCGATACCAATCTTGCTTTTGGTGTGCAGGTGGTACCATCTTCATGATAAGGCATTTAGGCCTACATGTTGTATTTGTCAACAATAAATGACCAAATATTTGTGAAGTTAAACATCTAAAAGAATTTGAGAAAAATTCCAACTTACAAAGCCATAGTCTTCTTATTGATGTTAAATGCATTGTTACGTGGGCTTCGCGACTGTCTTGTCAGCTCTGAGACATTATTGTACAAGCACAGATAAAGTTCATCGTACAAGCCACCGGTCTGTCAATTTGAAGAGAAAAACAATTAAATTCACAATGAAAGATACATCACAAGTCATGGATATCTATATTTGGCAGGACAATTCTTCATCAGTCAAATTTACGAATCACAGTTTCAAGTCAATAGACCAACCCCTTATGGCCTTATGCAAATTACAGTGCAATAGCATAAAAAATTCTACTTTCTAAAGCTAGGCCTTAAAATTTATCTACAGTCAATAGTTATTTATGTTTCCTATACCGGTGTACTGGGTTAAAGTTAACACAAACTTGTGTGGAAAGCTAGAGCGTCCAATTCAGACATGAATAAACGCTCATCCTGAAACCAATTATTACCAAATACCGTAAGACATACCATATTTCCGTCACGCTCAAGTTTGACAGACCCAAGCAGAAAACAAAGTAGGGAACATCGGATGTCTTTGGGAAGCAGAAACAGGGACATCATGGACACATCACTGAAAAGAAAATAATCAATCAATCAGGTTTACTTTATGATAAGTCATCATTATTATAACATGAATGGTCATGTCGTAAAAACTCTTTGGTTTTGAAAAGTTACTGGAAACTCAATATTACCTAAACTGAGCAAGCTGGGAAGCATCCAAAACAGCTTCCATCAAAGGGATAGGAATGGAGAAGTCCAGTGAAGCCTAGAAATTAATAACACTCATTGATTGACCAATTAAAATTCTATTCAGGCCATACATAATTGACATTTAGCTTCTCAGATTGATCGATCCAATACATCTTCTGCTGATGAAACAAAACAAACCTTAACCAACAACACAGAAAAAAACTTAAGATCACAGCTACTAACCTAAGAAAAATTGACCTCCAGATGATCAGAGAAGCTAAAATTTGATTATGTCTGGCTTCACGGCTTATTTCACAAATTACATTAAATGGTTGAAGCATAATTATTAAGCTTTTTAAATTTAAATAATGCTCAAGTATTTGAATGTATGTCTCACCACAAGCAGAAGAAGAAGCATATTACATTTCTCAATCTCCTTATCCCTCGAACAAAGAAGTTTATGCACAAAAGACACTCTGAAATAGGAAGACCATTGATTACGAATTCCCTAAAGAGATTTACAAAAACAAATCCTGACAGTCACAAGAACCTACAAGGTAAGACACAAGATCAGAGACTGGTGTACAATAAATATCAATTTACACTCTAAAAAATCTCAGGACAAAATTGGTTTTTTAGATTCAAAATGGTTTTTTGAAAAACCAAATTTCAATGCAAAAAACCAACATGGATTTTTTTAAAATTTTTTTTAAAAAAATCCATGTTGGTTTTTTGCATTGAAATTTGGTTTTTCAAAAAACCATTTTGAATCTAAAAAACCAATTTTGTCTGAAAATTTTTAGAGTGTACCCTGTACCTGTCCTTAGAGAACCCCTCAGTCACAAGGTCATCCTCAAAATTCAATGCCATATACATCAGACGTTTTTTGTCCATTGCTGAAAAATAGCCAATTTAAAAAAGAATAAAACCAGGAGCTGATCATTTACATTTCACAGAAATAAATCTCAACGAAGAATTCATAATTTATAACCTACCAATATTTAGAATTGCATTCACCGGAAATGTTTTGAAGAGCTGAGTGGTCTAAAATAAAGCAAAATAGAAATGTAATGCATACATTTCCAACAAATTTTCTACAGTACATCATCAATCAAATTGAAGACTCTTCAGTTTTTATACAATCTCACCTTAGCACCATAAATGCCGTTCAATGCAATATTCTTCTGAGAAGAAGGTGTGAAAGTTTGCTTCCTCAATTTATGTCTCTGAAAGACAAACCAGACATAAAAAATTGACAGAGTGTAACGGTCAATAATTGCACTGACCCTTCCAGCTATTTGGAGCACTGCGATTTATAGATTCAAATACAAGTTTACACTTACAACAGGATGGTTTGTGATTGCCGAATCATTGAAAAAACTCTCAACCTTTGCCCTTTCTGCAGCTGAAAAGAAAGGAGCGGCAAAGTAACCCATAGATGGAAAAAAGTTTCAGGCAATTCAAACTCAGGGCTTTGGAGTCGGGTAGTAAGTGAACCGACTCCGACTCCTTCGGCTCTCTGAAAAGCAACTCCGACTCCGACTCCTATGTAGGTCTCCTAAATTCCGACTCCGTTTATAGGCATTATTTCACACAAACATTACAGGGGGCAAAAAGTACTTCCATAAATTTTCCATTGGTTTTTGTTCTTGAGTACTTGTTTAGGAAGTTTGCTTAGAATTCAAGATACATATATCATGTTGTTGTAACTGGGTTTTTGTAAATTATATTAATTATTTTCAAGGTGTCAGGAGCCACCAAATTAATTTTCGACTCCAACCATCTGAAAATCAAAGTTCGACTCCGACTCCACCCAAAAACCTCAGACTCCACGACTCCCGACTCCGACTCCAAAGCCCTGAATTTCAAACCAATTAGGCAACATTTTCAAGAGGCTCCTTTTCTCTCCAATGAGACTAAGGAACTTCCATTCAGGTGCAAATTCCCTACTTTTTTCAGCCTTTAAGCAGACCCAAATGCAAATCAACTTGATAAATATTCAATGATAAAGGTTTAAAACTGAAACCAACATGTGATGAGGCGTCCATCAAGCATCCACAAATTTGGCAAGCAGTCTATGACATGCAATCTGTCTGAAAAAGACAAAACATTCACTTACAATTCAAACAACAGATAAATTTTGAAATCCTGAAAGTATGAAGCGTTATAGACTCCAAAGACTTACAATATGGGTCCTTTTCCAACTGAGGGTTTCCATGAAGAACGAGATCAATAATATGCATGTGTCGGATTCTCTCCAACTCCGACCAAGACAAATCATTGTTAGAAAGAACTAATGTGCCAAGAGCAATAAACCTTGACAGACCTTCGAGACTTCTGACCTGCAAAATGTTTTGGTAGAACTTTTTAACATGTATTGTGGCAACAGCCCGACTAGGCAGTAAAATAAACAATTTGTCAGACAGAAGTTTTTCCAATTTAAGAAAATTAAGCATGTTACAGGCGATTTCATTACCATGCGATTCTGGTCATTCACAGTTGCCTGTGAGGAATCAATGCAATGTATACACTTGCTACGTTTGATAAATTAGCTGTGTGACGATCTGTTGTTTGTAAACCAATCAGATTAAGCAAAAATGCTATGTATTTAGTGTGTAAAGAGGCTTAGAATCGCGTACTAATGAAATTGCCTGTAAGTCACACTTGTTTCCTGTGAAAAGGTAATCGAGGCAACTGGCCTGCAGTCACTCAAACTCATTAACAAGCAAAAAGCAAGTTTGACTTTAAGGTCCACATTGATGTGCCACGTGGAGATTGTGGGCTGATCAAACACAATCTTAGTAGGAAACAATATTTCATAGCAAACCTAGTACAGACTCCATGAGTCCCTCTATAAGCCGATGACAAGAAGTGTCAGAGGGGCTCCTTGAATTGGATTTTGTTTGGATTCTCCGAAAATGTTAACTGATTGGTTACATAATGCTTTTATAAACATTGGTCTTTGCCAAATTAATCTAACTGATTGGTTAGGTAACTTTTCATAAACATTATGTTTGTTTACATCTTTTGTGACTACTTATCAAAACTAGTTACGTCACTTTGTTCTGTTCCTCCCATTGTTGCTGTATAACTTGCAGAGACACTGATAACTAAAAAGTATAAACATTGATTTTGTTATCCAATGTTATTCTTATTAATCTGAGATTCCCACAGTATGAAAGAAAACAATTTTGTTATGCCATATCGATTCATGCTCATTTGCATATGCTGTTTGTGGCTGTTTACTTGCCAGTTCCATTAGACTGAACCTAGTAGGTGACAAATTGAAAATTACTTTGTTGTTGTTCAGGTCAATCTTCCAAAGTTCAGAACATGATTCCAAGTTGCTGATTGATTCAATGTTGTTTCCTGATAAATCCAGAGACTTAAGCATTGGACAGAAGCCCAGCTTCTCAATACGATCTGAAAGAAGAGAAGTGCGACTTCAGAAATTTTCCAATTGATGCATCAATGTTTTTAGCAAATTTTATAAGCACAAAAAATTAAGAAGAATATTTGCTTACTGATATCATTGTTGGAAAGATCCACATAAACAGCAGAATGAAGATGCCCTTTTGGTTTGGCCTTGGACTTTATCAGCTAAAAATTGAATATTATTAAAAATTGTCATAAAATTTAAATTTTTATAACTTTAAAAAAATTTCTGATGCAATAGAAAAACGTATCACAAATATCAAGAGGATTAAAAAATCACTGTCACTGACTGATATATAGATGTATGTATTTTCCAATTCAATTCCATTTAATTTTTTAATTCAATCTATTAATGTAATTCATTTCAATTTTAATAAAATACAATAAAATATAACTAGGCTCTTTTTATGAATCCTTTATTTCCATAAGAACTTTTAAAAGTGCTCAAGTAGTGTGATAAACACGAGGGAAATTGTGATAAACTGGAAACAATTAATTAAATTTTGTTTGTCACACCGCATTTGAACTTGTTTTTTTGCATCACAGCAATCAATTCATATTTCTCCAATTTATACAATTTACACAATATTGAATAAAAATTACAATGCGAATTTTACCTGTGTAGAAATCCTCATTGTCAATCAAGACTAAGAAAATTTTGTATTTTTATATCATCTTTTAACACTGTAAGAGGTCTGGAAAAAGAATAAACACAGGTGCAATTAGGCAAAGAATTTCATAAATCACTGACAATGACTGACTGCAATTAATGCTCCATAGCATCATATTATTGCCAATGTATTAAAAAATATTTTGGAACAGTAGGCTCAGGCCATTTTATTTTCAAGTTTGATATCAAGTCATCAAACATTTTGATATTCTCCCTCTTTTTTTCCAAGACTTACCTTTAAAAAAAATTGAAAACCATCAAACATTTGGGCTAAGTTGCCAAAGAAAAAAATGTGGGAAAATGATAATTATGAAATAATATGTAAATGACAAAGTCTGTGACCCAAAAGAAAATTTCAAAATCAATAAATTGTAATGAGCTTATTTATAATATTTAGCAATTCCTGGTAAATTGTTTGGAAAAAAGTTGACGGGGAAGGGGAGAAATAATTGGAAAACAAGTTTTGGGTATAAAAGTTTTTATGAAAATTTAATTCCCCAGAAAAAAAGTTGGGAAACATTTATATTTTATTTTTGGGAATGATACATCTTTCTTCTTTTGTAACACTCTTCAATTCTTAGGACATAGTTCGCTTTGTATGAACAATGACTTTTTCTTTGATGTTATTAATATTTAGCCAGAGCGGCGGGGAGTCACCCGTGCTGCCGGCCTCAAAGATGTTCATCCATTTTGTTTACTGTAGGGCTGCTTTTCACCAAAACTCCCCCCCCCCAAAAAAAAAAAAATTACATTTCTCCCTCAGCCTGGGACTTTTAAGCAGAAGAGGGAGGGGTGGGGTCACTGGGGTGAACTTTTCAGAATAGGCCTACAAATCAGGCCTTTGAAGTCAAGAGTCGGAGGCAAGAAGAGTCAGAGTCATGGAGTCTGAGGTTTTTGGGTGGAGTAGGGGATCGAGCTTTCATATTCAGGCGGAGTTGGACTGCCAACGTAGAAAATTAAATATGTGACTCAATTCTGACTCTTAAAAAGCATTAATGTACTAATCAATGAATAATAAATAAAATGTATATATATATATACACCCCGTAAAATGCCCGGGGTATCGCCCCCCACAGCTCCCCACCCTCAGCCTTAGTCCAGGGAGACTCAGCCTCAGGCCATTTCTAGCTACGCCCTTGGGTTCACTTTATTAAAATTTTTCAATACATTTCCATTCCCATGATTCATTCATTGATTCATTCACAATGAATCACATGTTCAAAGCTGCCATTAGTTGACAGGTTGGCCTCTCCTGAGAAACCAAGCAAAACAAACAATGAAACTTGGAAAAGCTGAAAGAAGTGCTCCAAAACTTTGACAAAACTCACAAAAGTATACAATTTCATTCTGTATAAATGAAAAGATCCCCAAACTTCAAAAGAATTGATCATTCCATATTCATTTTGAGTTGTTCCATGGGATGACACCTTACCAAATCAGCTCCAAATTATATTTTTCACAAAAAAGCGCATCTTGAAGCTTGACAACCTCGCATCATTGCCAGTGATTCATGCCAGGTGGCGCACTTTGATGGAATGATCGACGGCCACCAGAGGGCTGAAAAAATTTGGGCGATAATGGCAGGATATTGATAAACGTTGTTTGTGTGAAAAGTTCATTACTAATTACGTGGTTTTAAAGGCTTCAAGATGGGGAAGGGATTCCAAAATTACATGAACAAGAAGTTCTTCCATCCAGGAAGCAAAGACAATATAAAAAGAGTAAGTTTCCTCGGTTGTTAAAGGTGTATTCAGAATTTCAGCAATCTGTATTACTTGAAAGTTGTACAACATTGTCAACAACTTGAACAAGTAAATACCATCACAAGTATGAGTATGATGTCATTGATGAGTCCATGAGTGACTTTATCAGTGTTTGAACTGTCATAACTACTATGAGTTTGACTTGGAACTCTCAAGTTCAGAACACAGTCTTCCTATATAATCATCCATGCCATGGATACCTATATTTCAATTCCATGGGTATATTTCAAGGTAGTGACTATACGCAGAGCCGGGCTCTGCCAATAGCCTCACCTGGCTATATGCAGAGCCGATCAGTTTTTAGATTAACTTTCCTTTTCATGGAGCCCACGGATTGTATGGATGTGTGAATTTATTGTGTTTTGGATCCAAATAATTGAAATAAACATCATTTGTTGACACTGCATGACATTGTACTTTAAAGTCTAGTTACGTTAATAAAGAAAATCACAGGGCACATAACTTGAGTTGTCAGAGCCGGCTCTGCATATAGACAGCTGTCTATTGGCAGAGCCGGGCTCTGCCAATAGACAGGAATGGCTATGCACAGAGCCCGGCTCTGCCAATAGTCAGATCAGCCTATTCACAGAGCCGGGCTCTGCAAATAGACATGTCTGCCTATTCACAGAGCCCGGCTCTGCAAATAGACGGTTGGCTATTGGCAGAGCCCGGCTCTGTGAATAGACAGAAATGGCTATATGCAGAGCCCGGCTCTGCCAATAGACAGGTCAGCCTATTCACAGAGCCAGTCGGCTCTGCCAATAGACTGACTTCACTATTTGCAGAGCCGGGCTCTGCATATATCCTTGGTCATATTTCAATTCAGGTGGGGGTGGGGGTGGGGATTAGCAGTCAAAACGCCTACTGACAAAAACGCCTACTGCTATTTCTGACAATGCAAGAACGGCAACACAAAAACGCCTACTAATAGATGTCAAAAACGCCTACAAGTCTATACCAAAACGGCTACGTTACTTTACAAAAACGCCTACTGTTTATAAAACTGTGTTAATAAGTTTTAATGGTAATCAACATTTCTATGCTGGTGTGATTCACTGTGACTAAAAAACCAATTAACTCCAACATCTGACAGCCTTTGAAGAGCAAAATTGCAATTATCATTTGTATGTGTGTGACTTGATGACAATTAGCAGTTTGGATCAAATATTGACAGTCAAACTTTCAACCCAGGTAGTATTGCAATCGTGATTCTATAGTACAAAGAAATCTTTTCAGAAGTGAAATGATGACAGAACAACACCTGATTTGTGAAATTGTTTATTAGCTCTGCTACGAGAGTAGCATAGCTCTTGTTGATCCTGGCTTCCCCAGATAGGTGTCCCGTGTCAGAACATTTTGCTGAGTCACTTTTGGCAGAGTGCCATATCTGGGGACTAGTTCAAAGAATCGTCGCTAGGGGAGTTGATATTTAATTGGCATGAGAGGCCAGTCTGGCAAAGGGAGTTACAGATAGCTAGATAGAAAGAAAGATAGATAGATAGATAAGGGGGCGCCTCCTGGGGGTAGCCCTAGGGGGTGTTGGCAGGGGGTGCAAGTGTTGGCACGGGGTTCAAGTGTTGGCAGTGGGTTCAAGTGTTGGCATGGGGTTCAAGTGTTGGCACGGGGTTCAAGAGTTGGCACGGGTTCAAGTGTTGGCATGGGGTTCAAGTGTTGGCACGGGGTTCAAGAGTTGGCACGGGTTCAAGTGTTGGCATGGGGTTCAAGTGTTGGCATGGGTTCAAGTGTTGGCATGGGGTTCAAGTGTTGGCATGGGGTTCAAGTGTTGGCACAGGGTTCAAGTGTTGGCACGGGGTTCAAGTGTTGGCATGGGGTTCAAGTGTTGGCACGGGGTTCAAGTGTTGGCACAGGGTTCAAGTGTTGGCACGGGGTTCAAGTGTTGGCAGTGGGGTCAAGTGTTGGCACGGGGTTCAAGTGTTGGCAGTGGGTTCAAGTGTTGGCACGGGGTTCAAGTGTTGGCACGGGGTTCAAGTGTTGGCACGGGGTTCAAGTGTTGGCACGGGGTTCAAGTTTTGGCACGGGGTTCAAGTGTTGGCACGGGGTTCAAGTGTTGGCAGGGTGTTCAAGTGTTGGCACGGGGTTCAAGTGTTGACATGGGGTTCAAGTGTTGGCATGGGGTTCAAGTGTTGGCCTGGGGTTCAAGTGTTGGCACGGGGTGCAAGTCTTTGCACGGGGTTCAAGTGTTGACAATGGGTTCAAGTGTTGGCACGGGTTCAAGTGTTGGCACGGGGTTCAAGTGTTGGCACGGGGTTCAAGTGTTGGCACGGGGTTCAAGTGTTGGCATGGGTTCAAGTGTTGGCACGGGGTTCAAGTGTTGGCACGGGGTTCAAGTGTTGGCAGTGGGTTCAAGTGTTGGCAGTGGGTTCAAGTGTTGGCACGGGGTTCAAGTGTTGGCACAGGGTTCAAGTGTTGGCATGGGGTTCAAGTGTTGGCACGGGGTTCAAGTGTTGGCACGGGGTTCAAGTGTTGGCACGGGGTTCAAGTGTTGGCACGGGGTTCAAGTGTTGGCACGGGGTTCAAGTGTTGGCACGGGGTTCAAGTGTTGGCATGGGGTTCAAGTGTTGGCAGTGGGTTCAAGTGTTGGCACGGGGTTCAAGTCTTGGCACGGGGTTCAAGTGTTGGCACGGGGTTCAAGTGTTGGCACGGGTTCAATTGTTGGCACGGGGTCAAGTGTTGGCATGGGGTTCAAGTGTTGGCATGGGGTTCAAGTGTTGGCATTGGGTTCAAGTGTTGGCACGGGGTTCAAGTGTTGGCACGGGGTTCAAGTGTTGGCATGGGGTTCAAGTGTTGGCATGGGGTTCAAGTGTTGGCACGGGGTTCAAGTGTTCGCACGGGGTTCAAGTGTTGGCACAGGTTCAAGTGTTGGCATGGGGTGCAAGTGTTGGCACGGGGTGCAAGTGTTGGTAGGGGGTGCAAGTGTTGGCACGGGGTTCAAGTGTTGGCATTGGGTTCAAGTGTTGGCAGTGGGTTCAAGTGTTTGCATGGGGTTCAAGTGGTGGCAGTGGGTTCAAGTGTTGACACAGGCTTCAAGTGTTGGCACAGGCTTCAAGTGTTGGCACGGGGATCAAGTGTTGGCACGGGGTTCAAGTGTTGGCAGTGGGTTCAAGTGTTGGCACGGGGTTCAAGTGTTGGCACGGGGTTCAAGTGTTGGCACGGGGTTCAAGTGTTGGCATGGGGTTCAAGTGTTGGCATGGGGTTCAAGTGTTGGCATGGGGTTCAAGTGTTGGCAGTGGGTTCAAGTGTTGGCAGTGGGTTCAAGTGTTGGCACGGGGTTCAAGTGTTGGCACGGACTTCAAGTGTTGGCATGGGGTTCAAGTGTTGGCAGTGGGTTCAGGTGTTAGCAGTGGGTTCAAGTGTTGGCACGGGGTTGAAGTGTTGGCATGGGGTTCAAGTGTTGGCATGGGGTTCAAGTGTTGCAGGGGGTTCAAGTGTTGGCATGGGTTGAAGTGTTGGCAGTGGGTTCAAGTCTTAGCAATGGATGTTCACATACCAATGGGTGTAAATTCAACAATGGGTGTAAACTCACCAATGGATATGGGTCAAGCCATAAAAGTGCTGCTTCTGAGCTTCTGAAGCAATTTTAATGAATGCCATACTGAACTATACATGTTAGAATAAATTATGTAAAAATTTGAGGTAAATACCACAAAAAATAATGAAGCTGTACCACTTTTTAGTCCTGAAAACAGGCCAAAAATGACGTTTTTTGGCGTTTGTGGCATATCATTGCCAAAAGATGACTTTACTAGCTGAAAGAAAATTCTTTCTTTGTCCATTTTTAAAGTTTAAAATGATAACCCATTTCTTGAACTTTTATTTCATGCACAGTGAACTCCTGGGAACCTCTTATTTAATGAGATATAAGTAAATCTTCCAGAGTAACATTTTTTACTGTTTTTCGTTACTCGCCATTAGATTGTGATAACTTTTTATTTTACAATAATATTTAACTCAAAACAGTGTACATACGTCGGCCAAAGTAATGCCTACAGGATACAATCCAGTTTTGGGGATATTTTGAAGCAGAAATAGGGAAAAAACAGATTTTGCATAATGTCCTTACGTGTCCCTGTTACACGGCCAAAATTCTACCCCCTCTCCTTTCACATTTTGAAAGACTGTTATGATAGATTTTATTTCACAAGAGTGCAGAAGAATGATGGAATAAGAATTATGCCAATTTGGAAGTATGGGGAACAACAATTAAGGCCAGGGCGTGAAGAAAAAAGGGCCATTTGTCTTTTTTTGTCCTTGTTACTATCATGTTACGCCCCTGAAATGCTAAAAATGTAACAGGACAGCCACTTTTTGTCCTGTTTGTTTAAGGTAACAAGGACATGTCCTGTTATGTTTTTAACAGTCACAAAGCATTTTAACAATTTTGATGGGTGCTACAGTTGCCTTATGACTTAAGAAACCTTGAACTAAATCATACCTAACAGATTTGTTAGATTGCAGCTCGATTGTAAAGTTACTCTTGAAAAGGTTGGCAATATTTGACGGAGTATTTTGTATTAAAACACAGTAACGGGATAGTAACAGGACAACAGCAATTCCTGTCCGGTCAAACTACAACCAATTAGTGGTACTTGACTGTAATGCTTCATAGAGATTCTAGAAACACAGATACACATTTCCACTGTGGTAACTGCTCACAGGCCACCATTAATACATGCCCATCCTGTTACATGTCCTGTTACTCATATATGTCCTGTTACTTGTCCTGTTACACAGATGTCCTGTTACTGTTTGTTATTTTCATTCAATTGGTCAACAATGACAAGAAATTATAAGTGATATAACTCAGATATAGATTGCATAAGGCACAAGGTAAATAATTTGAACCATTGCATGGCTGAATTATTAAAATTCTTCAACCTCCAGGGTTTTAAAGATATCTGAATGAGTCCTGTTACTGTCCTGTTACTGTCCTGCTACTGTCCTGTTACTGTCCTGTTACTGCACAGTTAATTACTGTCCTGTTACTGTATGTTTGGCTTGAATTTTGAATTCTTTATTGTAGCTATACAAAGGTTGTTGTACCTACAAAAATTGCATAGAAAATACCTATGTACGTTCTATGTGTAATAAGTACCTGAAGAGTTTACATCTCATCCTTATTTCTACAGCTACAGTGCTCAGAACTCTAACTGTCCTGTTACGTTTTTTTAAATTTTGAATCAATAGAATATTAAATATATGTGTATGGGCAGCTTTCAAAACACTTATAAGGTGACCCAGTGGTGTTATATTTTATTCTAAGCATTTAATTTTGAAGATAATAGGCACCTGGAAAGTTAAATATGTAAAAATGTTACATTTTTTCAATTTCCCATTTGAATGGCCATTCCTAAAAAAGTGGAAGGTTAAATCCTTTGACATAATATTTTTAGTATGGGTGCATGTTTGCAGAGCATAAATTTCACAATTTCGTATCAAAATTACACGATTTATTTTTGACAGCTGTTTTCAGCCTTGGAGCAGCACCTTTGTGGCTTGACCCATATATATATTTACCAATATGTTTACCAGTGGGTTTATATGTTTAGCAGTAAGTGTATGTTTACCAATGGTTGTATACATTTCCAAAGGGTGTATACCATACCAAAGGGTGTATATGCACCAAATGGTGTATATTTACCAAAGGGTGTATGCGTATACATGTATGTTTACCAATGGGTGTAATGTTGACCAATGGGTGTAATGTTGACCAATTGGTGTAATGTTGACCAATTGGTGTAATGTTTCCAATGGGTGTAAGGTTTACTAATGGCAGCAAGGTTTACCAATGGGTGTATATGTTTATCAATGGGAGTATATGTTTATCAATGGGAGTATATGTTTACCAATGGGTGTATATGTTTACCAATGTGTGTATACATTCCCAAAGGGTGTATACTGTACCAAAGGATGTATGCATACTAAAGGGTGTTCGCGGACCGAAGGGTTTACATGTACCATAGGGTGTATGTGTTAATAATAATAATGCTTACCAATGGATATATACACTCCAAAGGCTGTATACTGACTGATGAGTGTATGCCAACCGTTGGGTGTTCGCTGAACGCTGGGTGTCTACTGACTGATTGGTGTCTACCGAGTTGTACCTACCGATGATGGGTTTCTATTGATGAGTGTATATCGATGGGAGTATACTTATGGTTGTATTTTGTCTTCAAGAAGCCTTCAAGTGGTTGCACAGTATTTTAATGCAATGTCGTGCACTGGTAGCAGAGCTACGTTTGTGCATCTCATGCACTCCGTTCTAGTTAACATTGAAAAAACCAAATAGCCATTTTGGTCAATCGGGAATAGCCGTTATTGTAGAGTGCAGTTGCCGTTTTTGTAATGGCCAATAGCCGTTTTTGTACTGTCATGCAAAAGAAAAGCTGTAGGCGTTTTTGACAATGCCCAAAAAACTGTAGGCGTTATTGTCTGTTGCCGTTTTTGTTTGTTGCCGTTTTGACTGATCACCGGGGTGGGCTGCAACACTCCTATCCAACCCCCCCCCCCCAGGTCAAATATGAGGGGGCACATGCCCCCCCCCCCCCATAGGGACACTAGATGGAGTATCATCCTCTTGAATGATGAAGTCCATTATCTATAGGGACACCACTGCTTGACTTCCATCACAATCATACTTACACAATACAGTATACTGAGTAGTGTAACTTGTGTTGTAGTGATAGACGAAAAAATGTCACCGATAATCGTCGCCACTCTCAACATCGATTTTATATTTTTGCGACAATGCAAAATCGATTTTTGTCTTTTCCTATTTGTATGAAGACCATTTGCTCCACAGAGATCTATCGCCAATCATTTTAAAGCTCTATGAGAGATCTATCCACCACAGGAAGAATTATATCTGTATGGCTTGTTTTTATAGTGCGAAATCATTGATTTAGAATCGGAAGGGTAATCTGATGATCGATGTTGAAAATCAGACCGATTCCCATCACTAATACTGACTCATTCCCAATTCAAGATCTATATGACATCAATCAATGGGAGGCTGTGTGACTGAATGGTTTCTCTCCATTGTGAGATCGAATCTCTTGGAAGGTGACAGTTATTTGTCTCTGCATTTGGGGAGAGGGAATAAGGGTGCCACTCGCCACATGACTCAGCAACGTTCCTGATCTTTCTTTGGGAGGGAATGAGCCAGTTTAGCCACAGCTTTTGTGATGGATATTAATGTCATGGCGATATCCAATTGAAAGAGAGATACTGGGATAGAGGCGAGTGGGAGATCTCCATGCTTCTCTCACCAAGATCAACAATATAAAATCTAATAAATTGTAACTCAGAAATAATCCATAAAATTATCATTATGCTTTGTAGGCCTACTGGCAACTGGTGGCAAGTTATTCCAACATGTTTGGAATTCATCAATTCAGTCATTGTGTTTTGAGTCACAGTTTGATATTTTGTGTATTGGCTAATTCACATGATTCTAGGCCCAACTAATATATAAATGTTCTTTTTACTTTAAGGTATGGATGGCAGAACAAAAAACCCAGCACGACAAGAAGAAGCAGGAGGAATTGCTCACACAGTACCACAGGGAACAAGAAATGTTGAGCAACAGGGCTCTGCTGGGTGACGAGAAAGCTAAATTAGGCCTGAGTTTCATGTACGATGCTCCTCCTGGTGCAAAGAAGGGTAAGCCCCATTAATCTGCAACATGTCGGTTTTAAATCCAATGGACTGCTGTGATCATGTGATATAATGCCATCTATTCAATAGGTAGCATTTCGATAGGAAATAGTATCTAGTCTTGTCAGCTGCATTCTGTAAATTTCTCGGTTCAGTTCCTATGGGACACTTATCTAATCCATTGATGTTGAAAAGGTTGAGATCTTATGGCTTTATTAGTAATATGAGTACAGCTGTCAAAATCATGGAAACATATAGGCCTAAGTGTGTATTTTAGGCACTACAATGGTATGTATGACATTTGTGTATTGCTCTAGTCTCATGCATCTACTATGCTGGCCTATCAACATTATAGAAGTTGTATTTACTTCTTATCTGTATGACTATCTGTTGATCCATTTCTTCAATTAAATGAAAATTAGTTGCAACTTTTAAGAACATGGTGAGATACATTGGACTAATTTTTGCTATGTTTTACTATTACAGAGAAGGAAAAGGAAGATGACGAACCCGAATACAAGTTTGAATGGCAAAGAAAATACAATGCCCCTCGTGAATCGTGAGTTTATATTACATTTACAGTTTATTAACTAGGTTAGGATGAATAATTACAGCTTCTTCCTTGATAAATCCTGTCCATTTGTAAGACAAATCTCATGGTGTACTACTCTGGTATTAAAGTCATTTTAGGAGTAAATCCATTTGCCATGTAACATACAATGTCATTATGTAAGCAAATGAAAGCACCTGATGTTGCATTTAGTATCTTCGAATTTTTGTTGAAAGTTTGGGTAAATTTTGTAGCCTGATTATTTATTGTTGTGAAGGTCAATACATCACTTTTTTTGTTCATCTAAATTAAAAATATTTTTTTCTTTGGAAAGTGGTGCGGCTACTAGCAGTTTAATTATCTGGACGCCTCTGGCGTCCAGATACTGTCTCACAACAGCCTACTTCCTGTCTTTTCTTGTGTTTTTCAGTTTCCTGTTGGCTGAACATAAGACATAGTGATGTACACAGTAAACCCATCAAACTTACTTTATGTTGCACACACGTGATCCAAGTGACTCAGACTGATATAGCAAACAGATAGTGGATAGATCTACAGATATCACCCGGTGAATTGGTCCTTAACACCGAGAATAGCTGGAAATCTGTGTTGCAATCATGGAAAATTGACTGGATTCTAAATAGGACAATGTACTAGAATTATAACTGATATACTGTCCCTATGGCACACCAGGGAGGGGGGACCAGTCTACCAGAATCTGATATGCTTCAGCGCACACCCGTCATCAACACGCGGTAGCCACCTAGCATGCAAAATACGCACTAATGCTATTGGTTGAGAGAGCTATATAGATTTGCCGGTGTTCAACAACTAGATCATTAGATTGAAACTGGCATGCAGAAACAATTTAAAAGGGGGTTAAAGAGCCCTAAAGCTATTGACCAACTTGTGACCGACTTATGCTCAGACAGGATGAACTGTTTTACAACCATGGCCTCATTCACACGTCCTTCTGACCTAAAGAATGGCTTTTTGAGGAAGCATACTACACTGGTCCATTTGTTTGACAATGTATAGAAACAAAATAAAAAGAATTCTCCCATGATGCATATATGTTTTAATGAAGTAAAGTGTATTATACATAATCAAATAAAAGTTTTACTTTTAATTTGAAGTTTATAAACTTTATACAGTGTACTTTTAGCAAATGCATGACAGTTACAAGGGTAACTGTCATGGTAAATGTAAGCTGCATATGCCTATACACATACACATACAGCAAGATTTTTGGGTAATTTGAAAGAGGTGTGAAAAGGGGTAAATACATTTACTCTGCCCTTGGTCCATTTTTCTAGGCCAATGTGCAATGAAGTAGGGCAATAGCCTCAGGGCTCTTTGACTTCATTTAAATTATGTTATTGCTTTCTTTCTCGAACATCTCAGGTTTTATTGAAATCATAAAAGTGGGTCTGCTTCATGAAGATGAGCTGTATCTACCTTAGCTTAAGATGTCCAAAGCAATGATGAGCTGTGGGTGTGTATCTCCTCTGTCAGCTTAACACAACTATTTCAAGTTGTTAAACACACAACTCCATCACACACAATCAAAACACTTCATGCATCGCTATGTAGCAATACATTTATTTCTCTCTCTTAAGGCCCATTGGCCACTATGCCCTGATAACTTCTGACTACTGCTATTATAATTCAGCCAACCAGACTACCAGACCAATATTATGTTACAATGTTCAGGTCAATTATCAGCGTCCAGATATGCAAATTGCAATTTGCCTTCTAGTTTAATTCTGATAAACCTAAAATGCCTCTTAATGGCCCACACTGGGGCTGATGTGACATTAAACACAAATTCAATCAACAACCTGATAAACCTAAAAAGCAATGAAAAATTAACTTCAACATGACATCTATTTCAGGTATGCCAAGGGCAATGAAGAAATCAGGGATCAGCCATTTGGCATAGAAGTGCGCAATGTCCGTTGTATCAAGTGCCATCAATGGGGCCACGTTAACACTGACAAAATCTGTCCTTTGTTTGGAAAAAATATCACGGCTGAACCCCCGCAACGTAAGTCCATTTATACATGTAAAATTTCGTAGATTTAGCTGATTTACAAGTTTATGTTTCACAGAAAAATAATGCAAGGCCTTGTAAGAAAACAAGATGAGTTGAGTCAATAAGATTCATCTCGATTGTAGTTGTAAACTTGTAATGCTACCGGCAATAAGTTTTGAAGTTTGAAATTTTATTAATAATTGATAGCCTATTTGGTTCTCAAATGTATACTGTTAGTCTATCACCAAGTAATTCTAGGATTTGATCCAAAATTTCAGCGGGAGCATCCACATCCACCCTTGTTGATGATATGCGAGGAGATGGGTTGAAGCTGAAGACGAGTATCCTCACAGGAATGACAGCTGATCCAAGCAAAGCCAATGAGGTATGGTTAACAACATTAGGCCACACGTAATTTATTCTTAGCTTCGCGGACCCGCCGACACAATAGATTTTCTGCCGACGGAAAAAAAAATAGAAAAAATGAATAAATTTTTTTTTGTCCTACCAACCGACCATAGGCGTATGGCGGACAGAATTTTTAGGAGGGCAAGCGACATTTGCCCGAATTTCACGATCCAAATTTTATACTATGTCTAATGAAATTGCAGGAAACACCTGATTTTCAGTAATATTTATTTGATCATCTGCCCAAATTTTTAGCCTCCTTGCCCGAATTTGGACCTTTTCTCAAAGGTTTAGGGGGCGATCGCCCCCCCCCCTGCCACCCCCTCCAATACGCCTATGCGACCGACCCTAGAAAAAGTGCCTTGAGAAGATCCGAGAAGCTCAAGATCAATTATGTGTGGCCTTATGTAGCATCATACTGCATTTTATCTGTATTTAGGCTATGCCATGTAGCTTTTCGTGTAGTTGAATTGAGAGCCTTCTATAATTTTCTAATTTTTTGTTCCAGAGAATGATTGAGGAGGAAGACCCAGAAGTTCAATTCCTGAAGTCACTCTCCAAAAAACAAAAGAAAAAACTTCTGAAGTAAGTAGGCAAGAGTAGTACATGTAAATGTGATATTTGTATTGGAATATTATGTCACATGAATAATTACCATCAGTTTTAAATTTTGCGATGTTCTAATTAAAAATATTTTGTTTCAGAAAACTTGACAAACTGTCAAACAAGAAAGACAAGTCAAAAAAGAAGAAGAAGAAGCAAAAGAAATCAAAAGATTCGGACTCAGGTAAGCTATTATTAAGGAAATTCAGTATATTTCTTGGATCTCACTCTGGTAGTGTTTAGGCTGATGAAATATGTAATTTAAAGGATGCGACTCCTAGAGTCATCCAAAATTTGTTCAAGAGTTTGTGTTTAACGCCCCATTAGCCAATTTGCTCTGACAAGAAGGTAGAATTTTCTTGCAATGTTCTTATGAGGTGTTACATGAAATTTACTCATGAAATTCTCAAGCAATAAGTATAAATTTAGAAGTTCGATACTTTAACAAAACCCCAGATTTACATTGGCCCATATTGCGCATATTCATGGTAATTTACCACTTTCCATGCTTTACTAGTATACATTTCTGAATATAGAAAATTTTTCTAATAAGGCCTCTGTAATTATATTATTGAAAGCAGATTCGGAATCTGATTCTGAAGAGGAGGAACCACCACAGAGAAACCACAATGGTCAAGAAAGGAGGAGGAACGATATGAGCAGGTCTCCAGGCCCAAGCAGAAACCGCCACAGGGATAGGTCTCCTCATAGGCAGAGATCAAGGTCGCCAAGGCAACGGTCCAGATCTCCACGTCAACGGTCAAGGTCACCGAGACAGCGTTCAAGATCACCCCTACGCAAAAGGAATTACGGACAATCAGGATCTCCCCTAAGATCAAGAAGACACTCAGGAAGCCCCGAGCACAAAGATCGAAAGAGACGATCTCCCGATTACAAAAAAAGCTCCAAAGGAATGAGCAAATCTTCCAGCTCGTTAAAAAGGAAGGGCAGCGATAGCCCCGAAAAAAGACCACGGAAAAAACGAAATGACAGTTCTAGTAGTGATGATGCTAGAAGAAAGTCTCCTTTACGCAGACGCCAAAATGAGGACAGTCCCAAAGAGAGGCAGCGGTATCATTCTTATGACAGACGCAGTCATGAGAGACAAGACAGAACAAACAAGAAGTCATATAGAGACCGCAATGACAGTGACTGATTCAAACTGTTGAGTAGAGCTTTTAAATTTGACTTCTCAGTTAATCAATTAATTTAATGTTGAAATGATTATTTAGTTATGGGTAAAGAAAACCATTACTGATGTATATTCCATGTGTGAAACTTTATAAAGCTTCATTTGAATCATTTCAAGGGAAATTATTTATGGACTAGCAGCAATGCAGCAGGTTGCTCTAGCAATATTTAAAGTGCTGCTTGATACTAAATTTCATCATAATTGTTTATTTCATCATAATTGTTTGATGCATTCTCATCTTGGTATCATAATCTGAAAATCAGGACAAGAACAGCAATGATTGTTACACTTTTTATTGAAAAATATAGTTGTGTATGTATATAAATTGTGTTGTATGGATATGACTATTTACAAATTTTGTACAAATTTTTTTAACAAGTAATGTAATATTTTAGAACTGACTAGCTCTGTCTAAACTCTTGCAGGCATCTTTTAATTTTCCAACCATGTCCTGAAAATAGAAAACCGATTTGTAAAACCAAGAAAAAAATTGTTAATTTTGTAAATAAAACTGATGTGCAAATGTATTGACCATACTTTTAAAGCATTGATAAGTTTTATAACCTTGATAATTACCTGTAGTTGGTCTTGTGTACATGAAAAGTTGAAGTCAGTCTGTTGATCAGTATCGCATTCCTGAAAAGACAAGAATTGTTCACAGCAAATTTATGTTAAAGTATGCGGTTGATATGTGGAGTTAACAGCTTACAGCCGAGGAATTGTAAGTTCTTTCAGGTATTTGTGGATATCAATGACGTTGAATTAGGCCCCATCTTTCACAATGAAATGAACCGTCGATTTGTCATTGGGAAACTTGTGATCCTACTCGTGAGTGGTCAGCGCCACTCATTTGAGTGACTCAGTGACTTTAGCTGACTACATGCCAAGTATATAATAGGCCTAGGATATGACCTCTCTAACTAAATTAGGTCTGTGCGCTGTTCGGTAACAGTGCAGACCTATAACTAGATATGAGTCACTAGGAATAACATGGCAAGTATAGTTAGTGTAGGACTTCACAAGGAACATTTTGGAGCATTTCTGTTAGCACACATAATTCCTCAACTGTAACAAGGTTAAAATTACGGCTGTTGCAAAAATTGAAGGTTGCAATGCATGATGACCTACCTCAGTTTTTAGGCTGACAATATATGAAGGTTGGTTGACTTTCTCTAGATGGTTGTTCTGCAAAAGTGAAATTAGGTCTTACTCTTACATTTCATTATTTCAGCATTTGATGAAGGATATTGAGAGGCAGTGAATTCCCTGCACTATAATTACATGACATTGTGTTAAATATATTAGGGCTATTCCATTTAAAAACCTGGGGGGGGGGTGGTCAGGTTGATTTATTTTTCGTAAGATGGATGTAGGGATCGACGGAAATTCGCTTCAGATGTATGGAGGGATGCAAAAGAAATCGCTATAGATGTATGGGGGGGGCATTATCGCTCCATGAAGGCTTACGCATTGTAATAATAAAATTTTTATTTGATGCATGTGGGGTGGGTAAAATATTTGCATTTAATGCATGGGGGGGTCGAAAATAATTCACTTTAGATGCATGGAGGGGGTCAAAAATGTAACCTGACCACCCCCCCTCCAGGTTTTTAAATGGAATAGCCCTTACCAGTATTAGGTTGAATAGCGAAAATCATATTTTTTCGTTCTAGTCTGGTTTGTTATTTAATTTAGGGCTATTCCATTAAAAAAACTGGAGGGGGGGCAGTCGGGCGACAATTTTGGTCCCCCCCCATGCATCTAAAACAAT
Source organism: Platynereis dumerilii (assembly GCA_026936325.1). Lineage (NCBI taxonomy): Eukaryota > Metazoa > Annelida > Polychaeta > Phyllodocida > Nereididae > Platynereis > Platynereis dumerilii. The sequence goes on from JAPTHN010000001.1 coordinate 119,000,299, forward strand.
TTTTTTTACCCCCCATGCATTAACTTCGATTTTTTCACCCCCCGTACATACATCAAATAAAAATGTTTGTTATTACATTTCGTAGGCCTGAATAGAGCGATAATCCCCCCCCCCCATACATCTAAAGTGAATTCCGCGAGTGCCCCCAAGCATTTACATCGTATTATCGCTCACCCGTACATACAATGCATACATCATACGAAGAATAAATCAAAACCCCCCCCCCCCCCCCCCAGAGTTTTAAATGGAATAGCCCTTAGTTAAACTCATAATTTTTCAGTGTCAGGTAATCATTGTTGCTATGCAGGATTTGATGTTTTAGATCTTGATGAATGTTTGTTTGATGTATATATAAGGTTTTCCTACCTTTATATAGTAATCAAGACGCCAATCTACATCAACAATATGTGGAGGATTTCTGCCAATGCTGAAAAGCAAAATATTTAAATGATTATAATAATTCAATCAGAAAACTGTTGATAATTTTATGGTTCAAGCATATTTCACATGTAACATTTAGTACTATTTATTTACTCACTTAGCAAGCAGTGCTCTCAATAATGCTTTCTTCTCCTGCAATTATAAAGAAATCATAATTTCAAATGTGAACTTTAATCATCTTGCTGCAGCAATATGATATTGTGTATTGCAATTTAATTTGCATGGTCTGTATTTTATACATATTCTTATGTGAGATTATCCAGAATTCAGCACATTAATATGATCAAAGCCATGTCAGCCTATATTATATTAACAATACGTTTCGCCTACACCATTTATCCTTAAAAATTTACTTTGTTGCACATGGCTCACTATAGTTATATTAAACCTTAAATTGGATTGTGACATACCTGATATACTTTTGTAAGCACCTTTATTCGATCTGGCGCAAATTTGCAATCTTCTAAAACTGAGCTGCAAAGAAAAAAGAAATTCACATTTTTAACTGAGTCTCTACAGGGGATTTTTTGTCTCTTACTCTGTGTGATTCATATAACTGTTGCTTCAAATTTATCATTTCACCTCAATGAACTTGTGTCCTTGTCATGTTTGGCTGCTTCTAGGAAAAGGATGGTGAGACCCGCATGTGCTGCCTTCAATGTACCAGCATCGCATCCTTCGAACTCTGAATCAAAAGTAGAAATCCAAGTATTAAAAGAGGCTGAACAACTGACAAATCACAAGGCAGACTCAGGGAGTTACGGAAAAACTGCCGCTAGATGGACAATCTTTTAAATAGCCAATTGGCAAATATTTTCACCATTTTCAAGACAAAATTCAATGTCAAACCATTTTGATCTGCTCAATCAATTTTGAATTGTTAATTTGTGCTATTGTGCAGCATATGTTGCCATCAGTGATGGCATTGAAGCCAACTTCAAACCTCAACATCAGAGTTGTCTAAGACCTCATCAGCCAAACTGACAGAATGACATGTACAATAGTCTATTGGCAGCAAGAAGAGAGTATTGACAAGTGACAGTGCTCTGCATGTAGATGTGAGAGGGGCGTTTTCTGCTGTCAGTGTGACTGAGCGATAATACATAAATTCATTTTACAGCCTTACCTGTGACTTCAGCTTTCTTATTTTGATCCAGTACACTCTCTACAACACTGAGCACAAAAGGGCCAAAGACTTTATCCCCAATTCTCCCTGTATCACCAGCTATTTGAACCAGTTCAAGGGATTGTTGTGACAGCTCCATCGCACCTGATCTCCACAAGATGGAGCTGATTGACCGTGGCGCCACTCGTTGTAAAGGTCTGAAAACAGCAAAACATGGCTGAGAAAAGCAAGGAGAAAAGTGAAGATGAAGCAGATTTTTGCAAGGAAATGCGGGATAAAACCAAAGTTATACATGACAAAAGTGACAAACTGGTAAATCTGAAGTTGGCCGCTGTATTGACTGACACAGAACTGTACGGCAGAGTGCTGGGAGACTTCTACCACGTATTTTTGGCCATTGAAAATGCTATCCAGGAAAATGCAGATCACCCAAATCTGCAACCTTTTTGTCGAAGTGACATGCAAAGGGCAACTGCATTTGAAAAAGACTTGGAATATTACCTAGGGAAGGACTGGAAGGGAAAACTTCAGTTGTCTGATCCGGCTGTCAAATATTGTGACAGGGTTTCGCAGTTGTCGAAGGAGGACCCCACTTTGCTCCTTGCGTAAGCCCTCCTTGTAGTGACCTCAGGATGTCTTGTTATATAATATGCAAAGTTATTCGCTGGCATTGTGAAGAAAATTGGGCCAGTCATCGTTATAGCCTGAAATAATCGTACTGCCATAAATTTTGTCTTTATAAACAAACTATTGCTATTGTGCGTGTTTAAACTATATATTTAATTAAAAAATGAGTGCTGAAGTTTAATTTGTGTAACATGTATTCATGTATATCAGTTTTAACTGATAGGCTATTAGTTCTAACATAATTATAATCATCATGTAGACCGAAATATGCTGGCGGGATCAAGACTGCCGGTTCGTTTTGAGTCAGCCTAATGCTAATCATTATGTGCAAATACCACGGCTCCAACAAATACTGTAATATAAATTCTTTTTTTTTCCAGTTATGCCCACTCCATGTACCTGGCGCTGCTTGCAGGGGGTCAAATAATTCGCAGGATTGTCAAGAAGACATTAGGAATCCCAGGACCTGATGGATTGGCCCTCTTTGACTTCCCTGCTGACCTCAACAAAAAAGAACTTAGACAAAGCATAATAGATGGAATGAATGGACTGCATTTAAGTCGAGATGTCAAAGACGCAATCATTTCTGAGAAAATCAAAGTTTTTCAAATGAACAATGCTATAGCCGCTAGTGTAAAGACGAGTTTGAAGCACTATAGAAGAATTATCAAATTTGTGATAATATTTTTTATTCTTGTAATGCTTGCAATATTTCTGTTTATTTTTCTATCAAAACAGTAAAATTTGTATGATTCCCGATTAAGATTTTAGATAAATTATTTTGCTTTGACCTCTTATTTATCTATTTATACATCTGACGATCATGATGATGGTAGCTGTAATATAAAAATGGATATAATATATAATATATAGTATTAAATTGTTGACAAGAGGAAGTAATGTCAGCATGTGAATTTCATCAAAAGTTATGGTACGCATGAAAAGGCTTGCAACTACAACATATGAATTTTATGGAAGGTTATGGTACACTCAGGAGAATGCGCACAGTTCCAGCTTTTGAGTTATCTATGGTTGTGGTTTACTCTGTAAAATGCTTGCAACTACAGCATGTGAATTTCATCTATGGTTATGAGTACACTCTGGAAAATGCTTGCAACTGCAGCATGTGAGTTTCATCTGTGGTTAATGGTACAGTCTGTAAAATGCTCGCAACTACAGCATGTGAGTTTCATCTGTGGTTAATGGTACAGTCTGTAAAATGCTCGCAACTACAGCATGTGAGTTTCATCTATGGTTATGGTTTACTCCAGAAAATGCTTGCAACTACTGCATATGATTTCTATCTATGGTTATGGTTTACTTAGGAAAATGCTGGCAACTACAGCATGTGAGTTTTATATGTGGTTATGGTTTACTCAGGAAAATGCTTGCAACTACTGCATATGTGTTCTATCTATGGTTATGGTTTACTCAGGAAAATGCTTGCAACTACTGCATATGAGTTCTATCTATGGCTATGGTTTACTCATGAAAATGCTTGCAACTACAGCATGTAAGTTTCATCTAAGGTTTATGGTGTACTCATGAAAATGCTCGCAACTACAGCATGTGAGTTTTATCTATGGTTATGGTTTACTCTGGAAAATGCTTGCAACTACAGCATGTGAGTTTCATCTAAGGTTAATGGTGCACTCTGGAAAATGCTTGCAACTACTGCATATGAGTTCTATCTATGGTTATGGTTTACTCAGGAAAATGCTTGCAACTGCAGCATGTGAGTTTCATCTATGGTTATGGTTTACTCAGGAAAATGCTTGCAACTACAGCATTTGAATTATATCTATGGTTATAGTTTATTCAGGAAAATGCTTGCAACTGCAGCATGTCGGTTTCATCTATGATTAATGGTGCACTCTGGAAAATGCTTGCAACTACTGCATATGAGTTCTATCTATGGTTATGGTTTACTCAGGAAATGCTTGCAACTACAGCATGTGAGTTTCATCTAAGGTTTATGGTGCACTCTGGAAAATGCTTGGAACTACTGCGTATTAGTTCAGGAAAATTCTTGCAACTACTGCATGTGAGTTTTATCTATGCTTATAGTTTACTCAGGAAAATACTCACAACTACTGCATATGAGTTATATCTATGGTTATGGTTTACTCAGGAAAATGCTTGCAACTACAGTATGTGAGTTTCATCTAAGGTTTATGGTTCACTCTGGAAAATGCTTGCAACTACTGCATATGAGTTCTATCTATGGCTATAGTTTACTCAGGAAAATGCTTGCAACTACTGCATGTGAGTTATATCTATGGTTATGGTTTACTCAGGAAAATGCTTGCAACTACAGTATGTGAGTTTCATCTAAGGTTTATGGTTCACTCTGGAAAATGCTTGCAACTACTGCATATGAGTTCTATCTATGGCTATGGTTTACTCAGGAAAATGCTTGCAACTACTGCATATGAGTTCTATCTATGGTTATGGTTTACTCAGGAAAATGCTTTCAACTACAGTGTGTGAGTTTCATCTAAGGTTTATGGTACACTCTGGAAAATACTTGCAACTTCTGCATATGAGTTCTATCTATGGTTATGGTTTACTCAGGAAAATGCTTTCAACTCTGGTATGTCAGTTTCATCTAAGGTTAATGGTGCACTCTAGAAAATGCAACTACTGCATATGAGTTTTATCTATGGTTATGGTTTACTCAGCAAAATGCTTGCAACTACAGCACATGAGTTCTATCTATTGTTATGGTGTACTAAGGAAAATGCTTGCAAATACAGCATGTTAGTTTTATCCATGGTTTTGGTTTATGAAGAAAATGCTTGCAAATACAGCATATTAGTTTTATCTATGGTTTTGGTTTATGAAGAAAATGCTTGCAAATACAGCATATTAGTTTTATCTATGATCATGGTTTACTAAGGAAAATGCTTGCCACTCATGGATGGTAGTTTTATCTATGGTTTTATATGAAGGAAAATGCCTGCAACTTGTGCCTGTGAATTTCATTTATAGTTAATGGTACACTCTGGAAATACTTGCTTCTACAGCATGTGAATTTCACCAAAGGTTATGGTATATTCAGGATGGATGTGAATGATTGGGGCTCTACATCCTGTATTTATGCACTTGGTAGTCTAATTGGGACTGGAGGACGACATGGCAATGAGGGGAAGGATGATTGAAACGGCCGTCCAACATTGGCCCAGGTGACCCGGCAAGAGCTGGATTCGAACCCTGGACCCAGCAATTGGTTGCCAAGCATGCTACCACTAGACCATCCCTCCTTCCCATGGTATATTCAGGAAAATGTTTGCAAGTACGAAATGTCATTTTTAGTAGTAAGGTTTATAAGGTTATGGTAATCTGTGTTTGGTTGTACTTATTTGTAAAAGTGATTGATCGCTGGTTGAACATTATCGCACTTGTAACTCAAGTTCTAAGCCTATCACCTATATCATGATTATTTTGAATAAGCTGAATTTTGTTGAGGGAATTTATGTGTATCCTGGTTTGGTTAAACTTTCATTTTATAGGCAGAATATGGTCAGTGTATATATTGACTTTTGTGTTTTGTGAGAATGCTTGAATGTTGTGAAGTTTCAGTCAGTTATGAATTTTTATTGCTTGTATATATTTTACATGTAATCAGCAGATCTAATAGCTTTAGTAGAATAGAATTTCATCTGAAAAAATTCACTGTCTTGTATACGACAGTTTGTAGTGTCGCTGTAGTGAGTTGCAGATCCTCATCCATATCTCAATAGACTTCAGTTTAGGCCATTGCGATGAATAAAATATTTGTAGGTGACATGAAGGCATGGATTTGCCATGAGACAAAATTTCGTCTATTCGCTATTGGTGGTTCAGTCTGAAGTTATTGCCAGATTTCTCATGAGATTATAATATCCTTGATAAAGGGTTCAACAAAAATAAGTCCCCTTTTAATACAAAAACTTGAATATATATATCTAAAAGATCTCTTCTCCGATTTCTATAGAAGTTTACCAGTTTGTGGGCATTTTTGTCTGAGCCAGTAGACCCGGAGTGCACGTACCTCACTTTTCAAAAAAAAAAAATTGTTAAGGCTTGTCCAAAAATATTTTTTGCAAAAGATGTCCAATCAAAGGATTTTTAATGTCGGCCAACGAACCCAAACAATAAAAATGTTACAAAAGAAGCCCTGAATTGTCTGCTTAATATGATAGAGAAACAAATTTTCACGAGTCACTTGATGAAGTATGTTCAGTTGGTGGCTCCCCCGCGTGGTGAAATGTGTCATATCCATTGGGAAATTGAAAGCCACCGATTTTTTAAGGCTCACTTGAAGGCTGCTGGCTCACTCAGAAATTCAGTATTTAACAAAAACTGGTGGTTAGCTGAGAGTTATCACGTGAACTTGCCCCTCAGTTATCACGTGGTAAACTGATAGGTTATTGCAAACGCTAACCACGTGATTTTGTCATCAGTTAACCATGTGATTTTCTGGGGGCAATCTTCACCAGTTAACAACGTGATTTTCTGGGAGCAATCTTCACCAGTTAACCACATGATTTTCTGGTGAATATCTTTACCAGTTAACCACATGATTTTCTGGGGGCAATCTTCACCAGTTAACCATGTGATTTTCTGGGGGGCAATCTTCACCAGTTAAAATTATTTGAGAAGAGGCAAAATCTCCCACTGATTAACTTGGCTCTTCATCAAGCCAGTCAACTTAGACTGTTTCAAGCATTATCTTGGGCTTTCAAGAGCTGCGGGGCTGAAGTAAAAGCCACAAGAACTTGCTGAAAATTTGTCACACCAGTGTGATGCAGTGAGTCTCTTTTCAGTCTTGGGTTACCAGAATCAAGGATTGCAGTCATACATGATTCACACTTCGGATGACTAGTCTTTTGTAATAATATCCAATATGTGCTCCTTTTTGAGCTAATAAGCATCATTCCACCATATACTGTGCATTAATACAGATTTAGAAATCATAATCATTTGTTGTTTAATTAGTTTATACTCAGTTAAAGTAAACTTAGTGCAGAACTCGGTGCAAAGCTGTGTTTCTGGTACAGGTGGTTCCATCTATATTTCTGGGGGGCAATCTTCACCAGTTAACCATGTGAAGAAAAACACGGGATAACTCTCAGTTATATCATGAAGATGGTCAAGCTTTATTTTGGTGACATTCATCACATGGTTATCCAGTGAAAATGTTGGGAAGTGTTTCACGTGAAGAAAAACACGTGATGACTCTCAGTTATTTCTTGAAGATAGTCAAGCGTTAATCTAGTGACAGTCATCACGTGGTTAGCCAGTGAAAATGTTGGGAAGTGTTTTCACGTGAAGAAAAACACATGATAACTCTCAGTTATGTGGTGAAGATGGTCAAGCGTAGATAGTCAAGCATTAATCTGGTGACATTTATCACTTGGTTATCCCCTGAAAATATTGGGGAGTTTTTTCACGTGAAGAAAAACACGTGATAACTCTCAGTTACGTGGTGAAGATGGTCAAGCATTAATCTGGTGACATTCATCACGCGGTTATCCCATGAAAATGTGGGAGTTTTTCTCACATGAACAAAAACACGTGATAACTCTCAGTTATGTCATGTTCACCAGTTTCCCCCGTGTTTATCACATGAACTTCACGTGCATTGTCAGCTGGGACTGATGTACAAATGCACACACACATTTAGGGTAAATATGCAGGCCTGTAATTCAGCCAACTTTCATAAAAATCAGAGAAGGAATCTTTGAGACATTCAAGTATATTTAAGGGGGGGGGGACTTATTTTTGTTGAACTGTTAATCATCAGTGATGCAAGATATTGTAATTCAACAGCATGTGTTGACTTCTGAACCTTATCTCAAGTGTTTTCAAGGTGGAGATCAGCTGAATGGTAGTACTACACAAGGCCATCAGGTGTTTGAGTTCGTATTATCACCATTGAATGTACATATATTAAATTCTCCATTCATTCAGGTGTAAGTATAGTCTGTGTCGCCCTGAAAAAGTGTACCTTCATAGAACTCTTTGTCCAGTAGGGTAACTGGGAGAGTAGGGTGGGCTGAAAAAACACTTTTCTTGGAATTTCAATATGCCAGTGGTTTAGAAAGTTGGTTATGGCCAAAAAATGAAAATTGGTGCAAAGAAATTTTTGTGGCAAGTGACTTGTGCCGGGCCACTCCGGCTTTTATGAAAATGGATATTTTCAGCCATTTCGCATGCTTTTTTTAAACATTTTTTGGCCTGAGTCGGCTTCCTGGGTTTCAGAAGGCTCAATGGCATACTTAAATCTTCTTTGAAGGCCATTTTGGATAAGAAACACCTTAAACAGGTCACTTATATATTTAAGATAGATCTATCATTTCTGGGCTATAGAAAAATTGCCCAAAAAAATTGAAAATATCAGAACTGACCCCACAAAAAATGATTCCAAGTGAATTGTAATTACCCCGAGTCCTCCCAAACGCCCTAAAAAAAAACATTTCCAGCGCATTGTCTGCATCAATTTGTGGTTTTATTTTCGAGAATAGGAGCAATTTTGTAAAGTCAGATTTACAGATTTGACACTTTAGCAGCTTGTGTAGCCCTCCACTGCACCTCAGTTATTGCATTATTAAATAGGGATGATGCCAGTTAATAGGGGTATCAGACAAGCCATCAACCAAAGCTCCAAGTGCAATAGGAGCTGAACTACAAGGCGAAATGTCATCTTGTCGGACGTACTCACGCGCTGTACGTGTCCCCAAAAAATTCACATTCAGGCTCAGTGTCTACAATTATGAAATTGGCTGTAATGGTGCCCACTGCTCTACTTGTTTATATATGGGTGTTGGTGAACATTTTAATTTATGGTTTGAATCCACTTAATTCAAATGCTATTGATTTTTCATAAAAAGCACAACATGTTTGATGTGCCGATCACGCTTTAATATGGCAGGACGGTGGTGATGTTTATGGCAATGTAGACATATGTGGTTTATGAGCAAAACTGTGGGGAGCTCAGCTCATTAAATTTTATGTTAATATATTTACATTTGACTTATTGATCAATGGATTTAATTAAATTGTGTTGGTAAAAGTAATTGTGTCTATAATTGAATCGACGGCCTTTCTTACTGCACTGGAATATATCAGTGTTATGCAGTTGGATGCAGTCATATTGTGTACTTGGCTGTGCCAGTGCATAGCTCCTGTTTTGGATCCTTTTTGGGTATTTCTCAACATCCTCTTGAAAGATGATTATTATAGATCTGTTATTTGTGATATTTGATAAGACAAGCATCTAAACAATAAACAAGCTATTGTTGGAGTGCTACATTTTGATTGTTTTATGAACAGTGGCATTGACCAATGACTTTTCATGTTGATTGACTTACAATATAAATAGATAAACTGATACAAACAATGATAATACAGTCAACTTTGGACAGCACTTCTGAAAATGGATGTCTTATCTGCTGTTGCTGCTAACCTTGCTGTCAGACTGAAAGCCTCGATTTCTCCACATTTTGAAACCAGTTACAATGGAATTCTGATAACACAGATGGCAGCCTTGGACTTATCTACAACGTCTATCAGACTGTCGTTCATTCAATGTGTGAAGACCATATAGGTAAGCCAAATATTTACTGTTTGAAAAATAATTGAGTCATAATTAATTGTGAAAGTCAGGAAGTGCCTTAATTAATTGAGGAATAGAGTGACACAAGTCACATATACTTTATGCTTGTTTGTAAAGATTAGAGATACTTTCTTTAATAAAAAAAGTATTTCATTGATTCAGTGGCATTGTACTAGAATAGGCCTAACTTTCTAGAACAACTTGAATTACTGAATGAGGTGTTGTGAATTTGGTTGACAATTTTTTAAGGGCCATTATGTACCGGTATATAAAAACTACTGTTGAAAAAATATTTGAACAGGCTGGGTATAAGATTCTAAAATTAAAATTCACAATCGCTGCAAATTGAGCCAAAATTAAATTTCAAACGAAGGTGGCCCCCTGTAGGAATTTTATTTCATTTTGTGATTGTTGTTTTTTTTTTGTTTTTTTTTTCGAGTTTGTGTTTTTCACATTTTGTTGGTCACATCTCTCTCTGCAAAGTTGTGTCCTAAATTTTTATGATCATTCCAATTTTGACTGTTTTCGGAGTTTAAATCTTGTTGGACCTCCTTGTTGGACACTTGAAAGTTGAAATGATTACAGCCTTCCACTTTGATATAGACACAATGAGGATCAGTTCACTGTGAAAAATGCATTTCTTGACTAATGATAGCTGATGAAGTGTCATCTTCTTTACTTCAACATGGGAAACATAGAGGCTGTTTGAGTAGTCATGATCAATAGAAGGCCGTTTGACTTGTCAAAACTGATTTCAGAGTGAAAATCAGATACATAATCCTTTCGTTTGGCTGTCACCAACAAGCGGGATTAGTCTCCTTAAGTCAAATTAACATTGAAAGTATTGGGTATGATCATGACAAATCATCAGCATGATGACACAAAATCTCTCTTCAAGCTTTCACAATCTTTTGATAAGAAGTTACGTCAAGTCCTGTAAGAGGGCGACCATTAAATATCCGTGGGGGGGGGGGGGGTGGGGGCTTGGAGATTTCCTCGGAAACCCTGAATATTCATTCCAAAATTAAGCAACACCTTTTTGAGAAATACCCCCACCAGAAATTATTTATTTCAGCAGTCCAAAATAATTTATTTATTTCTCCAAAACTGAGCAAGAAATTATTTATTTAAAGAAAAGACAAACTCCAAGCCCCCCCCCCTATTGAGATCAAATGGTGACCCCTAGAACCTACCCAGGAAAAATGAGTACATTTGAAGCACTCCTATTATTTAAATTAGCAAATGTACTCCGATTGTACTGCAAAAATGCATTACTTTTGTACAAGGGAGCGTATTTGGAGCATATGGATTTGCATATATAGGGAGTGCAAACGAGTATAAACGATCCCTTGTACCCATCCCATAATGATTCTTCAACAGGAGATATATCTGGTAACTATTCTGGTTGATGATGTTCCAGGAAAATTGACACTCTGGTCTGACTAAAAAATACTAATTATAATATGATTACCTTAAGTGCATGTTCATAATTGAACACAAAATTCCCCATTGTGCTACTAAAGTCACAGTTATTACATATTAATATATTTTATATATAATAGATAATAATTCAAAGTATGCTTTGACATCTATGTCAACTTTCTTTTAAAAGTGTACAACCTGTGATCAACATTTCTTTGACCCAGGATGTGTTGCTATATATATTTCTAGAACTGGATTAGATAAGAAAACATGACCCATTTAAGCTATAAATAGTATAATAGATCAACACAAAACAATGAGAAAGTAATTACTGAGAAGGACACTGTCAGGTCCAAGGAAAGAGTACTTGAGAACTTCAAGGATTGTAATTATAGATCTGCCACCATCAGTTACAATGATTTGGATGATGGATGACTTGGAGCTTTACGTGTCATTAGGTTACAGGTGATTCGTCTTTGATTGATGATTTATAATTTTCACTATAGATAAAGACTCCACCCCCCCCCCGTAATCTTTGAGCTTCAAAAATCTAACTAAGGGGGCAACCATTTGATATCTAGGGTGGGTGGGCTTGCAGTTTATTTTAAATAAATAATTTCTTGCTCAGTTTTGGTGAAATAAATCAATTCTTTTTGGCCAGTCCTGAAATAAATAATTTCTGGTAGGGTTATTTCGTAACAAGGTGATGCTTGTTGTAGGAATTAATATTTGCTGACTTACCGCGCTCAAAATAAATAACTACCCGCCGAGGAAAACTCGAAGCACCCCCCGCCCCAAAAACAAATGGGCGCCCCTAAGAGGTATTTTCGAATGTGAAAGAGTTTAGCTCAAAATAGGCCAAAGCAAAATCAGTACTATTATGATTGATAAATATTATTGCAATATTTCCATGTATGTCATTTGCTGCCATTTGCCAAACTCTTCCTTTCTTTGGGCATTATTAAACATGTATAGGAAACAAACAAATTATTCAGAACCCTATCAGATAGACCTTTGAAACTTTGTTTTCAACAAAAATCACCTGTAAATGTATTTATAAATGGTCAGTTCTACTGGAATGGATCTGACAGACATATTTCCAGTTGAAAATCTCACAATATAATTAAATGTTTTGACAAGTCATTTCTGTCATCTGTTTTTGTGCTCTGGACCACATTTCAAGACTTCAGGTTTCCATGGCAACACAATCAATCATTATTTTTATTTCTATTATCTGATTTTTTGGGGATCAATTGCAAATCACCTCAGTTTTAACTGGCCCAAATATCATGTCTCTGTATAAAATATAGCTGAAGTTATGGTCAGTTGGACAGAATTTTTGGAAAACCCTTCGTAAGGCGCTATTGATCCAATTATCCAGCGGTTTTATCATGACTCATAATATAATCAGTGCCATGACTCAGGAAGTGCAAATTCACTGTGAAATGTTTTTCTTTTTTTTCCATAAATAAAAAAAAGTAGCATTTTTTAATTGAAAAAGGGACGTACTGTCTATATTTGCTACGACAGCAATTTGTTTGAGTCAAGTAAGAGTTAATTGGTAAACTTGTCAGCCTCAGGGTGCAGGATTCTTCCTTTCTTTGAGACCTCCTAATTTTGTTATTACTTTATTTCTTCCAGAGATCTATTGGGTAACTGATATCTCTTAATTAGTCCTTGATAATTTAGTTTTGATTGTGTGGAGTGAGAAATGTATTATAACTTACTTATGTATGTATTCTAATTCGTTCACTTATAAAATGCATGCAGTTTGTGCTGTGCATGCAAATATAGCAGTTATATTTTGCATATTTGAGTTGTCTATTTATTCAGCTGAAGATTTACAAGATTTTTATTCTATTTTAACAGATCGTGTCAGTTTGACTGACAATCGCATTAAGCGGAGAAAGTTGACGGAGGCACATCAACGCTGACAATGTGGCAATTTGGTTTGTAGATTTTTAATTTCTTCTAAGATTTGTGATTCTTGACCTAATCAATTGTCATATTACAAGTTGTGGTAAATTGTAAAAATTGTTGAAACGTATCAGTGCTTTTTTGTATACAAAGTGTATACTCGCGAGAATTCAGAATTTTCATAGACTGTACTATACACTGTAAAATTTGAATTTGAGTCAGCTGAAACGATAATGAGTGAAATGGTCACACAATTCCTTTGAGCTGACATAGCTTGTTGTTTTAAGTTATGATAACGCACAGATTATCATAACTTAAAACAACAAGCTATCAGCTCAAAGGAATTGTGCAACCATCTCAGTCATTTGAGCTGACTCAAAATTTCATTTTAACAGCACAGTGTTGTAGAAGCCAGGACATTCAAGACCGAAGCATGAGCCACTGAGGCCAAGACTGAGACATTGACCCTCCAAGACCGAAACAGTTATCGAGATTCGAGACCGAGACAGGGCCAGCAAAACAAAAATGACGATTCACTACCAAACTATTTTAACTTGGAATATTTTCGCTTTGGGCTATCACATCACTTGCAATAAGACACAGCCATTTTCAAAAAAATTGAGTATTATGTCGAGCACTGAAACAAAGAGCTCTACATTTCTCTTGCCGGTTTTTTTCACAGGCACCACAGATGGATTGAATTTGTTTTGAGTATAGGACATTGTCAATTATTTACTTCTTAATAAAATATTGCAGTATTAAATAATCCATCAGAAATTTATTTAGTTTATACTACCATAAAAATCAGGTTTGATTGTTCTGGCAAAATTGAACTTTTTACGCCTGGCATGGGGCATGCCTTGGACAAAAGTCCGAGGCCAAAGACTCTGAGACCAAGTCCAAGGCCGAGACATGGACATCCAAGACTGTGATCATCAAAATGTTGCTCCAAGGCTGGTGCGGAGACCTCCAACACTGGTGTATGCAACAAAAAACATTTGCTAGAAGCTCTACCATTGATGAACTATAAGAGTAACAAATGTTGATAAAGTCACAGGTGACAATAAAATCGGATTAGAATAAAAATTTGATTGAAATTTTCCGTATCTGATCAAAATTCAAATAACTTTAGTACAGAACTTTGCATTCTATATTACTTCATTTTATATCCCTTGATCGTAAATTGCAGGGCATCTGGTTTGGAAATATAATATCAGACACATATTTTGGACTGATTGTATACAGCGTTGCCGATTTCAACTGCAATTGAGTGTAGTCTACAAAGCTTTGGTGAAGGGGGTTTCACTTGCTCAAGCAGAGTTCAAACGAGGAAGAATAGTCCAAAAAGCAATCACAGCAGCAATTCAGTTAAAATTGATGACAACCACGTGAAAGGCAGTTAACAGTCAGACAGCACAATACATTCAAGAACTTTTTCATGTGACAATCATGTCTCATCTCAACAGGAACATAACCTGAGAAGCAACCACAAGCTGCTGTTAGCAGAACCTGCTCCTTGCAACAAAAATAAGTATGAGGATCGGGCATTTTCCCATGCAGCCGCAGAACTCTGGAACAGTTTGCCCGAAAAAGTGATAACTGCATATACATTAGAAAACTTCAAGAAGAATCTAAAAACCAATTTGTTCCGGAATTCCAACAAGTGATTAGATAGGAAAAAGCACTGATGAACAGTTTACTGAAGTAATTCTATATAAATCCATATTATTTTTATTTAAAAAATAGAGCCTCTGCGAAACTGGTTGTACTCAGAACTTACTTTAGACTCTGTATACACCCACATTATTTTAAGAAATTGAATATGCAACCTTCGAAATTTGCACATTTTTACTAAAATGTTTCAGTTGTTGGTTTCATGTGACAAAATTAATTTGAAAGAGCAATGAAACTTTGATTAAAGAAATCGTAAATTGTTTCTGCGCCACTCAATTAATTTGCAAATCTACATCACAACTAGGCTTCAATTAATATTTTAATCACACTATCATTTTTAATCCCATGATCTTCTTTTAAGCGTTTTAGCAGCCGTAATTACTATATTAATTGTAATTGTAATTTTGTTCAATATTCGTTTAGTGTGAAAAAATGACTTCTAGCCATCTGTGAGTGACAGCAATCCATATCTGTTTTAAATGGATGATGACTTTTTGGCAACATCCGTTTCTATTATTTTGTTATGATATATCAAATGACGTCCTTATACAAGATACAGGATACGAATATTTATTTAAACTCGGATGGAAAAAAACAAAGAACATTAGCTCAAGAGCTATTATACAACAAGTAGAAATAACTAAAAATGAATATGCACGATAAAAGAACCCAGAAAGATGTCAATCACAAAAATCAGACCTGGTTAAAAATTGTTAAAATCCTTATGCCCCTGTCTCATGGCGAGAACCGGAGAACTTTTTATCCCTGAGGGATAGCTTGAGATGAATTCTAGGAAAAAAATGGCCAACCCGGCGACACACAATGTTTATACAACGATTATATAATTAATTAAAAGCATATCGCGGTGGAATAAGATGTTTAATCGGCGGAATAAGATCGTAAATCGGCGGGATAAGATCGTAAATCGGCGGAGAATCGGCGGAGACTAGATCATATCCCTGTGGGAAAGATCTAAATGCCTGTGGGGCAAGATCTAAATGCCTGTGGGATGTCAAAAATCGTCGGCGGGATGTCAAAAACCGTCGGCGGGATGTCAACCGACGGCGGGATGTCAAAAACTGCCGGCGATGCTGCAAATGTCACGCAGGGAAAGTAAAAATATCCCACAGGGGCAGGAGAGGTCCCCACAGGGGCAGGGGATGTCAAAATATCCCGCTGGAGATGTTTTTGAGTCGTTCTCACTGAAAAAACCCCCGCCGGATATCCAAAAATCTATAAAAGTTTGGGCTCTATCCCGGCCACTTGGAAAACAAATTTCAACATGTTGAAACTTTTTTGACATCCGCGGCACATTTCTTCCCATTCCTAGGAACCCTGAGGGAAACAAAAAGTACCTCTGTGGGATGTGAAAAACCGATGCCTAAAGTGCTCCGTAACGTGCCGTGAGATCTTAGCATTACTCTAATTGTGCATCAAATTTTCCATTTAAATGGGCACTGTTGTCCAAAAGAACCCCATTTTGCAGTGCAGCACTGGGAATCGATGTTGCCCAATGACCATACTTATCATACTAGCAGTACAGTACTGTTATTATGATAGATTGAATGTTGTGCTGCAAAAATTCTAACGAAAAGTATGCCAATGCTTTTTCAAAATCTAACACTGGAGAGTAATGCAACGTCACATTGATTAAAATAACTAGCTTTCATGGGGTACTGGTCTTATGGAATTTGGACATGAATTGGTTACTTTTGAAATACATATTGACAGGTCATTGATTTTAATCATGCATGCCAAATTTTGAAAGTTTCTAAAATCCCACTTTTAAAAATCTGTGTAAAACATGAAACATCAAGCCTTCAACAATGTTTACTGGAGTACCTTGTACATTTCCAATCGAATATACTATGTTTTGCTTTGCTGCCCAGATTTACATGTTATACCACACTTTTTAAATGTATGTGCATGATAAAATCACTTTTTAGGTGCTTTGCATAAATAATTGTTAAAAATGTAGGTAGAAATCTACTTAGTAGTAAAGATGTCAATTTATGTTGGAGTTAATAAAGTTTTTATAAAATTAATGGGATGTCAAAATAAAGATGTGTAAAAATTACACAATGTGTGCAAATGATTATAAATGATTATTGTAGTGGCCTGGTAGAATTGAAATGATAAGCTTTCCTGAAAACTTCCAAAAATTCGTAATGCTGGGAGATGATAACAAACACATACAGTTGGGACTTTTTCCAGAATGCCGTAAGAGAATGCTGTTCAAGTTGAGTATCAGTCAGTACCATAATTCTGTTTGACCTGGAACGATTGGACCGTACAGCTTCTAAGTATTTTATGGGTTCTAATACATTCCTACTGAAGACATTGTGTGAGAATAAGAGATAATGGGCATCGTGACCGCAAGGTGCTTGTTGCCTTGTCAAGGTTCCACACAAAATTTACATCCGAAATTCCGTGACTTATCAATGACTTTCCATGACCGAATTTAGGTTTCATGACCAATTCCCTTTTTTGGAGATGCTTGCTTGCAAGCGGCATCTGTATTGTGGGAGGAAGGCTCTGAAGCTTATGACAACTGCCTTGGTCATGCTGTTTCATCTCTGTCATTAAAACTTTCATACAGTCTCAATAGAATTTTATCTTGCGTTGATAAACTTTTGGTGTCTTCTGAGTTGAGAAAATTGATAAAGAAAACAAACATGAGTTTCTGCAGGTCAAAGGTCAATCACCAAAAGTAGGTCACAGGCCAGATACCCTCCAGCAGGTCATAGTGACAAATACCCTTGTGCAGGTCTCACATGCCAGATATCCTTGTGCATTTGACATACTATCATGGGCAGTCTATCTACAAGCATCTCTTAATGAATTCGTGAGTTGACCTCCGCATCCCTTCCAATCCTTTCGATCCAATCAAATCTCTGACCATGGAAATCCATTAAATTTCAGCACAAATTGTGGTCAGAACTGGAATTTTACTTGTGGCTCTTGGCAACTTTTTAATACTTTTCCATGACTCTATAACTTTCCATGACCACCATTTCTTCACAACTTCCATGACTGTGGGAACCCTGCTCATAAGCCTTGATCAGTTTAACAAACGAAGTCTTGGGAGTGCATAACATCAATGCATCTACATTAATAGATATATGTTGCTTACGAAGGTCAACCAAAAAGTCGTTCCGATAGTAAATTTGCTTATGAAATTCGTAAAAGCTGTCTCCAAGAGCACCTGAAGAATGTGTTTAAAAAAAACAGCTGCCCTATCTCCAAAAATGTTGATTTTGCCACGGAATTGTCCTCTTTTCCCCTGTAAATAACGAAACTTTTGTATTGCTTAAAACATTGCTTATCATAACAACCAAAGCCAGTATTTCTGGTCTCAGTTTGTGTGTATTTCTTGAAACTACGAGGGGCGTTCAGAAAGTTCACGGCTTTTTTTTTATATGGACACTTATTTTCAATCTAGAACTATGAATTTTTTACAGGATAAAATTCAGCAGTTTTGGAATGGATTTCCGAAATTTTGGACAATTTGGACACTTTTAAGTCATTCTGTGGTTGCCATGGAAACAGAAAGTTTGGCTACGTGGAGCAGGTAGTACGGAGATCAAGAAAATCAATGAATTGCGGCTGAGAGAGACCTCACTCTGCCACTTGTATTAGTAAGATTGACAATAATTAACACAAGAAATCTAATATTACCTTTTAAAAATACTTACAAGTACTACTAAAGCATTAATTCATACACCTGACGCGTTGAAGTAAATGTTCCTTGAAGCATTCCAGGAAAAGTTTATGTGAAAGCATTTCAGGCATCCAAAGCCTTTTCTCCTCCAGTGCCTGAAACTATTGCCCCCAGTGATTAAGGTAATAGAAAACCAGGTCTTATGTAAAGCTATATGTCAAAGGAAAAGCTGGGATGGATAATGCTGTCCCTTTAGGTCTCTTGCTCATACCAGTGAATCCATGCTTCATCATAAGTCCTGATGCAGTTAAGGACTCAAATTCTGGCGCCTGAATCGCTCTTGCCAAATCGGGCATGCAGGAGTGCTTTCCCAAATTTGTTCGCTGTAAGAATACAAACATTTGGTATGCTTGAAAGTATATTTAGAAGCTAATATCATATTTCTTGTGTCAAATATTGTCAATCTAACTGATACAAGTGACAGAGAGAAGTCTTTCTCAGCCGCAATTCATTGATTTTCTTGATCTCCGTAGTACCTGCTCCACCTAGCCAAACTTTCTGTTTCCATGGCAACCACAGAATGACTTAAAAATGTCCAAATGTTCCAAAATTTTGGAAACCCATTTCGAAACTGCTGAATTTTATCCTGTAAAAAATTCATAGTTCTAGATTGAAAAGAAGTGTCCATATAAAAAAAAGCCGTGAACTTTCTGAATGCCCCTTGTAATTACTAAGACTGAAAGTTTCTCTTTCCTTTGCAGAGCCAGACCCCTCAGCCCTGCAACACACCATCCAGCTGCAGGTGGTCAACTGCACCCCTGTCTCTGCTGACAGCCAATTCCCATCAGGTCTCTTCAGTCTGGAGGCCCGGAGAAGTGGAGCTATCGTGGTCCATATTCTGGTCACCATCTACGTCTTCTTCTCCCTTGCAATTATCTCAGACCACTACTTCGTCCCTGCCATAGAAAAATTGGCCAAAGGTCAGTTCTGAGCCTCTCTAAATTTATTTTGGAAGAAAATCTTTTTTCATTTTTTGATCAAACCTTTTCTCTCAGTACTTCAAATGTTGTACAATCCTGTGTGGATGTACTGGATGTAGGAAAATAACTGAACAGTTCAACATAAATGAGTTCCCAAACTTGAATATCGCAAAGACCTCTTCTCTGATTACCATGAAAGTTGACCAGTTTGTAGGCCTGCATATCGACATTACGTCTGTGATCTCTTTAGCTTGATTGCTTCTTTTTTGTCTGAGCCAGCAGACCCTGAGTGCATGCGCCACTTTTCAAAAATTTGAAGTTTCGGCTTGTCTTAAAAAAATTACCAGAAGGTGTACAAACTCCACTCAAATTATTTCAAATGTCATACAAGGAACCCAAACAGCAAAAATGTTACAAAAGAAGTCCTAAATTGTCTACTGAATATGCTTGAGAAACAAATTCTCTCCACTCACTTGATGAAGTATGCTCAGCTGGTGGCTCTCTCGCATGGTGAAATTCGTCATATCCATTGGAAAAGCCACAGATTTTTGATAACTGGTAGGCTAAATCGAAAACTGCTGGCTCAACCAGGAATTATGCCACTAAGCAACACATACACAAATTTAGGGTCAGTGAGCAGTGCACAGGCCTATGATTCTGTAAACTTTCTTAAAAATCTGAGAAGGAATCTTTGAGATGTTCAAGTTTATTTAAAGGGAGACTTAATTTTGTTGAACTGTAGAAATTAAGGCGCTTTTTTTTTAACTTTGAATATATTTTTGGTAACATATAATTGTTTTACCCATGTATTCCATGCATTTGGTTCTTTGTACACTTACACTCAATTCGGAAGGAACTAACAGCAGAAGCAAGCACTCCAAATCACTGCTGCTTAATAAATACTTACTGAGCCCAACCAGGGCCGTATTAACCTATGGGCAAACGGGGCAGTTGCCCCGGGCCCATGACCTCAGGGGGGCCCATGATGAAGCTGAAAAGAGTTCCGACTGTAAAGAAAGTGCGTCGGGTAACTGGCGTGAGAATGTACTTTTCAGAATTTCAGAGCATTTTTGGGGCACAAGGGGGCCCATTGGAAACAGTTTGCCCCGGGCCCAGAAATGTGCTAATACGGCCCTGAGCCCAACAGTAATACCATTCCTCTAATTTTTCAGATCTCAAAATCCCCTCCAGTGTGGCTGGGGCAACGTTGATGGCAGCAGCTGCTTCTATTCCTAACCTTGCTACTAATATTGTTGGTAAGCGCATATTTAGTTGTCAACCATTGAATTTTAAGTTCTGGCATCACCTGTTGGCAGGCCTTTTCTTAAAATGGATAATGATTTTAGTTTTGAGTTTTCTTTTTAGTAATTACTTCAGATTATCAAATATCACTGTGGATCTATATATGGTTATCCACATATTTTATAATTTATAGCAATTGTAATGATTGCAAGAATGATTTCTTGGAATGATCTAGTCATTCTTCTCGTACAACTTTTCAGGAACTGTGGTGACCCATGATGACATTGGCATTGGAGCTGTCGTTGGGTCTTCTTTCTTCAACGTTTTATTTATCCCTGGCGCTTTTGGTTTAGCAGTGTCCAAGGTAGGTTCCTCTCATTCCTCTTAAAAGTGTATGGCCCATGCAAAAAATGGATCATGTTGCTAACATGAAAGCTAAAAAGCTTGAAAGCCTAGTAGATAGGGCGTTGAACTAGTTCACGCAATAGTCGGCGGTTTAAGTGCAAAATACAGGCCTTGAAGTGACTTCAAGTCATGATGCAAAGGTCCCCTTTGGCAGAGATGTTGCTTGGGTCAAAACAAAAGATTTTATCCTGAGACACACGCTATATCTCTTTGAGATAACTATGATAATGAATTTCAAGATGGCTGCCAGCTGCCGTTTTGAATTTGTGTGGCCAAGATCCACAATAGATGGGTAAAGTGCTGGATGACTTCAGGTTATCATGCAAATGTCCTCTTTGGAATGAAATTCATTGGGTTAATACTCATTCTAAAGGTTTAACCCCAAAACACACGTTTGATCACCTTTTCAAAGATGGCTGCCAGCAGCCATTGGAGATTTTGTAGATTTGTGTGTCATAAAAGTTATTTTAGCAGCCATCTTGGAAATAATGATTATATTCTGTGTCTGGGAGAAATATATAAAATTAATATTTACCCAACAAACTTTCGCACCAAAGGGGACATTTGTATGATAACCTGAAGTCATCTTGCACTTTACTCGCCCACTGCTGATCTTGGCCGCACAAACTCAAAATGGCAGCCGTTGGCCATCTTGAAATTCATTATATCATAGTTATGACTATTTTAAAGGCCATGGTACCCTTATTTTGGCTGAAATTGATGTGTCACACTTTAATTTTTGATCAAAATTAGTAAATTTGTGAGATTTGCTGCAAAATTCAAAGTGGCAGCCGGCAGCCATCTTGGATCTGAGATACAGCGTGTGTCTCAGGATAAAATCTTTTGTTTTGACCCAAAGACCATCTCTGCCGAAGGGGACCTTTGCATCATGACTTGAAGTCACCATGCACTTAACCCGTCCACTACAAGGTTGTTGTTTCGAATCCAGCCATGGCAAGAGGAGTTGGGCTGATCCTCCTGAAACCACTGCCTCACCCCACCCAGGTGAAATGGGTACAAGTTTGGTTATAGGCAGTGATGGCTATTGAATGTTTGACAAAGGAGTGTATGAGAACCTTTGCGCTCGACCTGGTGTACATGGTGTATGCCCCTCGGGGAGCTGAGAAAGATTTGTGTTCATGTTTGAACATGCCTGCCAAGGGTGTAATTGTATGGTCTGTTGAGACTGATTGGATCAGTAAAATGCACAGTTAATCTAGTTTGTTTCATTATTATTATTTTTTTGCATATATATGGAGGTGAAAAGATTTTTTTTTTTAATCGGTTTAAAAGATTGGGAAACAGGTTCATGGACTTTTGGATTTATAATGACCTATAAGTACACAATAGTCAGCTTGTAGTAATTGTCATGACCTGAACATTTGCATTGTACATTTGCACAAATTTGCACATCCATTTAAACATGTGGTAATATCAGCTTCTCTGATACAACTGACTGTATAGGACAAATATAGACCAATGCTGTCTGTTTTAAACATGTTGGCTAGTCAAAAGGTAGATGTAATATATATATATTGACAGATGAAAGAATAGATAGATGAATCTGACTTGTGAAAAGGTTTGCTCAAAGAAATATAAGCTGAACAAAATGATCTATAATATGGACATAAGAAATGTGAGAATTAGAAACAGATTACTACAGAGCAATGTCATTGGGTCTCCTTGATTGCTTTCTGAGAATTTAAACTTGGCTTTCAGAGATGATATAGTTCTTCTCGTTTATGTCAACAGATCACTCACTTCATCCAGTCGTCAGAAATATGTCATTGACGTGATATCTTTGCATTTCTGGATGAAAAAATAATTGAGATTCTTTTTTCAGTTACTATTTTTCGCCTGTTGTTATTGAGTCATGGCTTGACATGTCACTGTTTATTTCATGCATCTGTGCAATGTCAACATGTTCAGCTAGGCAAATAAAGTCATTCAGTCCAAATTCTTGTTAATCAAACATGTTTCTGATATTTAGATAAAGAAATCAATAAAATGTTTATTCGATCTTGTCTACAGTTTTTTTGATCATCGTTTTATGTGCAATATTCGTATGATTTGTTGCATCACAAATGAAATTTGTAAAAAAAATTGTCAAATACGTCCTAACATAATACCCTCCTCATATATATAGAAACGCTTCCATTATTTACAACGGAATAGTCTTAGAGAAGACCGTTTCACTGTGAAAATGACACTTTGTGAGACATGATGCTGATGATTATACCAGTGCTTCTCCTAGGACCGAAATTCAATTAGCCACAAGGCCAATTTTCAGTGAAATGTATGGATGTGTGGCTAATTTGCATGCAAAAATATGGAATTTTCATTAGCCACATGGAGGATGCATTAGCCAATGCTAATGTGGCTAATGGCTAGGAACAGCACTGATATATCACCTCCTACCACAAAAAAAACCTGTATCTTCACACGAAAAGTCTGTTGGGGCACATGCAGGTGACTGGATAACTTAACTGGCCTTATGTAGATGTGACTTGTTATAATTCACCGTAGTTGATTAGTTGCAAACTCAAGCCAAGGGCCATGGTGTTGGGGTGCTTCCCACAGCTGGGATCAGAGAAGGAGTGCACAGGGTAGTGAGCTATTTATAGACACACAGCACAATAGTGCCACACAGCCCCTGGTGAGATCTTAAAATTATCAATAATTCAGTAATTTAAATGATGGATTTTACTTCTAGTTTAATGTTGATACTTTTCAGAGGGTGGAACTGACCCCTTGGCCTGTCATCAGGGACACCACAGCCTACATAATCTCAGCAATTGTGCTTGCTATTGTCATATATGACAGGGAGGTACAATGGTAAGAATGGCATTTTTTACAATTTATTAATAGTCAAATATATATTTTTTAGGCAGCCGAGCAGAGTGATTAATTTGTAATAATAAGGTCTTTGCCTGCATGGGTCAATCCATGGTTGAGAACCCAATTTTTCAAAATGTTCATCTTCCTCTACATAACTGTACTAACCGTCTTCTTGAGTTAGTTCAGGCTCGCCGTGAATAATTTTTAGAGATGCTTGCTTGGTTGCAAGCCGCATCTCTATTGTGGGAGGAAGGCTCTGAAACTTATGACAACTGCCTTGGTCATGCTGTTTCATCTGAATCATCTCTGTCATTAAAACTTTGCATACAGTCACAATAGAATTTTATCGTGCGTTGATAAACTTTTGGTGTCTTTCTGATGAAGAAATTAATAAAGAAAACAAACAGGCTGGGTTTCTGCAGGTCAAAGGTCAATCACCAAAAGTAGGTCACAGGCCAGATACCCTCCAGCAGGTCTTAGTGACAAATACCCTTGTGCAGGTCTCACATGTCAGATACCCTTGTGCAGTCTATCTACAAGCATCTCTTAAAGTGCTTGCACGTTATTTTTTTTCTTATTTTTCTAAATTCTTTGTCCTCTACTGATGATGTTCCCAACGAGAAAATTAATTTGATGAACATTAGCAAGTTTGCCATTTGTGTCATGATTTATCAAATGATTTTATTAATTAAGACACAAAATCTCGCAATTTTTCTTGGTCACAATGACTCACATGAACAAAAAATGAAAAAAATCCTAACTTGATAAACTAGGTATATATTTCAAATTTAGCTATATATATATATTTAGTTATTGGTTTGTTTTGCAAAGTTTGCTTGAAATTGATTAGCTAGATCTGTTAAAAATATATATTATACATTTTGATGATTATGATGAAAATCTCACATTCTCTCATCAATAGCAAATATGTGGTATATGTATTGAGTGTTATTCATCAAAGTCATAATACATAACTTGAATTGAAAAGATTTTATCCTTGCCCTTTCAACGAAAGTCAAAGATTAATTGTGCTTTTGAAATAGTCGTAGTGAAATTGGCTCTGTATTTTATGGGCAAACATATGTGCTTGATAGAAATCTGTCATGTTTTTCTGGATGAAAATATATATCCTGCCTTTCATATTTCATATTTGGTGTTTATTTTTGAGTTGTTAATTTTTTTGAATGCTAAAAATGAACTAGCTAATCATATATGTGATCAGTGATCATGCTGATATATCTCACTGATGATAGCATGAGCTTGGAAGCAAGTGTTAGAAGTGGGCCTACTCTTTTAAGTGGCATTATTTTCTGATTTATGTATCGAAGAATCTTGAATTGGCATTCAAAATTAGTCTAGGGGCTTCCATATACGTTTTCTTTTGTTGGAAGAAGTGGGCCTGATGATATGTGTCTTAATATTATATCTTATCAGATTTTTTCTTATAATTGCCATGTGTGACCGATTTGGTATTGATTTATTATACGGCCATTTTCATAAGTGTAGACATCCGAATGTCATTTTTTTCTTGGACATGTTATCCTAAAAAACTCTCGGCATCACTCAAGAAATCGGCATTACATACAGGACTTCAGGCCTAAATATCTTATTTAACAAAATTATTCAAGATGCTGTAAATTCTAAACAAGTTTTTTTTTAAAGTCCCCCTGTAAATAAACTTGAATATCTCAAAGATTCCTATTCTGATTTTTACAAAAGTTAGCTGAATTATAGGCCTCTATGTCGACCTTACATGTGTGTATTTGTAGCTTAGTGGCATTACTCCTGGCTGAGCCAGCAGCCTTTGAGTGAGCTTAACTCTGTTTTCAAAAATCTGTGGCCTTTCGAATGGATATGACAAATTTCACCATGCAGGGGAGCCTCCAGCTGGGCCTACTTCATAAAATTTTTAGCTTGTCTGTTTTCTTTGAAAACGAAGAGCTATTGTCGTGACTCGATCGGCGTTGTCCTGGTTAAAGGCAAACACTCATCAATTCCTTGCCTTGAATAATATATCTGCTACTGCCAGAATTGAGTCATATCAGTACACAAATGTTGTTTTACAGAAATTATTTGTCTCCCATCCCTTATAAAAGACCTGCAAAATTGTGATCTTGGACCTGGTTTGAGGGCCTCCAGTCCACTGGCTGTTTGATATGCATGACGTAGGGCAAGGTAGCCCCCCCCCTCTCCTTCCCACCTGAAGCCCAGCCTGGCCAGCCACTCAAGCATGACCACTGTCCAGTTGCCATTGTGGTCAAGCAAAAGTGGCAGCAGCTTCCAGGGCAACACACAGCGCTCCTGAATAAATTTCAAGATTAAAAAAATTCAACAAGAAAACCGAAAGCGCACGCTTATAGAGCAGGGTCAGGAGAACATTTTAAGACAAAAACCAAAAAATTCCGTTGGGAAAATTTTGAGTTATCGTCATTTTAAATTTTTTGTTTATCACACTCATTTTTCTTGGTGACAGGGGGGCATAGAAAGTTGTTTAAGTCATTTGTCATGTTTGGAGAGACACATGTTGATGGTAAGACATCATCTTTTAATTTACATGATAATTGAATCTGTGTTAGGTAGTTATTGGCTAAAAATAGTGTGAAGAGTGTGATAAACACATTACAGATGCATATTTTATGAAAGAAGTGAATTGGTAGCCACTGTAAATTGATTCAATCGTTTGTTGTGAATGTTTCACCTGCTTTGAACTTGATTTGAATTAAATTTAGCCTTTATTTTGAATTTTTGCAATGCTTTTCATCAAAATATGACATTTCAAACGAGTTAAATTTGTGGATCATTCTTACTGAGACTGAATGTGATTTACATAAATTGCCTCAATAATATTATATCATATAAACATTGCTTAAATGTTAAGAAATAAACCCAACTGTGGCTTTTTGTGATCCAAGAAGTGAGTTAATGAATATTAATGACGAAATTTGTTTGCAACAATTTCATGACAAAAAACTCATTTAATAGACTAACTTACTCATTCAAGCCATCAAAATATGACCATGAGATGTTAAATAGCTTGACAATTGATACTGAAACAGAACATGACGTTGAAAGAGAGTCACTCATGTGCAAACAACAGCAAAGGTAGACAATTGAGCAATGGTGGGTCAAATAATCGATATAAAAGATATCTCATAGAGGCTATAAGCTGATTATTATGCAAAGGTATTGTTCTTTTAACTTCTGCATCTGCTGACATTTGAAGATATTGATAAATCACTGAAATAAAACTCACAGACATATAATGATAACAAACAACACAAATTCTGTAATGACAAAATGCATGAAATATTCATATATCATGTAATATACATTTAATTTTGCTAAAAATGGCCAGAATACAATAAATCATTAAAAGGGATTAACAGAGGCAATATGCAAAAGCTGCAAACTTACTTGCAGGTGTGTTAATTCCTAAACACAGCGAGCCCGAACCAAATTTGGGGTTTAAAAAATGCCCCAGCATAACGATAGGCACCGTTACGAAGCTGAAGATGAGACGAACAAGCAGATGTAAAAAACCAAAAAATCTGTTGAAAACTTTTTGAGATATTGAATTTTTTCACTTTCTGATTTATCACACCCCATTTTTAACATCACAAGTCATGTGGAGAGTCTGTTAAATGAGCACCGCCTTTGCAAAACCAGTTTCAATGATACAAAATATCATTCAAAAGACATAGTAATCTTTTCTCTTTTTTTTTAAATTATGCTGTTGCATTTAATACAAAAAAGGTGTGACAAACTCATGCATGCGTAATTTCCAAGTAAAGTGTACATTTTTCATAAGAATTGCAAAAATTTGCATGCTCAACTATTCCCCGGGCATTAGCAAGTAGTATTATGAAACGTATGTGCATACATATTTGACAGAGCTTTTGTACTGATATATTCTTATCCTATCAATTAGGGAGAGTAAGGAGAAAACACTTCACTTTATTTTGATTCTGTGAAACAAACAGCAATGTTTGCTGAATAATCTAACATTACTTGACCTGTTTAATACTGTTTGACTACAATCCAATTGAATGATAAAAGGTTTTTCAGTAAAAGAACATCCATGGTCTTCTGTCATTAACTTCAACTCATTTCAGGAATGAAATACCAAATTGATCAACCATAGCGTTATGAATAGCTAAAACACTGTATATTAAATGTCTATTCAAGTTTCCAAACCTGTACACTGCCTGTCATCCAATCCATTCACCCTATTTCATAGTTCTGTGATTTTATTTTTAAAATGAATGTGAAACCAACTGATTAAAATTAAGATACCAAAGTTCATAAAACCAAGTGCACACTTCTTCTTTTTTTTTAAATACCAAACTGCCAAAGGCAAGCACACAGGCAGACATCTAAGTATTTATAACCATACATTTCATGAAGAATTATACCTTTCCAGAATAGCCATATCTTTTTATTACTCTAATTTTCAATTTTATTAAACAACAACTATTATATAATTTGTTTTGTGTCAATAATCAAGAAATTGTGGTATATTTCCTTGGTAGAGACAGCAAACAATTCTCTATTTCTTGTGACAATATTTTATAATTACACAAAAAGAAGTTTGTCACACACTACATCAATATGGGACTTTTCCCAATAAAGATAACATTCTGTTTAATTTTAAAATATCATCTAAAATACACAAAAATATTGTTTTCAAGTTTGCTTACATGAATTTGTAACTTGCACCCCAGTTAGATGGAATATCACCCAAACAAAGGAATGTGACAAACCAGAAATGGAAAAATTGCAATATCTTAAAAAGTTTTCAACAGATTTTTTTGTTTTTTACATCTGCTTGTTCGTCTCATCTTCAGCTTCGTAACGGTGCCTATCGTTATACTGGGGCATTTTTTTAACCCCAAATTTGGTTCGGGCTCGCTGTGTAAAACATGCAGTCACATGTGTTTATCACACCCTGCACAATATTTATGGTCTAAACATATCTAACACGGATACAATGGTAATGTAAATTAAAGAATAATGTCTTACCATCAACATTTGCCTCCCTAAACATCTTAAATGTCTTTAACAGCATTCTTTGCCCCAATTTCAGTATGAAAATGTGAGTGTGATAAACAACAAATTTAAAATGAATATAACTCAAAATTTTCCCAACGAAACTTTTCGGTGTTTGTCTTAAAATGTGCTCCTGACCCTGTTCTATAAGCGTGCGCTTTCGGTTTTCTTGTTGAATTTTTTAAATCTTGAATTTTTTTCAAGAGCGCTGTGAACACAATGCTGTCAGATTGCTCAGGAGCTCAGTGTGGTCATGGTCTATTGACCCCCATGGGCAGGCACATGTAGTTGTTTATGTTTTACCCAGCCTCACGTCACTTGCATAGATACTTTCCAGTAGGGGTCGCTTTTGAGTGTGCCATTTCTTGGCCAAAAATCATGAAATTTAATATTTTTTTCTAGGTTTAAAAAGGATTTGATTTCTAAATGATCACTTTCATGTTTCAAAGAGGGTAAACCCCGAGGCTCTCAAAAAGTACAAAAAGTCCATGATTGTGGCCCTTTAAGGTTTTTGTAAGTGTCCATTTGTGACCTTAGTTTTCCACTTAGAGTTATGAAATTTGGTACAGGTATGGTACTATGGATATGGATCGGGGACATGTTGAAAAATCCAAGATGGCTGTCATTTTTGGGGGCCATTTTGGCAGCCATCTTTCTTCATTTCTTGCACTGCCCATTGTGACCTTAATATTTCGTTAGAGTTATAAAATTTGGTACAGGTATTGGCCTGTCGGTATCGATCGGGGACATGTTGAGAAATCCAAGATGGCGGCCAATTTGTGGGGGCCATTTTGGCAGCCATCTTTCTTCATTCTTGAACTGCCCATTGTGACCTTAATATTTCACTTACAGTTATGAAATTTGGTACAGGTATTGGGGCACATGCTCTCAGGGTCTGCTGGCTCAAGCAATCAAGCTACGAATATCCAGGTACTATGTCAATATATGTAGGCCTACAAACTGGTGAACTTTCATAGAAATCAGAAAAGCGGTCTTTGGGGGATATTCAAGTTTTCGTAAAGGGGGACTGTTTAGTGTGACTGGCAGCAGCCAATCTAGCATTGGTTTCACTGTTTCAGTACTCAGGAGTACCACAGACTTATGTTCTGTGGCAGTACATGTATTTGAACTGTAACAATGTAACATACTAGAAAGTTTGAAAAACATTGACCATCAGGCTAATGAGACATCTGGTGAGGATATGTTTGATTTTTTTTACCTGTGTGTTTAATTAATGAGGATTATCCTTGAGTGGGCCATCAATAAGATTAGGTGTAGAGTTGAAAAAAAGATTGATTTATGTACATGTGCCTAATTTCCATACAAATTAATTGCATCTTAATTTCTGTATGTTTTGCATGTGTTTATTGATTTGCTCAAGGGTTGTTGACTTTCAATTGAAAATGTTTGGTAATGTTGATTCTGATGTGATAACTGGTCTGTGTATGAATAATTTTATTTTGGTTGCTGACACATCTGTTGATGTTGATGTACTTGGTCTATGGCTACAGTATTTTAATGAAAAATCTAGATTTCAACAGGGTCATTATGATTTTTGATGCAGACTGACTTGTTAAATGTTCACAATTTCATTAGGTCATTGGCATGAAATTATTATTGCAAAGTAAAGATACCAAAACCTATTGTAAACTTATAACCATCATCCTCAGTATTTTCATTGATGTTTTTATTAAAATCTCAGATAACCTTAGTTCTGAGGAGTATATTAAGTAGTGTAAACATTCTATAATTGTCTGGAGTAGCTGATAAGTTTTCTTTTTAACGTGTATGAGTAGCTAAAGGAGAATGTTCATTGGTGACCCTGATCCACCAAGATGACATCTAACTTTCAAATCATTAGTAATTAGTGGCCTTGTATCTGTTCCATGATAACTGAAGGGGATTTTGATTATTCATTTAACATTAGCCAGACACGAGAAGGCCTATAAGCCCAAAAAAATTCTGATTTTAAAAATGTTAAATAAAGAGCAGTAGGCTATGCTAAAAAATTGTATTGGAAACAAACAATGGATAGCAGCAACCATGCAATTCAGCCCAAAATGACCTTAGATACATTGAATTATAAAGAATATTCAGCCTGAAGTTGGTTTCCTTCTTTTTGTTGAAGTATTTTTCACCACCTAAAGATAGAAAAAGGGACCCAATTTATGTTTATCTGGCAAGAATTTCTTTTTTAAACAGCTTCTTTAAAAATGCACTGTATTCGCTACTGAACTAACCAAAAGTTTCATGGTTTCTCTTTTTTCAGGTATGAATCCCTCACCCTGTTGCTGATGTACATTTTCTACGTCATCTTCCTGATATTCAGCGACACATTCCAGAGGCTATTCGAACGTTGTTGCAGCAGTTGTTGCAGACGAAGAGACACTGAAAAAGTTAGCTTGGTGTCGAACGCCATCAAATCTTATGGCGTATCAACCGAGGGAATCGGCCATGATGTAAAAATAGGATGGGGCGTGAAGAATCCGAGCATCGAAGACATCAGAAGCACAGAAGAAAATGCCAACGAACATAATGAAGGTAAAGAAAGTAACGTCAGTCGTCAGCCGTCCATGCTGGACCACTCTACGCAAACAGAGAAACGGGCTTTTGCGGACAGTTCGGATGGAAGCATCGGAGGTAAATCTGTATCCTGATTGTTGATCATACGCGTATGGCGCTTGCGATTTTCGGAGGGGGGGTGAGCGACATTTGCCCAAATTTCAAGATCTAGATTTAATACCATTTCAAATGAAATTGCCTGGAAATCAATTTTCAATAGTGTTTATTTAATCATCTGCCCTAATTTTTTTGCCTTTTTGCCAGAATCTTACTGTTTCCCAAACTTTTGCCCCCCCCTCCCATACGCCTATGTTGTTGATCCAAAGTTCAATATACGCCCTCTAGAGTCTTCTAATTTGAGAGCTTCTCTCTTCTACCTTTGATTGGAGATGAAGCTTATTTTATTCTTGCCTCACATGCATAAACAGCTTGGTGTACATCTGTTCATCTAACAAGAGAGCCTTTTATAGTTATATTAGGCCTATGCCGCCTATCCATAACCTCTGATTGACCGTGACAATATTCTAAATATAAAGGAACATTCCTTATATTAAGGGGCCGACCAGATGATAGTTGGGGGGGCTATGGACTTTACCCTCGGGACGATTTTTTTTTTCGTTCCGGGCGCGTCGACGAACAATTTTTTTCTTGCGAAGGCGCGACAAATTTTTTTATCGGAATTTTAACATTACGGTACCCTAACTACAGGTGGAAACAAACTTTTTTTTTTATTTCCATGTGCTGAACAAACTTCTTTTTTCGGTGTCAAGTGGGAAACAATCTTTTTTTTTCACCAAATATCCATAGCCCCCCCCCCCCCCAAGATCATCTGGTCGGCCCCTAACTTCCATTTTGGCTACTGCTGTATTATCACCCAGACATATTTACACAGAATTCAATCTCAGTCTATCATTGTTTCCAGATGGAACATACCACTCCATAATGACCTTCCCGAAAGGCAAATTTGAGCGTCTCACGTGGATCATCATGCTGCCTTCGACCCTTCTCATTTTCCTTCTCATTCCTGACTTCAAAAGACCAGGTTGTTGGAAGAATGTCCATATCTTAACCTTGGTCATGTCAGTCGTCTTTATCGGAGGAGTATCTTATGTTCTCGTCTGGATGATCTCATTAATCGGTGAGTTTGTCCTCCTACCAAAATCTCTTTGACACTTCTTTTCTATTGTTGTTTTGTTTGTGACGCGAATTGTGCAATAAACTCCTTTTTTTACATCTAATGTATGGTGCACAATGCTGATGTTTAATAGTCCCCTTTCGAGATAGATTAAAGACAAGTGAAGAAACTGACTGCCATGCAAGAGGAGACCATTCGCTGGGAATCATTGTGCACTCTGGGAAACAGAATCGCAGAATAAATGGGAGCTAGATGCTAAAGTACTATAATTGCAATTAATTCTACTATTAATATAATTGCAATTAATTCTACTATTAATAATATTAATTTTTGTGTCTTTCTTCAGGTGAAACATTTGGCATACCAAGTTCAATCATGGGAATGACACTTTTGGCTGCGGGTGGCAGTCTTCCCGATTGCTTGAATTCAGTTTTTGCTGCGAAGAAAGGTAAGAACTAAGCTGGCAGATCTGTCCGATTGTGAGTTATTGATTAAAAGTCATTCTTCCCATTTATAACAAATCGAAGAATTCTATCTTATTTAAGGAGGCTGTTCTTAGTTAGTAGGATTTTGGCAGTAGGCTATTGTTTTACCACAAGAGTGAAATATCATGTTTACAATATAAGGTGTAAGCCATCTGGTGGAAATGACGGATAAAACAATTTCTCCTGACTCAGTATATGTAACCTATAGATAGGAAGACCCCCCCTCACAGTGCAGCTGTGAGGGATGGGAGACATTGGCCTCACTGAGCTGAACAGTTGCGACAAGAGTCTTGTCGCAGCTGTTTTGGGGCTAGTTACAACCCAACTAAAAGCATGGATAGGTAGATAATGCCTTAAAATATATTATGTCAAAATTTCAAATGATTCCAGTACTTTAAAGTGTAGAAATCGGCCAAATTAAGCACAATTTTGGGCTAAATTTGGAGGTTGTTGAGGGGGAAACTTTGCATACTGTTTATAGCTGATGGTCTGTTTGTTGTTTAGTGTGTATATATGATTAACAGTTTGACAAATCAAACACTTGACAACACTGATTAAAGGATTTTGACACTTTATAAATGAACTCTCAAATCAAAGCTGAAAGGAATGAGCAGTCAGATATTTCGTCCAAGCTATATTTATGCATCTATCTATCTATCTATCTATCTATCTATCTATCTATCTATCTATCTATCTATCTATTTCTGAGTAAAATGAATTCCGATGTTAATGTTATTTGATATTGGCTAATAAAGAATCTCTCTCTCTCTCATCTATCTATTTATCTATCTGTCTATCTGTCTATCTATCGGTCTATCTATCTATCTATCTATCTATCTATCTATCTATCTATATATATATATATATAGATGGGAAAGAAACAATCACATCACAGGAAATAGCATTCTTTTAGTCTAATATAAAATGTATAACATCATATTGATATATTTCTCAAACTTGATTCAATCAGGATCATGGCAATGCACTGTAAGGTGCTGCCACCATTTATCAAAGACCAGTCTGACACAGTTCATTGACTTTGGCATTGGCAGAGGAGGGGGTTGTTTTGTATTTCTCTGTTTTAAGGGTGTTGCTTTAACTGTTGTGAGTGTCATTTTTATATTGAGATATCGAAATCTCCTTGTTTATTGCAGGTCTTAAACTGATTTCAATTGTTGATTTTTCATGAGTGGTCAACCAATGCAATGTCCTCAGTCTACGTTGCCTACAGCAACGCGAAGACTGTGACCTAGGTCTATGTAACCTATATTAAAAGTCCTACATTCTCTTAGATTCTTAAAGAAATATTTTATTTTTACAGGCTACGGCGACATGGCGTACTCGAATGCGATTGGCAGCAATATGTTTGACATTCTCTTTTGTCTGTCGGTCCCTTGGCTCATTGATTACTTATTTGTGGAAGTTCACGAACCAGTTCCGATTTACGCCAACATGACCCTAGTCGCTCTCTTTTTATTGACCAGTGGGGTCATCGTTTTGATAGCCACTGCCGCCACCAACTTCACAATCAACAAGAAAATGTCTGTATTCTTTATTGTAATTTATGTCTGCTTCATAATTATTGACTGCGCAGTCGAATTAAAAACAGAGTTGCCTCCTTGTAAATAGTGATAACTGGGCACCTGTTAATTTATTATATTATGCCACTTGACACCTCTGTCAGCCAATCATATTCTTTGTTGTCCTGTTATCATCTCATGTTTACCCGGTTGAGTGTATTTCTCATGGGATAAGCCGGTTATTCACCATGCGATCAGGAATATGTGTTTATCACACCTCGGGCAAAGCCCTCAGTTGATAAATCACATATTCCCTCTAACCTGGTGAAAAACCTATAATTTATTATGTATTACTTATGATATATGTATTAATGTATGACTATCAGCATCATATTATTGGTTTTTTGAAGTATTTCCTTACAAATATCGCGATATATGCACTGTTTACTGCATAATAATGTGTTGTACAGTTCCAAAAGGCTATTGGTACACTTTGGCATTGTTACACTCGTTTACTTTATGGTCCAGACACTTACTCTCGTCTGTGGTAGTTATTGTATAACTTTATATATATATTGAATGAATTGGTCGTTGTACCAGCCACGCTTTTGTGGACCACCTTAAAATGCACTGCAGAAGTCTCGACATTCCATGTCAAATATACACATTTTGTTGATTACTGAACTGAAAATTCTATGTGTTGTATGATATTATATACAGCTGTTTTGTAGCTTTTTTCCCCTGACTACTAATTAGTTAAGAATAAACGAGCAAAAACAAAATTAGAGTTTGAATGTTTATTGATTCTATGACCATACGTTCGGGACTTAGAATGCAGAATGAATGACATGCAAAATGACTGGGTGAAAAACATTTCTTGTTTCGCAATTGTATTTCTAATTGTAAAACTACATGTACTGTCAAAACAAAACATTTCATAAACATTATGACTGTACTTTGACCTATATACAATGGGTCACTTTAAATAAATAAGAAATAACAATTGTTACAATTTATCACACTGACACAATTTCACTCAAAGAGAAGTGTTGAACACCATTTTGAGTTTATAAACCACAAGTTCCTTGATTTATATACAAATTCAACAACTCAAGGATATTATGATGCACCTAATTCAAAATCATGTTGCAAAAGAATCTAATTTTCTATTTTTATTCCAGTGTGTTTGCTTCACAAACTTTAAATCCACACTGCATTAGGCACTTCAATTTATCTATCAACTCAGGCACAGTTCATGAATTCAAAATACATTTTTTATGTTTTTTTTCTCTACCCTCAAAGCCAAAAGATCATGACCTGCCCACGTTGGCGAAAGGACTAATTCTAGAAACGAGCAATGATTGCCTGGAGTACCTTTGATACTTTTGCAACGACGATAAGATCTCTCTTGCGATGCAAGAGACCTAAAAAGCCTTGGTGTAATGGCCAATCTCCTTGAGTAAAACATAAAGGCAGCTTGTGATTTCAGTAAACCCAGTGATCGCACGCCTTAAGTCTCTAGAATTAATCGTATAGGCAGCCACCACTGGCTTTATAAGAGCTTGTCCCTCACTGAAAACCACTTGTGAGCAGTAATACTAATTCAGTGGGGATTGAGAAAGTGTTGCCCAGATGGTAAGATACAAATTTGACAGCATTTGGTTTTTGTCCTGAAAACATCCATTGATAGATTTTAAAATTCATGTCACAGCATTACACAGATTGATGCATATAAATATTCGAAGCTTAAATAAAAATTACCTGTATTTCTGAATCAAGATAATTTAAATGAGACACTCTGAGACCTGAAGGATAATGATGTCATCTGGATGACATTGAACAAGTGAAGTTAAAAAGTCATTCAAATAAATAAATCCTCTTTTCTAAAAGATTTGTCTTCAGCAGCAGGATGAACATCAACCTATTTACAAATTCCTTTGTACAAAAAAACAACCATGCACATTATGTGTTAAATAATGTCATGACAAACTGTAACACAATAGCACCCAGTAGAGAGTATAACATTGTAATTCATATTTTGTAATTCATAATACCACAATACAATGTGTATCTTGGCCACTTGCTGCCTCATTTGAAACATGCCATAATATATCTACAAACTGTGACATAACAATACTAAACTTTTTGGCTAGTAACATGTCATTTGTGGTAATATTTCAATTTCAAAAGCATAAAAGCTAAAATTGTACAGTGTACACCATGTCAATTAAGATACTGGGTACAAAATCATATTACAAACAGTATTACATAATCATATATTACATATGTCATATCATATATATTACTATGACAGCTTACGACACCAGATTAGCTGAAGTTTCACATATTATGAAATTAATACTGAAGCTGGGTGACCAGCACTTGTCCAACTTTTATAAAATCAGTCCCTCTGGTTGTAGTAATACCGTTCTTTATTAAATCTTCAGTGACCTTGATTTCGCAAATGTTGATTTTTCGCTAACTTTGTCGCAGTCCTGAGAGGTCACAAAGACATTGTACCACACACGTAATGTTGGCATGGTCATAATCAACCAATTTAACCAATTATGAGACAATTAGCATCCTTTGATTCAATTGATGTCGTCAGCATCACTGAGCTTCAGCAGCTTTCTGTTGTTGCTGCTGGAGTTCCCGTTGCTTCTCGCCAGCCTCCTGAGTTGCGCTGCTGTGACTGTCCATGCTCGTCGAGTCACTGTCGTTACTCTGAGGACTGGAGTAGCTCGCTGCTTCTTGCAGTCTGATCAGCATATTGAGCTGTAAGAAAAGGACCAAACATTATAATAATGCTGTAAGCAAAGGACCAAACATTATAATACGCTGTAAGAAAAGGACCAGGCATTATAAATTTGTCAGGGCAAAGGAAATTCTATGCAAAACCTAATACATAATGTTAACATCTTGATATATTCCCCATAACGTGTCTTCCGCCTGTATTGATTAGCCTAGTACCCTGGTACATAAATACAGGACATTAAGCCCTGGTCATCCATCTATTCCTCATAAAAAGGATAAATCAAGCAATGGCAAAGTGGTTGTACAACTCATTACCGAGATCTTATTTAAATTACCTCAGTTGTGGAAATCATGGTCATTACAGGCTATTAAAATTAGGGATGATTTTAGTGGCGAATAGTCATTATCACAATAATTTAAGCTTCAAAAACATCATACATCTATTAGGCATGTTTAGCTAACAATTGAATTTTGGATTGACGTCACAAGTGTCACAAATAGTGTTGCAAAAAATTTTAATTTGTGAATGTTAGGTACTCCATTTACACCATAAACGTTGGCTTGGAGCCAGAGGGCAGTCAGGGGTTGAGCTATATTCTGTAATGGACCACAGAGATGCCCAAAGTGAATGGACACTGCACAGTATGAGATTCAGTAGCACTATGTATGATGCACTGTGTGATGTTGAATGTGTTATGTTGACAGAAGGTCAGAAGCCGAAGGTCATTTAAGCACAGTTAGCACACATACCAGTGGATCTCCCTCTGCGTCACTCTGTTGGCCAGCCTGACCTGAGGATGACTTGTTACTTGTAGTCGTAGTGCTAGTAGGGGGTGCAGCTCCCTGCATGTCGTAACCAACGTCCTCAGGACGAAGCCTCAGTAAAGACGGCCATTCGGAGTCCATTGCATGCGGCCAGGGGTACGTCTCTCGCACCCAGTCAGCAGGATCTTCCCATGGAGCCCTCCTTCCATACACCTGCAAAATTTCATAAAATATTTATATTGTAAATAAAAATTATTCTTTTAAGAGGCCAACGAGTTATAATAATTAGATGTAGGTTTCTACTTCAGCAAATCATAATCCTTTGGAAAAATTTTGAAATGCAGACAAAATTCTCAACTGTATCAAATCATTTGAACTAAAAAAAAGACAATAGTGATATTGAAGCAGCACTGTAGAGCTACATGCTTTCTGATCTACATAAGGTTAATAACAATAATTCAAATATTCACCTGAAGACCTTCTCGGACAGCTTCCAGCAAGTAAGGAACAATTGAATAGTTCCACAGATCTGTGAACCAGACTTGCGATCCGGAGACATCCATGGGGCAAGCGAGGAAGAGACGAGGACCAACAGTGACATCTGATGAACTGTGGGTCTCCAAGAACTTGTTGAGGTGCTGCCACACTTTGGGCATCCAGTCGACGATCTTGGTGAGGTCGTTGTTCCTCTCGCCACTTAGCACTTCGTACTCGATGAGTTTGCGGCGCAAGAACCGACCCAAGAAACCTTTGACGGGCTCCATGTGGTTGGCGCACAGCACCCAGCGGAAGTTGTGGTGGAGCTGCAGATTGGTTGTGGAGCAGGTCGCTTGGTTCATCGTACCGATGATGTAGGGACACTTCTCGTACTTAACACTGAGGAAGCCATTGAACACCTCCCCGAGCGAACTGACGTGATGCAGATTGTCCAGAATAATAACGGAAGGCAATTCACCAGCTGACGTGCTCTCACACTGGTCAGCAATGTTGGCCAAGTACTGTCTCAACTCCTTGCTTGATTTGTGGTCTACGTTAAATGTAGCTATCACACCTGCTGTGACCTCTTTGCCACTTCTGGTTACTAAGTATTCAGCGAGTCTTTGGGCGAGGTACGTCTTGCCCGTTCCACTAGGACCACACAAAATGATGCGCCGATGCTCAACAAGCAAGGACACGTATCTCTGGACTATTGACTTAGGTATGAGGGTCTCAAATGCTAAAGCATCTAAACTGTTCTGTTCTGTGGCTTTGAGACTAAGCGTAATGTTCGTTGTCTCGCCAACAAGATAACCACAGGGTAATAGTTCGGGCAAAGGAGACTCCTTCATGCGGCTAACTTCACCTAAGTTGTAGCAGTGGATCGTTTCTGCGTTAAGTCCTAGTTTTGTGGCTGGATCTAGTCGTGCGATGTAATCCTGCAGACAAAAAAAGAAGCAGAAAGTTATTTTCCGTCAAAAACACATGCTCAATTCAACACAGCAACAGGATGACTAATACGAACTGGATTAAATTACATCAGAGTATTTTTAGCTTCTCAATACATTTACATTCAGTAGCAGGGAGCAGAGATTTTGTACTGCGCATGAAATATAATACAAGAAGGAATGAAGGAAGGAAGCATACCTTGAAAACCTTTCGCACTACGGCATCTAAAATGTCCCACTTCGTCTTCCCACTGACGGAGATGACACCAATCATAATTTCAGTGACACGGTGCTGGAGGAGAAAAGAATTGCATTAAGTCACAAATTAAGAGATGGGACTTCATTAATTTGCTATGCATCTTGCTGAGACAATGGAGGTGCAGAATCAGCAGATATATCACAGGGATCCAATTAGTTCTTGCAAGCATCGGAGAGAAACTTGGTAGGAAACTTGGTATTCAGGGATGAAACATTGCATCTGAGATGTCAATTTCTCTATGCATATATGTATTGTATTATATCTATAATATCTATGTCATAATGAGGTTCCAACTGGCAACATATGGCGGTCTCAGGAAGGACATTGACTTCTTACCTCATTTATGCGACAGATATCCGTGCTGCAGGCCAGGGAGACTGATAACGTGATGCGACGACCATCTCGGTCCATCAAGGCATCTCCAAGTAGCAAATCTGAAAGACATAAGAGAATAATAGAGTCATTTATATAGTCATTTATATAGTCATTTATGAAATTCTTTATAAAACGTCTCAATCATATCCATTTAAAGTCAATTTTAATGTATTTCTGTACTTTTTTAACCATGGGAAAAGACTGACATTTGTTGTGCAAGTCATTTCAATTATATCCATCTTATACAATATATTGTAAGATAATTACCAGAAGACTAACTCCAATAAAACAGACATTAAGAGATCATATTAATGTCAAAGTATTCTTTTCTACCAGAAATGGCCATGTTAATAATCCAGTTCAACGTTTTTCAAGTGAGCTGCAAACGGCACAATCAGGTCATTGACCTTTTCCTCTGATACGAATAAGGAATTACATAGCCGTATGACCTTTGAAGCTGTAGTAGAGAATCGTATTCCATCATTCAGCCAAATCTAATTATCCGATACCAGCAGAGAATGAGCCCACCACATCATGGCACGAATGGCATGAATGTGATCAGTCGTTGTTTCTGATCTACGACTTTATAGTATGAAGTACCAAAGAACCCTTGGACCGTAGATTGCCAGCAAATTACCCAACGGTCCGTTGAGCAAGTTTGATATATCGAAGGATATAGGCAGAGATGGAGGTAATTGGAGACTTGGCATGTTTGCTGATGGTTATGGCTCTGACAGATTATAGACGCTGTCATGTAGTGTGATAATGATGTTTCGTGGCATCGTTTATCACCATCCCTATTGGCAAAAAACTTGTGATGCTGCAGTTTTGCCTCATCAATTTAAAACACACTTCAAAGAACTTCACAGAGGCAAATTCCATCCTCCCTATTGTCTCAATCCAGGGCAATTCTGGTGCAACTTTCATTCAATATTGAACATAGCACTGAGGTTCACAAGTGGGAGGGACATTCTATTCATTCATTATCATAATGTTTAAGTAACACATTATCTAGGGCGCGGCTATTCCCCCTGATTCCTGAAAATATCACAGTATCTCACTGACCCTAATTTTGGGAGTGAGGTTACTCATGAAGATAACAACTGCCAAGTTTTGTGAAATTTGAAGTATATTTAGAGGTTCCTCCTAGCACATGAAGTTTGGGGGAATTTTCGAATTTTCACACATTTTCGCGCTGTTTGGCTCATTAGAAACAGCACCCTAGACATGGAGCAGATATGAAATATTTTCTGAAATAAGCCAAAACATTGAATCCAGTAGTACTGCATCAGTGATAAGCATTGTATTCAGTTGTATACTCTATACTGTTAAGTAATTAGATCACCATTAATCCACAAACCCTCAGCAATTGTGAAAAGCATGCATTTTGCGCATCTGGCTCTGTAGCAGGTTAACTATGTCTAGCTGGTTCTTGATGTGTTAACAGCCGACAAGATTGATATAAACTAGAACGCAGCAAGAAGTTCAAAAATTCATGCATATGAAAACATCAGCATTCAATATAATCTCCTTCTTACTGATGAAAAATATCATTTTGTTCAAACGAAAGATAGGAAGATTACTTGCTTTTCATCCTCATGCTTTCTGTTTTTGTTTTTTCTCCATATAGGTAGATTAATTTCACTCCACACTTTTGCTGTCATCAAAAATTTCAGAGAGTCTAAATTTACCTTCCAATGCACATTGTTAGCATGCTACACATATCTGGCCACCAGTTTTTAATGGAATTTGGATTTATCCTGATGTCTTATGGAACTGCCAGGAATCTTGGCTGACAAAGTCTTTAACACTTATGGTTGCATGAATACTTGGAAGGCATGGCCCAGCCTCATCAAATCCAGAACCAAACCTAGCCAAGTTTTGGTGGATCTCTGAGGAAAATCTGAGATAGCCAAGATGTTTGTCTTGGCCAAGAGTGGTCCATCCCTAGATGAAGCAAAGGGTGATATAATTTCTGGAATGAGGTACTATAAGTGCATTTCCTAATATTTAATTGATTTATGTTTTGATATTCCTTCTCAATCAAAGTAACATCACTCTTTGGAGCACTTTTTGTTTGGGTAAGTGAATCGCCATATACCACAAACTGAACTTACTTTGTTCGGCTGTGAAAAAGAGATCATTTAATTTAATTTAAATGAAACTTGATGAATTTTTAATGGTTTACCTGACTTTACCACCTTTTATTTGTGACTGGTTTAGGTGATAGGCCTATACAGACTAATTTTACTTACAACACCCTTACTAGCTTTAACCAGGGAAGATAATGTTACTGCCAATCCAGTCATGAGTCGGCCTGATGACATTATGAACAGAATTGTATGAGAGAGCTTCCAACTTCAGTTTATCTTGCTGTATGTCATATAATGGACATCAATACCATCTTCATCAAGTACCAAAGAGAGTTTTTAACTAACTTTGAGAAAATACCTGTGGCACATCATTGTACTGACCATCAGCATCATTACCAGAACTAAGCGGCTGCATCTATAGTCGCCTCATCAGTTTCTCTTCTCTATTTCAGCTCTTGAATCAAATTCATCTCTTGTTCTTTTCATGTTACTTTCTCCTCTTTAGCAAAAATGCATTCTAATCAGTATCAACTGCCGTGGCAGTCATGTCATCCATCATAGATCTAAACAAACTCTTTACTCATTGACTACTTTGTCCAAAACAACCTTGGGCCATAACTTGACAGCCTTGTCTAATCATTTTGAAATTTTCAAGAAGATTTCCTTCATTTCTTCATCATTTTGAAATTAAAAAAAATGTTTTTCTGCTTTTCCATAAGAAGTTGCTAAACTGCTTTTGCCCTTTTCCAATAAGATAGTGGTGGAATTCTAGCCTGTTCATAGAAGGCTTCATTGTATTCACTGTTTTGATGGCTTCATCTCTTAAAGTTGTCACACTTTCCTGAGATGAAGAAGTTATTTTTTATGTAATAAGCATAGCATAGTCTGTTTGTTCACAGGTAGTCTAGAACCATTGATGATTTTCACATTGGAGCTTGGTTTAGTTTCAAGGAGGAAGTACCTAGGATCCTACTTCGTAATATTTTACTGTTCTGGTCAAGTCAAAGTCAAGTCAAAGATCTCGTTTTACAAGGGTTGCACAATCAGCTAATATCATAGCATAGTACTGCCAGTCGGGATTAGCGTGCATTAAGTCTTTGAAAGACTGAAGATACTGCTACAGATGAAGTTAGTAGTCAGGCTTATAATTGGAAATCCTAGACCAGCTAAGTAGCTATGCCAACAGGCCAGTCCTAACCAAAGACAGTGTCAAGACTGTGTGAACTTCGTCGCTCTATATCTTTCGATGGTAACTTAATATTGCTCATTATAACCAAATGAATTCAATGAAAAAGAAGTCTTCATGATTTAGATTTAGACCCCTGAGAGACAAATTATCATTGTGCTCTCAGAATTTATATGAGATTAAAGACAAATAAAAATATTGAAAATCCCTAAAATCTCAATATTTGCGAAATTTATAAATAAAAAATATGCAGTATTTATCAAAAACTTTTGAGAATGTAAATGGAGGTTTAGATTATAATAGAATAGCAATTCTTCCTCGGTTGTGGTTATAGTATGCCTCCTCAAGTTTCTAAATTGCTATTTGTTGACTAACATATTATTACTAGCCAAAAAATTAGCAAACACATTACACGAAAATTCTTTCATTTTGCAGTATTTTCACGAAATAACAATAATTCAAGCTCTAGGAGGAACCTCTAAACGTTAATGGATTTTCTCAAAATTTTGCATGGAACCTTTTTTCATCTAACCTCACCCAGGAAAAAAGGGTCAGTTGGATCGGACCAAGTTGGGGGAATAGCCGCACCCTAACATTATCACACATGACATGGAAGAGAATAATGCTTTTTTAACTTGATACGAATTATAATGCACTTCAATAGCATCCACTTTGGCACTTTCCAACAACTCAGTATTATTTCCATGTAGTGCAATTCTATTGTGTTATAAACTTAGCACAAAGGTCATACACATTTGTTGTTGGCCTTGCAGACAGTAGTTGCAGTCCATTATACCATAAAACACCATTAACAAATCAGGCTGACAACCCAACAATGAGGGGATGGCGACAAATCTAGGCGAGGTCAATCTGGACATTGTTTCCTTATTAATAACACAAGTCCATCAATGTTAAATCACTGTGCCCTTGAGATGGCTGGTGGTGGATAGCACATGTAATTCGTCATGCGATCATTTTGCAGTATTTGCGCTATTGCGATGAATCCAATTAAGTCTTGGATGAAGCGCGGTATGAAAAATGGTTGATAGAGACATTAACATGCAAAAAAGAGCAATGAATCACTGGATAGCTCACCTAAGCTGGTCAT
Source organism: Platynereis dumerilii (assembly GCA_026936325.1). NCBI lineage: Eukaryota > Metazoa > Annelida > Polychaeta > Phyllodocida > Nereididae > Platynereis > Platynereis dumerilii. The sequence continues at coordinate 119,044,944 of JAPTHN010000001.1, forward strand.
CTCCGTGAGAGACAATCGCTTGTCCAAGGACATGATTCCGGGCGAGGAGGGGGATGCCGTGGATCCGGTCGGGGAGACCGGAGTATGGAGAGTCTGCGTGTTACCCTGCGTGGTGACCATCCGAGATAACCGGTCATTGTCCGCCTTCAAGGAGGCCATCTCAGTCTGGAAAACAAAAGCAGCTGCGACATGCATCAGTGTCCCAAGGCGAGAGCATACGAAACACACCATCATGCAAGTGACGAGATGTCGGGAAATCAGGCTCAAGCGTGCACGGTACATGGAAATCGCTATATGGTGTTAGGCAGCACAGGATACACAATAACAAGATGAATCAACCCAAATACTATCATCTTACCTTCCAAAACCAAGTTATCTCTCCCAAACAGTAAAGTAACCAAATAATAACCATTCACACTCCTAATCATTCTCATAAATTGGCAACAGCTAGTCAATAATCATAACATCTATTCTGGTATATTTGACAATTTTCTATAAGGAATACAAGATTAGTTCTTGCCGAAGCTAGAATGATATCGAACGAGGAAAGTTGGAAACATGCGTAGACTACAATATGGAATAATCAAAGTGAAGGAGTTAGCGTCAGATTCAAGCAACTTGCACACATCTCTCTATTTAGTCTATTTAGTCTCTACCCATCAAAATGAAAATTTTGAAAATTTATGAAGCGATAGGACAAAACACTTGGTAATCACACCCCTCCCTGCCTAACACCATTGAACACTCAAGCTGAACATCACATCTAGAGGGAATGAACCATGCTACTGACCAGTCGAGACAATCTTTCATTGTCTGCCTTCAAGGCGTGCATCTCCATCTGCAAGACCACACAGCATTTTCAACACTGATCACATTATACATCCTGAAATTTCTTTTTCTTGCTTTTCTCACATTTTTGCTTTTTCATTTTTCCGTTGCTGCATTTTAAAGCAATTTAAAGTCTAACGTTGTGATCAGCGGCTATGCCATCTTCACCATCCACTCGTGTTACAAATTCACTCCAATCCTCTTATCATATACACAGCAGTGTCACAGCACTTAAAGAGTATAGGTTTAATATCATATCAAGAACTCCAGATGAGATAACTTACAATATATAAATACGTAAAGGTAAAGCAAAGGAGATTCTTCACTTGCACTATTGCAAATACATGCGATGTGTTGCGGTGTAATGAAACGTGTTTGTGACATTAACACAAACATCATCAACACGAACATCATCAATAAAGATACGTGATGACTGACAACAATTACTTAAGACCATATAAATTATGCAAGTTTCAGAACATAACAAAGTGCAAAAGAATGCATATAACAACTTAAAGATGCTGAAAAGTATAGCAATGAATGCTTTCGCAACCATTTACTGTTGCGAGGGTAAATTTTGGGAAGAGGTATTGTCATAAATACCTCTTGGCGCGTAGTTAAGTTGTCTCGTACCTTCATCCTATTCATCGTGTCTCTCAGTTGCTCCAACTGATGAGCTGACGATAAAGCCTCCAACTGGATGTCCGTCATCTTCATGTCCTTCTCATGCAGTTTGTGCTGCAGTTCCACCACTGCCTTGTCTGGGTCATCACATAACCTGAAATTCACATTTATCTTGTATAGAAAATTGACTTTTGACTGAATTTGGAGTCATTATGACAGAACCTGCAATCACAAGCTGCATGGCTAGTAATTACAAAGAACCAACAGCAATAAAGTGGCGAAATATAACACTGAAATGCTCCTGATGTTCCGGTTTTGCTTCTGTGATGTATTTAACTTTTTTTAAGGTGTGTATGTATTAGAATATCTGCTTTAATTAATTGAAATACTTACGCGGTTGAAGAGTGGGAGTGTCGGAGGGTTCCATTTGCTCCGAGACTGTGCGGTTGCAAAAGAGGTGAATTTGGCACGGAAGTTTCAGACATGAGACTAGCAGTATCCGGTTCAACATCACTCACAGACCCATGCTTGTTCTTTGGTTTACGGCTGAAGGCCTTGCTAAACGAACTCCGTAACTGCAAATAGAAACGTATAAACCTTACAATTTCATCTCATCTCATTTATCGAGTCATTTTTGAAACAGACAGCAAATGAAACTCCTGATGCAATTTAAACTTTCCACACAGTTTAGATCTTGTATTGACAGTCCAATTTCATTCTTGCTATGTTACTTGGGACAATCTCTTGAAATCTTGTGAAGCGCTATAGCGGATTGTCTTAAACCATGGCAAGTGGGAATTGCTTTGTCAAGGCTTTATGGGATTTGCCTAAAGTGATGTCTCCCAGATGGTATACTGGTTGCCCAGAGGATACGAATTGATATTGAAGGTATTTCCTCTTTCTTTTTCTCATACCTTTTTTATTATTTACATAAAACCTTTGATGTGAGGGTGTTAATCTGACAGGAATTTGCCACTGAGGGGACCGTTATCAGGGCTAATGCCCCGGAGAGGGGCAGCCGGATTCCCGCCCAGCCTCCCGCTCAGCATTTCCAGGATCCTGCAGACATGCCCCATAGCTGCACCCCGACAACCACCCTCATCGCCATGGCAACGCATCAACTACTTGACAACCAGCTGTTCCCTCGGACAGGAATTGATCTCCACACAGAGAGGGATTTCCGGGCCGATCGAGGCAATATTTGCATTATGGCAGTCGTATTGATGAGGTGAGAAGCTGCCGTGTCAACATAGAAATACTTGGCCCGCTCCTGTCCTTCCTTTCCTCTGCACCAAAGGAAAGGGCACCAAGAGCCTAATCATGCAGAGGGACAAGATCAAAGGATCATGTATTTACTTTATTGTGCAATAGTGTGATAAATCAATTTCCTTGTGTAATCTATCTTTTTCTTGTGTCCATTAATAATTCACACCATTCATGCCATATTGATTCTGTGTATTTCCAATTCTCAGCTGTGTTGTCTCTGATTTTGAGAGGACACAGTGTCACATTTCAACTCCTCAAGACTCAAGTTTAAACAAATATCAAAAATTCCACCATGCAGGACTCTTGTGGAAGTTGTTGAAGCCAATACAACAAAGTGTTTACTTTTGATTAATTTAGCCATGGATGGAGAATGATCTAGTCCATGAATAGTCATTGCATGCCAATGCATCCATGGGGTCTCAGGACTAGAATAACTGACTTGGCACCAGTTGTGGGTGCTTCCCTATTGAATGCTATTGATTTGCAACATGTTTAGTATTTCTTACCCAGCTCTTGTTCTTCTTCTTGTCTTTGTACTTTTTGCTGTCGATGTCGGTGGCCGAGGACTGCTGACTCGAGGCGCTGCACGCGCTGGAGATGCTGTTGATGCTAGACATGCTCTCCGAAGACTTGTGCCGGACGAGCCGCCCTTGATGGTCACCTGAAAGAGGAAGAGGAGAAGCAATGTAGAGAAGCAATGTCCATTAGTAAAGATGACCATTAATTATGAGAGCAGTTCATCATGCTAATGGAGGCCAATTAGGACCTCTTTCCTATCATCTCTTGGCAGGCTCACTGACCTTGAAGATTGCCAACAACCTCCCAAGGTCACCTGCCAAGGTCATCCCCCAAGGTCATGGGCACATCATCCAGCATAGCCCCTGCAGAGCATCATGCAGAGCACCCTGCAGGCAACTGCAGCACTCAGGGGTCAGGCTGGGGTCACCTCTGAGTCCCTGCATTAGCAGTTCATCTTATCAAGGATCCAGGACCAATTTGTAGTCAGGATCCATGTCCCCTATCAGTGTATCTGCTCAATTATGGATCGCCAATGCATACTTAGCTAATCACGTTTATCTCACACACTTTCAACTCATTTCCAGGTTTCGGCTGTTTCGGCTGTTTCGGCTGTTTCAGCGCAATCGCACAGATAGAAACGCGCAGCTGCGTAGGAGGTTGTTGAAAAATGGCCTTTTGATCATTTCGGATGATTTCTGATCATTGCCACGATTGAATAATGGCCTGTGTGATTTCTACACCAATTACCAGAGCATGAAATATGCACACAAATTTTGCATTTGCCAATTACAAAGCAGACTCACTGGCTGTGGACTGCCTCCGGGCCGAGGGGGGACTCATCATATCTCCGTGAAGATGGATGCCGCTCTGCTGCTTCAGCAACTCTATCGTCCGCCTCAGTTCATTCAATTCAGAGTCCTGCAAAAGACAAAAACATCAAACATCATGCAACTTTCATTTTCATATACATCATTTCCATACATCACTTATGGGAGGAGGCTGGGCAACAAGGCACAAAGCTAATACATCATTCTAAAGTATCTCACAGGAATTATTTATACATTTCCCATTGGCACCAATTTAGATAGCTACTTATCCAGATCATACAAGAATTTCAACCAATCTTGTTTATAAACAGAACAAGCCAGGAGCCAATATGCTGATATCAGATCTTGGGGGATAAAAAATTGCTGATATCAAATCATGTCTGTACCCTTTTTTGCTGTTATTTTACAATCTTGATATTTGGAAAGCTGCACCTGTATGATTGCATGTGGGGTCTCAGAATACAGCTGCATTTTGACATGAAGAGATAACCCTCACAATACCTGACTCAATATTGGTGTTTATACAGTTCTGACCTACACCATCTGACTGGGGTCTGACAGGGGGCACTGGGGCTGGTTGCAAGGAGGGAGCCCGGAAACTGCAGGGCTCAATTACGTAATAAAAGGGTATTAGGAACTGCCTGATATGCCAAATATAAACAGGGAAAATGGCAGACTGGGGCAGACACAAAAACACATAGTGGGTGGGTCAGGTTTTTCACTCTAAACTTTGCTTTTCTTTCCACCAAGATAGATGTCTTCTCTACGTGGAGGAAAGCATGGCTAGCCTGGCTCAGGGCAGGCTGGGAGTCTGCTCTTTCTTTTCCCTCACACATTGTTTGCAAAACATTTGGTAATTGTAACAAGGCTTCTATTACAGATGATACACCAAACGCATCAAAATATTCCACCATGGAGCCAGGCCAAGTATAACACAGAGCACGCGAGAGAAACTCAAGAGAAACTCAAGAGAATCTCAAGAGAATCTCAAGAGAATCTCAAGAGAAACTCAAGAGAAACTCAAGAGAATCTCAAGAGAAACTCAAGAGAAACTCAACAGTAATTCAAGAGAAATTCAAGAGAAACTCGAGAGAAACTCGAGAGAAACTCGAGAGAAACTCGAGAGAAACTCGAGAGAAACTCGAGAGAAACTCGAGAGAAACTCGAGAGAAACTCGAGAGAAACTCGAGAGAAACTCGAGAGAAACTCAAGAGAAACTCAAGAGAAACTCAAGAGAAACTCAAGAGAATCTCAAGAGAAACTCAAGAGAAACTCAAGAGAAACTCAAGAGAAACTCAAGAGAATCTCAAGACTCTGTGAACTGATGGACTAAGAGAAGTAATTTCATTTTTGCCAATCTCTTTTGTGCCTTATGCTGCAGACTACCAGACCCAGCAGCTGCCAGACTCAAGATCCAATCCTGGCTGGCTACAGGTGACTCACAAGCAAACAAAGTCAATTTTGGAGTCAGGCAATGCAATTATTTCCCAAGCTTCCATAAAGGCAACTATAAGAGGATTACTGGAGTCCATAAAGGAATCATATGAACCGACTAACATGGGAGCTGATGGAGCCTATCAATTATTCAATCTTTTTCCCAACTTTACAATAACTTTACCAAGATGTAACAAGGGAGAAATATGGTTAGGGTTTACTTCACAGTGGGCAATGTGGGTGAAACATGGCTTCATTGGCTTGGCTTTGGTAAAGGAGTGTTGTGATTGAGATAGGACCAATTTATGAGCACAGGCACCAAGCTACCTGACAATCAGAAACAAATAACTGATACGAGGTGGATTTATAAGACATCTGCCAGTGGCGTGTGCACCTTGTTGTTTCCAGTCTTGATTGATGTATGTAAACACAGAGCAATAAACATGGAATGGGACAGCCTCTTATCGTTGGCCACAAGTTATGGTCGTTGGAGGGAAGTTTGATTGCCTTTTCGTGATGGACTAACAAGTGGAGAGCAGAATTCTGGGCCATTGATTCACAGTTCTGAAATCACTCTCACGCCAAGCACAGCCAAAAGCTACAGCACTAACAGGCACACCAGAGAGGCCAACAACCAAGTCCAACAATCAAATCCTGCCAACAATCAAATCGACCAATCAACACCTCCAGCTCTGTCTAAATGGCCCTTCTAATGGCAATATATTAACCCTGCACTCTCCCAATAAAAGCAATTGGACCCATTTATTGGAATCCTCTGCAATGCAAAGCTGGAATTGAGGACCACAAAACCACTTTAAACCTTCAAATGCATCACTGTAGTCTACCTCTTGGGATCTACCTATTGGGCTCTACCTATTGGGGTCTACCTCTTGGGCTCTACCTCTTGGGCTCTACCTCTTGGGCTCTACCTCTTGGGCTCTACCTCTTGGGCAATATAAACAGCATCATTTTTATTTAATTTCTGTCTATCTTTCTTTTCTTGTCTCTTGATGTCTGTCTATAGGAGTTCACTTGTCTATCTGTGGAATATATGGATTTGGAATCTATATCTGGGAGACTATCTAGTATAATCTCTGCGAGTCACTCTGGTGAACTATGAGATCTAGTTTTGGGCCCTGGAGGGATTTAGCTTTTACATTTACATCTAGGAAAGGCATGGTAACAGAGCCAGGGATATGAATCACAGATCTGTGTATTCTGTGAATTCAGCAAAAACAAAATGTATCAAAATTCTTTTCCTCAACTGACCTTTTGTTCTGCTGTGGATGTCAGGGACTGCAGTCTGGATGTCATGTTTGAGAGACTCTGCTCAAAAGCAGCAACCACATGGGCCTGGAACAAAAAACACACAATATAAGATCTCATGTTAAAAGGCAAATTGTCTATAGTTATGCTACAATATACAAAGAACAAGAACAAATCTGATATTTTTGCTGATGTATATCAGACATAAAAGCATATAACATCTTTTTTAGACTGATATTTTTTTGACATACATATTACATAGAAGTATTCATTTTTTCTGAATATATATACATTTGTATTACATTTTACATTTCATTTCTCCGACGTTACATATGTGCCATGCCAAAGTACCATGTATACCCAGACAATATGAGTTTGTGGTTCTCAAATATGTTCATGTGCAAGTATTTAAAAGCACTCATACATGACTCTGGAGTGACCTGCGACTTGAAAGGTCTGGACTGGCCTGGGGGTTGCCATTCAACACATAAAATGATAACATACAAAATGGACATATAAAGGGCCAATAAGCACCATTGACCTGGTGCCACTCTTAAACAGCCACATTCACATAGTCATATTTAGAGTCATATTCGGAGTCGTTCTTGTGTGCCATAAACTGCTAATATGCCACATAAATATCCCAATGTCAAATTCTGTACAGTTTATTACAGACCAATGCCATGTATTAATACCTTCCGTTCAGCCATCCCAATAACATACAATTGCCCCAAAGTAGGCATAAGTACACCAATGATTATCACTACAAAGGCTCCTTCTATGGGACCCTAATAGCATTCCTAATTAGTATACCCTTTTGGTATGATACTTTCTGAAGTGCACCCAAAAATATCCTAAACCATGATCAAAGAGGAGCCAAAAATATCCTAAACCATGATCCAAGAGGAGCCAAAAATATCATAAACTATGATCCAAGAGTGCTCAGGAAATAAGGAAATATTTCAGACAGATACCAATTGTTCCATCTGAAGCCATTTCCATTAATTCATCTTTAATTCACTTTAGCACAGAAGCAGCACAATTAATCACAGATTCAGAAATCTCAAAGCCTTGAAAAGCTTGTAAAAAGATCTTTAGGCAACCCCATGCTGAGATTCTTTATCTGAGGACTTTTTAAATGTCTTTTCATTTGTGGAAAACATGAAACTTTTGGAATCAAAGAAGTTCTGAGTACACAGACGTCAAAGGTAGTTTTGAAACACTCTCATGCATATTTTGCTGCTGATAAAAGACTGGAGAGACACAGGGATGCCTCATATAGAAAACATAGGACTCGTAGAATTCCCTTTCTTCTGGGATCAAGTTTAGCTGCCCTTGACTTGGAGTGGTTTGAGACCAGACTGAGTTAATATTTGCCAAAGCCATCCTTGTGTGTTATCATTGACACGTATCTCAAACACAGGATTAAGCATTGTTAAGTGAATAAGTTGAGATACAGACTGGTACAAGAATACTGGAGGTCCAGTTGAGGTACATTGAAATGTTGAACAACTTGAGACAAGTCGAGAGCATGTTTAATTGCCTCTCCCATTTCATAAAAGCCACTTAGCACAACTTAGCACAGCATTGACTGCAACCTGCTCATGAATTCGTAACGTGATCTCATGTTGGTTTTGCTCATGTTAACTCTCAGTCCCATACGTGGAATGATTTATCTTCATCTTCCTGCAAAAGCAAGCCAAAAGCAAGCCAGACATGACATACTGCTCCATAATAGAATTACAGTATCAATGTCTGAGATCTTTTGGACAAAGTGAGTCTACCACCGTAATATGTTCTTTACTAAGTATGAAAATTACATAGTGGAGAATAACTGAAAAGACTAGAAAGTGAGCAATGCAAAGAATGTAACAGTTTTTCAATTGCTCTCTTCAATCATATCGTCTCACTTGCTAACCATAGTAACCACTCTGTCTGGAAGTGCTATTGGAAGTGCTATTTTCACCTTTAAAGTTTCTGATGACTCTCTGTAGGCTCTTTTAAATCTCGACTCATGCACCACCAACAAGGGATTGCAAATTGGCTTGGCAGAAGGTCAACACAGTCAAGGGACTTTAGAGAGTCACCAAAGAAAACGGGACAAAGGTGGTGTTTGATTTGTGAGGACAGGATCCGATGGAGTGCTTTTAGAGTTAAGCATTCAGAGGTCCGCATTCCCAGGAAATAACGTGGAAACCACAGATAGCAGTGAGGATCAAGAAGTACCATCAAGCAAAGCAAATGATAAGGTATATGGCTCTGCTTTTGGAAGTGTTTGCTATTGAATTGATCATTAGACCTGACAATGGACATTCGACACCAAGGTTGTGACAGTTCCCACAAGAAGACAATTGACCAACCCCCCTTAATCAGCTCCCCTTCTTCAAGTCATAGGATCCCCCCTGTGACTCTATTCTATGTGTTCCATGGAGGTGAAGGGTTCAGCCCATTATTTTGCTGCTTTTCAGACACCTGTCAATGGCCGTCCATTGCATACCAGTCATTGGTGCACTGAGAATGGCAGTCACAGCAAGACGCCAATCCATGCACATCAAAATTGCATCCTCCCATCTCATATATCACACAACTCCGCTCCATGGAGTATTACAGGCCCTTGTGCATTATTTAGCGCAGACTTAAGACTCTCATCTCCTACTTATCCTTTCATTAGGTTGACACTTGGTTCCTTCAACTCCCCATAAATTACACCTTGTAGTAGCAATGCTTTTCTGTCTTTCCATTCTGCTCTTTCCACTCTTTGCACAACCACACTGCCAAGAACCATACATGGCACATTGGCATACAATACAGGCCATGCCTCTGGGCTTTTGACATGGGACCTGAAAAGCTACTAACAGGTCCTAACAGGTCCTCAAACAGCTACTAAATGTTATCGGGTGAAAGTGTGGGGCCATCTACTTCTGGTGCAAGAACATTTCACCTTCACTATACAAAAGACTTGATGCTATCCATGTTTGTGTACCGGACGTAAAAAGAAATGCAAACAGGGCAGACAGCACTCTCAAATGCACTTCAATAATGCACTCCAATAATGCACTTCAATAATGCACTCCAATAATGCACTTCAATAACACACTTTTAGCATAATGCACTTTCTAATGCACTGGCACATACTAGTGTCACTGATATCCTATTGACTGTATTTCCATTGACAATTTCCATTGGCTCTATCATTCTATTGACCGTGTGCCATAATATGCCATTTGCACAATGGACAGGGATGCCCAGGGAGGAGTGCATGATCATTATGGATGATATAGGGAATTGTCGTGTTGATGCCTTTCTTGCATGACCAATATATGGGTAATGACACCACTGATGCTCACTTGGGCAAGTGGACCTCTAGACCTACAGCAAAGTGTTGTACATTCATATGCAGCTCTGCAATGTAGCTCTGCAATGTAGCTCTGCAATGTAGCTCTGCAATGTAGCTCTGCAATGTAGCTCTGCAATGTAGCTCTGAAATGTAGCTCTGAAATGTAGCTCTGTATCTTGTCTAACACTGAAGAGAAAATGCTATTGTTGCAACACCATGACCATGCAAGGTTCCTTATAATCCATGATACTGCAATAGCTTGCAATATCAGACATCTATAAATGTACACACAACTTCTTGAAGTAGCACTCTATAGTAGTCTGTATTGGTACTTTTATATTAGGTTACTATAGATTTAGTTGCCATGTATATTGCAGAATATATTGCAGAATACTGACCATATAGCTCTCAGTGAAAGCATTGCTGCCCCCGATGGAGAAGTCAAAACTGGAGTCAGAAGAGTAGACGGAGGGGGAGGAGGGGGCTGTGCTGCTGTTCCTGGTCTTGGTGGCAGTGGGGGTGATGGGTCGAGAAGGAGAGATGCTCCTGTTCAATGTGGAACTCCCCCAAGAATGACTCCTGCCCAGGGAGTGGCTGCAGTTCGCATGCAGGTTGCTGTTAGCATCCATGTTGTGGGGTCTTATATATATAAGTGATAAATCCAGGGATATCCGATATTATTTGTATGATCCAGACAGAAGGGTTAATCCAACAGCAGATCCAAAGAGATCGAGCCACCAGCAATAAAATAGATGTTATTCCATTGAGTGCTGCTTTTTCTGCAGCTGTTTCGGGAGCCAAATTATCAGAACCTGTGAAGCAGGAGGATGGCGTGATGTGGAGGGCAGCTGCAGGGATTCTCAGCAGCAGAGTGGAGCTTTTGCTGCAGCAGCAAAGCCAGGGATGCTAGGTGAACCCTCCTATCCTATTACACAGGGTCTGTCACACCGGTGAATCCCTGCACTGCACTGTAATGCTGCATGTGTGCTGTCTCCTGTAGTCCCTGCACAACTGGCACAGGCTGAGGCTATACTGAGGCCATACCAGGCAGAGGCTATACCAGGCTTGAGTGCTACCAGGCTGGGGACTGACTGACTCAATGAGGAGTGTGTTTTCAGCTGCAGATAAATACTGAGTCCAACCAAGCGTCACAAGTTGCCAACTGAGGCCAGTTGGACTGAGAAGCACTAGGAGAGCACTGGGAGAGAGGGGGTGTTGGTTTTTCCAATCACCTGGCCTCAATACTCCGTCCTTATCAATGGCTATCGAACCAGGTGGCCTCTGGAGTTGGCTTGTTGAACAGGCTGCTGTCTCCGAAGGCAATCCTATCTTCCAGCCAGCAATTCACAAAAGCATTAAAGTTAATCTAAGAGAGAGTGAAAAAGTCCATTGTCTGCTTCACAATTCCACAGATCAGACAGCAGGGGCAGCAGGCAATGGGGGCAGGCTCCTTGCAACTGCCGTCCAGATGCAGTGGGCTTTTTCCTGCCACGAGTGCAGCCAGCTTGTCTCCTGTACTGGGTCGTTGCAAGCATTAGTCTGCCACAGATATCCAACTTGTGCAGTTACTTAATCCCACTGAGCCCGTTCAGGCCGTTGTGCTGATGTGTAGACAACAAGTATTATGGCATGGCACCACGGAATCCAAGAGTGGGCTGGGCAAACGCCACTAGCTAATCTTCTGGACGATCTAGTGCCATCATCTAGTGCCATCATCCGCAGACATCATCCTGTGCCACAATCCATTGCCATCATAATGCATCAGCTGTAATCATCTGCGTCGTTGTGCTCTTATTATCTTGTGTCATCATCCACTTGACATGTGTGGCATGCCTCAACAAAGTCGCCATTGCCTGGGCTAACAAAGTGTCCTCCAAACGCACCCACAAAGTGTTATCTGTGAACTGTAACTACAGTGCAGCACTGAGCACTGAGAGCACTGATGAGAGCAATGGGGAGATCATTCATCTGTGTACATCTATGATGGCACTCGGTGACACACTACAATCCTGTCTCATTGCTGTCTCTTAGCTTCCTGACACTGCATCAAAGATGCTCTCTGCACACCTGTGTCTCTGCCCAGCCTGCTACATGCTTCCAGGAAGAGAAGCTTTGTCATCAGAGGATGTACATTTCCTACTTATATAACTTAGTCCTTATGTAAACTTATAACCTTTCCAATGTCTCACAGGTCTCACAGCAGCCACCACAATGAATGAATGAAGCAAGAAGCAGAGAGCATCCAAGTCCCCAGTCACATCAGTTGGCCTGCTGCTGCAGCTGGCGACTGCAGGACAAGTGCAACTGCAGGATGCTATGGCAAGAGCGCGCCTCCCTCCTCCCATCCTCATCCTCCTGCCTACCCAGTGCTGTGTAGGTCTCCTCTCCAGTATTGCTCAGCATCAGGTCACTTCAGGTCACATACAGCATCCAATTCTCCACAGACACATTTCAAGCAGCTCTCAAAATACCTGCACAATACAATCCACAATACATAACCAATTGGCTGCAGAACTTCACCCAGAACTGGCAGAAGCTGGCAACCACATGCTTCTATTTTGGGTTCAGCTGCATAAATATGAAAAAGTCTGCTTATGATATGTAAGTTGCATTCAGTTGACTCAACCCAATGTGTATCTAACTTGGCACCAAATTAAAGCACATTTTTCACTACTCAGCACACCTTTCACCTGTGAAATGTGATGTGAAATGTTCAAATGAAATGCACCAAGTGCAGATGCCTGGGTTTATTACAATGGGTGCCAATTTGCAAGTACAAATGCTTGGAAGTGCAGCGGCCAGAAAATCTCAAATGTATCTCCAGGTATGATGTTTCTCATATTACCAAGATGTATGGAAAATAGAAATAAACACTTTTCCATATGCTAGTCTCATAATAGACCTGGACGAATGTATAGTATTGTATACCTGATCATAAACATCTTAAAACGACTAATAAACTGTCTGTATGCAGTTTACCTCTCAATTATGTTACTAACCATATTACATTTGTGTAAGCTGTATATCAAATTTCTTCACATTATGCCCAACAAGCCAGGCGAATGCCATCATAAACCCTCAACTTTATGATCCTTATGATCGCCGAGGTGTCAGGTTTCTTGTAGCATGAACCGAATTATATCCAAGGAGTTCTTTCGAGACGGCACCCAGAGGAAAATGTCTTAATTAAATTCAATGCATCGTGGTGAAAATGGCAGAGAGAAGAGGCCAGTCCCTGCAATTGCAGTGGTAATTTGTTACTGGGAAACATGTTTAAGAATTCTGAAGTGGAGAATAATGTGCCCCCAGATTGCCTTTTTGTGGCGTCCTCTTGTATTCACTGCTTAGATAAATAGAAAATAACTACAGCTGAGATTTCTTCCAATTCCTAAAAGGACACTAATACTAATTGCCTGAGACGATTTCAATTAGAGGAGGCAAGGCTGGAGCAGGGCTGGTTTGTCCTGTGGGTCCCTAATGCAATTCCTTTTGTGCCTGACATGATCCAACTTACCAAGGTAAAGGAGCCTTTGACCAGTGGCATGTCAGTCTCCTCATTCAGCCCTGCTCTTGTCCTGCTCCCTTGTGCTGCTTGCTGACCAGGGCCACTGACCACAGCAATGACCACAGCAATTCCACCAGCATTGGCCCCATTGGGTGCGCACAGAGCAGCAATTCCACACGAAGCAATGCATTGAGCGACAAATGAAATACACGTGTTTAGATCCCTGGCAATCGGGGGTGAATCGTGGTTGAATCGTGAGTGAATGTCAGCAAATGTCACTGAATGGCCAGGGGCGGTCAGATTGGTCAAGCAATGGTCAAGCCATCGTCAGGCAAATTACAGCCCAATGAGCAGTGAATTGTTTGAATGGGCTGAGCCTTTTGCAAAGGGAAGTCAGCCCACTACGAGTTGGAGCCTGGCTCAGCCTGCCCATCGTGTGTTGGTGGTCAGTATTGATCAAGAAAGCAAGCCATGCTAATGTGTCTGGAAAGGGCTGAGAGTGTCCACCACTACAGTGTCCACCACTGACCAATGTGACCATCAGCAGAAAGCCTTGACCATCAGCAACATGGGCATCAGTAGGACCAGGTTTAGACCAGGCTGAGCAGCAGATGGGATGCAGGGGATGAGGGGATGCAGCCAACTCCAGCCTTGCTCATTAGCTCAGGATCTGCAGTTAATTGTGAGCTTTTACCCATCGACTTGAATGTCAGAGCCATGCCTCCCACTGAAGCCACACTCTAAAAAATTCCAGACAAAATTGGTTTTTTAGATTCAAAATGGTTTTTTGAAAAACCAAATTTCAATGCAAAAAACCAAAATGGATTTTTTAAAAAATCCATTTTGGTTTTGCATTGAAATTTGGTTTTTCAAAAAACCATTTTGAATCTAAAAAACCAATTTTGTCTGGAATTTTTTAGAGTGTGGCTTCAGTGCCAGGCTCCTGGAGCCAAGGTGGTCCCTCACTCTGGTGTCATTGGCCGACTTCCTCTGGTAATTTCAATCCCCCAATTGCTGTTACTTAATCAGCAGGGGTTTATGTGCTTAACCAGCGAGCAAAATGAACACCAAGTGGAACTCCCAACAGAACACCCAACTGCTCCTGGCAATAACAGCAATAACATTCTAACTACACTGAAACCCATCTGACTGTTTATGCTCGCTCACATTCTCCTAGAATTAGCTGATGCAACACTGTTGGTTCCACTGTTGGTCCTACAACATGCTTGCTGGCAAGTAACTGCCAATGACATCCATGTGATCGAATATTCAGCTCCTGTCACTAACCAGCAGCCTTGAAGCAGCCAATCTTGCCTCAGCAACATTGCTAATTATGGCTTTGTACAAGACCTGATCAATAGAAGCTGTGCTCCCAAGGACAGGCACCATGGGTCCATGGGCCATCAATCTGAGCCAACTAGCTTGTGTTTACTGTTTACTGTTGACTCTGAACATGGATCTATTACCTCTTCTAACTCTATGTTTTTAAGACCATGGACGGAGGACTCCAGTGGCATGGACCCAGAATGCTCCTCTGAAACACCTCCCTGGAAGGACTGAAACTGGATCATTACCATGTGAAAAAAAAAACAGTCACGAGTTTAGATGTATGTCACTAATGTCAGTTGAACTTGTATTTTGACAGTAGACTGTAATTTTGAGCGAAGCAAAGGTCAGATTGCCTGACAAAATGTCCAATGATCTCTTCCATACAACAACCTGTTCAGAGTGTCCCTGCCAAATGATGATAGTGGAGGACATGTCCTTCATGGCAGCCCTTCACTAACAATTTAATGGATGCCACCCTTTCCATTTGATTCCATTTGAAATTCAGCCACTCCCACATTAGGAGGGACAGGGTAATTTTAAACAGTCTGGGTTCATTTTGCAAGTTTTTCTTCTCCTAATTTACATGATTAAAGCATTTTTGAGGCACTTAAGCTCAGTATCAGTGACAGGGACATTGAAATGCAAAATACCAAGGCAATTTGGACATGTCAGGAGGGGAGTTAGTTTAATGAGAAAACAATGAGAATGTGGCTCCAATGCAAAGCTATGCACCCTGTGCCACTTGCTATATATGGGCCTTTGTTATGTTGCATATATATGTACAAAAATAAAAGTGCATGGCTTATGTCAAGCATCACATCAGTATTTTATCAATGAACAAAAAAACCAACTGCTTATTGTTGGCATGAGATGTTCTCCTTTTATTCACATCGCAATTTCATGATATTCTAAACTAATATAGATTTTTGTGAACTTGAAAACCTTTCCGGATCCCCAGACATGGCGTGCTAATTTCAGATTTACGGATTCGCACCTGACGCGAGTGATTAACCGTGAGACGAAGCGAAGAACTCATGCAAATAGGAAATTTAGACTATCGGACGGAATTTGATAATACAAGAGCACTATGCCACTGTGACACTGTAATATCTTGTGGCTGTTGAGATATTTCCTACACTACTGCAGTGCATAGATCTGTGCACTATTAGATCCATAAGTCAGAACACATTAAGTGAACTGTCTGACTGTCTCCCAGTGTGACACCTGATAGTCTAATCTGGCCCTCACAAAAAGTCCTTCCCTGTCAACTCTCGTCAACTCTCGCCATTGGGTGTCACCTGCAACGTGATTCACGTGTCACCATGGAAACATGAACCTTGTGTCATCTTCCTTGTGACACTTTTGACAACAATGTGCAGCCCTGTCATATGATGTGAACCTGGCTGCCTGGCACAATGAAGGTATGTTTTGCATTGTTGTGGGGAAACAACATATTTCCAGTTGAGGTGCCTGGTGCACCTGTAAAAGCATAGAACACAAGAGGAGTACAAGAGGAGGACAAGAGGAGTACAAGAGGAGGACAAGAGGAGGACAAGAGGAGGACAAGAGGAGGACAAGAGGAGTACAAGAGGAATACAAGGGGGGGAAAGAGGAGTATTAGGGGGACAATATGAGTACAGGAGTACAAGAGGAGGACAAGAGGAGGACAAGAGGAGGACAAGAGGAGTACAAGAGGAGGACAAGAGGAGTACAAGAGGAGTATACAAGGGGAGGACAAGGGGAGTACAAGGGGAGCACAAGAGGAGTACAAGAGGAGCACCAGGGGGGGGGCAAGCAGCATGTGGTGATCTGAGCATCCTACTCCATCCATTGTGGTGAATTTGTGGAACTCCGCGTAGTATCACTAAGCTCCCTTCAACATGACTTGTCAAATTAAATCCACTCAAGGGTATTTGGGGTATAGAATGATATACATGTGCCACGCAGCCCATAAGCCCTTTTATATCCACCATTAAATGAGGGATGCTATGCTTCATGTGCAACATCATCATACCTAGGGATTCAGCACACCAGGATTTACTGCAGGAGCAAATATTGTACAAATGCTAAATTAGATGGCATTTGGCAAGTTGGAGCAGGAGCAGATGGGAAGCAAATGTACAAACAGCATTAGGAGGAGTGAGAGGCAAAGTGAGAAGCAGAGTGAGAGGCAGATACAGAACAACATGAAGTTGAGACCCACGTGGGATTCCAGGAGGGCTCCAGGGAAACAACAACACCAAGCTATGTGTCATAGAATTTGCTCTGTGCAACAATGTGCTCTCTGGTATGGTATCACTGGATGGCAGAGAGACAAAGAGACTGAAACATTTACACTGTGGATGTGTACACTCTAAAAAATGTCGGGACAAAATTGGTTTTTTAGATTCAAAATGGTTTTTTGAAAAACCAAATTTCAATGCAAAACCAACATGGATTTTTAAAAAAATCCATATTGGTTTTTTGCATTGAAATTTGGTTTTTCAAAAAACCATTTTGAATCTAAAAAACCAATTTTGTCTGAATTTTTTTAGAGTGTGGTACAATATCATGAGCTTTGAAGTGACCTTGCATGCTGTGAACAGTTGTTAGCATTAGGTAGAGGTTGTTATGGTTAATGGCGAAGGTCCCAAATGCTGACCAAGCAGCTGGGAGGACATCTGCAAGTGTTTCTTGTCAAAATGTCCAGGGGCCCAGGTCTGTCACGGATCACACAAGCAACAACTCGGAGCAAGAGAAGCTGGACGTGTCCTTGGCACTTTCTCTAATGAGTCTCCTGCCCAACTCCCTGTTGAGTTGCTCCTCAGTTAAGCCATGGTTAAGCAGTTAGAGGAAGGTAGTAAAACCTAAGCAAGAAATGCAGCAACTCGTTGAGCAACAAATTAACGTCCTTATATTGTGGCGAGATGGCACACTCTGTCCAGAGAGGCAATTACAAGCTGCAGTAACATTCAATTTGGAACAGGTTGGGGTCATCCTGAAGCCAATACTGCAGTCCAGCCAGAAGAGTAGATCAGTTAAATGAGCATGCAGTTGCCTTGAACATAACACACAGTTTGAGTGTATAAGGTCAGGTAGTGCAGCTTTAACAATAACTCAAGTACATCGCAAGTACAATGTAAAATGTAAGTGCACTCTGCATTACATGTGCTCACTGCATGCACTTCCTGACCTGCAAGTCTCTTTGCCTTTCTTTAGACATTCAGACTAATTCAGTAGCTGACCAGCTGACCAGCTTTTTGCAAATTGCACTGGACTTGACTGCTGCCACGAAGTCCTCAAGCTGTCACAACATTTAGCCCAGTAGGGAAAGATGCAGACCACATGCCTGCCATTGCCTGATGCAGAGACTGTTGGACTACAGGAGGACTACAGTTGATGCAGGTGGACACCTGGAAGCTAAAGTCACTATAAGTCAGTCTTTATTTGTTCTGTCTAATATGTCTATGAGTTCCACGGCATTAGAAGCCCCACTGAAGCAGCCAGGACAATCACCTGGAAGCTAAAGTCACTCTAAGTCAGTCTTTATTTGTTCTGTCTAATATGTCTATAGTTCTGTCCATGAATCTGTCTATGACTTCCACAGCATTAGAAGCCCCACTGAAGCAGCCAGGACAATCACCTGGAAGCTAAAGTCACTATAAGTCAGTCTTTATTTGTTCTGTCTAATATGTCTATAGTTCTGTCCATGAATCTGTCTATGACTTCCACAGCATTAGAAGCCCAACTGAAGCAGCCAGGACAATCACCCAGGACAGTCACCCAGGACAATCACCCAGGACAATCACCCAGGACAATCACCCAGGACAATCACCCAGGGCATCTGACCTCTGCTTCAGCAGCATCCCCATCACCATCCCACATTAATCACATTTGGCCAACCATATTTTCTCCTATTATCAAATAGAAAGATTCCCATCAGCCCTTCCTTCCACAGTTTCCACTATAATGTGGGCGTAAAGAAGTGACTTCACTCTAAAAAAATTCAGACAAAATTGGTTTTTTAGATTCAAAATGGTTTTTTGAAAAACCAAATTTCAATGCAAAAAACCAACATGGATTTTTTTAAAAATCCATGTTGGTTTTGCATTGAAATTTGGTTTTTCAAAAAACCATTTTGAATCTAAAAAACCAATTTTGTCCCGATATTTTTTAGAGTGTTCCACACAAGTTCCAGAGCCAGCTGAGAATCAGCAGAGAATCAGCCGGGGATAATCCAATATTGATCACTATCGGCAAATATAATTGGCTTGAAGGACACCAATCAAGTGCTGCTGCAGTTTATGGCTCAACCTCAAGGATCCTATCCATTCTGTTAAAAGGTTCTTTAGCCAGAAGGACACTACAATGAAGTGCATGGTCAAGCTTTGTGGGGGATCAAGAGATCAGTGGGTGGCTCAATAGTCAATACTGCCAATAGTACATTGGCAACAACAAAGTGCTTTCCTCCAAGGTGAAATTAGAGAATTTCGACTATTTGGAGGAGATAAGTTGAAATAAGTCTAAATGACCACAGCTTTTACATGTTCAGCATCTGTATGGTAAGTTTCAAAACTGTTTGGCAGGTCGACTTGGTTTACATGTTCATTGTTTAAACAAAATGCCTCGGAAAGGAAATTCCTCAACATCTTGTACAATATACAATCATGTGAGACATTGTGAGATGGAGAAAAGAAAGGTCTGTGAATGAGAAAGGTCTGGGTGTTAGCAAATTGGCAAACAACATGTGGCAGGCAAGTGTTTGGCAAACATGTCTTCACCTGATTCCTTGAGCTCAGAGCAATATACAATATATACATAAGAAGCTTGGAACATACTTCAACATATTGCATACATGGCACAGGAGATGGGGTGAGGAGTCAGCATTTTTCTGCAGCCAGATCGATCAGTCCACGATTGATTGGGCCAGGGCTACAATAGGACAGTTTGCTCTGCCATCATCCCCATGCCCAGAATGTATTGTGCAGAAAGATGGGAATCGTCATATTATCAACATTTGGGCAATGGAGGTGTGTCCTTCATCATAGACAGCCAAGCCTTGGAGCGAGGTCACCTTGAAGTGGTCTTTCCAGCCACAATGGCCCGAGACAAGTGAGGAAAGGCTGTGTTTTGACATGCCCTCCTCAGTCAACAGTATCAGCAAGGTCTGTGGGCAGGTCCCCATAGACAGGTTATGAGGTGACCTTGAAAGTTTAAAAAGACAAAACTAAAGGAAATTGTCTTCAAAAAGCCTTAATTTATAGCTCCTTTTAGATAAGAAAAGCTGCAAAATAGCAATGAATTTAATAATTTGCCTTCTGGCCAACACTACCAGAAGGCCAATGGCAAGACCACTAGATGACCTTGAGAGTCGTTAGTCCTTCTGTACTGGATTTTGACATATTGTCACTGTCGGCCCCAATGGACTCTCTCCAGTACTCCAAGCCAGACTCCAAGCAGGCAGTCAACAGAGCCAAAGCAGCAGCACATTGGTAGCAGCAACTACCAGCCATCGCTGGCAAGGCTTAATTGCACCAGTGCAGATGTAGGACCATTCTAATGAAGTTGTAGGAGTTGTTTGCCCGACGTGTTTCTCACTGGCCCCAGGACATCCGCCATTTGCACCACACAAGGGGCCGACACAAGGGGCCGTGACGAGGCGCACAAGTCACAATTAGACAATCAAATCTGCCTCCAACTCACTCCACACTGGAGTCCACAGCCACTCCACTTCTATTTTAGCCTCTGTTGAAGTCTGTTCCTTCTTTTCTGCTCCCAGACACTGCAGACAGAGCAAGCTGCAGTCCTGCACCAAAGCACACACCAACCAAACAGTGGCTTTTGGTCTTCTCTGGTGTCTCCTTCCTCCAGTCCTTAGCATTGGGTCCTCGCAATCCCAATGCACTGGCTCTGCTGCAGTGCAAGATGCAGTGCAAGTCAAGTGCAAGACATTGAAGACAGGGACCAAGCAGCAGACCTCCCACTCCACCATTAAATCTTAGATTAAATACACCTCATCAAATTGGATTACTACACGACACAATGCAACTTCCCAACTCTTAATGAAAAGGAATCAAACTTCCACGAGGACAAAAACTTCAATATGGACTTGTGTGCCAAATCCATCCTAGAGGCTAGACTGAAAGCACAGCATGCTTCTTACATTGTATGCCTCTCCCATTGCCCCCTGGAAAGCCAAGGCACATATAAAGTATATATGATACTGATATGTCCATTCATGGAATTCTGGCCCTAGGAGACTAGAACCACTGGCTGACTGGAAGGTCTGCACCAAAGACATGTAGCTGTGTCTATCTTTAGGAGGAGAAATCATAGTGGTTCAATACAGCACTATAAGTAAGCAGAAGGGAACACCTAAAGAAATAGAGAAAAGAAAATGCTAGGAGACATTGTGTCTCATACGACCCCAGACAGTCATCAAAGAGAAAGGCAAGGGGAGCTGTTCTGTGACATACAATAGATCAGAGGAACATTGAGCCTGTTAAGTCTTTTCTATAATCGATACAGCTGAGGTCATGGCCTGTTCTTTGTCAAGTGGGTCGCAGTGCAAAAGCTTACACTTAGTGGGATGCGTCAGGTTGCTGATAGTAGAAGCACAGGGATCAGAGATGCTGCATACTGACAGGCTACAGTAGCCTGCTAAATCAGTTGCGAGCGTCAGCGCCTCGCTCGCTCGCCTGCTTTAAAGCACACTGACTTGTCAGTCAGGCATACTGACCGTTATGTAGGGCATATAGGGGCAAACTCAAATCGATGCCACTATCATAGTACTATGTACAACCACTAGAACGTGAGGGCACTGGAATAGGGAGGGCACCAGGCCAGGAGCTATCTGGGATAGTAACACTTCAAGGTCACGAGGGCCACCCTACAACACCAAGGTCATTCCGGGGTCACTGTCAATGTCACTGATAGAATTTCAAGGTCATAGA
Source organism: Platynereis dumerilii (assembly GCA_026936325.1). Lineage (NCBI taxonomy): Eukaryota > Metazoa > Annelida > Polychaeta > Phyllodocida > Nereididae > Platynereis > Platynereis dumerilii. The sequence continues at coordinate 119,066,811 of JAPTHN010000001.1, forward strand.
GAACTCTGGGAACATGACGTAGCATTGGAAGGTCACCAGGCTACTGCTGATCCATATGATCCAAGGACACGATCCCAAGGTCATTTGCGATCGCATTAACACAATTTCAAAGTCAAAGAACAAACCAGGAGCATGTAATGAATGGATATTTACAGGGATGAAGATGGCTGGGAGGCAGACCAGGCAAAAACCTGGAAAACCTCTCAGAAAGCTCAGTAAATATAAGAGGGTTTTGTGTAGCCTGAAGCATTCTCCAGACCTTGGCATGAAATTGTCTCCTTGTGTCGATTTCAAGGTCATTAATGGCCAGAAAAGAGTGTGCTCCAAACACCCAGTCTCCAGCAGAATCTGATGCACGACCCAATTAGACATCAAAAGGAATAGCAGGATCTCATCAATTGACTCTTCCATCCTTCATGCATTTAACATTTCCAATCTTCTTTCACTTCTCTCATCTTGATATTGCTGTTTTATCCACATTGATTTTTATCTCAGCCTCAGGTACATTCCCTGCAGAGCAACAGACAATTCAGGAATCACATGGAATCAGCATATCAGGGTGTTAGATGGAGACATGAGAGAACTCAGGTATGCCTAGGAACTTAGTATGAAGGCATTGGGCTCAATACCTGCGGAAAGGTGGGATAAAAAGGCCGGATTTCTCCTCCCAGGAATTCATGAGAAACCAGAGAAGATATTGTTTTGCTGGAGATGTCTCGGGGTGAGCCTGCCATGTCTTATCCAACCCAGAGCAGACTTAGCAGAGACTTAGAAGGTGTTTGATCCCTGCATACACCAGTCTCCTCCCTCACAGTTTACCTCTGCAACTGGATGAGCTCGTCATATTTCTCAGGCAACAAGCATGATTGTTTGTCTGCACAGAGGAAGCTGGAAAACCGACACACTGGCCTCTGGTGCAAGTCAACAGGCCACATACGAAGCCGACCTTTTTACATTGTGATTCTTGCAACTTTTTACCAAGGTTATAAGTAAATCTCCAGAGACTGCTAAGAGGCCATTCTTGGGACATAAAAAGCCTGGAAAAGCAAATGGGATGCTCCCAACATTGGTCTTTTCAGACTCTTTGGTGGCTCTGTGACATCCGGAGAAATTTTAAGAAAAGCATGAGGGAGTAGGATGGCACTTTGAATATTGAAGTGATGAATTTGAGGCAGATACATTGTGCAATGATAAGCAGCCTGCATCTGGCCTGATTCTGGCCTGCACTGATGTAAAGTGATGGATTTGGCCGCATCCCTGGCGCCAGCATCCTTGGAGGGTTATGAGCGATGATTGGAGACTGAGCCCCCCTCCTCTGCAGCATCAGCAACAACATCTACAGCATCCCCATCTACAGCATCCCATCCCGCATCACCGGCCTTACAGCCTCCTGCTTCGGCTTGCTACAGCTTACTCCAGCAACGCCTAAAGTCATCTCCATCAACTACCAGCCTCATACAGCTGCAGCGTCCCTGCTCTGTCCCTCCCCAATCCTTCATTATTGCTACTTTGTCCTTAGCTGTCTCCTTTGGACTCTCAACAAACTGACTTCATGGGGAAAGTACTTGACAACTGGCACACTGCCTACGATCTAATTAAGCCCCAGCAATTAAGCAGTCATTGGATTGAGTCTGACTTGCAAGGATGGAGCTGTGAAAGTTCTCATCGTAAATCTAAATATGAAAGATAAGAAGAGCAGTTGGTCGTGCAAAAATGAAACTGAGGAAAGAAAACCTACAAGAGCCTATACGTTGCACAAACTATACCTCCCCAGAATCCTCAGTTTTTGAGTGCCTTACCAGTTTACATACACAGTTTATCTTTCTAATTCCTCAACATTTCCTGTTAATGCATAGTTTCTGCATAACTTCTTACTTCAGGCATAGCAGACATGCTGAACTTGCACTCTGCTTCTCTACAGAACCGATACCTGCTAAGCTTTGATAAACTTCCCTAAACCAACCTGACATTTAAAAGACATGGCTTTATCAGCATTGATAGTGGCTCCAAATCACTCCAGTATTGCTGTTAAGTTGTGTTACTAGGCAGGGCAAAATTGAGATAAGTTCTTGGCTCGGCATAAAATACATGATAAGGTCGCCATGTCTAGAAGGCTTATGCTCCGTGCCTTGATCCAACCCAGATATCTTGGGCGTTTGAGGGTAAATTCTCAGCAAAATGCTGCACAAAAATAGACCACATGCTTCTTGTATGTAGATGCAATGGTGCAGCAGTCAAGCCTGGAGACTGATCACCTGAAGGTGGTCTGCTACTGAAGCAAGAAGAATCATAGATGCAATGATGTCATGATGATGGTCATCAGCAGTCACTCTGTTTGATTTTATGAAAGTTTCAAACTATTTCACACTCTTTTGCCACCAAATGAGACATTTCAATAACGTCTCGTTCATTTATCTTAATTGGTAAGAATACTTTTTTGAGAAACAGTGCCAGGCTCCTAAAAAATGGGGTTGTATAAAAACCAATAATAGTGGGGGAAAAATCTAATGATAACAAGCAAAATTCTCTCATAAACTAATTAAACTTGACAGTTAAAGACCCAAAAAAATTGAAAAGGTGTTTTACTGTTTTTTCATCAACAAAGCAAGAGTGTTTAAACTTTAATATTTCATTTTAGAAACAGCCACTGCCACACTGTATACTTGCCACTCTTCTCTGTTGGTCGTCCACAGGGGTGACCATGAGATCTGACGTCAGTGACGTCACCATGACGCTGTCTACTGACGTCACCATGACGTTGTCTGTGGTGTCAACTCCCTCCTCACTTATGGGGATGAGGTCAGGACTCCTGAGGGATCTGTTCCTCCAAGATGATCTTTCTTTCCTTCTCTTGGGGAAGGTGTTCATGTGAGACCCTGGTTTGGGAGATCGAGTTAACATCAAGCTCAGTTGGTGGTCCATTGTAATGAGGGGAGATGTCAATGTCAAATGCCAATGTCTAAATAGTCGAATTCAGTTTCCTTCAAAAACGTTTGAATGGCAGACCTGTAGGTTTGAATTAACGAGTCTCTTGTAACCATCCACCCAGACCTTGTAGCACATAAATGCAGTGCATGATACCATGCATGCAAGTCCTTCAACAATTCAAATATTTGTATTATTATATCCAGAATAATAAATTTAATCCACAGTTTCTCCCAGAGGCACACTTCAACAGCAGTAAGTTATTGCAATCACTCAGCAATTGTTGTAATCGTCCTTATTGGCTCTTAATCAATATTGCACAGATTTCTTAATCCTTTAATAAGCCCATTGGCTCCTGGGCAATCTGTGTATCAACAGCTTATCCACACTGGCTGGCTGGACCTGTATCCCATCTTGATGCCATTCTCAATGTGCAGGTGATTGCACAATCTGTTCACTACTTTGGCACGAGTTAGGAACTAGTTAGGAACTAGTTTGCTGCTTGATAAATCGAGTGAGAAAGTGGAGGGAGAGGTCTGGGATGGGGTGCAGGTGCTGCTGCTGTTGCTGCTGCAGGAGTGATGCGGAGCACCAAGGAAAGGGGGGGGGGTGAATACTGGTGATGGTGGGAATAGGTAAGCGATCCTGCTAAACTCCTGAAGAAACACCACCATGAGCCAACTTGGCAGCTGAGGCTGCTAGAAATTGCACAGATTCACTGATGCTGCAACTACTGCCCCTGTTGATACTGTATGATGCTGTTGATGCCCCTGTTGATGCACTGTTGATGCACTGTTGATGCAGGGCCCAAAGGATGGCATCAGTATCCACCAGGAATGCTGGAGGTATATAGCACCAATAGATGGATCTGAAAAGATGCCTGGCAGGCTCTTGGCTCATGTTATGCTATAGTTATTTGCCACCAGCAGAGTCAGTATGATATTACAATATTACTTCACCTCAATAAATCAAATTACAATCAAGTTACACTACTAACTTCCAGTGCACCTGGAGAACACTGAAGCTGTCCAATTGTGATATTTCAGTGCAATCTAATTTGTCTTCAGTTTCAAGGTAGCTCTCGTTTCATTAAGTGCTTGTACTGTTACTATGGTCAATTAATTACACACGAAGATATCTGTATACTCTCAAGGTCTTCATGAATTTTTCAACAACAAATACCTACTGTGTACATCAGAACTAATTTAAAGAAATCAAGGTTATCAAATTACATGAAACTTTTATCATGCAATATCTTAAGTTATCCGAATCAGTTTTAATTCCCAATTTTATAAGACGGTTACACTAACTAACAACAAGGTTATAAATAGTCACTTACAATAGTCTTACATGTATTTATATCAACACCTTATGATCGAAATCTCCAGGTCAGTGTTGGCCCCTTCACCCTGTGAGGTCCGCGAGATGACCTTCGCATATGCAAGAGGTCATTAGGGGTTGCACCTGACCCTGAGGTGACCTTAGACTGACCTGAAGGTGTATTCTATTCTCTCAGTTGCCCTGAAGATATTGAACTTGATATCAAATTTGGTGCATTCATACTAGGCCCTAGATATGCAAACACCTCCCAAAAGTCACCTCTGACTTTCATGACCATAAATCTTTTAATCTAATCTGAGGGCGCCAACTATGTCTAATACCATCGATCTTTATAGGAGTGCTACATATTTTCCAGAATATTATCCAAAATCTTAACATTTTTGCATTCCAATGTCCAATCTTGGCCCAATCTTGGCCCAATCTTGGCCCAATCTTGGCCCAATGAATGTTGCCCCCAAAATATACAGTAGACTTGGATCTTGTATTGCCCCATCATTCATCGAGGCAAAAGATGTACAAGTCTGGCTGTCATCATCTCCCCACCTCCTGCAATAACTCCCTCAGAAGATGACAAATTGAGCCATTACTTAGACACACCAGTTATTTGAAGAAAACTCATGTCAAAAGTTGTGTTATAACATCATTTTAACGCAACACTTCCTGAGTCAACTCACAAGAAGTAAAAGGGACACCCAGTTGACTTAGTGTCATTTGATCTGGTGCAGGTGTAAAAAGCAAAGTCTTATCTTATGCATATATATGTGTGCTCAGATAAATGTTGAGTTTTGTACACATGTTCACCATCACACTTTTGCCTTAGGCTTACTACATAACATTCACATTGCCAACATGAGTTTATGATAACACATGAACACAAAGGAAAATCACAGTGCATTATGATGTTATATTACATTGACCAATAAATATTCACAGATTCACTTCATATTGGGACAGAAAGGTTCCCCAGTAGACATTATTCATACAGCCTGTTAGGATCAGGCATAGCTGTCCTAATGTGCGATATTACCTGGTGTTTCAAAAATACACCATCTGCCAATGTTGATGCACTTGTTTATTTTTGCATCAGCCATTTATTTAAAACAGAGGCAGAGACCCACTCTGGGATAGGCAAACTAAGTTATAGCAACATTCCTATTCACGTGAATTGTACAGCTCTATCTGAAGACCGGTGTGAGTTCTAGGTTCGAAACTTGAGGGTTGCTTCCCTCCCACTCATTGATGCTGGTCAAACTGCTATATATCTGACGAAGAAAGACCAGTTTGGAACTGGCTGACTTACTCTCAGAATTAACTTGTCATTGGCAGATGTGATGATGCATGGTGGATCATAGAAAAAGACCAGTTTTACATGGGATACTCACTAATAACAGGATATGAACCTATAAAAGCATAGGTCCTATACACCAGAGATGTAAGTCCAACAACCAGGGTTAGTGAGGCAGATTATTTGTTGGAACTCATTTTGAAGGCAGCATACCATACCTAGGGAATTGCACCAATGCACCATGGCCATTGACATCAAAGTTTTTTTCAGTGGCTGGTACATGATGTGTCGTGTGTTGCAGTTTTGTGTGATTTATAAATCAGATTATTCATTTCCTTCCAAAAAACATTTAATGATCTCTGCTCAAAATAGCACTCTGCATGCACCGTTATTTAGTGTTAATAAATAGCACAAGTATCCTGTAGACTTTTTTTACCTATTGATTTTTTTAGGACTGACCCACAAACCCAACTAAATAAGCTATGCAGGTCCTCTATCCTAACTCCTTCTTGACACTTCAAATCTACCCTCGCTCTTTTTTCAGCATTTTTTAGGCTTTTCCTGCCTATCCTTGACATGCTCTGTCAAATACAGCAATTGCTAATCCACCAGTATATTTCAAGCTTATAACAACCTGGTAGACTTGCTCCAAACTGTTTAATGTTTATTAGACCATCAGTCCTGCACCTGTGCAATCACTTTCACCAGTGCAAAAAGTGCCAAAACGCAAGTGAGTTTAATTGGCTGGAGTATGGTGTTACATGTAGCAGTCTGCGAGCAGTCAATATCAAAAAGTGCCACCATATTTCACTCCTAAGGCCATTTATCTGTGGGTTATCCTAAAGGGTAATTTCATGGTGGCTTCACAACATTCCAAAAAGTGCAAGTACCATGATTACAGCAACTGCCTTAAATAAGCACCATGTTGGTCATGGCCAGGACAATGGTATGAGTATATAGTGTCAAGTTAAGATCCACGTATACTCTCTGATTCATCTTTGGTACATCCACAGAATGTTGTCTGTGGTATGCATTACTATGCAACAAAAGATTTTTGCCATTGGAACATCAAAAGCAAGTTGCTACCAAACCCAGTGCATCTTGTTGCAACAAAGGCCCTTGGTGTAATAGGTCAGCCATAAGGATGTAATTTTCCAAAGAGTAAACACCCAAGAAAACTATCAAAGGAATGATGACCTCATGGGTAAAACAGTCGAGGAACTTGGTGGCTGCAGCTATGCATTATACAGCATAGGGTTGCCATGGGAAAGTTAGCTTGGAATCTTGCCACTGTATTAACGGCAGGTGGCAGCACGTGCAAGAGGTTTTCAGGCCAGAAATCACAAGAGAAATTCACCTGTAAACATGGCATTTGGCCTCTGATTGATGCAACTGCTGTGGAGGAAAAAAGGTTCTTTATTACTGCATCCCACATCACGTCAGCTAGTGTCAAAAGCTGTCTGCACCAATAACATATTCCTCTTTTTACCCCCAACGAGCCCAGTTATTCTGATATGAGGGCACACCCAGCTTAGTTTAGTGGGCACCCTTGCTTTATCTAAAGTAGCCTATTGACACATGTTATGTAATGCTACTCACCTCCTCCAGAGGGCATGACCTGTACTTGTCTCTCCTGGTGGCTTGGTCCATGCAATTGGGAGGTTTCACGTTGACCTGTTCCCACCAGGGCTTCATGTAATTCCAGGGACCTTCACTTGATCCAGCCTGGTACTGGCTCTTATCTTTAGTAGTCTCTCTATCTCGATCTGGAGTGAATGCCATCTCACTGGATACATTCTCCCCTGAAGAGGACACACTGCTGATGGATCTGGATGCACTGGATGTACTGGATGAAGGCCAGTTGGAAGGGTAAGGTCCATCCCAAGGTCTGTGACTGTTACTGATGTTGCTGTGGCTGTTACTGGTGTTTCTGTAGCTGTTACCATTGTAGCTACCACAACCTGTAAAAGATGCTGACCTGTCTAAGCTGTTAGCAGCCACAGTGCCTCTGTTGCCCTCAGTCACCTGGTTGCTGCTATCCCTGCAATGTCGTTCGTAGCTGAACCTGCTCAGGTATCTCTTGGGGCGAGGTCCTGATGCGAAATGTCTGTGTACGGCAGCATCCTGACTGGAATCCCTGGAATCCTGACTAAAATCCCTGGAATCCTGACTTATTGGTAACAAAGGCGAAGACAGGGATGAGCTAGTGGTCTTCATCGCTGGTGTCAAGTGTAAGAATGTCCCATCCACATCCTCCTGGCCTTTGTTGCTGCTGCTAGTCATGCTACTGATGCTGTTGTTGTTGATGCTTCCTAGCAGAGAAAGATGCATAACAGACTGTGAACTTGTTGCGTTGCTCATCATGTTGGGGTGAAGCAACTGCTAGAGCAACTGCTGATGCTGGGGTTCGCCTACACACCTGCTGGGACTAGTTGCTCCCAAAGAAATTGATCTGTGTACAAAAGGTGAGGTGACATCGGTGCCCCCTGCTGGGTTGCAATCAACACTGCTGTCCTTATTAGCTCCCTGCTATATCCAGTCCTGATCACCTCCCATTGTTGCTAACCCAGTTGACTGGTACAGTGAGTACAGTGAGGCAATAGGCACATTTCCAGCATAACTCAAGCAGTGATCCAGACCACTGCAGGGCACAGGTTTGACTGCAGGACTAACTCCCTAACTGCAGGCAAGGCTTCCCCCAGTGCATCACCCGCATGATGTGTGCAGGATAGGAGAGATGCTCCCCAGCTCAAGCAGAGTGTAGCTGCTGCTATCAGCTCCTATCCTAAGAGTGCTGCAGCTCTACTCACTGTTTGGCCACCATGCCTAGAATTTCACTAACATTCCAGGAAGTGGTACACAAACTCTAGTGTAAGCTAACAATGGGGTGAAATGGAAACAAACCCATTCGCTTCCAACCCACTATCCATCACCCCAGGTGAACCCCGGAGTCGTGTCGCTATCCGCGGATATCCGAATACACCGGATCAGGATGGCAACTCTACCTGCACTCTATACACCTACAAACGACAACTATATGCTTCATTACCTGCCCCTTTTATATCCCATAAATCAGTTCACCTGGCTGGCTGCCCAACTGCACCCCAATGCATCTTCAAACCCAACAACTTGCCAAATTCCTCTGCAGTTTCCCCAGCAAGCAGTTTTAGGGTTGATGGATAGCTTTGCTGGCTGGGGATGACCCAACTTCTACCTGGCTATATGTTCGCTGATTATATACACAGGTTGCACAAATACACAGGTGCTGTCGGTTATAAATGTTACATATCATTCCACATCTCCCTCGATAAACTTAGAACTTTGATCTGGCCTGTATCATGCTCCAGGTGAGCACAGTCTAATGTGTTTATCACACAAACCCTCTTCTCACTTTCATGTTTATCAGGATGGTTTTCCTACAGGGCCCTGCCACATCATCAAGACTGGTAAGCAGTACATCTAATGTTGCTGCCTCAGTGTGTTCGCTTTCCTTATCCACAACCATTCTCCAGGCCTCTCAGTGATGCTCAAGTCAGCCTCTCAGAAGATGCGACTAAAAATACAATCCCAAAGCCCACCCAGTCAGTTCCCAAGAAGAGGGATAGTTTGCTTTGGTTGACTCGTGTCGCCCTCTGGTGTAAAAACACAATCCATCTATACATTTCTCTTCTGCAGTTGCAGACCTTTGGCATGGCACAAAGCAACAAAAAACTTGAAGAAATAGGAGGTACAAAAAAGAGGGGTACTTACATTTGTAGACAGCTGGCTGGTGAGAGTATACACTTTCTCCTGAGCTGATTCCAGTTCTCTTCTTAATTTACGAATCTGAAAAATTGAATTGGACTTTGTATAGTTTTTACAATGAAGTTTTTGCAATATTATCAGTAAGCTTGTAGTATTGGAGAGACACATGAAAGGTAACCAATGTAGTTTTAGGAAAGTCATCAAAATCAAGGTTTAGCACATCTTTTTTTTATGATTATCTTCGCTGCAGTTTACAGGTTGATTATATTAATTAACCTTTTTGTTAACTTTGATTAATAACATAACGATGATAACATAACATTTCTTCCAACTCATCAGGTTGCCATTGCCACAGAAAGTTGAGTCAGAGCCATCACTAGTAATGCACCAAATTAACACAAGGTGGCGACAGAGTGCAGGTGGTTCCAGTGAGGGTTCTGTTGCAATAAATGGCTTCTGAGACAAGGAATCAACAGGAAACAGCAATAATATGGCATTTTTTCACATGTTTGAGGGCAAATGTCAACAAATTTTGTTGAAATATTTAGATTTACCTCAGCGGAAGCCTTTTCTTCAGCGGATGAGTAGACTGACGAAGAACTTGAGACCAAAGACAGCGAAGAGCCATGGGCTGAAAGGAAAAAAGCAAAATGTGAAAATGGCAAGTTGGAAGATGGTGAAAGTATGAATGTGTTGTTGTTACAGGTGTAGGATTCAATCAGAGGATGTCAGAAATAACTCTGTGTTTATGTGAGTCTTTTCAGCCACGTGCTAGTCATTAGGGGTGAATGGAGTAATGGATGGATGCAGATTGGATCATGATGGCATGTTTGGGGCTGGACACAATCCTGGAGTGGCACCTATGGCACATAATGCCAGGTAGGTCAGTTGTGCATGTGTTATGGCTTGCTTGTGCATTTGCAAGTGCATTTTGCAAGATCCATAGACATGACAGGGAGTAAAAGAATCGCCTTGCCTGACCCCTGCATATCTTGCTATACCTGCTTGGGCTGCAGTTAATCACGACCTGTGCCCAAATCCATTATCTAGCTGTCGACACACCTTGCTTAGCTGCCATTTGTTGGCTCTCAGTCTGTTTTCACTCAATCTCATCTCACCTGGCATAGCTACCTGGCATCAGCTGACCACCCTTCAATGTGTCATGTACAATCCACCCCAAAGCTACTCAAGGGCTTCTCTAGGGCTACTCTCAGTCATATTGCACAATAACCAGCCTCTCAGTTGCCTCTCTGGATAGGCATAGTAGACATAACTTCAACTTAAGCCAAATACAAGCCAAACATCAGGAACATCAGGGTTCATTTTTGTGCCAAGTTCAATATGCAATACATTTAGTGATTTACCATTGTTGATTTTCCATCTCTCTTATAATAGGTTTGTCAGCCATCCAAAACAGATGTATTATTTTAGCTTTTTGGTGTTTATATCCATAGTGGCAAAATAAACAGATATATATATTTCAATTGCAACAATTCCTCATTTCTAAAATTAGACAACTGTTGATACTACTACAAAGAGGAATTTGTTAATTTTAGACCTTGCAAAACTAATCTTTATCAACTCATTCATATTATAATTATATATAATTGTATTGTTATATGGATTATGATATATTTGCTACTGACCTTCATCATCCTTGCTTGACATTTTGGAGAGTGGCACGAAGTTGGCATAGGCCATGGCAGCAGCAGCAGATGTCTGGGGGGTGTTGGAGGCCCTGGCAGTGTTGGTTGGGCTCATGGATGTCAGCGGGTAAGTGAACCTGGAGGAAGAAGTGGAACCGGGAGAAGACGGTTGGGACAGCTGACCGATGGAGTTGGTCCGGTAGAGACCCTCCATGCCAGTCGTCGAGTATATCTGCTCGGACTGCGTGGACCTGAAACTGTCGGAGCGCACTAATCCGACCTGGTTCTGGTTCTCCCTCTCCTGCTGCAAGATGCTCCTCGTTGCCAGACTGTGGGCCCTCGCCTGCTGGATCTGGGCTTGGATGCTTGAAGCAGCGGAGACAAGAGACTCCATGCTTTCAGTGTCCGACATCCTACCAGTAACGGATGGTGGGGCAGACTTAATCCAGTTTGAAGGACTAGTAGGACTAGGCACTCCCCTACCCTGCAAATACTCACTGGTGAGATACTGAATGTTCACATAGTTGGCCTGGCTGGGCAAGGGCATTGTTGCCCCTCCACTGCTCCTGGCTACATAGGACCTTGGGGTCTGGGAGCACCCATCATGTCTGCTGTATGTGGCATGGGGGTTGGAAATGATGGTGCTGCCCACCATTCCGGTTGATTCGGACGTAGGGATCTTATTTAAGCTGCCCTTGCTTCCGAATAAGCGTTCTCTGAGGTTAGCGTCAGGTCGTTTGCGACCCAGAGACACCGAGGTGTAATCAGGATGAGTGTGAGTGGATCCTGGGGAGTGGACTCCCATCTTCTTTCTCTCCAGGGTGCTAGAGGAATACTCGTGGCCCATGGGGTCAGCGTAATGCGTCTGGGAGCCACTGGAGGACTTGGAGACCTGTCTTTGGGGCATACCTGGAGACATGTTCACATTGCCCTTGTAGTTGGCCAGGCGCTCTCCCTGGGACCCCGCACTGCCATTGGAGCCAGTGCTGGACCCTGAGACAGGCCGTCTGGCAAACTGCGCGGGAATGGCTGACCGGTTGCCCTGCTGCTTCCTCATCATGAGTGCCGAGTGGTCAGTATTCGTCTCCGAGTCTCTTTTCGTTCTCGGCATGTCACCGAACTCTACGTCTTCGATAGCGATCGCTGCCGTGCCACCGTTCAACTTGGTCTTGCTGAGACCTGACGGAGGGATCTCAATCTGCCTGTAGGGATTATAAGTCTTGAGGTCATTTCTGTCTTTGCCAGGCCAGTGTCCCCCTCTTTCCAATGACCCATCACTGCGCGAGTCCGAGATGTCCTGGTCACCCCTGCGGATTTGGTACTTCCGCCAATTGTCTATGGACTCGTGTCCGTGAAGGTTGAGATTGCGGTCTAAGATGGCATTGCTGCGTTTGGATAGAAGGTTAAACGTCTTTCCAGGGACGTCATTGTTACGCTGAAGGCTGACATAGGGATTGCGTTCCGATCCTGCGCTGAGAGAGGAGCCCGTCAGAGCTTCATCCGTGCTGATCTCGGCGATGGTGTCGCTAATATCCCCACTGCTGATGGAGCTGCTGTCATCAAAGCTGCAACATAAAGAAAAAGCCAGTTAAGCAACTGAGTGGCTTAGTTTAATCAGACATGAGGAGTTAGTTGCAGATATTCTGAGCTGCTTGGAGCTGCTCGGACAGATAACGTCTGGTCTGGCTGACGCCTGGAGTTGGACTGATGGCCAAAAGCTCACCTGTTCCCCCTTCCTCCCTGCAAGGCATTCCCTTCAACTCCCTGCAATCCATACAGGATCTTATTACTCTGGATCATGATGAAATTTACCATGAACATCTCCTACAGGGCTAAACACAGCATGCCTGTACATCCAGGTCACTCCTTCCCACTTTTTCACCAATCTTCCCTCTTTTTTTCCCTCAGCCAATAATACACCAAGAGACCTGACACCCTGGCATTAAATCACATCATTGACAAAGGCAGAAAGAAGAAATCGCTATGAAATTTTCAATTAGATGTGTACCCCGACATCAACCTTTTTTGGGCTGGGTTTGAAGAAGAGACCTGCTCATTGAGAACCACTGCTGGTCCTGAATAGCTCCACGTGAGTTTGTGAGGGAGAAATTTAAAGAGAGAATTGTTTGCTGGTACGTGTCCAGTTTCACAGAGAATAAAATTGGCTTTGTTGTTAACAAAAAAAACTTGTAAAAAGTAACAGCACATTTTAAACCCTTCATGACAAAACTCCTGCAACTGGACCTGGTTTCTTCCTTGGTGAAATAGAGCATTTTGATGTCAAAGTAAGCTTTACTTCTTCACAAGGTGCTTCATTCAACTAATCCTGGTTTATTGCAGATTAATCCCACATGTCTCATGTTCTCCCAAGACATGTAAAAGGATTTGGTCCTTTTGCAGCATTTCGGAAAAAGGTCCATAAAAAAGACTTGAGTGCCTGGATACAATGCATGGACATCACTAAGTGCTCTCAGGCTGCAACAATGTACACACAATGTGGAGCAGAATTGAGTAGAATGAGAGGTACTTCACAAGAGGATTTATCTTGCTTTCTGGCCAGACAGAAAAGTGGCTCATTACATCAGCATTTCGTGGTATCCAGTATCTACCATCCAAAGATAACAAGAGAATGGATGACAGTATTTACTGAAGGTCTGACTTACATCTGAGAAATATACCAATGGCATGATATACATTGTATCTTTGACATTCTTTGTCCAATTAAATGTAATATTATATCATTCCCTACATTGTACTGTGAAAGACACATTATTTTTGTGATTAATAATGAATGAAACATTATGCTATACAGCAGTGCAAAGGATAACTTCACCAATTTTATTTTCTAATCAATATTTGTAGAATATGGTCAGTGTGTATACAATGACAAAATCACATTCCTATTAACTTGCAAACTATGCCTCACCAAACTGTTATTGCTCAGGACAGAGAATTTTGGTAGAAATTGTGGAGCCCAGAAGCTCATTCACCTGAGTTTATCGAAAACAAACATGCACTTGGTTGGGGTCAGTGCTCCATTGCAAGGCATGGCAAAGCATGGCATTCCAGGTCTGCCTTCAAGAGTTAATGCCTGCAATAACAAGAATGCTGCCAGTGCAGGACAGAAAGAAAGCAGCCTGCAGCAAAAAAAGCCAACAGTGGTCCAGCTGACTCCTGCAGGTGAAATTGCATAATACACAGCACAGAGTAGGCTGAAATAGGTGGTAGCAGGGAGGGGAGGCTGGTATGTGCCATCTCCGGGGGACAAAAATATCAAGAGACACTTTAAAACACCTGCCAGAGCCAATAACAACACCCATTAGTGCTCCTGGATTTAATAAAGTGAGCACAAATGAAACCCTCCCTTGGCTCTCTGGTAATGCAATAGAATCACACCAGATGTATGTGGATGAGCATGCTATCCTCAGTAGCTGAAGAATGTAAGAGTACATAGTAAGGATACTACTGTACAGAAACAGCATTATGAAAGTGTAACAGTGAAACTTTAGCTGTAATCAAAGATTTATCGAAATCTATTCCATCTTACAGAAAACAGCTGTTCTGCAACACACAGACCTTGGATTGAACTTATTCCCAATTTCCCAAACCGAATACTTCCCACAGGAAACTTCAGCCCTCTCTATCAGTAACTCAAGTAGCTCCATTTCATTATGGCCTATTACCTGACGTTAGCTGGCCTTGAAAATAGCCTTGAAAGTCACTAAGCAAAATCTAGTTAGATGGATGTTGAACAAGTAAACCTTGCTTACTGGAATCGAATGGTTTATGGACTTCAGTTTTCCAGATCCGAAGTTCCAGTATACAGGCAATTGATTGACTGGATGGCATTGTTCACATTGCAAGTCATGTCATCAAGGTATACATGCTTCTTGGAGGTAAAACATTACCTTAAAGAACAGCGATAAATGTCCAAAAATTGTTACTTAAAAATAAATTGTCCAGAGTCACACTGCTCTGACAGCTGTAGAGGTGACCTGTCAAGATGGTACCATTCACCATGGAACAAATATACATAGCAAGACTTCATAGGACACTGCAATACAAACAGGACATCAAATGCTAGAATATTTGGCCACGCTGGATGGCAGTGACTGCCTCTAAACCTCTGAATGTAAGAGGTGTGTGTGTTTCTGGACAACAATACTTAGTGACTGCAATGTAAACCAAAGCAAGTCAGTGACCTACATATAAGTAGAACATAGTCCACCTACCTGGTCATAATTCAGATAGACATCTAAAAACAAAGGTTGTGGAGGCAGAACAGAAGCAGTGCTCAGTTGGTGTTGTTGTGTATGAGGCACTTGTGAGCACTTGAGATGGCCACAGGCACACAGCAGCAACTTGCCAGCAAGTGATGAGGAGGAGAGAGGATGCTGAGGCTGCTGATGCTGTGGCAGGGTGGTCAACTCTCTGGTCCCCAGCCAAGTGGCCAACCAACCCAAAAGCCAGGCACAATGTTTAGCTTCAGAAATTTGAACACAAGGCCTGTGTCATAGAACAATGTATCAAAACATTCGTGTCTCAGAGCTGCTGCCAGAAATTGCTTGGTACTGGCTCCATAACCATACCAATGCCTCGATTTATATTATAATAAACCATCTCAAGAAGTTTGACTGAAGACTGCTCAATTGCTTGTTCAGATTCACCAGAGCAACCCAGCAAAATAAGAAGTCAAAGAAGACAGGACTGAGCAATAGTCTGCAGGTGCATTCAAGTCAATGCCTCTAACTTCATTGCAAAGCCAGTCACAAAAGAAAGGGCTCCATAAA
The DNA here is from genome assembly GCA_026936325.1 of Platynereis dumerilii. NCBI lineage: Eukaryota > Metazoa > Annelida > Polychaeta > Phyllodocida > Nereididae > Platynereis > Platynereis dumerilii. The sequence continues at coordinate 119,082,542 of JAPTHN010000001.1, forward strand.
CTAATTTGCCACCAATGGAAGTTCAGCCTTGATCACTGGTGGGTGTAATAAGGGTTGAGGGAAGAGTGAGTTGCCATTGCTATAACGTGCTTTACTCCTGGGCCACCCAAAAAAGAGACAACCCAAGAATGCCAGAGGATTGTAACATTTTGTAGAAGAAGAAGGGTTATGCTGGGGCCAGATGGTTATCTGATGGAAGTCAGAACAACCTGAAACACAAGATGTTACATGGTGTTAGGACAGCTGATCAATCTAAGGCCATGGCTGCACCATAGCTGCCTAATGAAGCTTGTTCTGCTGTTACCAGTTTAGTTGAAGCCACACATCCATCTCGTGCAGTGTATGGGACCACCCAAAGCTAATGATTTGCCTACATCCCTCCATCCTCCCATGCTCCCTGTGCTGTTTATTTTCCAGTAGATTCATTTACGTAATACAGCATCTAGGAGGGTAAGGTATACAAACAAGGGGGCTGCTAGGCATCCAATTTGGCAGATGGGCTCTGCTGAGATGTAGCTAAGATGCTGCATGTGGGACACCAAGAATGTAAACAAATAATCCGCCTCATCATACAGCTCCAGTCACCCATTAAGTGAAACAAAAAAGTTGCAAAAACCAAATCCAAAAAAGTTTCAACCTCCTACAGTTTTCCAACATTTAAAAAGATTTAGCAACTGCTCTTGATGCTACTAGTCTAAGCCAGTCTCAAAGAGATTCACAACCTTCCCCCAAGTTATAAACAGCAATAGAACATGAGCCAACTTGAAAGAGAACTCATCCATAACTTCATATCTGGGAAGCAATTTCAGACTCACAGGTTGTCTATCTGGCTTTCAGTAAGATGAGGAATCTAGCTTACCCAGACTTACTCTTCACATATAAATAGGTATTTCTATCACTCTCCATAACTCTTCAGTCTTCATTGCTATGGAATTGTATATTCTCGATAGTATAGATACAAAGCAAAGCTCCTTTACTGTATCATCAGCAACCATAAGAACTGGCATTTGGCTAAATGAATAAGCTGATGGAAAGGAGCTTGCCCCGAGAAGGAAATCAAATTTGCCAGAAGAGAAACAATCCATACATTGTACATTTTTCTGGGTCTATGACTCACTTTAGATAGCAGTACTCTATCAGGCCATGCAGGCAGATAGCCAATGTTGTGAGATTAAACTGCTCAGTGCAATTTCCAGTGAACCCAATAAACAGCTGAGCTGGAGCTGGAGAGCCAGTGCTGTTGTTGGTGCTGTTTGATATAAATTGATACTTGGTGGATAGGGAATGTACAATCGAATAAGCCCGGGCCATCATTAGGGAAGGGAACAAAGGGCAGGGAAAGCATTGCTTTGCACCAGCAACTCCCACCTGGGATTGAAGTCAAGGACCTTGGAGAATGCTTTATCAGTAGAGACAGCCCCCGAGGAGAGAGAGCACAGTATGTTATCTGCAACGACCTCCTGCCTGTGAACCGCCTCTGAACCTATCTGAGACTTCTAGGCACCTCTTATCCTAATGCATTGGCCCGCAGGATCCTTCAGATGCACCATACAGCCCTTCAAACGCAGCAGCTACAAAGGCAGTGGCAATGGCACCATCTATGGCAGCACCAACTGCAGCACCACATCACACATGACAACAGCAGCACTTTCAACTTGTTTCAAGTGGTCATGACTGTGCAGCTCCAATCATCTGATTCATCTGCAGGAAGTTATATTTAGATACAGCGTTTATTTTTAGCAATCAATTGACCCAATTGTCTCCAGTGCTCTTGCTGACGTGACAAGGAAAACAAGAGGCAACATGGACATCACTTGCAAGATGATGAATGGCTTTGCAAATAGTGCAGCCACTGCTGTGACTGCTCTGCCACTTTGGAGTAAGGACAAACAATATATTTTTCTCAAAGTTGCAAACTGAAGCCTGGCTCTCAATGGGAGTCTCAACACTCTAAGGCTCCAAGCTCCACTTTTGTTTTATCTCTTCAGCATTGAGTGGAGCGATTTATCACATTTGGCATGCTGCTGCAAACCTTGTAAGACTAATTTAAGAAAGGTAATTTCACAGCTGAACAAGTGACCTTGACCCCAAAGGGTGCAGCCCAGGTCAAGACCCTAAAGACTACTGATGGTCTTTGAACACGAGAAGGATCAGCAATAATTCCCCATTGTGTGTGCACAAAGTGTGTCCTACAACTGCTTGAAAGCATTCAGGTTTATGGCAAACATATCATGGCCAAACGGTTGCTGAACCCAGATGCTGAATGCAATTGCTGAAGCCATGCAATTGTGGGATGCAATTGTGGGATGCTGCTGGTGTTCAGTGCTGTTCACATGCCACAATGACACCTCAAAGAGTCGGCATCCTGATGGGTTTGATGAATCTTTCAATTATTTATTCCCCAAGGCTGTGTACATGAATTATTGATACCAAGTTGCCACTGACCAGGTTCAATGTACTGCTAACAAGCAAGAAAGAGAATATAGAAAGAGAATCTTCAATTCCAAAATCTTCCCAATTCCAAATGATCACCTTAAACAGTTCTCTCACAGTTCTCACCAAAACATAACATGGCAAACAGCATGCTGGAGAGTGGAGATGTATGGAGTAAGACGAACACTGTATTGTCTAAACTAAATGCCGCACCTGGTGCAAGTGAAAAACAATGAAATAGCAAAGAAGAAAGGAGCAGGAGCCAGGCAGAGCCAAGAGATAGTGCAATTAGGAGACAGGTAGTCCAGAGATGGGGAGATCTTGCTTATCACATCAACATAGCTGAGTACTGGGGAGTGTTCCTCCACTACCTGCAACTGCTTGCAACTGCCTTCACAGTGGGTGAACCTCAATTACAGGTAGGAAGGGCATCTGAAGGGAGGCATCAATAAGCAGCATCAGAAGAAAGGGCATCTGCAGGTCCCTCTGATCATCTGGGAGGCATGTGCAGGAATGTGCTCCATCTGAGCAAGCATGTATCATATATATCCATAACCATTATATGTGGAGGGGCATATCTCCTGGACCACAAGGTTATCTCTTGTCATCTGAGGGTGGTATACAGGTAGCCAGGTATGCTGGATATGCTGAAGTTCAACCACAGTTTGAAAATACTGGCACATACATGATTTGGTCAACATAGAAAAATGAGAACTGTTCAGACAAGTTGGGACAGTATCTTGTATAGTGAGACCAGTATCAAATTATTTTTTGAACGAATACATACATGTACCACCTAATACTGAGTGATGAATACCCACAAAGGCAGTTCTTTGATTTTCAACTATATGATGTTTTTAATACATGACATTATTACATGTACCACCTAATACTGAGTGATGAATACCCACAAAGACTGACCTTTGATTTTCAACTATCTCAGTGTCTGTATGATATCTTTACTAACCTGTATTTTCGATGCCTATCCACAGCCATTACTTGAGATTTCAAAGACCACCAGTTAGTAAATCATCCAGAAAAGAAAGCTCAAAAGCATTGGCATCACAGATTGTCACAGAAGCACCATGCATTGGGGTTGACTGGGAAATGGCACACAGCAGGAAGATGAATGGACTGAATAGTGGGCGGACCATCCAAGGTGGGCAAGTGCATCTATAGAAGTCAATAACCAAGCACTTGGCTCAACCTGGTTGCTGGCTTAATCCTAAGGTAGAGCAGAGAGGCATCAGGCCAGCATCAAGCCAGCATCAAGGCAGCATCAAGCCAGCACCAGTCAGCAAATTCCTGCTGCTACATTGTAGTGTCTCCAATATCAAGAATACTGATGAGAACGTGGAGGTTGGTGGCTGATAAATTCCTGGCTGCAGTGATCACAGAGATCATTATAGATGCACAGCTCAGACAGGAGCCAGGACACCACTTGGAAGACATCAAGGGGACATCAACTGATGCAGGAATGTGATGATGCTGCTGCTGCTGCAACTGCATGATGCCACTGATGAGGCTGATGATGCTATTGCTCCCTCAGACAGGTGATCTCGGGTGATCTCAGGTACCTGGCCCCAGCATGTCTGCACAACACCAAGATATGTTGGCCTCTGTGTGTCTGTGTAAATTCTGCACACAGTGCCACACACTCCATAGAGCTGTAGATCTACAGGGTGAGGAAGCAAATTTTTCAAAATTTGGAATTTTGCAAACTTCAGTCGAAATGAAAGGTTTTGCTAAGTCATAACAAATTCATATTTTCAGGCCTTAGAAACAAGACAAGAAGGATCCTTTTTGTGAAGTTTGACCTTTATTATCTCCAATCAAAAATTCAATATGGCCGTCTAAACTTGGTGATGCTTTGAAAAAAAGCGCCTTCATATTTTGAAGCCGTGAGCCATGAAGACAGTAAGGATGACAACAACATCGGGGTGACAGGTCTTGTTGACCAACTATTCTAAGATGCCCCACACGGAAAAGTGAGGGGAATTAAGGTCCAAGCTGGAGAAGGGCCAGAAGTTGGCCGCCCAGAAATCTCCGAAATTTCTTTAAGTGGAAATCCTGAACTTTCTTGGCCATAAGGCATGGGGAACCATCCTGAGTCTGCCTATAGATGCCATTTGGGTAATTCACATCCAGCCATGATAAAACATGACATCACTGGACCTATTAGTATGCATCAGGTCCGTCCCCCTTTACTCGCATGAAAAAGAAATAAAGCATAATTTTTCTACCTGAAGTCATGACTCCCAAAACCATTGCCTGAGCTGGATACTTTGCCCTGAATGTCCCATCGACATCTTCTATTGATTTTATATCGAATTTGCCATTTCGTTTGTTGACAATAGAATCCACAACCAAACATTTATAGTTTGAAAAAAAAAATTGAATATCAAGCAATGTTTCCTAATGTAGCCCATCATTTTTTCACCATTTCTTTCTTCTGGCAATCATAGAATAGCCGAATGGTGTCTTGGGGGTCCTGACATATGATTTCAGGCCAAAATCATTTTGCATAGCCGCTCTGGCAGCCTTGAGGTCCATCTGAAGCTCTTCAACCACCTCTCTCATGGAGGTTGCAGGTACCTTGTCAGTTTTGTATTCAGTGACTATAGGAATGCTCCATTCCTCTTTTAATTCTCTCCAAAAACTCCCAGACTTCCCTCTTATTCCTTTCCCATCATTGATTGCCTTCATAATATTGTATTCCGGTTGTGTGGTCACTCTGACTATGTCAGGGATTGTTTTTTAGTCCATTTGGCACTGAAGCAAATCTGACCACCTCTTCCTTTTTGTCTCCTGTGGAGTCATTTTTTATCACAGCTCATTCTAACCTTCCACAGGTATGGCTGATACCTTAACGATTATGCTGTATTGTTTTCACAAATTTCCTGTAGATGTGAGTTGCTTTTTTAGCTCAAGGAAGTTCATGGAAAATTTTGGTTCCCCACCCTGTACATCCAGGATCTACATGCATCTCTGACCCACAGTCCTACATATATATATGTTAACTCTCTGTACTGGGTGTCTTGAGTGTCGAGGGTGCTAAGCTTGTAAAATCCCACTCATGTTGGTAAACCCAAAACACAGAGCTCACAACAAGAGAGGTGCCCTCCAGCCTCTGATGCTAAATTATTCACAGGTGAGAATGTAACTTCTCTGAGCAGGTTCAGGATTGTGCAGGATACATTTACTGTGCACAACTTCTGGCAGGCAAGGAATGTGTTTCTATCAAAGACAGACATACAGAAGAATGTTAAAGGCATTCTTGAAGCCACAAAAATCTGAACATATCTTGCATTTCAAGGATGTCAAAAAAACTTTAAAATCAAGATTAATTTGCTCAATCTAAGAAGATAATTGAACCAGTACTTCTTCATAAACTCTCAACCACAACATTTCAAAAACTTGCTCAGCTGTTCAGTGTTGACTTCCAATGTTTGGGTTCCCTAATGCCACTGGGTTCTATTTTCTGATTCACCGACTGTGTTTTGGCCATCAGGTGTGTTTTAACAATCCTGAGACTAACAAAACACTAAGTGGCATGCTGGCATTTTGGAAAGGCCTTTTCACTTCTTCTTGGTGGCCTGAGACTAAGCTGAAAGTGGTCCATCTGCCTCCCAGCTACCTCTCCCCATGTAGGCCCCACCCTTCTCTTCCAGCCACCTGTGTCTCTTGCCCTTCCAAATCAAGGGATTAATAAATCTCAGGTAATTAGGGTATTCAAAGGAGGGGCAATAGCAGTGCCCTTTCCACCTGCTGACATTTAAGCAACTTAGAAAACCAACATTATCAAGTCTCAAGACTGAGCTGCAACAGACAAAAGAGCACCAGACAGCTTTTGTTGCAACCAAGGAGCAAGGCTGGACCTAGAATAGACAGATATGATTCATCCATGATCAGAAGAAAGGAGATCCTTCAAATATAAGATCTAAAGACAGACAGGTCAAAGTGTCTGGAAACTTTGCTGAGTGAGGTGATCCTGTGTGTATAATCATCTCATATGATATTCTCTGATGCTCAAGTTGCATGCTGAATGCACATATACCTCCAGACAACATCTGAATCTGGGAATCAACCATCCTAGCAGCTTATAATATCATATCCTTATAGCCATCCTTGGCCCTATAATGAAGCAGATGATTCAGATACATTTTCAAGATAATTGAAACAAAACACCGAGACTCAGGCATGCAGAAGGTAGGGAAGTGACCTATGGTCAAATCTTTGTGACATTACCCTTCACGGTCAAATCTATATCTACACCTGAAAATGTACCTTACAAGATAGTTTTACACATTTGTGAGATAATTGAAGATAGAAATGACACAGAAAGCATTGTGAATGATCTATGGATGCTCTTATACATGATATATTGAAGTTATGGCAGAAGTAAGTGGTTGGAGACTTGACCCAAGCTACACAAATCAAGGAATCACAGAGTGTGAAGAGATGAAAGGAGCTGGAGTAGTGAATCTACAAGTGATGCTGGAGATGATTGCTGTATCTGCAAGTATCCTCAGCAGCCTGTATCCATAGAGTTAGAAGGGGTATCTTCAGCAGTCCATCCTCAACCTCATATCACCCTTACCCAAGCATCTCCAAATGTGATTTGCCATAGAAATATCATTGGATGATGCCCATGATCTGTGCAGGTGGTATAACCACTCAACATTGTACAGTACCCAGGTAACAACCTAAAGCAAATGCCACTCAACAACTGACAACAAGACAGCTCCACATGCTCCATGCATGCATACACCTCACCTCACAATCCAATATATTCAGTGAAACACCAAAAACCCAGATGCCCTCCCATAAACAATAACAAGTCATATTTTATGGTCTGGGTTCATTGTGTTTCCCTTTACTCCTCACCTCATGAACCCTTCTGGGTCCATTTACTGTGCAGGCTTCTCTCGAAATATTCTGCAGCCATTTGGTACTATATGGGTGTCTGGTAATAGCCCATTATAAGTTACTTATAGATACCCATTACACGTACCCATTATCACAACACTGCATGAGTATGTATGTGTGTGTGATCTGAATCATCTGAATGGTCCAATGCATTTACTTTCAGATATGTATTATGCAGAGGTTGCATCACTATTGTTGTACTTGTAGCCAGAAGTCTTGTAGCTGTATAATGTACATCAGCCTCCATTACAGCAATTGACTCATTTGACTGACATGTAAGTCAAATACACTTCAGAGATGACTCGAGATGGCTTGAGCACTTTAGCTGAGCACTTCAGTCAAGCACTTTATGACTTGCATAACACATCAAGAGGAAATCTGTAGCAAAGCCCTTTGAGAAGTATTTCTGCTCTTAGTGGAGCCATCTGAGGATTGTTTAAACTGGATGTATACATTGGCCTGAGCACAAGTGACTGATGGGGTGCTTCCAATTATCCACAATTTGTTCTTGGATCTTTGATAGTCTGACTTAAACACCTCCAGATCATACTGAGTGATATTCCCACACTCCACCCAGTTGTAAATTACTGGCTGTTACACTCTAAAAAATTTCAGACAAAATTGGTTTTTTAGATTCAAAATGGTTTTTTGAAAAACCAAATTTCAATGCAAAAAACCAACATGGATTTTTTTTTAAATCCATGTTGGTTTTGCATTGAAATTTGGTTTTTCAAAAAACCATTTTGAATCTAAAAAACCAATTTTGTCCCGACATTTTTTAGAGTGTATGTGAGTAAATTGTAGGGATATCAAGCTGTTCACTTGTAATTCATGGCAGAGAAAGTAAACCCATGAAACTGCAATTTATGAAGCCAAACCCAGAAGAGGCAAAGGTCACAATAAACTAGGTATTTGATACTCTCTGATGTCATAATTATGACGTGGTGGAAAAGGTGTCTAAAATTCAAATGATTAATGCAATTAGGGTGTGACTAGTTCAGCAAAGTACAGATATTGAGGACACCACGATTTATTTTATGCAACAATCTCCATTTGCTGGGAAAGCTCATGTGTGAGATTGATCTGTTTATCACTGACAATCAACCCCAAACCCAAATTAAAGTTTAAGATAAAACAGAACAGAGAAAGTCTTGAGAAATGCATAACTTTTCTGACAAATTCATAAGATAGAGGGACACCAGGCTTAACAGTTTCCATAACAATAATTAGTACCAGATTCTTTGCTTTCTTCTGAAGTTCATGACCAAAGCTGAACATTTTTGTGACTAGAAACAGCAACTGTAGATTGTTTCCCCTGTGAAGAAGGTCTGTAAAAACTTTTGAATTATTCATGCTCTCTACTGGGCCACAAACTTCATAAAATTTAGACCAGGCTTGGAAGCCATCAACATGATCAAGAGGATTTCTCTGCACTGGAAGAAGTGAAATTTGACTGTTCTGGACTGAGATGACTCTATCAAGCCACAGACTAAAAACAGTCAGATGGAAGCCATGTAGTAAAATAAATAACATTGCACTGGCTCTCAAGCCCTTCAGAAGTAATATGAATGCATACAGTAACTTAAGATTGTAGCTCTAAAAGTTCTCTCGAAGTTTTTGGAACACTAAAAATGTACTTAAATTGACTTGATAGGTGAGGGTAAAAGTGCAGTTTCCACATCATGGAATACTATACTCTTGCAATGGTGTCCCCAAACTCCTCATGCAAGTCACAGTCAGCCTCAATGCCCACACTGAAGAGGATGCCCCAATTCTGGCCCTAATCCATTTATCATTGCAGACCACTGGCTAAGGACAAATGGTCTGGTATTGTAAATCACCTAAAGTGATTGCTTCTGCAGACGTACAATATGAGACCACAGGAATGGCCCACATGACAGAACATACAGTATTGTACAGAGGATGAGATGTGGGCCCACATCCATGCCCTCTAACCAGCATCTCCAAGCCATCCTCCTTCTAAAACTGACTGATCTTTCTTCTTTTTTGAAAAATGATTCACTACATCTGTACACATAGCACTTTAATGTAATAAATTGGATGTATACCAATCTGAATCGAATCCTATGATGAAGTCAAACAGGAAAGTATCTTAATTTATTTCCTTCTTAGAGCATGTTCTATCATAACATATATACCATGACAATCCTCGACTTATTTATATACATTATTCAATTTAAATTCAAAGTTCTATTGTTCAACTTCAATGGTCATTTTGTATTGCATGTATTTTTAAGTTAATTGTAAGCCCAAGAGGGCTGGGGGTTAGTTTGAGAGCCCATTTCACAGAAATAAAGAATGTTCTCTCTCTCTCTTATCACCAGTTGCAGTATATTAGACTGAATCACACCAGAATCACATCTACCAATGAGCAAGAGCAGTTGCTAGGAGACATTAGCAGCAGGGGGCTAATGAATGATGATAGTCATGACAAGAGCCATGGTACTGATGGCTTCTCCAGAACTCTCCTCCAGTCATGCTGCTGCTGCTGGTCACCCTGGCCCAATTAACCCCACGATCTGTTTGTAAACAACAAGGGGGATAAGTATATCTCAGCATTATCTCAGCATACCTGCCAGGGCCATGGCTCACATTCCAAGCCCCCAGTCATATCAGATAAGCAGATAGCAGTGTCTCAACACTGTCTCAACTGATACAAAATTCAAAACAACTCACTCAGCACACACATTGCACATGGGAGGGAAGGGATTCTTAGTACTCCTTCCCTGTCCAGAGCATCTTCTTAGATATTCTTCCAGTACTCCAATCTGATGTTACAGAGTAGTTCTCCAAGTACCATTCTGCCTAAATGCAGCCATCAAAATGTGATGGCAAACAACACATCCTGGTCTGGTACGATCCACACTTGGTTATATTTATGGAGTTAACTTACAGCTCTTACCATGGAGTCAAAATGACATGTTAGCATATTAATTAACCATAATAGATCCTGTTTTCATTTACAAATAATCAAGTTTCGTCCAACCTACCTAGAAATAAAAATCTCTACATTGTATATTGAACTTCCTTGTCCATACGTGTCCTGTCAAACTGACAATGTGATAAACAAACATTTATTTTCTACTTCCTTATTTCAGACTTGCATTTTCAGATATTTTGATTTCATGGCTTCGTTGCTAATCACCAATGCAGTTGAGTCAACTCAACCTTGACTCAACAACATGATTGATGACATATATTGATTGGGAATAAAATGATTCAGCAATCGCTAATAGATTGGCTGTGGTTGAATTACAACACAAAGCAAGCAATGCAATGAATGAATGCAGGTGATGCATGGTACAGGTAGTCCAGGTTGATGCCACTGTGTTGTAGAATATTGCAGAACTCTGGAGCCCATACAGACTGTATTCCAAAGACTTAGTGGAAAAAAGTTCAAATATCTTCATAGCAAAAATAAACAAACTTGGTTTAAAGCTGAAGAAACAGAGAGCATTCTTCGCATAACTGTATGAGGTTCATAGGGAAACTCATAGAAGGAGAAGCATTGCCAAGCATTCTGAGGCAATGAAAAGCAGAGCATGTTAGCCACTCACCTGGGAACAGAGAGCCAATGCAACCTGAGAAAACTTTCACAGGAGACCGATCCCCTTGGCACCACAGCAATGGACTAGTGCCTCTGAGAGATCATTTCCAGTCTGTGAAATAACTGAAATAACATCCTTGGAGAGCTGTGAAGTCTGCATAGCCAGCTGAATAGCCAAGTGAATAGCCAAGTGAACAGCCACAGCCAGAGCTGAATAGAGTTGTTGTATATAGTCAGCAAGCAGACTGCAAGTCAGCAAGAGCTATGAAGCATGAGGAACATGTGAGGAAATCCAAGCAATATAGTAAGTTCCAACAGCAGTCTAGAAGGAGAGGTGCACTCTGAACTGCTCCTGTGCACTGTATGGTCATGCTGCTCCCTGATAATGGGTTCAAGCTCAGCTCCCCTGTCATCTGCATGATATAAACATGCAATGACTGTTTCAGTTCAGAGATGCCAATTAAGCAATTAAGTAATTAGGAATAGTCATTTATATTCATGTATTTAAATCAATTAAGAAAATTATTATCTATATTAAGAAAGTGTAAAATTTGTCAAAATATATGTATTTATCTGTTAATATCAAAATATATGGACTAATGATCTACTGAGTATCTGTGTTAGCTGTAAAATATCATAAGTATTTAGTTGAGCATATAGCTAGCATTGACCTTTCACTTGAGTTAACTAGGGTCAATACAAATAGGTAAACATTGGCACTCTCTGCTTCAGGACTGTGCTCACCTTCCTGCTTGAGCTTACGTAAGCATTTTTCTGGACACATATTCAAGGAAGTTGCAGGACCATGCTGAGGTGAGTCATTTTGAATGACTCACATCACGTGCACCTGACAACGAAGCTGATTGGCTTATAAAAGATCACATGACTCAAAATTCTGGCCAAGATTGTTGGAGTGGTTTTGCCTCAGCAGGAGGAAAGTCAGTTTGGGCCCGCAAGGGCCCAGCTCCGGCAGCTTTGCAAAAGGCTGTCGTTATCCTTGTCCTAACCTTTATCCTCTTCCTTCCCTTTCCTCTGCTCCTTGCTCTCCTCTCCTGTTTCCCTTATCTCCTTCACCCCAGTGCTATCTGATCTCTAAATTATTCTGAGTTAGGTTCCAGTCTTAGTTCTGGATCTACATTCATTTTATTCCCTTTTTACATCTATGATTATTGAGCCTGAAGTAGGAGAAGTGGATCTCACCTTTTAGGTGAGATCCAGTTCTGCTAGACTGAAACCTCCGAATTGGAGCTGTATACATACTGATATCTAAATTATGTAACTGTGAAATTATATCTATAAAATAAATCATTATATTTTGGGTAACTGCATATCCTGGTTTGTCTTGCTATGACTTGAATTGGAATATTGATGAGCAAGGTGAGTGCAGGTTTTAAAGTTCTCAGGTGCCTCTCTTGCCTTGCGACTCTTATTGGTGGAGACTAGTTGGTCTGAAGTTGGATGAGGATTTGTTCATGGATACTTAGAGCTCCCATGTGATTGAAAGGTGGTATCCCCACCCAAAAATCATATTGGGGAGACATGGTGAATGATTCCTCTGCATTCTTGCTCCATCAATATATTCTTCCTTTTCTTGTTGTAGCTCACATTACCTAGGTTCCCTGCATTTTCATTTTTCTTTCTTTTAATCTTTCTCATTTTTTTGACAGTAGCCTGATTTTCCTAAGTTCTTCACCCTCTTCGGCTCACCAGCAGCCTCCTCAAACCCACCCCCCTCTTCCCTACCCCTTTCCCCCCCCCCCTTTCCTGCCTACCAGCCCTTCCTACCGGCCAGGTGAGAGCTGCTCATTGGCTGCTGTGCAGGTAGGCAGCAGCAGCAGCTGCATGTCCAGCTCAGGGGCTGCAGCACAGGGACAGGTCAGTTCGCTTCGGGGGTCCCAACCATCAACAGCTCTTATCTTCAGCTCTGCAGCTCTCTTCATCTCTCTTATCTCAAAGCCTTTCGTTTGAAAGCATTTTATCTTGTAAATCTTTCTTCAACACCATCTCCTGCTGACTGGCCTGCAACCACTTCAACTGATATTGGGGCATCTCTATCCTTCTGGCTGGGACCCACATCTTGACCACTGGACTCAACAAAACTCAGGTAGGGAGCAATTTACTTTATCAGTTGGAGGCAGTCAATAGTTTCTTTTGTATGCTGAAGTTAGTTGAACTTATTTTTTACTTATTATTTTTTCTTATTTACCACCAACTGTACCTTAACGTTTCAGTTGAGTGCTAGGGTGTCTTCATTAATTATAATGAAGCTTAGCATAGTGCCTTCACTCTATTTTATGTAATACAATTTAATGAATTGTCACTAATTTTGCATGATTTTATGTATCTCTACTTTCATACTTTCTTAATTCAATTGCCCTAGTGTGGCAATCTCTATTCTGTTCTATTCAATGGGTCAAAAATGACCACTTACTCTCTTTGATTGTTCTGACATTATCCGTGCTCCATCACTTGCCTATCTTGTTTCCATCTTCCACATATTATTTCCACATGCCACGCCACAAACTTCTCCCCACTGCCACTGCCACGTCCAACCCACTGCCACAACGCCCCTTAGCCATTTCCAGAAGATTTTCCTTCACTTTACTCCCAATCCATACTTGATATCAATTGCCAAGTGTCAGAACTTTCTATCCTTTCTTACTCCCTTCCCTTTTCTTACAACTTTTCATTCTTTCTTCTTCAATCATGTGCACGCAACTCACGTACTAATATCACATTGCCAGCTTGTTTGTATCGTTAGGAAGGAATAGTGTCGCACCACACACGTGATCGCCAGTGTCACTTATTTGCTATATTATTTTGTAATTGAGCCAGAATCAAACTTTGCCATGTATGGCCTTTGTGGAAATTTAGTTTGAATTGAACCAATTCTTTTAGGGTGTGTCAATAGTCACTATGATAGGGAGTAAACTTTATGTCATGATTCTTTTTATTGTTAGACACGACAACCCTAAGAAACCTGCTCGTTCTTTGTAAATTAGTCAACTGGAAGTCTAGTGGTACCATCTAGGGTGCCATTTCACATTCTAGTTTTCGCAAGTAGCATGAATGACGATCCCATTGGAACAGGTTACATTCTCCCAGTGGTTGGTTAGGCTCAGGGCCGAAGTACAAGCTAGTATTAGCAAAAATTTGATTTCATCACGTACTATTAGAGGATTTTTGAGACAGTCAATACATAATCTCTTTATAAACTGGAAGCTCCAGCAAATAAGTAACAATAAGCTTTTCTGGACTATTTACGATCCATTGCTTGTAGACCTGCAATTTGTTTCTGTACCTCATTCTCAAAAGCAGCACTTGTATCAGTTATTTGATAAGTATTACTCGGCGTTCGTTGACAAAAGACAGCCAGAATGGCTATGTCCTCTCACCACCATTATGACTGCTGTGGAAGCAGCACAGCTTGAAGATCATACAATAGACGTTCTATTGGTTCCAAGTAGGGTCCCTGTAGGTCAGGAGAGTGACGTGTCTTTGTCACCTCGTGATTTTGTGTTTATATCTGATTCCCCTCCTAGAGAAGAGGGAGTGGCAAAACCTGCAACCACCCAAGTGAAGGTTGCTAATATTATCACTGGGACCGTTATTTCCAGGCCACAGCCAGTGGCGTCTTCTTCGAATACTAGTGATTCAGTGCCTCAGTCTAGTGATACTGTTCCTAAAACCGTGAATTCTAATTCACGACAGCCTGCTGATTTTGTATCTGTTTCATCCACGGTTGACTCCGTGTCGGTCGCATCTGTTGTTGATTCTTGTGTTGCTGATTCATTTGTTGTTGATCCTGCGTCAACAGGAGTTGCTGCTGATCTTTCTCCAGGCTCCCAGTCGTCGTCCAGTATTCCTGAACTTGAATTCGTTGGTGCTACTGTTGTGGGTGGCTCGGGCTCTGATTCTCAAGCTACACTTGAGATAGGAGACATTGATCGTATATTTACTGATTCTCAGGACGATCAGAGCACTATAGTGTATACTGTGGACGATTCTGATCCACCAGCTGATAGTGATATCTTTACTTATAAACAGGCCCATTCAGTTGATCTGTCCAGTGATCAGATCAAAGACTTTTCCTTAGATCGTTCTCTAACGGCTGACGAATTGCCTGGGTCACCACCTTGGTCTGAACGACTTTCATTGTTTGGTGCTAGCCCCAGAACTGATTCAAATAAGCCATTGACCTTGTCACTTCCCCATAAAAGGGTTAATTTGAGCCCACCTGTTTCACCATTACCCTCTTTGCCTTTTGACACCGACACCATAGGTGCCAGCATTCCCACGCCTCCAACCCCTCCTGTGTCAACGCCTGATCCTTTTCTTGACCCTCCCACGTTAATTAATCCTTTCAATTTGCCTCCATCTCGTTACCCATCCCACTCCTCTCCTTATTCAGATTCTCAGGATCCTCCGAAGGTTCCTCATATCAGTACCTTTGGAAAACAGACTAAACCTCCCTTTCAGTTCTCCTCAAATCCTCCTGTTCCATCTAAAACGGTCCGTTTTTCTGATCAACCCACTTCCTCCCCTGAAAAACCACAACATCAACCCTCGGCTCCTAAGCAATCCTTTGAAAGTACATCAAAGGACCCCTCACATACAGTAGATTCAGATAACGTCATTGATCTCGATAATTTGTCACATCATCCCTTGTTTGATATCGAAGAACCATCCTCCCCTTTACAGCCTACTCAATCTAAGACGATCTCAACTCGTAGATTGGCACCTTCCCAACCTGAGGTTTCTCAACCTAAGCTTTCCTCAATCATTAGACCAAAACCTTCCTTACCTAGAGATATTCCCATTCCACCTTCTACAAAGTCTAATTTTGTTCCTGTATCTTCCACCTCTCCACCATCCAGGGCTAATTATCCTTATCCTCGGCCTTCGTCACCCCATCGTCCACCTTTCACATCCCACTATTCACCCGCTCATTCTGCTTCCCAGGGCTCCTCTTGGGGACACTATTCTAAACAGTCGAGTCCCCGTTCCCGCTCTTACTCCCCAATTGCTGAGCCATTTTGTGCTCCTTCTACTAGCCAAACTTTCCAACGTCCTCGTACCTCCTCTTTCCAGTCCCTTTCAAACACCAATTTTTCAGTGACTCCTCCAAAGAATTCTACACACGACGCTAATAACGGTCAGACAGTGACCCGGGTACTTCCGAAGCCTGTTCGTAAATTAGCACCATCTACATCATCACCTGTTTCCCCTTACGTTTCACCTCTTAGGACTGCTCGTAATATCTCTCGTAGTGTGTCTCCAGAAACTCGATCCACATCTTCCAACATTAATCCTGTCACAAGCTCCACGCCTGTCCTTTCAACTCCTATATCCCACCCTCGCATCATGGCTAATTCTACTGGTGCTCAGGCTGCTACAAGTAAAAGTTATAATCAGTCATCTGCTAGTCAAAATACTGCTCTTACTTCAACAGCAATGTTAATACCACCACCAGCTCCTGGTTACCATGCTCCCAGAGCTCAAGCACGTACAAGATCAACCTTTATTCAGGATAGTGCAAGGCCAATTAGTTATGGTCAGAGTACGAACGTAAATACCTCATCACCAATGTTGCGTACACCTCAATATTATGCTAATAGTGCCTCTAATATTCAACCAAGTGCTTATGATCAGGCCGGCAGGCCACAGCAACAGGGTAACCCACAACCTCAGAATTACCCAACTGCTTATGGTGGGCCTTACTATCCCCCAAATTACCAAGATATTCACCTTCATCAATCTGTCAATCCCAATCAGTATATGTATGATGATGGTCAGGGGCAACCAGGTAATTGCTATGGTCAATTTGACTTTGATGACACTTCTGTCAATCCAACTCCTTTTCCAGTAGGAGAAATGCCTAGCAATTTTGATTATTTTGATAATCAAAACCCAGTAGTGTATGGTGATCATTACCAGGGTCCATCAGCCTCTGTCCACCCTGCCTATAACGTTCATTCCAACACTTCTCAGTCTGCCCCAGGACCCTCTCAGGGCCCCGAAAATCCTTACTATTCTCCTACTGTTGCTAATAATTCTACTCAAAATTCTACTGATCCTTCTTACAGACTTTCTACTACACGTACAATTCTGACGCAGCCACCCTCACCTAAGCATAAGAAACTCTCCATTTCTGAGATGAAACCAAGTGTGTTCACAGGGGAGTCTGATTCACAGAATCCCCTCTCATGGTACCGCAAATTTAAGGATTATTGTGGCCTACATGGATTAACCCCTCCAGAGATCTTGGAGAGGCTTAAATTGCTAACTGATGGCCTGTGTCGATCATGGGCGGAAAAATTGCCCCCTATGACACTCGATGAGTTGGAAAAGGTATTTTTGGATAAATTCTCTTTGCTTAGAAATAGATCTTCTATTCTTGAGGCTCTGTCTCAAAAGAAGATAACGTTTGGGGATAATGTCTCCAAGTATGTTGCGGAAATTCAGGAATTGGTGGGACGACTGGGTTTGCCAGAATCAGTGGCGACTTTGTATTTTAGGCGTGGCTTGCCTGAGTCAGTTCAACTCTCACTGCAGGTAATTGGGGATTCCACTCCCTTGGATGAATTGGTCCCCCTTGTTCAAAATATACTTGAAAAACAGCTGATAGCTCACCACGTCGATGTCACGAAGCCCCCCCTCAATCACTATGACACAGGGGAGGCCAGACCTATTTTGCTTGCAGTCCAGGACGCCGTACAGGAATTTTCACAATCAGTTAAGGAATTGCCTAAGGCCCTGGCACAATCCACAACCTTGCCCCCGGCCCCTGTGCAGGCTCCATTACAGCACTCAGGCCCATCCACGGCGCCTCACCCACAGCAACATTACTTTGATCATCAATTCGACCAGCCTGGATCATTCCAGAACACGATGTTTTCTCCTCAACAACAGAGTAGGCCTCAGATGCCATATCCTAATTACGTGCCACAAGGCCAGATGCAGTACCAGCCATATCCCACTGAACCTCATGGGTTACCAGGAAGCAATGTTCGCTGTTACTACTGTCAAAGATATGGCCATATAGCCAAGTTCTGTCCTGTCAACCCAAACGCTTTCTTGGCACCTGATTGGCTACAATATCAAAGACAGCCAATGGACCCCAGGAGTCTGGGAACACGCCGCCCTCCAGGCCCGCAGAATGGACGACAGCAGGTCCCTCCCAACCCAAGGAATGGTAATTATCGGGGACCTTCGGGACAGCGTCCACCATTCAGAGGTCCCAGGTATAATGGACCACCCAACAACAATAGAATGTGACTACCACAGCATCACTATCAACCTCAGCTTCCATCCCATGATTGTGACACGACCTACAACGTTGATCCTCAACCTCATTATTTATTATTCGAAGACCAGTCTGATTGTATACCAACTGTAATGTTGCATTCTTTGGAATTGCCTGATCCCATTATTCCTATGATCATCAAATTGCAAGATCGCAATTTGATACCTACAACATTGCCAGATGGCACCAATTTCTTTACTCTATTTGATAGTGGTAGCACGTATTCCTTGATCAATACAGCTCTTATTAAGAGGAGCCCATTCTTACAAGATTTGAAAGTTCATGAGTCCCCAAAAATCTCTTTAATGGTAGGAAACGGTCAGGAGATTCCTATATCATCTTTTGTTCATTTAGTTCCCCAGTTTGGTCAGTGTAGCATGCCCATCAAGGCATACATACTAGATGTTGTTAGCCCTATTGATTGTGTCATGGGGCAGGACGCACAGGTTGAATTTGACTGCATATATCGACCTGCTAAGCGTGAGATATCAGTGTCAATAGACACCATATTGTTGGTTGCAACTCATGACGTTCCTTTGTCACGAACGGCGTCGCTATGTATACCAGTTCATGTCACCCAGTTTGCAAAGTACTTCACTGGATGCTTTGACATCATTTATAGTTCGACGCTGGCAGATCCTCCCAATAATCGTGCTATGATTGATTTGGTCGAGGGCCATGGGACGATAACTATAAATAACAAGACTGGTGTGGATGTTCATTTTCAGAAAGGGCTCATAATGGGAAAAATCGTATTAGAGGTCCCTCCACCTTTTACGACTAGCATGACAAATCAGTCATCTGAACAAGATGTGCAGGATGGGTTCGTTGGCCAATCACAGGATGACAGCCAGTCAATGGACCCATCAGCACCATTTGACCAACGCATCCTTAGAGATGTTAATTACGTCATTATAGATAGAGGCCCCTCTGCTGTTTACTCCGAGACACCAGTTGATTATGATTCCATGACAAATGACGAGAGATGCCAGGTGCGTCTTCATAATTTCCCATGGTTATCGCCTGATGATAAACGCCTGCCTTTGTCAGAAGCTGACATCATAGACCAACAGTTATGTCTTGATAATTGCTCACTTACTTTACCTCAGATTGAGACTCTCAAAGGCGTTATTTCCAAGTATTCCAATGCTTTTAGCTTGTATGATCAAATTGGCAGGTTGGATAGGTATATCGTCGATTTGTCCACAGATATTATTAAGGAGTGCAGGGCCAAGGCAAAACCATATGTCAGAAGTAATGCGGACGTTTCATACGTTCAGAAACAGGTGGCTAAACTCTTGAAACTGGGAATTTTCACTAGGCAGCTCACTGAAGCTTCGTCTTCCCTCTTTCTTGTCCGTAAATCCATCAGCGACCCACTTCCCAGACTCGTCGCGGATTTTAGATCAGTCAACCTGTCGTTCAAATTACTTAATAGACCTTGTGCTAACCTGGATGCATTCCGCCAAAAGCTTGGTAACAAGAATTTTGCCTATTTTAGCTCGGCCGATGTCAAGAGTGCGTATTACGCAATTCAGATAACGCCACAATCACGCCAGTACCTTGGCGTCGTGACCTATTACAACGCAGAGTCACTTGCCTTTAATCGTCTCCCAATGGGATTTTTATCCTCGGCGGCGTATTACATCGAAATAATGACTTTAATCACTTCAGAATTGTCTCCTGAACACGCAGCTTGTGTATATTTTTACTTTGATGACTTCTGCTTGATGTCGGAGACTGCTGAAGAACACCTAGAATTGATAGAAGCAGTGCTAGCTCTTTTTCAAAAGCATGGTCTGGTCCTGAACCTCTCGAAGTGCTCCTTTGCTCAGACTGAGTCTTTTAAATTTCTTGGGTTTGACATTGTATTGAGCCCAGGCCAGGGTCCACAGCTTAAGATACAGAGATCTCGCATTGATGCCATTATTGGTTTAAAACAGCCAACTACTAGAAAGGAAATCAAAATGTTCCTGGGGGCTGTCCAATTCGTTTCGGTCTTCGTGGAAAACTACCAGAGACTTGCTGCCCCACTAAATAAGTTACTGCGCAAGGGAGAGCCCTTCCAGTGGCTTGATGAGCAGCAGCAGGCCTGGTTAGCCATTAAAAAGGCCTTGACTTCCCCCCCGACTCTTGGGTTCCCTACACCCGAGGGCCGCCTAGTACTGGTTACTGACGCCTCGAGAATCGCCTCGGGGGCGGCTCTTTATCAGCTACAACTTGATAAATCTGACAATTCTACTCATCGTGTATTGCTGGGATATGCCAGCAAGTTACATGGTAAATTAGCTGCCCGTAACTACTCGGTGACCGAGTTAGAAATGCTCTCCATCCTAATAGGGGTGAAAAGCTTCGCCTTCTTCCTGAGTGGAATGCCGTTTTTGATTCTGACAGATCACTCACCAGTAGCCCAGATATTCCAGTCAGCTAACCATTTTGTGACTCCTAGAATAGCTTCATTATACTGGAGGCTACAACAATTTCAATTTTCCTGTGTATATGTGAAGCCCTCAACACCTGAATTACAACTCGTTGATTTGTTGTCGAGGCATCCAAATACTGATTGGCAGGAAAATCAAGATATTGTTATCCCAATTGCCTTAAATGACAAGGACAGAAGTTTAACGGGTGAATTACAAACATTTTATAGTTTTACAGATCACCCTTCTCGACCTATCTTACATGATCGATATTCTTTCTATGCTGACGTATATCATTCATTTAGTGGCTATCCACTCTTCAACCCCGTGATTACAAGAGCACAAGCTAAGGCCAATGCTATCAGAAATCAGAAACTACCAATCGATCGTGAAGATCTCCGTGCTCAAATTCGTGATTTTGACTACCATCCGCAAAGTAATACCAGTGTAATCAAAGATCGTCCAGTTCAACAAGACATGACACAACGGCGCGTTATATCACCGATACCACCTGCCAATAATGAACCGCTCACTGACCTGGGGGCTACGTCAAGTGCCCCTGGCACTACTAACACGATTGACGCCCCTGATGGCATAATACCAATTAAGCCTTTTCCACCAGCGCAGCCCAAAGTTCCACTTTTTGGGAAGGAACCAACGATAATCAGTAAGATGCCACACCAAGCTGAATTAGAGCCTGCCATTCGCCAGTATATTAATGATACATTTCACCATGTCAAGATACCACACAATCCTCAAGACATGGCGTTGGCTCAAAGGCAAGACACCAATTTGGGCCCATTGTATAAATACCTCGCTTTCAACGAGTTGCCACAAGCCAAGCAAATTGCAAATCAGGTTACCACGCTCTCACCAAATTTTGCTATAGTTGACAATCTTCTCTTTAATGTGCTGACAAACAACAAGTCCTATGACGTTGTCATGAAACTAGCCATTCCTCAAGCATTCATTCTTGACATCATTGAGTTCTTTCATTTGAACATGGGTGCACACGTCAAATCTGCTAAATTGTATGATACTATTCAGGCCAACTTTTACATTAAGAATCTCATGAAATACATTCTGGACTATGCTCGGACGTGCATCACGTGCCAACGTGCGTCTCAAGACCTGGGCAGCAATACAAATAGGCTCTTGACTCCTAGAGTTTTAATTGATTGTACTCCATTTCGAAAAGTACATTTCGATATCAAACATTTCCCCCACCCGACAGCACGGGTTAACTACTGTTTGTTACTACAATGTGAATTCTCGAGATATTTGATTGCTATTCCAATCCCCAGTCGCAAAGCTGACGTGATTGCTAGGGCTTTTATTGAGGGCCTATGTCTGCCTTACCTTGTTCCCAACTTTGTAGTCTGTGACAAAGAAGCAGCTTTTGTGGGAACCATTATGCAGGCTGTCTTTAAATCACTTAACATTCAGTGTCATGTGGTGGCTCCCTTTGCCCATTCAAGTAACATGGCTGAGCGGGGGATCAAATCAGTCTCTAATCTGTTGCTTAGCATGATAGAATACAGATACTCTCAGTGGCCCAAATTGATTTCCTATGCTTGCAAGACGTATAACTCATTACCACATTCAATAACTGGATATTCCCCAAATTATCTCCTGTATTTGAGAGAAGACAGGAATTTGGTCGATATCCAGCCAGAAGCTTTGGCACTTACAGCCACCAGTTATGATCAATACGTCACTGGTATCAAGGACAAGCTGCACTTTGTGCGCAACACAGCCATGCAACACCATAATGCAATCAAGATTAGACAGACTAACCAACACAATCGGCGGGCTAAGATTCATACATTCGTCACAGGCGATTTGGTCCTTCTTTTGGCCCCCAGGCACACTGGGGTACAGTACTCAACGAAAATGTCGTTCAAGTTTCTGGGTCCTCTGCAAGTTTTGCATGAAGCTCAATTAAATAGGTTTGTTTTAGCAACCATTGATGAGCGAATTCTGCCTGGTACTTTTCACATTTCTAGACTGAAACCATGCTTGGTACGCTCACGGAGCGGTGAGCCCATTACAAATTTTAGAGAGCTAAAACTTCAATTGTTGGCTAAGGATTTAAACATTGACGAGATTACAGCTGCAACGATGGAATTACCTGACAAATCTCCACCTGCTGACGGCAATCAGCCTTCAAGCCACCAGACGTTGTTGCCTATATCTATTAGTCCAGAGGCACTTTTGTTCACCTTGCAGCCACAGGAACACAGCCAAGCTCATTATGATCTGTGTAACGAATGGAATGTGTCTACTTTTGATGACCAACCTTTTTCGGGCACAATCACTAAAGCTCGATGGTATGAGGGTCATTTGCAAATATTTATCAGGCCTTCTAACCCTGAATGTTTACAGCCTGCTTGGTATAACCTATACCAGGAACCTGGTTTGGTGGAATTGTTAGATCATGTGACTCAGATACAACCCACAGGCAGGCCTTTATTCTGTAGTTCTTATGCTTAATCAAACCTGCTTCATTCAACCATCTGCGTTCTGAGCTTTTTACAGTGTTTTCAATGATTTTACAGTTACCAAGTTCACCCCCCTTTCCCAGGCAATCATACCTCAAATTTGTGCGATACATCTTACATGTAAACCATTCTTTACGCCTCCTTATACCCATTAAACACACCCATTCTTTCAACTTCCCCATTATCAGGACTCAAAGCGCAGGGGCCATAAAAGTGGCAACCTATCAGTCATTTGCTTGTTGTTATAACTCCTTTTACACCTTTATTGCCTGTCCCGTTCCCTGAAATATGGCTGCTCCCAGGAAGGGGTACAGCTGCCATAATCATTATCAATGAGATAGTCAACAATTACCTTGTTTGTGATGGCTTATAATGGCATTTTTGCAGTTGCAATTCACATGTAGTAACATACCATCTTAGATATACCAACAATTACCTCTAATGACAACAACATCAATGACCTCTGACCAATACAAGAGCACGCAGCTCCTCTTCCAGACCCACTTCACTTCATACCTGCAGCGAAGACACTTCAGTATTTACCTCCCTCCATAACACTTTGTATTCTAATACAATCAGGATGGCTACTTCTTCAGTGGAGACACCAGCGACTTCCATGACCAGTGTTACAGCAATGGACGGTGCATCTCGGGCCTCCTTGCCCATATCTGTGAACAGCCTGTCCCAGTCGTCCATCCCAAGTTTAATGGATCTCGACTTTTCTCATATCGCCAGAAGATGGTCCATGCCTGCAACCGACCCCTCTGGGATGCTAACTCTGTTGGATCCGTCCCTGCGACCTCGGCTGCCTTTGGATGACTCTGTCAGGGCTACAACAAGTGCTCCGACCACCCCACGATTCCCCAGGATCAACAAGACAACGTACTACTTGAGTTTTGATCGACCAGTGGACTCTTATGACTCCCTCGATCAGTTGACAATCGACTCAATCACGAGAAGTGTCATCCATGATGAGTCTGCCCTACTAGATCTTAAAATCTCTGATCGTTGGGCTCGTCCTACCCGCATTGGTCTTCCCCCAAGAACGAGCACACCCGTCCCGAACGACGTCAGTGACACCACCATGGAGCAGCTGTCAGACAGGTCCAACTCTTCATGGAGGACCTTAAGCCCAGCGTCCAGGAGGCCGTACACACCGCACCCTTCAGTGTTCGATCCACCCACACCCATCCTCAGGCGCAGGGGCAGCCTCATTTGCGATGATGATACAGCTCTTGAAGTTGAGCTCGACCGCACCAAGAGCCAAGACCCCAACGACGAACCCAGCACGGCTCCATCAACAACTCCCAGTAACGACGTCTGCGAACTCCAAAGCCCCATGGATCTCTTCGACCAGTTGACGACCACGGTACCTCCTCTTGATAATCTGCCCCAGCTAGACCAGCTCATGGATCTGCCCAACGAAATCAGGACCCCGCTACCGTTCTCCTCCCCCAGCAGTTCACCCCGATTGCCAGCCCTGGGGCCTGATGTCGTCCCCTTCTCATCCACCCCTAGAGAAGAAAGACTCAATTCATCCCCTATTAATTGGTCTTTCGAGGAGTTAGAAACTGCCTTTGACGACAAGAGCAGTGATTTAGAGGTCAGCCCTGCAAAAAGACCAAATATTCGTGCGGCAAGTCCCTTTGATTAATCTCTTATGGACAATTTCTTAGTGTCATCATGTGACTGTGTGTTATATAACTGTTGGACTGTTGGACTTGCCGTGCCCTTTTAGACACATGAGAGACAATCTTATACATACTCCCAATGTACTCCTTAATGCCACATGTTACTCTATTTTCATTAATTTATAGTTTCCATACTGTTCACCAAAAGCTTAATCACCAATGACATAATTGGTTTGACTGTACCCGTTTTTATTACCTAAGTGTTACATTAAAATCATATTTTATTCCCTTAATTATTCTTTGTTTTCCTGTTTAAGCTCAGAGCTTAGAAGTTGTTTTGCATACTGATGATCTGCGAGTAGATTCGCCCGCGCTTCACTCAATATAGCTGTGACATAATGGATTGTCCGCATTTTCCTTCGTCGAACAATCCCCTTTGTGGATTCTTCACAACTCACTCAGTATGTCAGTTCCATGGTGCATTACAGGCGTCATGTCATCATGAACTGCATGAAACGGTTTGCCTGGTCAGGTGGATACATGAAATTCCACAATAATCTCTAAATGACCTGCATTAAAACTGCGATTCAAAAGGTCGCCAATTTTAGAGAAACACATTGCTGTGTTAGTTGCAGCGTACGTGAGGGAACTCCTCTATTATTAATATAATGCTCTATCTGAGCCTTATTGTGGATTATATACCACATTTTGCAGAGTTGACATGTTTGCCATGGAGTGAGGACCGATGTCCAGCATTAATACGTGCAGGGCTGCCATTAAAGTAGGGGATATCTTAGAAATCATAAAATACAAATTATTCTAGTGTCCTATTATGCCAACTATTATTTATAAGACCGTCCTCCCTCCCTGGCATATACCTTTGCTATTTGATACAACTTTCAGAGACAATCTGTCCTGAATGTTTTCTTCTTTTTATTACTCTTGGCACACATCATTTATTATCATGCGAATTACGTGGGAACAGCATGTTCCCTAACTTCACTGTTGCTGCTTGAAATTTGATGAGTTTGCAGGTCATGTTGTCATGGGTTTTATTTCAATCACATTTTTCGTTTGATAAGTTTTTAAGATCATATGTACTTCGTGCCCTGGACTCTTAGCTTAAAAACTACTTATTTAGACCACTGGGTGATTACATATGCTGTAAATATAAACCTTGTTTTTTCTATTATATCATTTCACACGTTTCAGGACGGTTGTATGTATTCTTTAAGTAATAAAATGAGAGAGAGAGATATACACATAACATTAATTCATAATAATTAGAATATTTATAACTAATTTAATTTAAAAACTTACGAGAGAGAGAGAGAAGAGAGTGCGATGAGTTAGCTTTCCAAGTAGAGGTAGAACACACTGAGAACATAGCATTAAAATGGCATTATTTTGTATATATTGTAGCCAAGCTAATGGCATTATTTGTATATATTGTAGCCAAGCTTAATTACTCAAGGTGTGACCTCACAATATTGAAAGCCTCTTAATGATTAATCAAAATTGTTACTAGTAACTTCTAAACATGGCTATCTAAACTATTACATGGGCGGCCCATATCAAATCAATAAGTTAATTGTTTAATTCCAATTAACAGGTATACACCTGAGCAGCCACGAGCGCACCCTATCTTGATGGGTCAGAGAGCAAAAATCATCAAAATAACAGTAGTTACAACGCACCCTATCTTGATGGGTCAGAGCTATGATAACAAAGGTACTGAGCAGTGGATTGGTTGTCATTTGTTGACTGACGTGAGTCACAATTAAGTATTGGCTGTACTTCAAAAAAAAAAAGTATAGAGTACAATTTCTTCATTCCTTTTTGTTACCACTTTGTGGGTTACCACTTTAATAGAAATATGGGAAAATAAATGGCAGACATAGGCTCTGCTATATATGCAACAATTAGTTATGAGCACAGTCTGGTTAAGAAATTACTGTAAAAACATTAAATGTAAGATTAAAAATTAAATACAGTCTCCATTCGTGCAATTGGCATTTCTTCCAATCAAACGACGTCGAGATTTGTCATAACCAGTAACTATCGCGGATTTCCTCAGCTTCCTCTGAGTGCGCCAACTCTTGGCATCGATTGTCATTTGCCTTGGACACCTCTAGTGTGTCATCACAGCAGTCGTTGTATCCAGCCCCCCTGGCCCTTCGGCACCACTGTGAACGCAGTGACCTCCTCGCTCTTGAGACAGAGACCTGTCACCCTCGGGCAACACTCCTGTCACCTGTCGTCATGTCCAATCCACTCAAAGAGGTCATGTTGCCGCACCCTCTTAGGTTTTCACACTTGTAACTCGGGAAATACACTTTTGAACAATGAGGTGGTCATTTCCATGACCACAAAGTTGGTAGGGCATTGGTTTGATTTGGAATATCCTCCAAAGTTCCAGACGGGAACACTTTGATGAGCTTCATTCCTTGCTGGTGGTAGCACAGCGGGGAGCTTTCCATATATCCGAACATCGCCCCGAGAAGGGCTCGAAGATGTTGATCAGCTTCACTCCTTGTTTTCACAAGTTAAGTAAGAAGATGGTTTTCCGACCCCATATGTTGAGTCTGCTTCTGAGTAGTTTGGAAGTATCGATCCACACATCGCTTAATCTACAAGGGCACCAGTGTAACCACTGATCGTGCGTTATAATACACCCTTCTTCTGTGTCCTTTCCACATTTCTTCAAGTGAGAGGCTTATGTTCCTCCTTTAAGCGACCTCGCACATTCCCCATCTACTTTGGGCTGAGTCTAGAATTGCCCCTATCAAATTGCCTACATATAATTAAAAATAGCCACAGGATTTCTATTGCTTGGCATTTCCTCTGATACAATAACTTGGTCTACTCATGATAATCGATTCCAAATACCAGATAAGTCCCAATAATGATCCATCACAGACATTAATTAATTTCTCAGCCTGCAGACAAAGTATTGAAAGGGCGGACATTTTCTCGGAGTAGTTCGAAGGTGTTGGTGATAGTTGGATTCAAGACGACCAACTACACTTTTCCACGTCATTCACGTCCAGAATGACCTTTTGGGTGAATGTAACCGATAATGCCGTGGTGCGAGTGGTCGTTGTGAATGAGGAACCACTTTTCCGCAAAACAATCTGCCAAATGTAGAAATACACCTCAAAATCTACACGATTGAGCGGGGTTTTCTCCCCACTTCCATAACAGTGACTGATACTGTGCCTTTACACAGATTAGTATTTCTGCATTACCCATCTCCTCTGCTTTGACAGCATGCCCCCCCCCCCCCTTGGGTTTGTTGCCAGGCAGGCACCCCCAGGGATGATTTCAGCATTCGTCATTTTCTCAGCTTTGAGCTGGTTTTACTTGGAAAAGCCAGGTGGAACCTTTGGCTGAAGACAGTGCACCGTTAATTGCCAAAATTGTGGCCCACTATGACCAGCCCACAATTTAAGAAAGCGTAATTTTTCAATAGATATAATTAATTTTCCTTTTTCACAAATTAAAACTTTCAAGGGTTCACTCGAACCACTAAAACTAGGAGAATAGTCCACCATCTTAAGTCACGTGAGATTCTGGCTACACCAGATGTTCGCGTGGGGTCTGGGACCTTTTTGGTAACCCAGCAACCCTCGATAACCCATTGCATGATTTCTTGAGGATAACAAGTGGTGCCACTTGCCTATCGCAAGCGTAACCCATTGTTTCCTGGGTCCTTCCCACTCTTTGACCATGCCAAATGCTTTGATTGGGTTCAAAAGCTATAGGATGAGACACAGCAAATCCATACAAATTCCCCACTTGCATAGTTTCACAGAGATAGTAAGTGTTGTCGTTTGCACAACGCATCCCATGGGGGCTCGCACAGCCTACCTCCACCCTCTGCAGAAAAATTACACAAGCTTACTACCTATCATTGTTGCTGCTAACCTAACTCTCGTTTCCCAGATTTGCATGGTTTCGCAGAGATAGTAAGTATTCCCACTTGCCATACTGACAGGAGAGTGCCCTGACGGCTCAGCCTGGACTTTTGAGCGAATCTGTGGCTGGATTGTCGGGGCCTGCCTTTGTCGGGATGCCACTTGCACAACGCACCCCATGATGACGTGCGCAGCCTGACTACGTCGGATTCAACAGCTATTTTAGCTCTTGTCCTCCCCCCCCCACTTGCATCGTTCCACAAGGGTAGTCTGTGGTTGCTGGCGTCTGTGCCAGGGCTGCCTCAGATGTATCAAGTTATGATCTTACAGTTGGGTATCTCAGTTGCTCGATGTTAATGGCTCTTTTCCCTTCCCTTCTACCCCACAAGTTTTTTTTGACAAACAGATCTGTCACGTTGCTTGAGAAGGGACCTCTCTTGTAATGCGCCCCCACCCCCCATTCCTTCCACCCTTCCTCGGCAACAGAGGGGGGCGGCCTTGGTGAATGGCCAACTGGACTTCCATGTCATGCTATGCTTATCGGAAAGTAGTGTTCTGCTGTTCGTCACTAAATTCCCCCCCATTCCTACGTATACTATACTCGTTTGGTGAACGGATACACCCTCTTCTTGATACGACACATTTTATGGCTTCGAGGTGCCATTAACTCTCTTCCATGGAGCTAAACTTGCCCCGCATTCCAACAATTCTTGGATTACAGATATTTCTTTAGTTTTCGTTGCAATATAACTTACAGTTGCAATATAACTTACAGTTGCCATTTCATTTTGGCCAATTGTCCCGCCTGATGATTAGAACCAATATATGCAGAAGCACCATGATGACCGCATTGGTGGCCTTGGTAATTTTGAGACACAAGACATGTGTCCATTTGGTTATTTTGGGAATTTTTTCTTGGGATGGGATTTGATTTTTGGGGACTTGTTTGGGGGAATTGTCAACAATGATGCACACATAGTGAGCTCTCTTTGGAGGATTTGGTGGTCCTTATAAGGACCTGATATGTGAAAAGTCATTTTGAAATTTAAAATCAATTTCATTACACGTAAGGGAGAAGGTCTCGGACAAATCCTCGAGAAGCCACGGCAGCCCTCCTGGCTCTGCGAAACCTGATGACCCCTTCTTTGGTAACGTACGGACGATAGAGTTCTTGATTCATTTTCCCTTTTAGCAGACCAGTGTCCAGATCCAAACTAAAGTATGCCCACATCTTCACCAGGCTGGCTCGACCGATGTACAGAGTCCCAAACGAGTGGCCAGAACGTCCCAGCAAACTTTCATTGGCTGCGCCATGGTGCCATGTCCTTTGATGAAAACACCAGTTGGCAAGCAGCCTCATCTCACAAAAGGGGCAGCCGAGCTCCTCAGGGAACTCCATGTCGGCAGCTTGGGGGTAATGACAACGGGCCATCTCTCTTTCAGCAGTGAAAACAGTGATATGATGCTCGAAAGAACAGTGGTCCTTTAAATATTCACTTCCTACCCTGTACGAGACTCGTTTCCCAAAAACTAAACCCGTTTTAAAAATGCATTGGGGTTTAATACAGTGACATAATGACCTGACACTATTGTTTTCACCTTGGGCCAACTATGCCAGTTTTTTCTTGACCGTCCAGGCGTCGCCCTCTGGTACACTTGAACAAACACACACACACCCCCCCCCCTCCTTCTCAATTGCTAGACAATCTATCTGTGGGTTTTACTAAACCCTCATGCTGTTCTTCAGGAAACAGATAGTCGTGCTGCTGCCGTTACCAGTACCTGGACAAAGTTGACCTATTCAACTAAAAAAGACTAAAATTATAGATAATTAACATAGAATTCTAAGGTAATCTTCAATGCTCAGTGGTACGAGGGGTGGTCGTTTAGGGGGAAGCCAGGGATGCAAATGCTGTAGATGACCTGGTAATAAACATGCCCTACATTGCAAAGGTACCAGTATTAACTTCTGTACTGAAGTCGTTATGAAATCAGTAACAACTGTTAAAGTGGTTCAACAGAACCTAATCTATAAAAGGCTAATGGCTATCCTGACTGGATAAACACTGTGGCCCAGAATCAGATAAATCTGTGAAATATTCACAAATGCAATTCCAGTGATATATCATGGAACGCATACAAAACAACATATATGCATTCAAAATAAAAATTATCCAGAAACCTAAATATCAGGCTGTGCCTTTCAAAATTGGGAGAGGGAGAATTTGGCAAATCTAATAAACAGTGTCAGGCAAAAAGTGTGCGTAGCATTCCTTGCACTCTATCACTTAAGTGATATGCAAAAATAGCTACTGCACTACACCAAATGCTGATTAATGTGCGATGTGTTAGGGTGATCATTGCACTATACACCACACTTTTAGGTGAGCATGAACCCCTATACACTGCATCACACACTTAAGAACATAAACTGTACATCAAAATACACATATAGTGAAAAGGTGTCACTGTAGCTGGGTAACTATACTAATGCTCTGCACAAATTTCAGACCCACAGCCACTGTGACACTATCAGGTGTCGATACTATTATGTGACTAAAGGGAAAAATTATATTTACTTATTTAGGTAAATTATTGCATTACAATGTTATCCACATAATGGGGATATAATAGGGTA
Organism: Platynereis dumerilii; assembly: GCA_026936325.1. Classification (NCBI taxonomy): domain Eukaryota; kingdom Metazoa; phylum Annelida; class Polychaeta; order Phyllodocida; family Nereididae; genus Platynereis; species Platynereis dumerilii. The sequence goes on from JAPTHN010000001.1 coordinate 119,113,885, forward strand.
ATTGATATCTCATCTGCTAAAAGTTCTAAACCACTTCGATTGCCCATGCATGATAAATAAATTATATAAGTTGTGGTATGGATACTGAATTGGATATTCTCATTTGGCTCAGCTTCGAATTTCTTTATGTGTGACTCCCAAACCTGCTGAATGAATGGTTGCCACTCGGTTGTATTAGAGCGTCATTAGGTATCCTCAGAAGTATCAGCCAACCAGAATACGAGTGTCGATCGATTTTCACTTCAAAGTAATTAGTTATTGTCTTCTTGTCCACGTAATGATTTTTTCAAATTGATATTCAGCTGATTGTTTGGCTAATCTATGGCCATTGCTTTACTGACTGTTCATTACTTTCCATGGGTTTCTCTCTGGGGCCTTGGGAGTTCGTAGTGGGATATTGAGCTCCACGGGCACCAGGGGGCGCTCATGGGGTGTCGATAGGGGGCGCTCCAAAAATCTTAGGCTCACCCACTGGCTTAGCTTTGGCTCAGGGTAATAAATCCATGAACCTAGCCCAATGGGCCATTCGTGCCTAGGGATCCCACCAGTCAACTACACATACTTCTACTTAGGTGAGTGTTTGACTTCAGTCTTACTATAGGAATAGCCATGTTTCTACTTCAATAATGCTTGTAGCAGCCTATTTAAAAGAGAGAGAGAGAGAGAAAACAAATATACTACTGTATGGATCTTCTCATATATGATCCTTTATTTACTATTAGCAATGTGTTTTCTGTATAGCTGTCCTGTTGCTTGCTTGATTCAACGTTTCTAAGGGATCGTCTACTTGTGATTTCTTTCAGAATTATGTGTTAAAACAGTGGGTTCTCTATTTTTACAAACACTTAGATCAGTCTTTTCTACTTTAACCTTGTTTTCTTTTAATCATATGGAGGCCAATCATGACGCCGTGGTTCCTACCACGTTGCTATGAATATCTTTTTCCATTGATAGCACTGGCAATCTTATTGGTGTTGGCATTACTACACAAAATTTGCAGGGTTTGAGCCTTGCCTCAAAATCAGACAGGGCTGATCTTCGTGCGTGTGTGGTGCGATATCATAACAACTGGCAAAAATTTGTTGCATGTTTAACAATCCCAGCATTGCATGATCTGTATTCTGTTCAGGTCCAAATTAGAGATTTAACACGTTTATTCTTGAAAAACAAGTACCTATTCAGTTTGCGTTATCAGGTTGAGACCAGCTCATTCATTTTAACAATTTTATTAGGTGGTCACAATGACCACCTACGTTGGGTCCTTGGTGATCCTTTGTTTTGTTCCTAAACCAGCTCAGATGGCACGAATTTATGGACCATTGTTAGTCCTAGGTTTGATTGCTTTTGTGGCTTCGTCTCTGCTGTCTCCTACGTCAATTACAGCGCCCCCTCATGTTTCTATATGCTCAGAATCATTGTTCCCTTATTGCAATTTTGGGGACAGTCACATTGAGTGTGATTTATCTAGAAAGAATTCTTCCCCAACACGGTGTGTGTGGCCGCCGAATTCACCATTTATACATAGTCTGACCTTAAAACATGGCATTTTAACACGCTCGCTTATTTCAGCCTTCTCCACTTATCCTAAGTTGCAGATACTAAAAATTCAAAATTTAAAGTACACCATTTCCATCCCTATAGTCTTGGGTCATTTCCAAGACCTATTACACCTTGACCTGCACAATACAAGTGTTGCTGATATACATTATACCCAGGCCACTCCAAAGTTGCAATCTATTACTGGGTTACAGTTGACTTCTCAAGAGGCAAGTTATCATTGGCCTGCCCTAATTTCTCTTAAATCTCTTCAGGTCACTATAACCTCATCAGGGGGTAGAGATTATCCTAGACTGCTCCCTGCAGCTACTCTTGAACATTTAGATCTTACCCTACTAGACACCCCTCCCTTCGCTTGGAGACAAATTGCAGTGAATCAGTCATGTCTGAAGCGGCTGCAGCTGGACATTCAAAATCCAAACGGATTGTTAAATGAGGTACCTTTTACCTCTCTGCAGTATCTCAGTGTTAAGTCAAACGGACTCCTTTTCGACGCAAAAACCATGTTCAAAGCTATGAGTCAACCTGACATTGATACTTTGCAGGCCTTACACATGAATGGGTTTTATCTTAATGATACCCAGGATTTGAGTCGTTTCAGACTGACTGCATTTTCATTTGTGAATTCTCCTAGTCCCATTTCATACTTCGAGAAGTTACCCACTTCTCTTAAATCACTTAAATTTCATAACATATCAACTCCAGCAACCATGAGACAACCATTTATGCCCTTACCAAATTTGCAACACTTACAGTTATCAATGACCTCTATCACTATTCTTCCTAAATATTTCTTCCAACATTTGCCAGCCTTGCAAATATTAAACTTGACCATGAACCAATTAACGACATTTTCAACGAATGGACGGATTATCCCTCGACTAAGCACTATTGACCTTAGCTTTAATAACTTGTTGCATCTTCCAGTAAGACTATTTCATAAATTGCACCTAAATCATGTATTGCTTCAGAACAATCTCTTGCAGTACTTTGAAGATGTTGATAAACACCTTGAATTTTCCTCTCCAGCCATTAGGCTAATTAACTTGACAAACAACCCCATTGATTGTAATTGTGATTTTGCGCTTTTTAGTAAGACCTTACCTACTGCTGCTAGATTGATTGGACATTGTAAGACTCCTAATAACTCTTCAATAAGCCAGGTTACCCTAGCTCTTTGCAACGACGTCCCTATCAAGAGGCCATCTAGATCAATTAGAGACGAATTAAGGCATATTCAACTCATAAAAACCGCTGCCTCAATAGATAATAAGGAAGTATCAGATAAGCTGCCGGTTAAGGCGGCCCAGAACTTTCTCCATACCCCCCCTCCTCTAATTAGACCAGATTATGGTGTTGGATTCAGCTACCGGGGTGAACTCAATCCTAGTATTGAGTATTTCTTAGTGCATGTTTATATTAATTGGGAACCTTTTCAGGCACTAACCTACGAATGGGACATGGACAGTTTTGAAAAATTATGTGACACTAAAGACTCCTTGCTGGCTGCTGTATGCAATGATTTTTTTCCCTTATTACGTAATACTCTTCAAAAAATTGAGTCATATCAAGACACTTTAAAGGGCAAATTAAAACAAATTTCGACTATTTTCTCGCAACAAAAAATTCAAGATTATCAACCTGAGCCCAATGACTCCCCACAAGATCCAGCAAGGAATCACTCCACTGCTAAAACTTTCCATAGAAACAGGCGTGAAGCCACTGATGATAGCAATATTGATAATTTAAGGGGCCTTCAAAATAAGTCAGCGTCAGCAGCTCAGCAAGAACTTATGGCCTCCAAACAAAATAATTACACCATTCAAATTGACAATGCTGAATGGGAGGAGGAGGACGATGATGCTTACTGGTGGTCCACCTTGTTCCCCAGGGTGGGTGCTTCTAAATCAGCCAGTATTAGGCAGGAACGAGACCAAATATTCCTCAAGGCCATACAAGGCATCTCGGCAAAACAGAACTTATTTAAAGATGCTTACATTGATCTCAGAAAAGATATGTCACTCACTATTAGCGTGGTTGCCGACACCTTCCAAAATACATCTAAAAACATACATATTCTACATTCTTTAATTAATGAAACCAACGTGGAATTAGTTCGTCAGTTTGATGCTGTTGCTAACTCACTTAATGCAGTTCAGGGTAAGCTATATTCCATTAGAATATTAAGCTTATTAACGGCTCGTTACCTCCAATTATGGTCCAATCAGGTTCAGCAACACGAGATCCTGATTAACCAGGCTGACAAGTTAATAGTTGCACTCACAGATCTATCCACGGGGCATATCTCCCCTTATCTCTTGCCAGCACCCTACCTACATAAACTAATTGACAAAATATCGTCCGTCCTTTATTCCTGGCACAATAATTATAAGTTGGCTTTCACGGATTTGGCACACATTTATATGCACTCTCAGCCTACTTTCATCCCCACCCAACATGGTTTTGTTATGCAACTGTTACTGCCTATCAAATCCAGGAGTGCCAAATCATTTGCATTATACCATACTGAATCAATTCATGTACCAACTGTAGCTACCCCCCAATTTGACCACCCCGACAGTAATCATGATTTTACTAAGATTACCATAGAGAAGCCGTTTCTTGGTATTCAAGATAACACCTTTGTGGAATTTACTTTGGAAGAATTGCAGGACTGTTTGCACGTGGGAGATCAATATCTGTGTACTGCCTCTACAATACAATTAGACACGAGTAGGCCCACGTGTAATGCAGCAATTTATCTTAATGCCTCTGTCGAAATTATTAATCAGGTTTGTCCTATTGAGTACTTCTTTGAACCCTTTGAGCCTCCAGCAAGAATTATCGATGCGGGTCATCAATTATTGATCAGTGGTCTTCAGCTGCCCTGGACTAGAAAATGTGTAAATGATAGGGTTGCCCGAGCAGTTCCAGGAAGTCCATACCTGGTACTATCCAGGGATGAGTTTTGTAATTGCGAATACTCTGCTAAGAATGCTTATTTACCACGTAGAATTACTGGCTGCCCTGAGCAATTTTCAACCAAATTCCGACCGTTTACGGTTAACTATTCACTAAATGCAATCGCCATACATATGTATAAGACTCAATTGAATATGACTAATTTACCACTGTACAGTGAATTTGCAATGCCTAATTTTACATTGCCCAAGTTTTCAGTTCTGGCTAAAATTCAGAATACATCATTGGCCAACATGACCTATGGCATTAAACGATTGCAAGATCTAAAAATAATGATGAAACATAAAAGTGAAGATTTCTTGCTTAAATGGGCAGAAATCGAAGCTTCAAATGACTTCAGACTAATTTTTACTCAACGACATTGGCTTAGGGCAGTCACGTTAATGGGAGCAGTATCAGGGTACTTATCACTCCTATTTGTCATTTTTATGTATTGCCGGGGTCAACATGTTGCAGGTCGATTGACCACAATGGTCATGTCGGCTATGCCGACAAATTCGAAAGCTGCCCCATTAATGCCGACTAATGAACCTACTTGCCCCCCACCCCAAGAGATGGCACTAGATCAAATGTCTTTATTCAAACTGACGATCTCTCACATTTTTACCTTAATAATTGCAGCCGTCATTATCGCTTATGCTAAAAAGTGCATCCATTTTTGCTGCAGGGAGGCTCGGGTATTCCATAACCCAGTAGAAAGGCGCAAATTCCCTAAAATAGAAATATTCATGGAATTGTCTAACGGCACGAAAACTTGCCTGTGTTACTGCGTCACTTTAAGAGCGATTATCAGTAAATTGACACTAAAGGGAGTAGTTTCTCCAAGAGATTTCCAAGTAGACCATCACCGGCTATATTCTATTATAAAACCCAACTGGAACGCTAACTTATGCTCCCTGCAGGTCGACTCACTCAACATAGAATTACCACGGCTAATCAATGTCCCCTTACATAAACAGAAACGACTCCAAGCCATCATTAAAGGTAACTTTACTGTTACCATGCTTGCCGTTGACAATACCCACATTTATAAACTAGGCGAAGATTTGCAAGAAGTCCCTCAAACTAAAGATAATAACACTTATGCTGCACTTATGCAAGAGTTAAAACAACGTGACATTGAAATGGCGTCCATACCATCAGGCATTGAAATAGCTAACACCCCCTCCCCTCTTTTAAGAGCCTCAGCGCCAGAATCAGCCGCACCACCAAGGCCAACTAAAGTACCCAACTACCCAGTACTCAACTTGTCACGCCACCCCCCAGAGGGCATGATTATTTAACAATAATTGGAAGGACATTAGCATTGATATCCATTCTTTCTGAGACTCAATTTAGCTGCTCGCTTAATTGGTGACTTATCACAACCATATTTACTATACTTAATTTCAGCTATATCAAAATCTAAAGCACCAATACAGGTATATCATAAATACTAATTACTACTACTACAATAAATTACTATGAAACACAAATACGATTAAGATTTCTAGAAATAACTTACTAAAATCTAGGAATAAATTACTAAAAACGGTAAAAATAAATAACTATAAAATGACAAATACTGTAATTTATCTTAACTATAATTTCTGCGATAAATTACTAAAGCATGATGTTCAGGGAGACTTAATACATCCTTGGACCTTAATATTTTCAAGTAGAACTTACATTTCAGAGAATTTTTGAATTACTGTGTAAATCGTTAAGTTAAGTTTATACGTCCACTTAATCTTACTTTGAACACCAAACCTATCTATCTACCTCATCCTCAGTGTCTTCATCGTCCGATTCTCGTAGATTCCCTTCAGCCCTCAGCTTGGCCTCACGCACGGGTCGAAAATGTACTTCTCCCTCATCAAAGTAGGCCCTGTAAAAACGACCAGTTAGCTTACCTACAAGATGTCCTACCTGATAGTCATAGTAGAAGGCATGCACGAGATGCCACTGGGGAAAGCGCTCGAAGTAAACGTAGCCACTGTAGATATCAGGGACGTCCATCACGCACACCAGGTTACGTCCAGGGATGTTCCGAGGTTGATCTAAGGGGAAGAGGTCCATGTACAGTCCGTTGAACGGTCCGCCCATCTCCTCCACGGGTAGAAAAACTTCGGCCCAGCCGAGCTGTTGCAGGATGAATCCATCGTTCACGGGGTAGAGAGCCATGTCGCAATTTCACAATGATCAGATCAGAATGAATGATTGCCTAGAATTTCCTAAGGTCTTATATAGGAGGGCATGGACTGTTTGTTTGGCAAAGGGATAATACTCTGACTTGAGCAGATCTGCCTTTTCTTTATGTTTCTGACACAGATTATACACAATGTTTTTATTTAACATGTAAGTGTCAGGATTTGGAAGCTACGCCAACGCTGTACTGTGGGTCCAGTGCTGCGCAATTGTGCAGTGTTGTTTGATTTAGCATGTAAGTGTCAGGATTTGGAAGCTACGCCAACGCTGTACTGTGGGTCCAGTGCTGCGCAATTGTGCAGTGTTGTCTTAAACAACCGGTGGACACACCTAGGGTGGCAGCTCACAACAAAGCAGAGACGGAGCACAATGGCATATTGTATTAACCTGAGAATTTTCAATTTTAAATATATCAAGATGAGCTATTCTGCCAGTTTATATTGATCACCAGGTTCAACCTGACACTTATTATAATAAGCTTTAGGAGTTGTACTAAGCAAAAGTTTACCTTACATTTGTTTTGAAAGTAATGTTGAAATTATCCTCGCAAAGCATTACAAAGTTCCAGTTTTTGTACTCAATACTTACTTATTGAGTTTTTAACTCATTCTTTATATATCTTCCCAGTCAACAATCCCTAGCCTTTTCACTACAGCCTTTTTAATATGTAATTTTCAGTGTGCATGATTATTCACACCTTTGAATTAATCCTTATTTTGCTCGTCTCGTTTTGTAATGTCCCAAAATGACCAGGCATGCCTGACTGGCTGTCAGGATTTGCATGAAAACCGCTGTCTCAAGTTTGTCTCCCAAATTAGTTTAATCACCAGTTTTGGTAACAGGAGCAGTACCAAAACAGTGATTTAGTCAGTTCTATGATTTTATCGGAAAGTTAAACATTCATTTCCTTACTTCAGTTTCTTTTTTCATATTAAGTTAACCAAACTATGTTAATCAATCGCTGCCTCTCTCATGCCTCTGGCACAGGCGACAAGTTTGTCTTGATGTGAGTTCCGATAATATAACATGGAACTCGCGTCGAGTATCTGCCTCGAGCTATATATACCTATATCAATATAGCTCCATCATGTATCCCATGTTCCTTTTTATTGGGATTGCATGTGCAATTGCGTTTAATTCTATACGTGTCCACGTGTCATTTGAATTTGGGCACAAAAGCTCTTAAACTTTGTTAACATTCATGTGTTCCATGTTCTTTTTATTGGAAGTACATGTGCATTCATGTGTAACTATGCGTGTCCACATATTATTGATAATCTGGACACATAATTCTCAATAAATACATGAATTTTGAGAATTCTATCTTGAATTCCTTCAATTGTTTAGCATGAAATTCACCTAACTCTTTAATAACTCATTAAACTACCTTATCACTAACAATCTCAATCATGCAACGTGTGATTGATTGAGATTAAGTGCTTGTAGCATTTCAAGCATCAAGTTGAATGCCAGATTAGTTTCATTTTGGCACATGACCTAGTGAGATTTCCAGTATATTTTGTACCATATCACCTCTTTATTTCTTTCCATGACACTTCTCTTGTGTTCTTATGGTAATGAGTAATATATCGGCTGCAGTTCACAGCCAATTATAAGACATTCTATGGAAATGTCTGAAGCATACACCTTTTATTTAGTAATTGATCTGCCTCCATTTGATACTGGGTGCTTCCTCCCTGATTGAGTCATTCAAAATTCAACCCCCTCTCTCAAAATTCCTCCGAAGCGACTCAACCCACCCCCCACCTTCCTCCAGAACTCCTTTCTTTTCCCACAAATACCCTTGGAGAGCATACTACCTCTTATTTCAATGAAACCTATACTCTAAGAATAGTCTAAGCTAGATGAAATAGGTCAAATGTTGAATAGTAATTAATTTTTGTTGCAACTATCACAGAACATGATCTAATCACCTCTGTTCAATTTTTCTGTTGAGTACCACTAGGTGACGCCTCCATGCATCGTGAGAGCCACAGCAAGTGACACGGATGACCCACGCCACCACTGGGCAGCACCACGCCACTGCGAGCGTCGCTCGGGAGATGCCCGGGATGACGCCGGCCAATCCCCCCCCCCCCAATGCCAGCGGGTCACCAGTACTGCATATCAACCAGCTGAGAGGACCTTTTTGGAGCTCGCCAACCAGGAGTCTACGGCCCCCTCTTCCGTCGTTGTGTCTTCAAGACTGGGCCCCAACACTGCTATATCTCGGAGCCACGGTATTATGCTTCTCGCCGACGCCTGCTGAACGAAGTAGGTGGGTTTGTCGGTGGGACCATTCTACCAAGTACTCTGGGTAAATAGTTTCTTCATATCCATCAAGCCATCCTTCGGAGACCGAAGGCTCCAACTTGCAGCATCAAGCGTCGTGGGTGGTCTCCTGACAGCTTCTGAACGAAGTAGGAAGTTTGTTGGGGGAGCCCGCGATGTCCCTCCAGCTGCAGTCATAGCGCCACTCCAGGTGCTGTAACAACGTCAAATTGGTCCTTCCATTCTCCACAACATGGGGCATCACAAGACTCCGCTCCTGGATCCCTCGTCATGATCACCATGGTACGACCTTCCGGTCCGACTGCACAGCCACCGCGGCTGCATACACTCGAAAACCCCGAAACGCTCGCCATTCTGCAGTTGATCTACATTCCATTGCAGTGTCTTTACGCCTGGTCAATCGTGGGCTTCTTCACCTCCCCGGGCACCACCTACATAGACAATTTAATTGCGAAACAAAGTGTTTCAAAAGACAATCATTTGCATATGAATGTTATTTTGTCTTTCAGGTTCGTGATTGCCCCACAGTTATGCCCAACGACGATTGACCCAAGACCTACGCTGGTATACGATGACGCACTTCAGTCGATGACGCATCGCGCGTCAATGCGTCATTGTTCGCATAACGTCTGACATATTGACTATTAACTTTGTCAGGCGATTTCATCATCTTATCCCCTACTATTTTGTTGGCTGGTGTCTCCTGACATCTCTTGAACCATACGTTCCATTTTGCTGCTCATGCATTCGTCCCGCTTGTCACTGACTCTAATGCCTCGTTCTCACGGCGTTGTAAATGCCTCGTTCTCACGGTGTTATAAATGCCTCGATCTCACGATGTAACATTGAATCATAATGAGACAGTTCACACCTCGGTACTTACAATTAATATTACATTCGTAAAATGGACAATGTCTCGAATTATCTATTTACAAAAAACTCTATATATCGTTTATCAACCTCAGCGATCTGTTCTGTGCTATTTACTCAACGATACTGTTATTCATGTCTGAAATTTTACTTATTGTTATATATTTTCACTACTGTACGTAATATCATTTATTATAAGCTGTTACTATTTACTGCTAATTAATAAGTAACAACCTTTATTGTTGATTTTATGCAAAAAAAAAAATGAGTGTGCTATTCATCAAATCTATCCTGTTTATTATGAAAATGTTACCCATACTTCATCTGCTCCTCCAAAGGTGTTACATTGCGCAAGAGGCCTGGTTCAAGACCTCAACTTTTCATGAATTAACTCTAATGTCAAAATTTTCCTATTATTTCAAATTTGTCCAATGGACAGTGTCATTTCTTTCTATAACTTCTATTACTCCCCCCATACCGGAGACCCCCGGGAGAAACTTCCACGACGTGAAAGTTTTTTTTATATATATAATCAAAAGAATCAAGTGCAATGGAACCCTTTCAAATAGTTCAATATTATATTTGTCAACCCGGGCCTTTCAGCTTGGGAATTACTATCCAACCCCAAAGGATGTCATCTGCATGATATAAACATGCAATGACTGTTTCAGTTCAGAGATGCCAATTAAGCAATTAAGTAATTAGGAATAGTCATTTATATTCATGTATTTAAATCAATTAAGAAAATTATTATCTATATTAAGAAAGTGTAAAATTTGTCAAAATATATGTATTTATCTGTTAATATCAAAATATATGGACTAATGATCTACTGAGTATCTGTGTTAGCTGTAAAATATCATAAGTATTTAGTTGAGCATATAGCTAGCATTGACCTTTCACTTGAGTTAACTAGGGTCAATACAAATAGGTAAACATTGGCACTCTCTGCTTCAGGACTGTGCTCACCTTCCTGCTTGAGCTTACGTAAGCATTTTTCTGGACACATATTCAAGGAAGTTGCAGGACCATGCTGAGGTGAGTCATTTTGAATGACTCACATCACGTGCACCTGACAACGAAGCTGATTGGCTTATAAAAGATCACATGACTCAAAATTCTGGCCAAGATTGTTGGAGTGGTTTTGCCTCAGCAGGAGGAAAGTCAGTTTGGGCCCGCAAGGGCCCAGCTCCGGCAGCTTTGCAAAAGGCTGTCGTTATCCTTGTCCTAACCTTTATCCTCTTCCTTCCCTTTCCTCTGCTCCTTGCTCTCCTCTCCTGTTTCCCTTATCTCCTTCACCCCAGTGCTATCTGATCTCTAAATTATTCTGAGTTAGGTTCCAGTCTTAGTTCTGGATCTACATTCATTTTATTCCCTTTTTACATCTATGATTATTGAGCCTGAAGTAGGAGAAGTGGATCTCACCTTTTAGGTGAGATCCAGTTCTGCTAGACTGAAACCTCCGAATTGGAGCTGTATACATACTGATATCTAAATTATGTAACTGTGAAATTATATCTATAAAATAAATCATTATATTTTGGGTAACTGCATATCCTGGTTTGTCTTGCTATGACTTGAATTGGAATATTGATGAGCAAGGTGAGTGCAGGTTTTAAAGTTCTCAGGTGCCTCTCTTGCCTTGCGACTCTCATTGGTGGAGACTAGTTGGTCTGAAGTTGGATGAGGATTTGTTCATGGATACTTAGAGCTCCCATGTGATTGAAAGGTGGTATCCCCACCCAAAAATCATATTGGGGAGACACCCCTGCCCCTCCCTCCAATAGACCATGTGGGGTGCTGAAGGGTTTACAGGCTGAGCAACAGTTCACCTCAATCACTAATCTCAGTCTCTCACAACAACCTCTAATCCAATGAAGGAGGAAGAACAAACCTAGAAGTAATCATATCCTCTTTTAAATCACCAAATAATGCCATGCAACTCATTTGTCATAACATCTCGTAACAATAGACAGTGTTTAGACAAAACCCTAAAACACAACATGGTGTCATCACCACACTTTAAGGGTGGCGCTGAAATGAGTCACTTCTTAGTCAACTCTTTGTGGAGCTTTGTCACTCTTTGTCATGATGGATGGGGACACCCTTTGCATCATCACCAGCAGTTCTAACCATCAACAGCAGCAGCAGCAGCAGCAGCAGCAGCAGCAGCAATAGCCACATGTTGCAGATGCTGAAGATTTAAACTCTTTCTCTGAAGCCATCTGAGGCTCTGAGCCCTTCTGGAGTGAACTTTTGAGACAATGCAAAATTGTCATTATCACTACTACTTTGCTGCAACCACAGCTATTACATTGTGCTATATATTCCATAGTCATCACATTTCTAAAGTATTAGCATTTCAACATAATAGAGCTATAATCTCCATGGTATTTTGTTATTTCCTCTTTGAAAAAAAGAAGAGAAAACAAAAAACATAACATAACTGAAAGATCCAACACAATGCAGATGATGAGAGGAGTACAATGCCATACCACACTGTGCAACTTGTAGTACAAGAGGACACTGCATCCAGTACATACCTGAGTGTGGCTGATCACCTGGTGATTTTGTCATCAATCTTATTCAGCAGCCTGTTGTCCATCAATCGCATACCAGACTCCAGACTGGCCACGCAATGGGACCAGCATGAATGGAAAGCAAGCTAAAGCAGAATCACCTCCAGCATTAGCACCATGGCATCCCAATCAGATGCTACAATGTCAGCATCAGCAGCAGATCTAGCCTCCCAAGTTCCCAGGTGATGGCCACTCGTATCATCATCAGATTCATCAGGCAGACAGCATGACTAATATTCCTTATTGATTCTTCTCACTGACACATCTTTTCAACAAGGCTATCCAATCCGTCTGTTAGCCATGAGAATGAATAGTGCCATGAGGACAAGAGTAGCTACTCTCAGACTCTAACCCCCCTTATTTTATTTTTTTATTTTTTGTTTCTGCCTCTCTCTTGTTCTCCCTTCTCTTGTGCCTCACACTTTTTATCCTCCACTGAGCGATTACTGTCTATTCAAGCGTCACTTTCATGCCAGCTCTGATGCAATCATGACTCATAATTGCTGTAATTCTAGAAACCCCTCATTATTTTTCAATATGAGCATTGAATTCTACCCTTTTCAGCAGCAAAAAGGGCCTCAAGATCAGCCATCAGCTGAATAGAGTTTAACAAGCCCAGTAGGAAGCAACACAAGCTAGTATCCCACTGGGAGACCTGGGCACAAACTAGCACCGCAAGTGTTTCCCCACCAACTAAAACCCCTGACCTTTTGCTAACCTCCTTTACAGCAACATTAAGCTATAAGATTTCTGTAACTCATGACAAAGCAGCTTGACACATAGCTAGGGAGAATGCCACTGGGACCTCTGGAGAAGGAACCTGTGCATTGTGGAGTTGGGGGTCTACCTGTAATAACTCTTCCACCTGTGTAACAGCCTGTAATACACCTTGCACAAGATTTACTACAGTCAAAGCAATAATAACATTTGTGTTTTGGTGACTTTCTGGGCATTGTAGAGGAAAGAGTATCAACCAAGGTAGTCCAGTAATTCAGGACAAATACAAGTATACCACTGCTTACCCTTCAGGGTGGTAGCCCTCAGCTCTCTAATTCCCCTGACTAAACACTAGGGACAAGTTATGCAGATTCCTATCAGAGCATGACCTGACCTCTTGACCTCTGACATCTTTTCTAGGTCAGAGGTCACGTGTTTCTTGGAATTATAGGAATTATGATTGTTGTTGTTTTGACAGCTGTAAGACAGGACCTCAAACTAACTATTTCCCCCAAATAGCTCGTAGTCTTACAAATCTAACTTAAAAGACTACAGCAAGAGTGAATATTAAGACTTGGCTGGGTGGCCTTTAATCCTGTCATGAAAAAGAGCCCAACATGATACAGAATGTATGGTAGTCATTGGTAGAACTGAGAACTCCCTTCACCAAGTGTCAATCCTGACAGACAAACATGCTGACCTAAGTCTTCATGGATGTGGCAACTGGCTCAGGATCTGCTCAGGATCTGCTAGGTCAAAGGTCACACGTGGGAAAGGTCATGTGCTGCCAATCAGGCAGTCTGCTTCAGTACATTCATTCTGACATGGCTCCATTCTAGTCATAAACTGCCCTTCCAAGATTACTAACTTCTGAAACTCCTAGTCAAACTACCAGGCTGACCTTTAAATGGAAATGTCAGATGGGCCTCAAGGTCAAATATTCTTTCAATTGAGCAGCTCAATTTTGACTCAACTAATTCCACATTTTGCCACCCAGCAAAATCGAACTCCTTGTACTGAGTAATATCTTGGCTGAATCAGTTGTTATGGTGCTTATTCTTCCAAAGTTGTACATGGTGGATCTTGGATCAGGGGCATGCTCAGGTTTTGTTTCCAAATTCAAATCACAAATAACACAATATATATTATAATAGACACAAAACATATAACAACAGTTTGTCAGCCAGACCAGAAAGTTACCAAACGCTTTACCATAATTCATCTATACTTCACATATTAATAAGTACAAGCCATTACCGAAATTGAGAAAGTCATGATTCATTAGCTTACCAGTTCGTTTTACAGTGATAGAAGCCATATCAGGAACATAAAGCATACATTTGTGACTTACCCACTGAAGGAAGAGTCAGACACACTGTGCCTAGAGGTGAAAGGATAAGTATGAACGTACCTGCAAAACAAGGAAAAACACTCTCAAAAATTGGTCAATTATAGTCAAGAGAATATGTACAGGGAATATGTATCTCCAGGCCACATGAATGTTTTTAAACAAAAAGACAACTCTAGATGTACACTCTAAAAAATGTCGGGACAAAATTGGTTTTTTAGATTCAAAATGGTTTTTTGAAAAACCAAATTTCAATGCAAAAACCAACATGGATTTTTAAAAAAATCCATGTTGGTTTTTGCATTGAAATTTGGTTTTTCAAAAAACCATTTTGAATCTAAAAAACCAATTTTGTCTGAATTTTTTTAGAGTGTATATCTAAATGCAAAACATTTCTCTGACACTTAGTTTTTCCAAGTACAAGCAATTAACTTTAATTTAACATTGACACTCAAGCACATGTAACACAAGTTTAATGCCAATGAAATGTAGGGAAATGTGAAGTGGAAAAACAAGACATGTGAATTGGTGTAATGTGCCAGGTTAGAGGTCTGACATAAAGACATACTGACTTCATCCATCATTAGAAAAATGACACTAAATGTTTCCAACGGAACAAAAACACAATGACAAAAAAGTGGAGCTCGAAAAAGAGAGAAGAGCTCACGAAATATATCATGTTGTAACCCTGTGACTTTGGGAAAGACATACATGGAGTGTCTAACACTGGTAGATAGAGGAAAGACCTCAAATTGACTAAAATTGCAAGAAATCTTGGATAGGCCTAGTTCCAAAACAATGTAAAACATGACTTGAGCCTTCTTCTTCTTTAGAGCCTTAATAGAATCCCTTGGATAACACCCTCAGCCAGCAGAGAATCAGAGGGAAATTTACCAAAACATCAGACTAAAGAAAATAATTGTGACATCTGCCAGGGATCCAGTAACACCATAGCATAATGTATGCTGCCACCTTGAACCAAATGATCCGGACCAACATCAACATAACAAATCCACTAAATTTATTGCACAAACTGTAAATCTGTCTTAAGATAACAATCCCATCCTTAGTAAAATAAAGAACTAGAAAGAAAAAAGAACAGGATGACTATACCCCACAGAGACTGTTATAAATGTTGAGAATATCCCCATTGAGGCTACCCCACTGAGGCCACACAACTTGTGTTTGTGGATGATACCAAAAATGTCACAATATCACATTCCTGTGAATTAGAGACACTTAGAGGAGCACGTACAAAGAAGATCATTGACACTTGTCTACAGAGGGAATAAAAAGGGAATAAAAAGTACCAAGAAGACATATCAGACACCTGGTTCAGTAGCTTTTTCCTCCTCGTGCCTACAGATTTCCTCAAATGATATGCATCTCTCCAACCTACGCCCAGTCATCATGTTTTGTGGGCTCAATTTCTATCAAAACTTTCCAAAAAAAGCTAAGTCACACAAAAACGGACTTATCGTAAATCAACATATGGCGACTGCTTCCACAAATCTAAAAGAGAGGATAAACTAC
Source organism: Platynereis dumerilii (assembly GCA_026936325.1). Classification (NCBI taxonomy): domain Eukaryota; kingdom Metazoa; phylum Annelida; class Polychaeta; order Phyllodocida; family Nereididae; genus Platynereis; species Platynereis dumerilii. The sequence goes on from JAPTHN010000001.1 coordinate 119,129,950, forward strand.
ACTGATAAAACTCAGTTTGAAAGTAATTTGAAAGAAGATACAATTTTCTCAAAAACTTTGTGAAAAAGTCTCCAAAGACCAAAAAGACTCCCAAATATTGCAAAAAGAGTGAAGAACTCACCAAAAAGTGCCTGAAATCCTAAGTAAATCCCCATGTTTGTAGATTCAATTGAGCATTTCAAGAAAAGCAGAGCAAAGTCAGTAAACATATATGTCAGACAGACAAAAGCAAGTCCCTTTTCGAGCCAGACATCTCGACAGTCTACTAAACATCAAGTTTTATTGTGATGTATGCAGCTTGTCACCAGAGCATGGTGAAAAAGTAGGAGGAAGAATGGCAAAACATTACATGTCATTCATAATAAGCACAAATGATGACATGCATAAGTGTTATGGCTCATTATGAGGCAGAGAAAAGGCAGAGAACAACTTGAAAATCATAAATCACAAGTAGATAGAGGTGAGTTAACATGACATTTACTGCAAACCTGTAATTTTGTCTGCAATATCCCAAGAGCAGTTTGGTTGAGGGTTATCTGACTATAGTAGAGGTGGTGCCTCCATGCCATGCCTGCTTGCCACACATTCCTTGTATATCAGTTTCAGTGTGTGCATTTGACTGAGCAACACAACTGAGCTGTACAGCAGAACACACCGAGGCCCTCTTCACTATGTCAACCCATGGATTTATAACTAGAAGGTCCAACTCACTATATAGGACCTATTTGAGGATCAGTTAGTCACGTGACTGTAGTGGTGACCTTGAGGATCAAGGTCAAATGCAAGGTCACGGACAATCAGCTGGGGTGACCTTAGTGACCTCTTGTGTTAAACATGCACAGGGTTATGTCTTACATGTTCATGTATATCATTGAATTGAGTGTCAACACAAGACAGGGGCAATGGCTAGGTCAATGAGAGTCACTCCATTGCATACACACGATACAATGCTGTTGGGGGACATACAGGGTGACCCACCTCAACTTGTGCATGACTTTTTACTGAAGCCAACAAAAATGAGACAGGTACATTTTGAAAACATATTTGTTTAATTGGTATTAAGGGCTGTTAAATAAAGCGAGTTATAAGCCTCTGCAGTAATTCTATCAAAAATGATAGGCAAGTGAAAATGTGTCGCTGTTTTATTTTGTGCCAAAAAATCATCTGAGAAGAATTCAAAGTGCACCAGCATCAACAAAATCCTCCAAAACTGCCTGAAATGGCCCTGATATGCAAAAGGAGGTTCTTAGGGAAAGGAATGGATGGTGTTTGTGAGATTTAGAGTCCAGTATATGTTACCAAGTCAACAAATTTAAAATGGCAACCTGTCGGAGACAAACAAGTCAAAATATGGCAAAAAAATTAGCGTAACCGACAGTCAATTGATTGCCAACACAAAATAGTAACGTATTATGATTGTTAGAGTCATTAGAAACGTAAAACATGACACCCCGGTTTTAAAAGCAAAGAGAAAAAGTATAGCAACACTTTTACAAAAATCTATTTTTGGTGTCATCCAGAAAGTCACAAATTTCCATCCCTCAAAATCGAGGCTTATTTTGATCAACATTTGTGATGAAAACACATGGTTTTTCAATACTACCAGGTGCAGAAGATTCCCCTCAACAAATTCACCATGTCGTTTGGCCTAGAAATCCAAGCCAAGTCATTTTTCTTTGAGATGTAAGATTCATTGTTGACAATTTATGTGCATTATTGGAACAATTAATAAAGTGGCGGATACACACATCAATGCTCAAATTGAAAGTGATTAATGATATTCCCATGTAAGATTAAGCTATTCTAATGCTTATTGTGAGTGGTAACAACAATTTTTGCCTACCCATCATTGGTATAGACTCCAGGAAATTACCGGTATGAAAATGGTGCACTGCGTCAGGACATTATTTGGGCTTCCTGACTCCGAAAACCCAAACCTCCTTCAAAGAAAAGCCCTGGCACTGTCTTGTTATAACTTCTGTAATACAGTACATGCATTACATGTGAGTGAAAAAAATTTTCCAAGGTTGACAGAGTTAAATTGTAAAAAATCTGAAAAAAAGCTATGCGAAAATTTGAACTCTTTCTCTGAGTCCAATTTTAACCAAAAATGAACCAAACTTGCATAATACTCTTCTCTTGGCTCTTGTCACTGAAACTCCAATTTGGTGTTTGCATTGGAAATCCCAAACTGTTTCAGTAAACACTGTTTTGGTTACAACATCAATGCACAAGTTGAGGTGGGTCACCCTGTACATTGTGTGCTCAGGAGGCTCCAAGGACAGGCTACAAGGACATGCTACAAGGGCATGTTCCAGAGGCATGTTCCCCACTGTTCAATAGGACACAGGGCATGTCACAGCCACATACATGTCCCTTGTATCACTGGATTCACTGCACTATTCCACAATGTCCACAAGACAACTTTGACCCAAGGTGTGACCTTAGGTATTGTGGCAGACCACCACAGATGACTGACAATGCATATTATAACTACAAATAGACACAATTCCACCAAACCATTCAATTCCTACATTGTGTAATAAGAAATAGCTTGGAGCTATGCGTGTGTCATTATTAAAGATGATGTACAAGAAAATACATGTAAATTGAACATTGTAGCTCCAAGCAAGAAGATTACTTGTACTTTGATTTCATATGAATTCAAGTACAAAACACGAATTTATGCAGTACAGTCCTTGCAACAATTTCCTATCATATCATACTACACAATGATACCCCACCTTGTGCCAAGCTCCAGGGTAAAGTGGACAATTACTTTATGATGTTCATCCAGGCGATGAGTGATTATCATGTCATATCACACTGTGTACACAGATCATATTGTGTTGTGAGGGCATTTTTGGGTGACACACCTTGATTTCTTAGTGATGTCTTACTCCATTCATAGGTTGATATAGGTAGGACCTTTACATCTGTATGACAAAAACATCCACCAAATCATCTACGATATCTCACCCAAGCAATAAATCACCTCAGCCAGTTGCCATCCTACCTTGGAATTAATATTTCTGGCCATTGTTAAAGAGATTGTAGATTTGAAATTCAGAATGTAGTTTTGGATGTTAACTTGACACAGGGCCACCACATGCAGAGACCAGTGGCTGAATTCTCAATTCCTGAGGTGAAGTAATATTAGCTTGTCAGGATAAATAATGTCATGCACATTTACATGTGATATGTTTATCATAGCTCCTTGTCATCTTTATGCATAACTCCATACTTTTTCATGTCATTTTTTGGAGCATTTTTTGTCATTTTTTATCCAGAGCAATACACATGGTTTGACTCTGCTATTGGAGATGATATCTCAGCTATCAAAGGAGTCCGCCTCCTCTAAGAAAATACTCCAGCCCTGTCATTCATCACGCTCTAGAAGTCGCAAATGTCAATTGGGCCTAAAAAAGAGACTTTAAAAAGTAACAAAAACTCAAAATAATGCATAATTTGGGAGCAGGGTCACACAAAGAAGTGCTCTCTACTGGGAGGGCAAACCAGCACAAGAGGTCCTGCTCCAAGAAGCATTCTCCACTCTCCATGGCAGAGGTACATTGTACGCATTATCAAACTTCTTGTGTGAACTGATAAAAAGTTCGTGATTCTTGTATTTCCCGCTGTATTTTCTGTTGCATTTTGCTCCCAGGAATTCGAATTCACTGCAGGCATGAACAGAACCAAAATTAAAATTTTGGTTTATAATCACCCAAGGAGCCTTTGTTGTCCTCTTCGAAAAGAAATACTCCAGTACAATGAACACTCCTAACGTACCGGTATATAGTCCTTGTGGTAAGAGCTATTGCTTGTAACCGCTATGCAACACAACTGCTCAGGACTACATCAGATCACACAATCAGCAAATCTGAGAAAACTCTCATGAGATGAAATCTGTTTACACGTGGCAGCAATAGGGGGTTATGTAAGGAGGAGAACAGAGGCATATTGACTGTAAACTAGACTCTTGGTGATCCATCACGTATGCCAAAAGATTCAAACATCAGAGGTGAGATCCAAGCCTCTCTCAGTCTCCAACTACCCCAAGTCAGCTATCTCAGCATTCCAGAGAACTTATAACTTGCAATTCAGAAGCAATGGACAACAATGGATACTTTGAACAGCCCTCACAGGCTCACAGCAAGTGAACAGTATTCACAATACTTTTGAGAAATTGAAGAAAGAAACAAAGTTAACAAGCTACAAGGAAAAACACGAAGGGAACTGTAGCTAACTGTGATCTGACTTTCAAAGTTGGTTCAAATTGTTCAAATTTAGTTTCAACAATAAGATTTGTTGCAAAGAAATGTGGCAGTTCAACTCCTTTTAAATTTCTGTGAACATTATTGTTGGCTATTTAATAGTAGATACGATAACACCCTCAAACTGACATATCTAACAACTTATAAGAGTGTGCAATGTGCAATTGTGCATTTGATTGAAGGCCTCTGCAATGCTCTTCTTTTCTGTCAGACAGAAATTGTCAAGTATCTGATTAGCAAGACGATTACTTCATTCACACCTAACAGATCCAGGAAATTGTCAAATGCCTAAATTGCTTTCTGAGAATTGCATTTCTTTTCTCATTCCTTTCTCATTTGCTCGTGAATTCTCTAAGACGTTCAAATGAACAACAAAATGTGATCTTTTCCAACTAAACTGAACAAAACATAGACACATACTAAACTGAACAAAACATAGACACATACCTCGGGGGAGCTGCAACTGGGAGTGATCACTCATCTAAACAGAAGCTGAAGTTCAACTGAAGTTTGCAAACACACAAATTGAAATCCAATTGCCTTTAAATTTGCAATTGTGCAAAAAGGCCTCTTGTACAAGCTCCCAAAGGAGATCTATAGAGCTTTGTGCAGGTTGAAAGTAATCTTGACACCTGACTATAGAGAGTGGTTCCAGGCCACAAGTGCTCCCATTGAAAGCACTGGCCTGTGAACTCACAGCATAGGCTGACAGAGCCCCCAGGCTGACCATTAACATGACAAAACTCATTCTTTCTCTTATCACAGCAATATATGCACATTTTTATTATCTGTTGTGTTGTAGGCAGTCTACAGACAAGAGGTCATACTTCTGAAGTGTATTTCTCCTTAATTATGAAATTAGGTTAATGGTTTTTGATATAGCCTCACTCATGAATCAATAAATACACATTCACTGAACTGAGTCAACTTTTACAATAACTTGAACTATTCAGATAAGAAAGCATGATCTCAAATGGAACAAAAACCCCCAAAAAGCTAGAATTAAAGCACATGAGCCAACTGCAGCAGGCGCAGTCAGTTCAGGCAGTCACTGCACCAGAAACAAGCCAACATGAGTTGAGAGACTAGTGTCGACACCTAGTGATTTTGTGATCCTGGAATCTCACATGATAGAAAGTATGGGAACTTGAGTCCATCAAACTAAATGCCTTCCTTCAGACCTGCAAATTTGATGCACAATGCTGATAAGTTGAAGTAAGTGAACCTGAGACAAAACACACATGTAACACACAGAATTAATTTTAGCTTAATCAAAAGTGTTGAACAAAAACAAAATGTTAAGTAAATCAGAACTCAGAGAATAATTTTATTTCAACGTGGAAAGTGGCATTCAAATAAACCAGCAATGCCAAATTCTGTCACTCATTCACAACTGAAACAATAGTAACAGCTCTCTTGGAAACCAATAACTCAATCACTTTCATCCGGGAGGTGGCAGCACATGTAGACAATCACAGAACAGTACCAAAAAGCACACAAGGGGCGCTGCAGTCATTTGCCAGCTGCAGCCAGCACCACTGGCTCAACAAGGACCAAAGCAAGGAAGAAGCTCTAACGACCAAAATAATTCTTTTGTCCCAAGAGGCTGAAGATACTCACATCGCAGGTTTTATCCTTAAAGAGCATGGAATGAAAAGGAACTACATCAGGGACACCAAGACAGGAGTTGGTTGGTTTTAAGGAATCTTAAAAGTTACTATATATCACAATATGTCACGAAGACTTACAAGATAAACCAACACCGAAGTAGACAACTTCACAAGATACATTACAACAAATTTAATAGATATATCGAAAATAATGATTTCGACTGACCTGTCATCATCCATGATTCCGTTGCCCTTCTGCATACACTCGCGGACTGCTTGCATGCCCTCGCGGAACCTCTGCTGCATTTTTCTGGCGTATAGAGATGCCCCTCCTTCGCTCATGTATCCGCTGTTGTAGTCGTCATTGTGGGATGATCTGAGGACATCTCCGTCTGACATGTACCCTGAAATATCGAAGTCGACATCCGAGCTGTAATCTGGCTCCACATGCGTGTTGCCGTTGGAAGCCGCTCGCCGAAGAGAACTGGCACTGTAGAGTTTCGTGTGGTCTAGAAGAGGTCGGTTGATACCGAGGCGACTTGACGCTGAGTTCTGAGACTGAGCCGAAGCGAGAGTCGTAGAAATATGTAACGAAGGTTTTGGCAAGGGACCTCCTGAGACAGCTCGCAAGTAACTGTAAGGAGTGGCTCGCTGTATCGGCTGCATGGGTTTAATGTCAATTATTTCCTCATTATTCTCCTCCCCAATTACAGTCTCCTTGCCTTTGTCTTTGTGTTCAGCCTTTCCTTTGGCTTCAAACGTTGTCTCAGCATTCTTCACCTTGGGGGAAGAAGCACCAGATTTGCTCTGACTGTCTCTGATTTGCTTCTGCTGCTTCTGTCTCAGCTGAGAGATGTGGTCAGTTGGTTTCAAACCCATGCTACTGTGGTCACTTTCTAATTCTGAGTCCTCACAACTTGAAGGTCTGAATATTACAGAGTCATTAGAGGAGACCGAGTTATTGCTATTGGAAGTAGAGTTGGAGTTAGACTCCTGCCCTGTGCTACTAATACTGTGGTTACTGCTCTCTTTACTGGAGAGGGCATTGGCAGTCTGTTCAAGGGCCTTTGGCTTGGCTTGCCTGGTAGCCTGCATCACAGACTGGGCAGTTTGAGTGTCACTGTCAACCTTGGCAGACTTCTTCTTTTCCTTTGGCTGTTGCTGTTGTGACTGACTAGACTGTTGTTGCTGTTGAGCAAGCTGTTGCTGATGTTCCTGATGCTGTTGATGTTCTCGTTGGGCTTGGGCCTGAGCCTGTTGAATTTGGGCATAGGTGGGCTTGGTGATGGGCTGGATGTAGGTATGATTTTCTCCTTGAGACCTTGATGAGTGTGACTTGTGCTGCTGTTGTTGATGCTGTTGATGATGATGTTGTTGCTGTTGTTGTTGTTGCAGATGCTGTTGCTGTTGATGCTGTTGATGCTGTTGATAATGATGTCTCTGCAGCTGCTGTTGCTGTTGAATGCTCTGTTGATGATGTTGCTGCTGCTGCTGCATATGATGTTGTTGTTGATCATGATGATCTCTGTGATGCTGTTGCATCTGTTGTTGATGATGCATCTGTTGTTGTTGCTGTTGTTGAGCTCTTTTACTGCTACTTTCCATCTTCTGTTGATGGCCAGCATCTGACATGGCATCTGACTGATTCAAATTGTTCATTTTGGCATTTCTGCTTTCGTGAGACGAAGGAGCTGAAGATGACCGGGATGAAGAAGCCAATTGCTGTTGCTTGGAATTGCTCACATAGACCGGCTTGTCGTACTGCTTACTACTGGAGGCCGAGCGACTGCTCTTCTCCTCCTTACTCTTCGACCGACTGCCCGGTTTGGGAATACCAGAACCAGGAGTTGGTATACTGGAGCCGCTTGAGGCAAGACTGAGATTACTTGTGGAAGTGCTGTTTTTGGCAGCTTTGAGATTTTTGCTTGATGCGCCTGCAATCTTCGACGAAGAAGGAGGCGCGACCATCCTGGAGCCCGGAACAGCTTTACCGGGTCCAGTTGGCGAGGTGGTTTTCGTCCGGTTGCTTGCCATACTACTTGACGAGGATGACGAAGCCGAACTTTTGGCGGTGGGGATTCCCCTTTGGCTGCTGTGGGAGGAGACTTCTCTGGCTCCAGATCCATTTTGCAAGCTCATTAACCTGTCATCAGCCTTCTCTTTCTTCAAGCCAAATGACTTCTTTGAAGCCTTCTTGTCTTCCACTCCGCCGATGGCTCCTTCCGGCGGTCGAGCACTCGCTCCATGACTAGAATCTGCGACCGGCGACGCCTGGTTCGTGGGCGACCGGTCCTTACTCGTGCTCGCTCCGGCATTTTTGGACGAGCTCTTGGAAGAACTCTTGCTTTTGTCTTTGCTCTTGTCTTTTTCTTTGGAACCAAAGAATTTAAATTTGTCCAACATAGAGTTGTTTTTGGTCGTCGGCCCCGGGAGGCCTGATGCCGCTGGACCTGGTGATGGTGAGGCTGTGGGGATGCGGCCCGCTTTAGCAGGCACACTACTACTACCGGTAGTGTTTCCTAGGGCTACCCTGTTGACCGCTTTGTCGCTGAGACTCCTGCCTCTGCCTCCTGGAGTTGGGATGCTGGACAGACCACTGGGAGAAGTCGACCGAGAGGAATCTCTGCTCACACTGCTCTTGCTGGTGCTGAGGCTGTTCCCACCTGAAAGTACACAAAAAACAATGGTAAGTATACAAATATCACAATGACATTACACATTCAGCCATCAACAAGAATGAAGTCAACTTATTTAATGAATTACCAGCTGTGTTAGTGAATTTGTGTTTTTACGCCCCATCAGCACCAGTGTGGGCTATTTAGAGAATGAATTACCAGCACAGCCAGCCTTTGTTAGAATACAATGCATTGTGACCAATTAAATCCTGACTTCAGTATCTTTCACAAAGTGCGACCACAGATATGGCCAAGGAAATGAGCATCCAAGGATTCCTATCAGCGGAAGCACATTCGTTGATTTCTTCGAAGTCAATTTGTGGCAGGAAAAGGATGCGTATCTCACAAATCAATGCTGCTTATCAAGTTCATTTCTGTATCACTACTAAGCAAGTACATCCTTGTATCAGAAAATGTAACCACATTGACACCAAAGCGGAGACTGAGCGAAATGAGTCTCCGCACCACGTTTTGTACAATCCACATAATACAAGCAACTTATGCACATGCATGTCTATAAAATCATGATCCAGAGAATTTGGAGGAAAATGTTTGTGTTGCCCATAAATCTGAGAAAAAGTAAGAGAAAATGGCAAAAATGAGAAGGAATTTCACGAGATCTGTTTTGATTAGTTAAAAGGTAGTGTGGCTATAGAAACTGTAATTGTATAGCACAATGTATTGGTCCCTTGATAAAGGAAGAAAACAGCAAAAGATAGAAGATGAAAGTGGTTGATGTAAGAGTGATGCAAGGGTGAGACCAGAGCATGATGCTGCATCCACACTCCACATGGATGGTCTCCTGGAGAGGTGTTGCTGATGTTGCAAGTGCTGAAGCAAGATGCTGCAAGTGATGCTGCACTGATGATGCTTAGCTGCAAGTATATATACTAATGCAGTTACAGTGTTGCCAATACAGGTCAATCACAAAGCAATCCAACCTGATGCTTCCACTGACCTTGACCTCTGAAGGTCATGCAGGTCATGCAAGTTATACTAAGTTAAGCCAAGGTCAGGACCTTTTCACCCTGTTTCACTGGTGACTTGGCCAGCTTTGGCAGTCTCCCTATATGACGTCCCAATGGCCCTCCAACATGTATTGATCTAGCCATGGAGTCAAATGTCATCTATGTCTATTGAATGGCCAATGTGACTGCCAAACAATCTTGACACAACTGTTGGTGGGTGCCCCAAATGCCCTGTGGACTATTTCAAATTAATTTGGAGTATAGGCCTAGAATCCAGATTATTACACATTAAACAACAACTTGTGACGAATAGCTGCATGTGCAGTGTATTTGCCAAATATGCAAGTTATGCATGTAATAATGTTCTCGTTACAAGCCTTGCCAATAAACAATCTGGAGTAAGTACTAAAACAGTTTGCCAATGAGCAATATTGCTGTAAAACATTGAAAAGCCAATATTGTTAGTTAAAAAGTCAACAGTTTTAGCTGGAGGTAGCATGATTTCACTAACATGTAATTACCCAGTCAGTGTAGAGCTGTGTAGCTTTGAGACTGGGATCGTGCACCAATAGAGTGGGGAGTGAGCTGCAGTGTTCCCATGTCCTTGGATGCTTTGCATTACTTTGCATGTTCAGCTCCATTTTGTGACTGTGACCTTGCCACTTACCCCCTTCACACCCCCTCCTCCAGTAGGATGCCCTTGATTGATTTCTTCACACTCTCTCACCCTCCTTCACCTGTCTGCCTGTCTGCTACCTGGGGGTATTCATTGCAGTCTGAATATCCCACTTGAAAATCTGATATCATAGTGACATGTACTTCATTTCAACGATACATTTCCAAGATACAAAACACCAACCGTTAGGGTAACTGGAGTCCAAACGTGGAGTCCATACATGGAGCCCAGCCATCAAAATTAATTAAAGTAACATTGTTGGTACATACCAGGAATGTGAGACATCAGTATTCATAATCAACCGACCATTCCATAGGCAATACCACAACAGTCAATACAGTCATGATGAATTAACTGAATAACATGACAATTTATAGATCTCTCAACATGGCTCTTCTGCACTATCAATAGCAAGATTTATGAATGTATGGCAAACAACAATCACTGATCAGCTGATACTATGAATAGAAATGGTCTCAATAAATTGACTCAATAAATCTCATGGATGCAAACTTTGACCACCAACGCCACTTGAATGCCAGACAGTCACAACAACTTTCAAGTATTTCCTAAAACAGACAGCAGTCATAACTGATCTGTGAGCATAATCACAATGTTGACTGACTTCTGTGAGTGTCATATTGTATCCCTCAACATATATTAGTCTATGACATAAATTTTATTATCAGACTAATTCTGCTTATACTGAACACAGAGCATCATCTGGTATCATATTGTAGCTATAGTCAGGCATATCTTCAAAAAAAGTTGTTATGAAATAAACACTTACTATTCATTTGTAGTTATTATATGAACTCCAACCAGTTCCACATGTCTGAGCAATACATGCCAGTTTAGATCTACATATGACTGTATAATTCTGTAAACATTGAAATATATCAGCTGCTCTAGAGTTCTAAATTCAACATAACTCAGATCTAACACACTGATAACGAGATATCAATGATAAAAGGTAAATAACGACTAATTACGTATACTTACAGTTATCAGTATTCAAATTAATCAGCTGATCAGTACTTCAAATGAGAATTAACTGAATTTCCATGACTGTGTCACCTGTGCCGTTTGAACATGCTTGCCAGTATACATTTTCAATAGTTCTGACTTTGGTGTCATTCTCATCTGTAGTAAAATATCAAGTCTATTGACACAATGAATGTATACTTTAAATGGGCCTGATTTTCAGAAGTTATATCCTTGAATAACAAAGAATTTCACTAAGAACTTAGAAAGCAGCAAACCTTTTAACCACAACCATTCATAAGTTTTAAATAGAGCTAAACAAAACTTGAAAAGGACTGTGAAATAGTAAAATTCAAGGGTCATGATGTCATGATAACAGAGCAAGTGCAAACATTACATTAGTCCACATGCATTCAGAGTGAAATATGAAGTGTCAGCTTTTATGACTTGTAAAACACTCCCCTAACAGTTCCTGAAACAGCATGTTATCTAGTGAATCACAGGAATTTGAAAAGTAAACTCACTAAACCTCAATAAAATGTTTAAGTTTTCAGTCATAAATACAATGCAATTTATGCAAATCGTCTGAATAATTGGGAAAAGAGGGGGTGCTCAGAATGTTAGTGTACTAATTGTATGCAGCACATTTCAAACAGATAGACGTCCTCTACACTTCAATATGTCCTTGGGTTTATCCTTTCTATCCCTTCTATTGCATTGTCTGTGTATCTTTATAACATTATCTACCTGTACATATTAGTCTGTCTTGAGACTGGTGTCTGTCTATCATTCATCTCCAATCCACACCCATTGAACCAACCCAGCCAACCAATCCATCCCACCCAACCCAGCCTCAGACACTCCCCTGCAGACTGCAGACTCAGACTGCAGACTCAGAAGAGACTGTAGAGCAATCAATCAGAGACTTGTGATCAGCTCTCAATTAATGAGTACCTGCCACCACAAACTTCCACCACAAAGTGTCGATCTTGCTGCTATACTCAGGGAGAACCAATGTTCTCCACAACTTTTTTCACAGGGTTCCCACAAAATCTTACGACGGAAATTCCATGACTTTTCCATGACTTTCCATGACCAATTTTCGGATTTTCCATGACTAATGTCTTACTCATTGAGGTTGAGATTCACCCCGAAAAAAATTCAAGCGATGACCATCTTTCACTGTCCAGCCATCCAATCAACCATCCAACTACCATAAGCCCCAAATGTGTTAAATTTTAGCACGAATCGTAGCCAAAATTTGAATTTTCCATGACTTTTCAAAATATTTTGATTTTCCATGACTTTTCCATGACCACTAATTTTTCCATGACTTTCCCTGACTTTCCATGACAGTGGGAACCCTGTTTTCAACTACTTTTTTGCCAATTTTCCCCTCTGCTTGAAATGAAAGGATCAATCATCACCTGTTTCCTCCACATCTCCATAGTAACTCTCCTCATCATCAGAAGTGCTGCTCAGGCTGCACCGAGGTGGAGAAAACGACCCTTTCCATTTCAGGTACTTCATTGTGCTCTCTTGCAGTAATCACCAATTCTCAACACAAGTAACAAAATGACTGTCCTGTAGGACCTACAGTATCACTGGTAAATGGTAGAGTAATCCTGAAGATTGATCACCAAAAATGTACAGGTATATTGTCATTGAAATAACTTCATAATCATTGTCCATTGGTGGTTTATTTTGTGATTGAATTTCATTTATCTTGGAGGTTGTGCACATTCGATGCCAGTCATTCAAAAGTATTCAATATCCTTATCAGTGATTCAAGATGTCAAGTAAAATATCCAATTTCAGTAAAATTGGTAAATATCCATCCAATCAAAATAACTCTTCCAATCTCATAGCATAAATAGATATTTAGAATACACAGATATCTCTGTATCTATAAACTCATCTTTCCAGTGTTACACCCTGTTACTGAGTGACAAACATGCCAGAGCTTTATGTATGTGGGGGATCCAGGATATGTCAGCAATGGGATCAGCATCGCTATGCACCGAAGGATGTGTCCTTTTTGGATTCACACATGAGATGTGACATACATGATATGGTCAGATAGACAACTCTGAATCTGGGCTGACTGTCAGGAAAAAGGATGTGTCTTGGTGCTGAATCAGTGATTGGCACTGCAGGATGTTGATGATATGGAGATACAGAAAATAATTCAATCGATGCATAAATGATCCATAACTCCATATGATCAGATATTATATTTTTCGTCTTAAAATCCCATACAGCCTTGACAAGCAGAAATCTCTCAATCTCCCAATAACTCGATTTTGCATGGAATCTCATGTTCAAACCGGTAAGTTAAGTCTGTTGAGACTGGATACTACCAGTTCGTAGCATGCTAAAATGTATTAAGCCAATCATCTAATGGTTTGTTGGTCCTGGCAGCCTCTTCACATCATCATACTAATCGCATCATAATCATATCATAATCATATCATTAGAGTTCATTGCTGTGGTTTCCATGTTCTCATGACATTCATGAAGTCAACATGGATGTAGAATGAGGTGGAGACAAAAATGAAATTGACATGACATTGTCTGATAAATATAGATATAAAGCAAAGCTATAGAATCTGGTATGGGGGACTATGGCTCACATTGACATTTATAAACCAAAATACATTTGATGAACCCATTTTGGTGCATTGTCACAATAAAGCCTACTGCCAAGTTCTGCCAACAGACTAAAATTATGGAATTTCAGTATTTCAGTATTTCAGTATTTCAGTCAATTGCTTTTCCATAACTCAATAGGTGAGGTATATTTTCTCATTTCTTTCTAGACCTTATGCATTGTAATCTTGTTTGGTTTTCTTCTATAATGAACTAATTGGGACATTATGAAAGATTCGGTACAAGAATGCAATGGAGTACTAGGAATTATTTGTCACCCAGATGAGTGATGGATGGCAAAACAATGTGACCACATCCTGTCTGTGGCAATATTAAACCATGTTCCATATTGGAATGTGGAATTCAATGTTGTCGTTTATTTTTTCCCCATCATTATTAAACTGCGATCACATCAATCAGGATATGGCTCCGATTGGCTCCATTTGACAAGTTGTTATCATGTCAAATGCAAAATGTGATATTTCAAAACAGCTTGATCAAAAATGGGAGCTGTTACTGGACAGAATCACTGACATATTCCAATCAGTTCAAATTGGGTGTCCTTGATCTTACACAGGCCCAGGCCATTTGTAGAGGAGACCAAAAATTATACACACACTGAAACATACATTGTACAAATTAAAGCTTTTTTGAAGTGGGAGGAGACAACATGTTGGAAGCAGCATTTTTGTCACACAATTAAGTTCAAAGTGGCAAGTTTCACAATCAACAATGGACAATGGGTCCTATTAATTTGTGCAAATTGTGGGCATGGTGTGTCATCCGCAACATGTTTGTTGCAGTTTCGAACCATTTAGTTGCATGCAGAGGAAATGGACTGCCAATGTTATGAAATGCTGGTGTGTACTATTAAAAGACACACCCAGACCAAGCAGTGAGGGGCCAAAGCTCATTTGAGGCACCCTCAATTTCAAAACAAAAGTGGAGAAAATCAACTTACAATATCTGAAATTCAACCAAAAGCAAACCAATGTTTGCAGAGCTTTGGAAGATCATTCTTTAATTTGCACTTCCCAAGTAAGAGCACTGGTCGTATTTCTGCAGTGCATGTTCCCTATTTTCATAATTTGCCACAGTTCACATTCTTACCTCTGTGCTTGGAAGGTGCAGCCCTCTACAACCAGTCCTTGGCACTAGAATGACACTTCTTCATAACATATGATGGACTGAGCAGTGATCAATGGTGCTTGGACTTGGAGTAGTCCTAAACGCAAGCCATTTGCAAGCAGGTAAACATCAAAGTGGCTCAAACAGAGCTAAACAGATGTGCAACCATCAAGTTCATGGCTGGTAATACAGCCAGATATTTTGCTAGAAGGGTTTTCATCCACACCCAGGCATTCCTCCCCAACAGCAGATGGAGCCGGAGGTTTTTAAACTGTCTATACTGGAGGCTGACGTAGACTGAGGTAGAGAGAGGCAGAGCTATGCAATAACTCACTAGTTGTTATCTACCTGGTTGATGAGGAGGCTGTGGTGATGCTAATGCTGCTCTTGTGGCTCATGCTCAAAAGAGTGGTGTAACTGTGTGTATATTGATGGGTTCCTTGCAGGTACTGTGTTGCTGAGACCATGCCCCATGCAGACAATGGGCAATAAGTTAATGCAATGCAAAGGCTATCATGAGTATGAGTGAATCTCAGTTTATCACAACTTCACAAGCCATGTATGAATAGCACCTCAACATCTAAGGAGCAAATCTGGAAAGTAAGATGGGACGTACATCCGTGTACAAACTGAATGCAGATATTTGTCTCATGCAAAACTGATGCCATGGTGCACATGCTTGTGGTATTTCAGCCTCTTTTGACAGCATCACCAACAACAGGGAGTACCAGGTAACTTAGCACCAATCTCAGAGTATGTCTACCTTTGCAGCTGCTTGCCCCAGTTCTACACCGTACCTGGCAGTCCTGGCTATCTTGTCACTGCATATTCTTCCTGTCAAGTCCCTGATAAGCAGTCTTCTACAAAACAACCTTTTTTCGCTCATTCCCATCTCTTACCACACTTTTTCTTTTGACTGTACCCTTCAGCAATAAATGTTGACTAAAAATGTTGAGCTAATATCTTAGGGGCATTTCTGAACATATTGCAATATTAATATATCACCCTATACAACACTGTGCAAGTCCATTTATAAGATGCTCCACATCTGCACACCCCAGTACAGGACAAATACAACATTCATAACAGCAACAGTGCAGTATTGTAACGATTTGTTACATATTCCTTATATTCCAAGATTCCAGAAGCTGCAATAATTCACTGCAAGTGGATTCCAACAGAATGAATCGAGCTGCTGCTGGTTAACTGCCAGTGATGAATGGACCAATCCAACAATGCTAATACCAAGACAGAGTAATGGGGGTATCACTCAACATCAATCCACACCTAGGGTTGTTAGGCCTTTTGTTGGCATCATAAATCCAGGGCCATTCTCTAAGTGTAGTACTGGGGTAAGTGCTTGTTGAAATAGCAGTTTTCCATCAGAAAAGTAGCTCTGAGCAATACTTTCCAATCATGCAGAAACTAAGCATAATTCACCAGCTTTTGCAATGCACCAATAACATATATTTTGGGAGTTGTCTCACATTTGCCAAAGCATATTTTCTCAGACATGTGCATTGCATTACAACCAATCTACCAATTGCCTATATCCCCAGGCACCAAGCACCACATACCACAAATGTCATTTGGATAAAAGAATTATCAAATATGACAAAAAACATTAGAGCAAAAATGTGTCACAGATTGAAATATCAAAGACACCATCCATCAAATTTACATCATTTGAAACTATGAGAATTCAGGGAGAAATAGCCTGGGGGCTTACTTGAGCAAAAACATGTGCAAAGCCCTTGGCATGATACCTCCAAAAATATCACTTTACTTGGCTAGAATGTGGGCAAAAAAGCCCAAAATACCCAAGAAAAAGCTCAGATTATGCAAAGCCCAGTGTAACATCTCAGCAAAATGCACATTATCCTGCCTCATGTCTTCAGGAGTATCTTTCCTTCTAAACTTCTCTAAAGAAAACTCCATACTGTCAAACACCAACTTCCTGATACACACTACACAAGCCTTGGCAAACAATCGTCCAGCATAACATGCATTTTGAGCCATGCAGAATATGAAGAGAAGTACGTGTGGTCTCAAGTGATCCCTCTTTTGTATATATCAATTCAGGAACCAAATCTATTGAAACTTGAAAAGACAACAAATGGATAAACTTCCTGACTGTCACGTGACACAAGTAACCCATCTTCTTTCTGGTATGCAACGTTCTATGCATGTATGTTCCCTGCATTATGCAAGTAAACACAACCACACATGCTGCATGCAAAGATCACAGACAGACTTCACGTTGTTCACGGACATACAATGTGACATAGCACACTGCATTTTACACAACTATGTTTCTAACTGCCTTATTAACTTGATTCCAAAATCATGAAATGTCTCGAATATCAATCTCACCTACTGCCACCGGTATTTACCAAAGCAACCAATAACATATATTTTGGAAGCAGCCTACCCAAAATTAATAGGAAATGCTGGTTACATGGTCCACCAATATAGACATAACCTGAAAGCTTTGATGTCCTGTCAGTGGCTATGATATAAGTGGTCCAGCAAGCCATGCAAAAGGAGGCAAATAGCTTTTACATGTACCTCAGGCCACTGCACCTTGGCAATAGCAACTAAAGCAACTGGGAGGCAGGGAGCTGATGAAGATGCAAGCTGCTTTGAAGCTATATTGCATGATTACACCTCACAACTTATTTCCTCCTCTAAGGCAAAGCAGCTTTCATATTTGGGTTCCTAATGCTGGTCGAATATTGCCAATATGCCATAGAATAAGCAAGGAGTGGGAAGAAGCAACTTCCATCAACGCCTTTCTGTTGGCGAATGGAGCAAAAGATAGACTGGTTCTTAGGGTGTGGCTGGTGCCCCAACGTTGTCAGATCAAGCTGTACCTTGTTTTGGTACTGTGTTTTGGTCACCATAACATTTGTGGAAAGTTTAAAGGAAATCGGAATATGCTTACCTTGAGCACAATGCAGTTATAATTTTCCGGTTTTTGTTTATAAATGCAAACCGCGGTTTTGAATAACTTTGTCAATATTGGTCATACAATGATAAAACTTGCATGGTTGAACTTGTCTTACTCAGAGCTTCATTTTGAGTACCAACTTCGATGGTCTCGGATAATTTTATATAGTACATCAAATTGGTAATCCTTTGCTTGTTCGGGAAATAACTTGCATATTTAAAAAAACCAAAATTTTTGTTGCTAATCAGGTCATATATTAATCACAGGCTGCCAAGGACAATGTCTTGATAATTTAAATATATCTTGATGATATTTGGATTTCTTAAGCGCAAAATCTGCACTCAGTGTTAAAATGTGTATTATTGAGATCATGAATTTTAACATTACCCTCGCATCATCAGATTCATTACACATTTTAGAGTTTCTTGGACTTTGTGTATTCAATATCTTATTTTTGCACACCATAGCACATTTTCAAATAATTAAAAACATATAGCTAAAACATGGATTACTTTATACAATAACAGATCATTAAGTTGGTACCAAGAAGATAGTACCAACTTAATGACCTGTTATATATATATCGGAGTCCATGCATTAAGGTTTCTAACAATTCTCCAGGGCATTATATGGTTAACTAAGGAGGGAGTGCTCTGGGTCTCCTTTTGCTGGGCCCTGGGTTTAATGCCAGCTCTAATGGGAATGGGATCACTGAATTTATAATTGTTGGACAGCAGTTTCAAACATTTCAACCAGTAATGATATATCCACATTTTGACACTTGCAATATTAGTCTCCTCTAATTGCAAATAGAATATGTTTGACTATGGGCCCACTGAATACATTTCTTTTTGACAATGCCTTTAAGAACCTAAAAATCAGATTTATAAACTGTAAATTTATCTTCACAGGTACGTAGTGTAGAAAACCACAGCAAGTGACAATGCATCTTACGTTAAAATAGAAATAGTATTCTTACAGAATTACGCCATGCAACATATGTTCTTGAATTTCTTTACTATTGTGTGCATGCGATCAGACAATTAAACCATAATAGATATTAGATATATCTCTAACTTACATAACATTTGTTTAATAATTGTACTTTGTGTGCCCAAGTCAGCCATGAAAATGGACAGATGTCAAAAATTTTCCCTCCATATATTCAATATGTGATCTCGTTCATCAGCGTTTAATACACATCAAGTACCACATGGTCTTATAAATTTGTACCAGGATCTTAAAAGAGTGATTGAAATAAATTAAAATCATGTTGTTTACTGACATAAGTCGTCATGTAAAATATCCTGAAAATCAACACAGGTTTGCATGTATCTGATAGGCAAGAAGAAAAACGTAACCAAAAGCAGTAAAATAAAAGATTGACAATGCACAAAAGTATCCAAAACCACCGAAGTTGGTATTCAAAATGAAGGTCTAAGTGAGGCCTTTCCAGCCATACAGGTTTTATTGTTGTAAAATGTATATTGACAAAGTTATGCAATACCGCGACTTCCGTTCTTAGCAAACCGCCAAGAAACTTCAACTGAATTGTGCTCAAGGTAAACGTTTATCAATTCTCATGAAATTTCTCAGACATGTCCCTTGGGTCAAACCACAATACCAAAAATGGTACAGGGGTCTCCTCCAATTTTTTCATTTTTCAGGGGCACCAGCCACACCCTACAGTGAGTGAGGCTGAGTGGTTCTTTAATTCTCATATCTCCACATGGTCCATCTGACCCTCCTAAACATCACTTATCTTTTTTTCCTCCCAAGTTTCCATGTCAAAGTATTCTGAGATTACTTGACAGCAGAGAAAAGTATTCTCCTGCTCTCCACCAGGGAGGTGTTCAGTCCAGGCTAATTCCATGCTCCAACCAAGTGCTGCATCAGCCTGTCATACATGTATGCTGAAAAGTTCAGTGAAGGTCATTGCTTTTGCAATGCTCATGTTAGTCCCTTTCAACAGAAGTGCAAAATGTTGTCAGTACATTAGCAAGAGACATATTAGCTTCAGGGCTGTGACAATGCTGACAGGTGTCACGTGATCAGTCAGATTTCTGTAAACACCACATTTTACATAATGTTTGTAGATGCAATATTTGCTCCAGATATAATCAATATACATGGCTTATTACATGCACTTTGTAATTAGACATTTAACGTTTGAAAAATGTCCAAGGTATGCCTTTAAAAGCAACTACATGTTCTGCTTCTTCCTCGACAACCCTCGTGGAATAACCAGACACCAGAGTACACATGTCAGAATTGTCTGATGCCTGTCAACATCTTGATCCGTTATGACGAGCAGTGACAGACAATGTCAGACCCACACTAGGACCTCAGAGGTCAACCTGTCTGACCCTGTGACCTTGACATGACTCCTGCATGACCTAAGGCATCTTGTGATCATCTAAGGTCCTAACTGACTCCACAGGTGGACTGCCAAGACCAGAGGGCCACAAGGTCTCGTGAATAGAAATGATTTACTTGGGTTCAGTTGTCATTTACTTGCATCATACCTGAGCCAAGAACACACCCAGAACACAGCCTAACATCATTGGTTTGGCACTGGCACATGTAGGGGTTGTACTCAATTAATTTTTGTTCTGTTTTAATAACTTTGTGTGAAAAAAACATGAGGTACATCTCCCTGGTTTGTATATGCACAATGTAGCACAAATATACGATGGCCAATGCTGGGGTCTTCTAACAACAAAAGGTACAGGTGACTTCCAAAATAACATTGCAGTTCATGTTTGGTAGATGACGCCCCTACCAGACTTCCACCAAGTTCATTGTCGAAATTGTCAGTTACAGCAGACTGAGCCAGTCATCATATTTCAGAATTCAATTAAAGGTAATTCAATATAGTATTACATACCCCTCAGCACGTTCATGGTATATCCAGTGTATCCAGACACAATGTAATTATGTCAAATCCACAATTCAATCTTCCTGCTTCAGATGTTGCCATCAGTATTCATCCCAGAGATCAAATTGGAGTCCATTATGTAATGATTGGTTATTCGAAAACCTAATCAAAGTGTGTATCCGGAATGACCAGATATGATTCAGAATCTGTTGATTTTGAGTGGAATTACCCACTGATAATCAGGTGCTTTAAGCCACAAAATCCAGGCAAGTATTGGTCCAGCACTCAGCACTGATAAACACCTATTTTGCATTTGTTTGTGGTGAGTGATATGGCCATGATAGTACACAAGAGCACCTGATGGTACTGACAGCAGATGGTCGTTGGAAATAGTCACTGTGTGGAGCAAAATGACCACAAATGACCACAGACTGACCATAGACTGACCATGGAATGACGACTTCTAAAGGTCAGAAGAACAAGGAAGGACATCGGTCAGTCCATTGGTCATCCTATCGGTCATCTATTGGTCGGTCTGTGACAACCTGTGTCCCCAGGGTCAGGCATAAAGGTGAACCAAATGACATGGCATATATTAGGTTGGACATAGGTAACAACCCACCATTGTGCCTATCCAATGGTGTATGCCATAACAATACATGACCTCTGGGAGGTAATTAGCAGATTTCACCCTCCCGGAGTGTCTAGTATTAGACTCCCTAATACTAGCTATTAGACCAATGAGGGTGGCCATTTAGAAATTACATTCAAATGTTTACAAAATAATACAATGGCATAAAATCCACTTTGGAATATCCCTTTAATGTCTTGTAACAATAAATACATAACAAAAAGTCCTCATGGCGTTGGCTTAAGAGCTCAGAAGGCCAAAAGGCAGTGGTCAGGTTATTATCTACATTCCAAAAGCCAGACAATTAGGGAATTCAATTACAGAGAGACAAAGGAAAGTTAATTTACCTGAATGAAGGGCTGAGAATAATGGATAATTGTCAAGAGAAATCTCCTTAAATTAAGAGTGAAATCAAGAAAAGAGAAACTGATCTGCCAAGGTCATCATACTTAAACCAGTTTGGGTAGGAAACTGGTACAAGCCCCAATTAAAATTCACTAACAATTTGGATATTTTGGCAGGACACCTCATTTGGCCAATGCAAGTATAAGGTATGCAAGATACCTGTCATGATTTGGCACTTTCCAATTTACCAGCAACTGATCAAAGGCATTCCATGTTCACTATAACCATTTGACCATGACTAACTTTTAAAGTGTATCTAACTTTAAATGTGCAATCACCTTCATTTTGACAGTTCAACATTAGTCTTTGTCACTGGAATTTCATGTTTCACGACTTCCTACATGTATCATTTCTGAATCACAAGGCCCTGAACCCTGCTGAAACGTGTTTTTTATTTACCTTTTAGAAGCATTTTACTCTCAATCTAATTGTGTTCCCACTTAAATCACAGGAAAAGAGAATAATGAACACATTCACATTTGATGTATTTGCACTCAGGGCATTGTGAATAAAGTCCTACACTCTAAAAAAATTCAGACAAAATTGTTTTTTTAGATTCAAAATGTTTTTTTTGAAAAACCAAATTTCAATGCAAAAAACCAAAATGGATTTTTCTAAAAATCCATTTTGGTTTTGCATTGAAATTTGGTTTTTCAAAAAAACATTTTGAATCTAAAAAACCAATTTTGTCCCGACATTTTTTAGAGTGTATGCACTTTACAAAAGCATCCTCAATGAAGGACACAGCACAACACTAAGGACTTCATAATGTCCATTTGTTGTAGTAGAGTGTTACAATGACAATATCTACTCTTTTAGAAGTAGTACAAACTTGAACATTGCCTCAAGCTACTTACACAAAGCACATTTGTGACAATTATGGTCATTGATGATAGGCAATGAAACAATCTGCTTATGTGTTACAACAGTGTAGTTATTCACAAAAGATATACATCAATGAAGAGTATATTCAGTTTTGGTACTTCCCTAAACTTCAGATGCACCTGATGGCCATGAATACAGGAAAACATGTCAGTAGAACTTTGATTTACACAAGCAAAACATGTTAAGTAGTGGAAGCCATGAGACTTCAATTCCGACAAACACAAAACAACAATTAATTCTACCAAATTTAAAATCCATGTCAACCTGATCAACCAAGGAGTTACAAAACTCCTCCACATTCAAACTCTACTCCTCTGGTCACTGTAACCACATGAAAACTAGATCATGAAGCAATGTTGCATAAGTACTCACCCATCTCAGATGCTTCACTTTAGGAGTATGTATACAAAGTATATTCCAAATACATCATCAGTCCTCATATCAACCTCAACCTCCTTTCTACTACTTCTGCTAAACCAACTCGAGTGAGGTGATGTTTTAAGATCTGAGGGGCCATGCAATCCAGTTTGGAGTCTGCTGTTCAGGTTGGCTGTTACACAACCCAGAAACCTCCTGAGATTATTCCAAAGAGATTAGAAGGAACAGCTTACTTGAGGAAAAGTTTATGCTGTGATCATGAGTAATTAGAAATGCAACCCCAAACATTATTCATGGTATTGTAAACAGAGCATTAAGATCTCTGACAGACATAAGGGGGCCTGAAGAGTGAAGAGGACTGCAGATTGACATGTTAAATGGAATATAATTCTCCATATCACATGTTTTGCATTCATTGCATGACATGTTGTTTTTGAATGGCACCTATTCATATATGATCCTGTCCCACACAATGGCACATCAACTGCTGCCAACTTTACAGACTCTAGCAACTCAAAAACTTTGGTCATGTGTTAGCTATTCAATCCAATTCCACTGAAAACCTAAAAGTTTCTTATCATGCTTATGGGGCTAAAACTGCCAAAGTAGAAATTTGTGTGACTGTAAAATGATGCACTTAAAAACTCAAATTTTGAGTTAAGTGAAGAATTTAACTGCATTTTAAGAAGCACTTGCCTTGCATGAAACTCAAGTATTACAGCTGTTTGGACAGTATAGTCACACTAGTTTACAATGCAAACTGAACAGAAAAACACTAGCATGCAATCTCAGGTGGTAATCAGGCCCCACATGCTAGAACATTAACCTCTAACACCTGCTAAAAGCAACTATATACACAGGCAGCTCTTGATAAATGAGAAAAACAATGCACCATTAACGCTTAGCTAACAAGGTTTTTGGGTTAAGGCAAAATTTAGATGTGTCAGTATGCCTGATAAGGTCCATGTAACAGGTAACTGAAGTAGTAATGCAAACGTGTGCATTTTCAGTGAATGTGTGTTGGTTTGATTCTGAACACAGGCAGTGAAATTGCAAACAGTTATTCCTGAAACTTCAGTTACCAAATAACAAATTAATAGAATTTAGATCTAACTTGAATCCCACTTACTCTGATCTTGTATGAAAGCAATCTCTCACTAGTATCCATTCAAGAGGTAAACAATTCCAATACTGACCTGCCATAAAAGTAACAATGCCACACAAGCAATAGCAGTACAAGCTGTCCACAAGCACACCTCTTTGTGTAGTTGAAAACTAAGAGTAGTTGAACGACCTTACACTCAAGTAAACCCACAAGTGAGTTGTGTCCTGTGTAATTAAATTACAAGGGTGAACTTCAAAGGACGTAGAACTTCAGAACTCACTCTGGCCATGCTCTAGGTCCGCCCTCTCAGTGGGTGAAAATTGGGGCTCTTGAAAGGTCCTCCTAAAAATTACCCTCTCAGGTCTGGTAATGTTGAGTCCAGTTGTGAGTTATTGTGACGGGGAGGCCAAAGTGTGTCACACCAGTCCACCTCTTGACAGGTTAGAGCTCATTGTACAATGCTATAGAATGTGTAGATTGTAGAAGCCAGCTGCAGCATTTCCTTCCCTTTCTTTCTTCCAGACCCTTTTTGAAAGTCCTCACAAGAAGCAAACTCAACGTTGACAGATGCAATGCAGAAGAGTCCCAACAAGCATCAAGGGTTGAAAGAGACTTCAGAGAAAAGCAGAATCCCTTGTCATGGATGACACTCCTCTATCCTATCAGCAGTATTGTTCACACAATGTTCAATGAATGTTGACCGTTTTGTTGCATAGAATTTCTGGCCACTGCCCACTGGAGCATGTATCGATTCACAGGACCCGCATGTCTTCTGCCATTTAATTGACTATTATCATGACAAACACCTGCAAATGCCTCAAAGTGCCACTTTACTACTTCACAGATCTCCAACACTTTGAGATATGACCATAATTGTGGGGGGATTCCTTCACAGCATGTCTGACCTTTTCTAAAACTAGCACTGCCCTCCACAAGATCCCATGGTGACCCTGTCAGGTCAAGTTGCTAATCTACCTTTAAGACTTCTCAACTCAACCTTACTGCTGTCATAAACCCTGACAGCATGAATCGATTACCACCTATTATAAAGATAAAATCGAGTTTGAATGTGGCCTATTGAAATATATACCATTATATAGTGGCCATAACTTCTGGATCCAATGTACTTACATTCACTTATGAGATCTTTGAGATCTTTTAAGTTATTCTGTGTGACACTAAATGCCCCGATTCTGATAACCAGAAGTCAATGGCATATATGGAATGGTTTACCTGGTCAAATACAAGAGTCATTGTCAGTTGAAGCTTTTAAGACAAATGTTCGAAATGTTTTTAAATGATTTTATGTTATCAATTTTACTATTTTTACCTATTCATTGTTGGCTGGACCACATGAAAAACTGTTTTATCTGTGCAGATTGTGTTTATCCAGCTTGTAAATATATTCTTAAATAAATAAATAAATAAATGCATGTGAGACTGGTCCAATACTAAAACAGGTAAAAACTAAAAAGCAGAACAAAGTCACTAAAAATCACACCAATAAAAACAATTTTTATACTGTAAATGGATCACTGAAAAAGTCTACTGTTTTGTCAAAAGTCACCCAATCTACCATGTCACTTCAGGTGGTACATGTACAGTTTTCCTTGGCACAAGCAGCTGATTTTCTCTTGCCTAACTCTGCACTTGATATCCCTGTGTCACCAAGTGCAGAAGGACACACCACATCAAAGGAGCGGTGTGAAGTGAGCAATTGTTGAAAGGTACACCACAGCTGGTTTTATGCAATTAATGACACCTTTTTTCGCAGATAAGTTGGAAACTATATCTTGAACAAACTGGTGGCTAAAAGGAGTGCTATGTGATACCATACATGCAAGTGATACCATTGGATACTATGCCAATAACAACATTGATAACAAGCCCATTGAAGTATATTCCATCACATTATTCCATCCTATTATTTCACCAAATTATGCCATCTTTCAACCAGCTTATGTTCTGTGTACCTTTTGAAATTCACACCTCAGAATGATGATGCAAATCTGAGGCGACAACTAATTAAAAACTTCAAAAAGCCCATTATCAAGGAATACAATATTCATGGCTCCTGCCATTTTTTCTTGCCTTTTTTCATACACCTTGAATATCCTCATGCTTATTCATTGCTTGACACGTCACACTAAACCCCTTTCAATCCGAGGTGAAAAACTTCATTTTCTTTGTCTTGAAATGCAAAGTACTGTGATAACATCTCTTAAAATTCAATCATAAAGTAATAGAATTTTAATGCTCTGCAGCTAATCCATCATTATATTATAATGTTTTAATGCATGCAATCATGAATGTTTAATAATGTTCAATATATGTAATCATGAAACTTGAATAATGTTTAATGTGAGTAATCATGAAATTTTAATACAATGCACCAATGTTTTTATGTAACATACTTAGCTAGAATTTCATGATCTGCCAGACAGACACACAGATAAAAAGTCAGTTATCTTGAAATGACATGTTTGGCACTGACACCTAAAAAGATATGAAATATTAGCAGAGCTTAGCAGAGGATGTTTGTGCAATTAGTGTCATCCTGATAATTATTGTTGCATTGTGGTAATTGGCTGTAATTGGCACTAATATCGACATACACCAAGCAATCTTGCTTTGCTTCAAAGAGATATTCCTTTATCAACACCTAATCATAAATCAGTTCTTGATAAATAGTGTATGATTATGTAAGTTAAGAAATTATGAACACCAAGCTGCTGCCAAGAGCAAGTCTGGAACAGGATGATTTATTTGGAGGAGATTCTGGGGATTCATTGAACAATGGAAGAATAAGAATAGCTTATTCATCCAAGATTATACCTATATGCAGTGCTCTTGTTTGTCGCTGTGGTTAAAAAATAATATATATATACGTCTATCTATACGTCTATCTATGCGTCTATCTATATGTATATCTATACGTCTATCTATATGTCTATCTATCCGTCTATCTATACGTCTATCTATGCGTCTATCTTTCTATTTATCTGTATCTGTTTTCTTGACTGCATATACAAATATTATATTCACCCAACTCTCAAATAGTCAAGCTGTGGTCATTTTGAACAGTTTCTTGTATCCATATTACAACTTTTGGTATACTTTGGCTAATTGGCTCCATATGTTTTGCTGGTTTAAGTAAGTTTTTGTCAAGTTTTTTTTTGCCAGATGTCATCCTTCAATTCCTTTGAGCCCATGCTTTGGAGTCGTATGCTCCTGAAATTTCAGCCAGTGTCAAATTCCTTGACATGACACACGTCATGACTGACAGGTGCAGAGTTCGAAACCTGAGCTAGACGTTGGGGTTTTGAATTCTAATGGGGATGAGCAATACCCCAGACATTTCGGTAAATATTGACCCAAGCTTCCAAAATGCTTCAGCCATGAAAGGACAGCCTCCCCAATTGTCAGGGCTGTGAAAGTTTAGGAATTAAATTGATTTCAAAAACATCAGCATTCGACTCTTGAATCTGAGACCCTCCAGTGAAATATTAAACTTTGTTTACAGATTTAATGTCACCTGGCCTAAAGTTCACAATAAACAAAAATGTCAACAAATAAATATTGTGCATAAACTTCAAAAGCTGTCATCTGAGAGGCATCTGCTGCTCTTTGCTTGAACACACACGTCAATCAAATCACATGCTACATCTATATCTGAGAGAACTATATATACCTCCATGATATAAATACATTGTAGATTAATAATATAGCAGGCCAGTACGACTGAAAAGGGATAGGCTTTATTTAGCTTGAGGTATCATTGCAATATGATCGATCTGTGCAGTTTGTTTTAATAAAACCTGGTGAATTTTGTTTAATCACTACTCCCACAGGCTACAGTAGCCTGCTAAATCAGTTGCGAGCGTGAGCGAGCAGGCTACAACATTTCACTAGAGGTGCTGCCTATCAGGTCCTCGCTTACATGAATTTCTGAAGCAGCCAGCACAGTTCTGCTGAGTTCTGCTGGGTGCGGACCTGACAGGCAGCAGCGCGGACTTTAGAGGCAGCAGTTCCACTGACCTAGATCCCAATTCGATACCCAATTCGACTTGAATTTCATCAGTCTGCAGCCTCGCTCGCTCGCCTGCTTGTCAGTCAGCTACTCCCACCCATTTGAAACATCAATGAACGAGCAAATATTAATTTGGAATTGGCCATGCTCCATGTCCATCCCAATTGAATTCGGGGGTGGATATGGAGTGATGTTTGAAATGGATTTCTCACAATTCTTCCCAAATTTGCTGCTTGGATGGACACATTGAGCTCACTTGGGTGTTCTGGGCAGCTATGACAGATGTGTCATAAATTAGGAGGTGCAAGTCAGAGAGGGAGAATTCTGAGAGGGGTGGCATTTTTATTTTGCTTTTTCTGTCCATTGAATAAAGGGTGATTAAGCTTGGGGGTTGTCACGCTCATGTTCAGCTTGTCAATGGACTCTTCATTCCATCCCATTCCATCCCCTCCTGCTGCATCACCTGCTGCTGAGCCAGGGGCTGTTGCTCTGCTTGTTGCTTTGCTGGGATATTGCACACACTTTAATCCAAAATACATAAACCAAATGCATGGGATGATAGCATTGATTGGTAGGGATGATGCCTGATGGATAGCAAATATCCAGACCAAAAACCACTGAGTGCCAATGTGCCAGTTCGTTGTACCTCTGGTGGATGCACACAAGTGATGTCATCATGTCACACCGATTATGATAGAAAAAATACAAATCGAAGAGAAAAACCACATGTGACAGAAGCATCCAAATGGAATAAAACCATCAGATCAAAAAATAATAACAGATAATAACAGTGAATTGATGACTCAATCATCAGACGAATAGAAGGCCAGTATGCTGGGATGCAAAAAGTAAACTGCAATGCAGTCACACACCAGTGAGTGATGCCTCATTGAAGACACCTAATTAATAGAACTAATAATAATACTCTAATATCTGACATTGTCACAAAAAATCTGGAGCGACTGACAGTCACATCATGGATTGTTCGATGGTCACATTGTCATAAGTGGCATAAAATTGTTAAAAACGACACATTCATGAAAACATGACAGGTGACATTTAACCAGAGAGGAAATCCATTATGACCTTTTCAATAAACAGTACCAGCTTTTGTGAAATGTTTTTATCCTTTAATGTTTTTACAACATTTTCAATTTCCCACTCATATTACACAAAGGGAGCATAATTAATATTTCAGGTGTTAAGTGAATTGTGTGACTTTGCTCACCAATGTTACTCCCTGAAATCAATTTGCAAACCCATACAAATGAAGGTGCAGTGGATGAGATAGTCATATTTATCTAATTATTAATCAAAGTTACAGATAGCTCAGAATTGCTATAATCATGTGGGGCAGAAGGGTTATGCTTCTAAACGGCTTATTATTACTGCAAAGGAGTACAGCTACAATCAACACTGACAACCAAGTCTTCCATAAGTAACTGGTACATGAACAGCTCACAAATGAGTTACCATAACCATGCACTGTCAGTACCTACACTTGGCATCTACAATTGACCTCTTGGTAAATAATTAGAGGCAACCATAAAGCAGGACTTCCATTTTGGCATCTCTTGAAACAGACTTGGTGCCTGGTAATTGGACAATTTCAGAAGGACACAAAAAGACCTTAATGCAGAAAATTAAACCCTTTTTGTGCAAAAGCAGGGAGCCATGACAGCAACTATGAAGCATTCTGAGGCTAAGTAAAGAGAATTATGATTTATGCAACCTGAGCCCAGAAATAATAACAGGCAAGAAGAAATAATAGACCTGAGTGACAGCCACAATGACAGCTACAAGCTGTGTTGTCAGGCTAATGGTACCTGCAGACTTGTCACAATCAGAAGACTTCAGAAGTCATATAGCTGTGGAAGAAAGTACTTGTACCAAGATCCCAACATGGCAATAAGGCTGACAATTATGCTGGCTGAGTACTGCTTTTTCGTGCATCAGTCATGTTGTTGTCATGCTGGCTTGACATACCACAAGAAGCACACATATATACAAATTATACATCATTGCTGTGAGATTATTGTACACATTATTATCAATCATGATTATAACAGACTGAAAATCAAGTTTGCATTTTGAGAATATGTAGGTTTTCTGTGGGTTTTTTGTCTCCTGGGTGCACATTTTACTTATGATGCCTAATGAAAGTCATGTTTTGACCGAACAAGCAAAAACAAGATACATTTTAAGAGAATTAGAGCTTTAAAAATCATGTCAATAATGGCATTGCCCCAAGGTCCCATATCATTACAGGTTTTATATGAAACTTGTAACTTGGTGCAATTTAGATACAACATCCCCATAAAGAGTGCAAATGATTAGCATACCAGTAAAGAGTTGTCAGCTGTCATAATCCACTAAATTGCTACTATCCACATTTACCAGTGCAAAGTTAATGAAGACAGATGTACTTTAATTTCTTTTATAAATATATGTAGTGTACACTATAATGAATGCAAAACACTGGCTATATATGTGCAACTTTCAATAGCAGTATGTGCACTGCATGTCTAATTAGTAAAATAGAGAATAGCATCAATGTGTGTGTATCACAATTCAAACACCAGTTGATCATGTTTCAAGATAAGCAATTTGCATATTTCAACAAAAAGATACATCTAGAGCATATTGATCAATCGATTTATGAATTCTCGTTAATATGAATTTCAATACACCTGGTCAAGAAATATCATCTGATTTTATAAGAGAAGTGACATGTTTACCATGCTAGATGGGCATGCAGCCTGCAGCACGTTTAGCATTAATCAGGAACACATGTGGAGAGCAGACATGGTAGAAGGCTGCAAGAAAACACGTGAATCATAGCATGGCAAACATGGCTCTAGTATTACCAATAACAAGTCTGTAATATCCCCTTCAATGTCTGTGTAAAGACCCTATAAATCACTGCATCAGTCTGAATATGATGGTGATGTGATACAGCAACAGTCTATGAATGATGCTGCAGTGACATTGATGATGGATGATGCAGGGATGAAGCAAGCAACACGTGTATTGATGCAGACTCAAAAATCAACAGCTATCAACCAATATCAACATCATACAAGCTCTAATACTGGAGATATTACTCCATAATAAAGTCATCAGAATCATTGATGATCAACACCCACCTCATTTAAATACTGGATCACAATAACGTCAGTACTCCGTGCAACGTCGCGTAGGATGCAGCGTCAACAAAGGGACGTGTGCTAGGGACGGGCGTCCAACGCGTTCTGCTCATCTGTGTGCACTGAGCAACACAAGACCCCCCTGGCATTGGGGGCTGGCTGTCACGGTCCATCACACCCCAAACATAACAAACCCCAGTGCTCCTCCCCATTCCTCCCTCATTAGACAGGAGATCATTATCTAAAAGGGTGGAATTACACCAAAAAACTCAAGATATTCTCTATAAGAAATAGTTAGTCAAAACAAACGTGTCTTATCCATATAAAACAAAGCTTTAGAGGGGGGGGGGCTTACTAATGTTCATTTCATCAATTGTAAGGCAATTTACAAATTTATTAAAATGTTACTTTTAATAAACGCCAGCATGTGGCAATTGAACTTTTGAAATCTGGAAGAACAAGCCTGGGACTGGGAGAACAGAGTGACCACAAGCATGAGTCACCAAAAGGTGTACCAGTAATTGTCAAGTTCATCTTTTCAGCATTTCAGTGACAAGCTGACATCAGCAAGACCAACTGTGTCTAAAATACCACCCCAGTGCTACCCCTCCTCCTTGTATACTTTTCACCCTGACATTGTCAGGGCATCTGCCAGTACCACACGTGGCTTTGTTTACATAGCAACTGGGCAATCCACAAGAGGGCGACAGCAGTCAATGGGTTGAGAGTCCCAAGTGCATGCATATTTTCGTCTGCTGCATCCCACAGCACCCACTCAAGCTCTGGCGCAAAACAAACTATTTGCAAGAGAGAATATAATTTATATCAATTTAAAGAAAAGCAACTTTGAACTTTATCAAAATGCACCTCATTGTGCTGAACTACAAATTGACAATTTTGAGTCATTTGAGAGAGAAATCAGACAGAACAGTTAGCAAGGTCTGGACACTCTGTCTGGACAGTGTTGTGCCTTGGGGCGAGAGCATTGACAGCTCATGCAATGACCAAGCGTTTGCTGCAGATAAGTATAGGTTATTCACCTAGGGAGAGGCAATATGTGATTTATCCAGCAAGGGCGTTAGCCCGAGCTGTGATAAACACATATTGCCGATCCCGCGGTGAATAACCGGCTTATACCATAAGACAAAACTGAAACTTGTCATTTGTTGCTGTGGGTTTTTCACAGCTTCACTTATTATTCTCCCATGGGAGGATAACTGGACAACAAAGAATATGGGTTTTATTCCAGTGAAATACTGTCTCATGATTGGCTCACAGAGGTGTCGAATGGTATAAGAACTGATAAGAACTTGCCCCCCAGTGATCAGCTGGATCTGACAATGAGCTGGGGTGTGTCACTGCTGTGCCACAGCCCTGCAACCACCCTGTTCATTCAGCAACACCTGGGGCGTATCTGGTGCCCCTCTGGTGCTCCCATGGTGCCCCTCTTGAGCATTCGTGAATTTGCGGATGAAGTGCAAATTGGAACACCCTCTGTCCGCGAACCAGTCAACCGAGAACACACGTGGCCCATTAGGCAAGATAAGACCTGCCTCTTAATCAACTGTGGACTGTGTCATCATTAAAAACACACATGTCAATTAAAAATGACAATTAAGAAGCATGCCCCCACTGGGTGCCTCTCCAGTCTAGTAATCACCCTCTGTCATGCACATTTCATGCACCTTTCAGACTTTGTTTACTTGGCATATCACGGATTGTACTTCTGAAAAGGTTACTCCTTTGATCACAAATGCCACAGGGCAACTTCAAATACCCTAAATGACAAATAAAGTAAATATTCCAATTACTTATACCAACAGTTACACAACATACTCACCAAGGGAATACTTCAATCAACCAAAGCAAATGAATCAACAACACACCTTATCTTCACCACTTCATGCTGAGTTCATGGGACCATTAATTGAGATAAATCATAATTAATGACCTGGGTAATATCATCATTGATATGGGGATGATGTATGCCAAGTTGCAGCTGTATTTTTCAGATAATGTGAAATGGGCTAATTAGCATTCTTTGGTTCATTGATTTGGGAAAACATAAGACTGCACAATATAAGGCCACAACAGCATAACAAGTTTCTGACACTTGTGCAACTTTTCAATTTTGAGAAATTCCTCCAGAGTCTTCCTCCATCTTTCTCCAATATATAGCTGCACTAATTGGCCCACTGATTGCCTCCCAGCCTGTCCTTCTCATCTGCAGAAGACTCCAGCCTGATTGCTTTTGCTATTGCTCCCTGGCTCCCTTGGCTGCTCATTGTCTCATGGGGTACACTGGGTCCTATGGAGGCCTATGACTCCTATCTCTGCTATATCTAGTCACCCAGTCTCCTTCTCTGTCTCCCCATCAGTTATCTGTGGCTCAGTTGGTTAATTGTGTCTCCTTCCAAGACTCTCTGACTCATGGACATCCATGCCATCTACTCTTTGCCATCGAGTCAGCCAAGTGTCAAAACAGAATGATCATCAATTGTGCTGGCTGGGTACACTGCATTCACTATTTCCCCTAATCTATCAAAATACATCACCACCAACTGATATTGTTGTCAGGCATTTATGACACGATTTTAATCAGGAGAAAACTCTGCCATACTACAGCCATACTATTATTCCAGGCACAACCAGCTATACATACATGTATGTACCGTATACATAGTACAGCAAAATAGCTTGGCCATTTTAGAGCACAATTTGCATACCTAATTTCTAGGTTTCCAGCATCCCAGAATGTTGTCTAGACCTAGACAACCAACTGGTTTTCCCAGAAGATAAAAACTTATGATTCAGAGGTCACAGTCACATATCCTGTCTCAGACCAGTCTGCCAGTGTGTTGTCACTGTGCTGCCAGTGTGTGTTGGCCTTTGCCACCAGTGGCTATTTCTAGGACCATGGCAGGACTGACCAGTGGCAATGGCCAAAGCCTGTATAGTGCTGTCAAATGGGACAAACAAAGGGCAGAATGAGGACAATCTCCAGCTCTTCAGACAGCTAGGACCTGCTCTGGACCCTGCTCTGTCAAGGCTTTATCTTCCTCTCAGCTGGGCTTAGGGCTAGGCCTGTCCTCCTACTCAATGCTCAACTGTCCTCTCTCAGCTCTCTGTAGTCTCCAATGCCCAACATCAACAGTATTTGCAGCATTGTACGATCTACAAAGGCCATTTGTGGCCAGTCAATGATCACAGAGTACGATACAATATGGAAACATAAAATTGTACTTGTACCGACTATTCCATAGAGGTATTATTTAGCCCCTTATAGCTCTGGTTCAGATCAATCCATCCAGGAACTACCATGTCGATCAAAGCAAAATGACAGTTTCAATTATCAGTGCTGTTAAATTTGGGTTCTTAATTGGAAGGAAATGTCCAGGACACAAATGGCAGACAATACCATGTCAATCACGAGGATCCTGCTTGACAAAAATAGTGCACAAGCCACAGACATCCAAGAGCTGATGGTCAATTTCCTGTTGGAGCAATTAACTGAATATTAATAATTAAAATCCTTCAATCAAAATAACCAGGAAGCAACAAGGAAGCAATCTGCATCTGCAACCACAGGCTTATCGAATATTAAATTTTGATTAAAGTTCCGTGAGAACATTATGACCTTGAACCCAACAGATGTACAAGGTCAAAACAAGGTCAATGTCACTGCATAATAAGCAATACCAAATATATACAGTGCATGCTGCTTTTATAATTATATATCACTTGAAGCTTGGGAGTCGGCTGATATACCCATGCTTGAAGCATATGCATGCACTATATTAAAGCTGTATAAGGTCTGACGGCAGCTGTTGCCCTTAGTCCTCAAGCTTTTCTCCAGTGTCTGTATCTTCCTTTTCCTTTCGAGGTACTCTGATGTCTCTGTGAGACTGTATATTGCTCCAGGTTGCATCAGATGAAGTGGCTGAAGGCACTGTCTCCAGCCAAGGAAAGAATGAATGATTATGATGAATGCTTAATGGCTGGGACCCTTGCAATTTCCTGCAGGGAGAAAAGAGCACATGTCTTTGACCCAGAGGTTAAGCCCAATAAGCCTTGCAAGTGCATTCCCTCTGCTGTCTCTTGGGCAAGCAAGAACCCAAGACTGCAAGACATGGGACATGCATGAGATGGAATTGCGAAGGAATTGGGATGGAATCGCCAAGAAATTTCTGAGGAAGTGGAGTACCATACACATGTATATATCTACCACTCTGAAGGACTGGGAGGTATAAACATATCAGAATGATCTTGCACCATTGCAGCACCATGAAAATGATGTTCACTTCAAATGAGTCACTTTCCATAAAACTGCAAGGAATGCATTCATTGCTGTGGTGGAAACTGGAAAGACATCTTTGAGTTACTGAGACATCTCCTTCAGTTAGGCTGAGCCATCTAACAAGCATCCCCTGATTCCAGAATCCATTGATGTTTACTCACACGAAATGATTTAATGTGCAGCAGATTACACACACAGAGCATACAAAAATCATCAACAAAAACAGAGAGATCCACTAGACTAAAAGAAAGAGCATCAATGTTGACATGGCATGCTGAGCTGAAATCACGCACTCTAAAAAAATTCAGACAAAATTGTTTTTTTAGATTCAAAATGGTTTTTTGAAAAACCAAATTTCAATGCAAAACCAACATGGATTTTTAAAAAAATCCATGTTGGTTTTTTGCATTGAAATTTGGTTTTTCAAAAAACCATTTTAAATCTAAAAAACCAATTTTGTCCCGACATTTTTTAGAGTGTGAGATGAACCAAGAGGATAGAGAGATGCATTGGAGACTCAGGTGAAGACAGGGAGACACACCAGACCACCCCACAGTGCCTGATTCCGTGCTAACTCCCAGTATTAGACACACCTGACAAGATATGTTAGACTCTCAGAGACTCTCAGAGGAGAAATGTCAAAGAGCTTGGAAAGAGCTTGGAATGGGATGAAGGCAGAAGCTAAATGTCAGACGGGGGCGAATCAGGGAGATTAGGACCTCAGTCTGCATCAGCAACAACATCACAAATCAGTAGGAACTCCAGTAGAACGAAGAGAAGATTCAGCAGATCAACAGACTTCACCAGCACATAACAAATGCAGCTTGACATGCCAACAAATGTAGCAGCCATACTTCAGCCACACCTTCATTAATAAGCAACACAATATCACAAAAGCATTTTATCCTAAAATCACTTCATTCATTTCAGGATAAACAGGTACAATGTAGCATATAGATATGGGAGTATTTCTCCATCACCAAAAGAATGCTATCAAGCTAAGAATGCCATCTATTCACTGAGATTATTCAGCTGACAACTTTTTTCTCACTTTTTCTTCTACCATAGTCTTTGATATGCACCCATAACTCCAGGCACTGCAATGGCTTGCATAGTGTATAAAGTGGATTGGGCCATCTCCTATATACACCAGAAAGACTCTGATAGACCCAGAGTTGTCAGGGCTGCATACACTGACTGCAATTGTGCCCTGGCCTCCTTTTTTCTATGCCTCCTCCTTGTCAGCAAAACCCAATAGCAGCAGCAGCATAAGAGCCTCAGCTTCAACAGCATCAGGGTATCAGAGGCATCAACAGCAACAAAGCACCCAGAGCTGCAAAGACTGTAGAGTGTGGAGTCAACAGGACTGGTTGAAGTACA
The DNA here is from genome assembly GCA_026936325.1 of Platynereis dumerilii. Taxonomy (NCBI): domain Eukaryota; kingdom Metazoa; phylum Annelida; class Polychaeta; order Phyllodocida; family Nereididae; genus Platynereis; species Platynereis dumerilii. The sequence continues at coordinate 119,166,999 of JAPTHN010000001.1, forward strand.
AAACACCATTGGCAGAATTACCAACTAGAATCTGTATCAAAAGCACCACCAACAACAGCAGTGATACTTATACTGTTGCTTTAGATATAGAGACAGACGTCAAAAACAACAAAGAATCATCAAAATTTACAAAATACCAAACAGTGCCATCAACTGCATTCCAGTGCATTGAACAAACAGCAACAAAACGCCATCAAACATTTCGGATACAATGTTGTGCTATCAAAATCAACAACATCAGTATCAATTCTGTACCAGTGGCTTCAGCATCAACAACAAAAACAACAGATATGGTATCAATGATAATATAACATCAGAAATTCAAGATAATTTACAAAGGCCTAAACAGTACCATCAACTGCATTCCAGTGCACTGAACCAACAGCAACAAAATGCTACCAAACTTTGGATACCATGTTGCACAGTCAAAGTCAACAACATCGGTATCAACTCTGTGCCAGTGGCTTCAGCATCAACAACAAAAACAACAACAAAAACACAAGCCAAAACACCAGCTGCAATATTGATGGCTGCAGAGTGCACAGTCAGCCCACAGCAGTGTTGCCTGCTCCCCTCCTCCACCCCAGACCACAGACTGCAGCCAGCAACCCAAAAAATGTCCCCTGACAGCAAACAAAAAGCCACTAGGGTCCACTGTCTGCTTTAAGGCCTCTCAGCTGTACAGCCATTCCTGAACTTTCCAATTGATGCCATTTCGTATCTTCAATGGTCTGATGGGACTAAGCTTTTCTTGAGGAAAGAAAAAACAACAAAAACAGTCTATAGACCTTTTTGTAGCTATATACAACTGTTACAACAGATAATTCCACATCTATAGGGAATGCAAACCACTATAGTGGGTTCTGTACACGAAGGAAGCTGGATGCAGATTCTCCATATGTGGTATAATAGGAGTGGATCTGCAAGATATTGCATTTGCATTCTTGTAGATTCAATTTGCTGTACATCCATGAAGGCTTACACATAGAAAAGGGTTGCCCGATGGAGAAATGGCTGGTTCTTCCGAAGGGTATATCCTTGCTTTGTCAGGATTCTTTTTTTTTTCATCAGCATCAGCCAAAATATATCATAATGTAGATTTGAAATTTCTATAATCCAAGACATTTTCTATTAGAAGTAAATAGTGTTTTAAAGAGCTGTGAAATGTGGCCATGGATTGGCAGCCTGACTTAGGGATGAAAAGTCTCTTGAAGCACCAGGTATAAATAATGGCTGCCATACGCCACAAAAGCACAATGCAATATGTACATTCATCATATCCATTGTAGACGTGACAGTATGGTATTGTAGATGTGTACCATAGCAACATTGTAGCAGCATTGCAGCAGTAATGGATAACCTGGGGATCAAGTGTCTTACATGGGATCGTGAGCTGTGGCGTTTTACATTCAGCTCTCACCTGCAAAGCAATCAGAGCTTGCAGACGTGTGCCTATTTGCCATCAATCCTCATTTGCTGCTGCTGATGTTGCTGCTGGTGATGTTGGTGATGCAGTTGGTGATGCAGTTGGTGATGGGAATGTTCCCAATATAGTGATGTGGTCCATCAGTAGTAACATCAGGTTCATCACTATACAGGCTCATCACTAAAGGTTCTTCACTAAAGGTTCATCAAATGCATCACTATCAGTATCAGGAACATTAGCAGCTAAGGAGAGATGCAGCTTGTTGCTGTCAAAGAAGATCAGAAGAAGATGTCTCAATCGCAACACATCTACACTGTAAAAACTACATAGAATGTTTTCCCATCCAACCTGGGCAAATTGCAGCTGTTCTGTACAAAATTAGCTGGTTTGATGTTCATGCTTACTTACTACAAACTTCTTTGAATATCGATATTCCACAACATTGTATCTATAGTTCGACACATTTATCATGCTTATATTTGCAGGTAATTTATATCAATACTTCTTCAGCTTTCTCTGCAACTTCCAGTTTTTCACAATACCCAACAGTAAAAAGCCAACAAATCAAAGCAAACTGTTATGGAGTACCTCTGGCATGATCATGCCTCTGATATTTACAACTAAAAAGGCTTCAGTGAGCTTCATTAGGCATGATATACACACGTTTCATACTAAATAAGACATCAGAGGGCTACATTAGTCTTTCACATGTGAAAGTACATTCCACAACCATTAGGTTTCACTTAATAGATATTGATGGGAGCTCAGTCCTCCCACAGCCAGCCCTCAGTGCTCTGTATTGAAGCTTCATGCCTTCAGTTCCTCATGCTATCAATAGTCTGTACAGAGGAAGGTTCAGGCAGCCAACACCCAATGTAGTAGTATCAGTGTTGTACACTGCAGCTCACAGAATGGGTGGGTGTAATCATTGCAGTTTATAGTCGAATAACTTGTTCTTTGTCCTCACAATAGTGCGAAATTCGTACACTATATACAACCATCCGTAATGCAATGTATGCAGTAACCACATTGCCACTTGTCACTTCTCGGAACATATTTACACCCTACAGCTTATAGTTGCCTTTCATACAGGAACAACATCCTTTTTCGTTGGTCAAATGTACTGTGTTGCACTTTCATCAAAGTTATGTTGATGAACTTTCCCAATAATTGGTACATTGGACAATGTACACACAAGTTGCAACCGGTTCCATCTTTTCTGAGCATGTGTACTACCTGTGTGTTGTAGTGTTACCAGTATGATATCAATGTAGTGTCAGTCTGCTATCAGTGCTCTCCCAGTGTGGGCTTATTTACTCCTGGAGGACGTTTTTATGATCACCTAACATGTTTTAGATGCTCTGGGGCTAAGATTGCTTGTTGGCAAGGTGTTGCAGGAATCAGGACCTTCATAAAGTTGCCCAATGAACTACCACCGTCTCATAAAATGACATAAAAAGCTGTTGCCCACAGTTTCATGGTCAGTCCATCCAGTATTGACCATGGGCCAGGACTTCTTGGCTGATGTGTTGACCTTGTCACTAGAATAGACAATATATTATACGGGAAACATCCAGATAGATAGATAGATAGATAGAGAGAGATAGAGAGAGATAGAGATAGAGAGAGAGATGGAGAGACAGACAGACAGAGAGATAGAGAGATAGAGAGATAGAGAGATGGAGAGATAGATAGATAGATAGATAGATAGATAGATAGATAGATAGATAGATGGATAGATAGATAGATAGATAGAATTCGATGGTACAGTCCTCAGAGGCAAGTTATTTCCAATCACGAGGCTAATTTATCATTATTTAAGAGTCCATTGTATACTTGTATGCCAGTATTGTCAACACAAAGCACCACAGACCCATGTAGTCATTGTAGATGGTGATAGACATGCTGACCATGGCATAATGAACTCTGGCTGTGGGTCATGACTTGTGGTCATGACTTGTGGTCAGCTGCGGAGACCTTTGATGGCAAGAGATCAATCATCCTGACGTTATCTGTCATCTTGCATGTCGTACATGGTGCAGCACTGGACATGGAGCATGCCTGATTAATTCTGTGCTGCAGCAACAGGGATATTGTGAGGCCATTGTGACTGATTGGTCAAAGCAACTGATTAGGTGGAGTATATGATACATGTAAATATGTCTGACTCCAGCAATCGGCATGTTATAGTAATTACTGCACCAGTATCGATCTGGGTTAGCAAAAATCATTATGATCACAGTCCACAAGATAATCCCATTGGTGACATAAATATGATATTCATTTTCGTAAAATCATGCATACATGACATATCCTTCTCAGTTTTGTTGAAGTTATGATAATTAATCCACTTCTGAATGGTCTCAGGTTGTTGTTGAAGCAAACGTGACACATAAACATGAATGTACTGGTTGCGGTCAGCATTGTAGACTATAAAGGCTGGCTGTGCGACAAATGTGTTCAAAATGTAACCGAATGTGACATAAATGCAAAACAATTGACATCATGTAAAATATAACCAACAACTATCATTCCATTAATTAATTTACATTAATTAAAAGCAGCACTTACTTGTAGACAGTGGAGGGTTGTTGTTATTCTGTATCTGCCTTGGCCTGCTCCTGTCTCCTAACTGAGGAGTTTTCTTGTTGAGGTTGTTGGGGGTGGCGAGGGAGCTCTCTTTGGTGGGACGGGGCGAGCTGGTGGTCGATGAGGGGCCTTTACTTCCCTTAAAAGCCGATGGTAACCTGCAAAACACAAGGGGAGATCTACATCAATTTTACTTTCAAGAAATATACATCAAACGTGAACAAAGTGTCGACAAAGAAAGAAAATGTGCACATTTATTATCTAAGAGTGCTGTGATCTCCTAAGGTGCATACAAATAAGTCTAGAAATTGGATTAAACATATTTTTATAATCAGTAGACTTTTATATTTTTCATTTCTGAAAGATGTGTTTTCAAGATGCAGTCGTGGTTTTCTCAGTCCCTTATATATATACAGTAAAAGAAAAGAAATCGACAGAATATTCTCCTAACAAGGTTGACATTATAAGGCATTTTGACCTTGTGGAGCAAGTTATAGACAAGAGTCAGACACACAATGACCTTCATATCTAACAACCTTCAAGAACATTTTGCAAGGGAAAAAAAACACCAACGCAGCCTCAAACATCGACTTTGCCCTTTGTAGAAGCAGAATATATTATTTATAGATCCTTGTTTGAAGTTGTGCCTGTGATAGAAGTCAGAGACTCTGACCAAGGATGAGTCATCTCTATCAGAAAATATCAATACAAAGTACACAGAGAATTACAAGCTATTTCAGTATGCTTTTATGTAGTGGTCTAACACTCAATTCCTCTAGACAAACTGGCGATTTGATAAGCAGTTGCTAGTGTAAGCCTGCACCACAGCAGTTTAGTATGGACCTGCTGCACACACATAACCACACACTAGTTCTTGTATGAGCATTGAGGACATGGTGAGGAGACATCAGTTTGGGACATTAAGGGTTGTGTGCTCACGTATGCAGTAATTATTCAGAGTTTGTCAATTGAACTAACAAGTTGCTTGTTGTGGGGCTTTCAGAAAGCTCCACAGTTTGTTATGAGTCACTGGGGACACAGATCAGATGGGGAAACACCACGTGAGTCTCCATCAATCCAGCATTCTGCATCCTCATCCTCTGCTCCAACAAGCTCTGCAACCTCATCATTCATCATGATTGCTGTTGAGTTGCTCCACAATGCTTAGCCAAATGCTCAGCCAAATATTCACATGTAAAATGTTGAGATTGTTTGGGGGTTGCACCAAGTGTTTGAGTTGTAGAAGCACCATGCAGAAAAAAGCAAGAGAGACCGCAACAAGAAGCTCTATTTGAGAATTTTCAGTTGACATTGTCTTCCAATTGCAATTGCAATTGCAAAGGCTTCCAACAAATACCTGCATGAGGCAGGAACAACAGTACAACACTTACAATCAATTGCACAAAATAATTCATGGCATTTCCACAATTTCTGTTCAGTGTTCAGTTGTTCCCAGACTGTTCAATGGTCACAGCCAATGTCATTGTGGAGGACACGAAATCGACCTTGGTAACACATAGATGCTGGTGATATGTCTCTTGTATGGGAATAGTATGGCTGCTGCCTCCAGGCTTGCACTGGCTGGAGGACATTGTGACAAACACGAAACCTGGTCTTGAGATTTGATGGAGGACTAAAGTGCATGATGTATTGTGGGTATTGGCAGCAGCACCAGATGTCTGTTACATCAGAACATGTCAGGACCAGTGCTTGGGATGTTTAGAGGCTGTTTAGAGGCTGTTGAGGACGCCTTTAGCCTCTTTTTACCTCTCTTTTTACCTCCCTATTCCTCTTTTTTCTCTCTTTTCCCTGCTCTACAAGGTGGTCTGATTACATCGACTGTGCTCCCTCGTGGGTCCCTTGTGGGTCCCTCTGAGGCCCAATCGATCGGCCCTTTGTCCTCCTGCAGGGTCCTGTACAACCATCTTACTCCTTCCTCACTAACAACCACGGGACTAAATCTTGGCCCAGGGGAAGCAGGACAGCTGAATAATACACATACTGCTCCTACCAGCTACCACTGCTGCTAGCAACCTCTGCATCAACACACGACTATCCTAGCATCTCTAGATCAAGCCGAATCTTCACAATCTGGTGGGTGGACCTTATACACAATCTACCATCTCCAGTATCTACAGCCCGCAGACTAACATTGGTTCTAGCAGAGGTCCTTCTTTAGATGCTCTAGACTAACAATATAAGAGGACTGAGGGGAGTTACTAACAAAAAAGGCACGAACTTAAGAGACCACCCAGCAGTCCCAGACACCTAATGGAATCTTCTTTTAAGAGCTTTTTTCATTAAAGAGAAACTCCCCTCCCATTTCAGTGAAGCTTAATTTACAGGTGCACCTCCAGAAAGCTCCTTGCCTTGATGTAAGTGTGGCAATCTACAAGCAGACGCTAAAAGGCTGAGGCGAACTTACTTTTTTGTTCACCCGCTCCCAACATGACCAAGGAGCTGCAACTATAGCATATAACCTAAGAACATCCACATACACAGCCGCAACTACACCATGGCCTGCAGGCGTAATATGCCCCCGAAAACATCCTCCATGTCTCCTGTGCAGTTTTACGACCTCTTTTTATGTACACACAAGGGGAGGACTTTTAGCTATCATTAGGCTGAGCACACTCCAGTTCATGGCTGTATGCGGATATGGAACTTACAAGCCTTATGTACAAGCCTCACATGAGGCAACTTTTGCACTTCCACATAATGCGTTGTAAACACCATCCTTCAGTTTCACATAGAGCTATTGATAGCTGTACTGTTTTCAATTCAGACTGGCCACCAGGCTGTTATACATTGCAATGTGGGCTGAGAGCTGCTGAGCACAGTACTCAGTGATAACATGATGCATGGGACATATGGCAACATGGACAGCTCCCTGCATCAAGAGGAGAGATGTTAGGGAGATGTTTGCTCCTCCTGTTTAGGGTTTCCAAGCTGCTGAGGCTACTGCTCCATCAGTTGCCATGGAGAGTGATGATTCATCCCTGATGCTGCTGCTGCTGAAGCAAGGCTCTTCTGCTACAGGAGGCTGAGCTTGCTCCTGTGGCTCTTGACCAATGCCTTATCGCCAATCACAGGCCCTCTCGCAGGTCATGTCTTGAGCCAAGGCTAGCAAAGAGGTCTTGTCGGACCTTGTGGGGACATTGCAGAACCCTCACAGAACCCTCACAGAACCCAGACATTAAGTCACACCAAGGACCTCAGGGGCAGCACAGAGCAGTCACATTGCAGTGAGATTGCATTGAGAAGTCACGAAACCTCCCAGACTTACATGCATTGCACACAGCAGTGACACAGGAGTAAAGAAAGCAACAAATGTCGAGGTGTGAACAACCTCCACAGATGCCCAGCAGTGCCAACAATGCATGGCGTGCCAGTATATGGAGTCGTGCAACTGTAACGTGATATGCCACATCCCTGAGGTACCCCTGAGGTGCCGTGTGGTGTATAGTCAAAGTGCATATGTGGCCTCACGTCAATTGCCCATAACTAAGTTACTATAGCTACATGACCTTTCGGCTGCAAGACCTGGATCACCAAGGGTCAACAAATCACACGCCTTCAATTATTAAAGGCCTGACAGGACCATATGGATGGAAGACGTGCTCCCTCAGCCTCCCTACAGCCTTTGGTGGCCCTAAGGGCTGCAGGGACAATTTAGCAAAAATGTCAACTGCACAGTTGGGCCTGCAGCTTTGTGGACCACAGAAAGCAATGGAACAACACTGTCTGAATGTGACCACTAACCACAAAGATAGTGGATAACAATTGCAATTTATTGGACACTGTGGCAATAAAACACCACAACAACAATTAATAACTGGCTATGTCTCCTATTTTGATTAAAACAGAGGACGGATGTGAATTGATGGGAGTAAATACCATAAAAGCCAGTGCTAATTTTACAGCTACATCTTTCCAAGCTGATGTAACCAAGTTAATATAACCAAGTAATAACAGTATAGATGTGGGTCCCACATTGTGGGTTTGACGTGCTATATTTGATGTGCTCCAGTTATACGGTCAGAGGCCCAAAGAGAGGCCCAGTGGGCAGAGAGGCCCAGTGGGCACAGTGGCCCCTGGGCAAAGGGCACCCCTGGGCAAGCAATGGCTACACATCTCCAGAGGGTCACACAGGGCTGTCAAGTGCACTCTGTCAAGTGGCCATCTGCAGGACTGTTGTGGTCAATATCAGCTGCAGTTGGCTGCAGGGACGTGACAGAGCAAAGGTGATGGAGCTGACCATTGGCTGAGCATTTGGCTTGTCACGTTCTGCTTACTGAGATCAGACTGATATCCCAACCGATGTGATGCTGATTATGCTGAAATAACACCAAGCATTTGCCAGTATAATACCAACCACCAGAAAGGGGCAGTCACTGCCAGTCAGCAGTATTCAGCATGGACACTGTCAAGGTCTGCCCCCTGCTAAATCCAACCTGCCACCTCTGACCACATCAAACCAGTCCCCCAAGAAAACAGCAAAGGCCAAAACACCAGAACCCCAGTGGTTTAGACAAGATGCAATCACATGGGCTATCTATATGTATCACTATGGCTATCTGACTCATGCTTTGCCAACTTCCAGTGGCAGCAATTCCTCTTGCCTCAAGTAGCCTGAGAACCAACTCAGCAAATTGCAAGAAAGCTGCAACTTGCCAGTATAAGGCTTGAAGCATTACTTTCCTGTTTAATTCCAACAAGTCAAATTCTCAGTAATAATTCAGACTAAATTGGCTGGGTGCATTTCAGACCATTCCCTGGGGCATCTCTGATAATTTCTTAAGATTCTGCAGAGCTCTACAGGGCATCAAATGAGGGAGGCATTTCAGTGTGCCCAGGACTGCAGTAAATGTCTCCCCTTAAGACAAATTCCATCTTTAATCTCTCTTGTCTGCCAATGAATCTTTACACAGTCTAGCTTCCAAATGAAGCTTATCTGATGCATTATAACCTCTAAGCCATTGGTTTTAACTTTTAAGCAGGCTCGACCATATTACTGGACTTTTTCCAATAATTCTCCCAATGATTTGATTTCGTTAGTGACTGCATACTGGGTGACTCCATTAGCTGCCAGGAACAAATATTGGGCTTCGAATTCATCAATTTTGGGTTCAGTGGAGCTGCAAACAGAAGGGGGTCTCATCAGAGGGTCCATGCTTGTTTGCCACCAACCGCCAGCATGGCTACATTCCTCTCTCATTGCTCATGCTACAGAGCAGTGCAAAGCAGGCTACAGTAGACATGAGCTTCATGAGCTACAGGCAGACATGAGCTACAGGCACGCTGATGCCACAGACCTGCATGTTTTTCCTCTTTATAATTGCATCCACGTTTACCTTTCAGTCCAACTGCATTTCTCTATTTCTCTCTTTCGTGTCAGAACTTGATGAAATATTGGATGATGAAGCTACATATCAGTTCGGTTGCAGCAGCAGAATCTACTCAATCTACTGCTGAATGTAGTTAAGAAAAGTTACTCCAACTTGCATGCATGCACTTAACTATTACGTTAAGCCATGCTAGCAACAACTTTTCAGAATGCAGACCAGCCCATGCAAATGCATGATCATTCTGCATCGATTTGCCCATAGCACGAGGGAGGACACTGCAACATCCCTACAACATTTAGACCTCGTATTCCCTGCTCCCTCCATGGATTATTCAGTTTCTTCTTCCAGCATCCCCATCTCACTTTTTCCCTCCTACCAGCTACCAGCCTCATCATAGCATCTCTAGCACCAGCAGCAGCAGCCGCATCCACAGCCAGGGATGAGTAATGCTGCTTCATTTGATTATGCTCTGGTCCTCCTCCACCACAGACACATTTTGAGTGAATATGACACATCTCCCTGGGTCCCTGGGTTAAGTCTTTTCCATTGCACCCCCTCTGGGATGTGGAGGCTAATTTTTCTCAAAAACCCTTTGTGTACACTAATGCATCTGAATCTATCTGAATGATATTGACACACAGGGAATCAGAGGGTCCCACCACAGCAAGATGAAAACAAACACTAATTTCTTATTAGATCACTAACATCATGGCAACATGAAAGACATCCATAGATTCCACAGACATCAATAGACATCCATAGACATCCATAGACATCCATAGACATCCATAGACATCTATAGACAAGCCAGTTATTGGCCAATCGATAGCAACGAAATACCACTTTAACATTTTGTCATTTCTTTGCTAAATCAGTTCATGTCAATATGACAGAACAAGCTGTTTCTCTGGGAAAGGGACGACTAACTAAATACACACAGCTTGCCTAGAATATAACTCAAAATATAACTCCAAGCAAAATGCAACAAAACGCTGGTATTGACCAAAATATCGATTAACCAGTAAAGTCACACCTCAACCTGGAAAAATGTGCAATTCCATGCATGTCACATTACCCAATACCCATCATTAAGTGTTTTCACCTACAATGAGTGTACAGGGCAATTGATGCAACCGAGCCTTTTAAATGGTACTTGTGCTGTTACCTGATGTTGAATGGCCTATTACATGGCCCCTTGGCCCTGCTCACTTGCAGGTAATGAGGCACCTTGATGTCAATGATCAAAGGACAGGTGGGCCAGGTAAAGGTGAGTCATAACGATGAGCAATGTTCATAGAATCCAGTGCCATGTGCTGGGTGCCACAACTGCCATAACTGCTATGTGCTGCTGCTGTGTGCCATGTAATGTGCATTGTGCAAAGGTTTTGTTAGTTAGTTTGTTTGTTTGTGTTTTACGCCTCTGCAGCACCTTAATGGGCTATATCGAGGCAGGCGATCGCCGTATGATGATGAGATGAGAAGACTGTGAGTCTGGCTCATACCCTATTAATTCAGGGATGCCCAGGGTCTTTCAGTTGCCCCAGCATAGAATACTGGATACAACCCGCCTCCATTTAATGTCCCATGGGCTCGGACTAAAGTGAGTTCCCGGGTGAGATTTGAACCCACGCCCTCAAAGCCAGTTGACAAGCGCACTTACCAATTAGGCCACAGGGGAACTGCATTGTGCAAAGGTACTGCATGCATAGAGTTGTGTGAGGGGCAACACAGAGCAACAGCCAAGTGCTCAGGTGGACTGTGGGTCGACTGATGTCAGATGAGGACAAGAGGAGCACAGTCTCAGCACACACCTTCATGACACACAGTAAACAAAGTCATATTGGACCCATAATCAGTTCACTGTGGTCAGTTATCCCCTCCATTAGCTGACAATGTGGCTAATGGCTGACCTCCCTGCAATAGCAGTACAATGGCAGTACATGCTCAGCAAATAGGAGACAAGCAACAGTATTGATGGACATTCATGTACCATGTACCATACCATGTTCTGCGCAATGTTGATGCATGTTTCCATAATGTAGTATGAATCAAAGATTCAGATTGCCAATGTAATGGAAAACAACAATAATTGCAAATTTTCTGTAACTAATGGAAGCCATCAAAATAAACATAACTCACATGGCTGTTAATTGTCAAATAATATTTGTCACATTTTCATGCAATATTTATCTGTTGATTGCAATGCATTATGGCAGGATCATAATGCATCATTGCCATCACAACAGGATTAAATGGGTACAATAATACCAGAGAGCTCTCAGTGCAGTTGAACACAACATTTACCAGTTGGTTGAACTGCATTGTGCCAATATTATTCCCAATATACTGCGCGGAGGGAAAGGCCATCTTCAATCGTTAAATAAGTGCTGAAGCATGGTTTTGTATTGAACCAAGTATTGGCAGTTTGTATACCCCATGTACTAAGAAGAGCCCTTCACTCTTCAATAGTCAGCTTCAGGGCATGGGAGAGCAGCATCTGTGGTCTCCTTCATTGGCAATTTCTTATTTCTTTCTTGCTTGTCTTGCAGCTTCAGTGTCTCTTCAATATGCATGCATTGTATTTATCAACTAATTCTCCACCAGGTTGCATCAACAGTTGAAGTGATCTTTTGAATAACTGAATTTCCATTCCTCTTTTCATTCCTATCTTCATTTAAGGCTACACAAATTCAGTGAACCAACACAATTTAATGGCTGTGAAGCTCTGTGAGGAGCTGGGAACCAGAAGCAGGATTGGATGAATTGGTAGGACACAAACAACCCACAGTCAATACACAGAGTTTCTCTGTGACCAGAATAGAGGTGGAAGACGAATTGCCACAGCCCTAACATCCTTTAAAGCCATTGACAGCAACACTGCAGGAGCATTCAGAGGCATTCAGTAGCATTGAGGCTGGGGTGTAGCAGTGTGTAGCTGTTCAGCTCATGTATTTAATCCGGTGACTCCATGATTTCATTTCCATAAAGAACAACAATCGATAAGGGCCCGAATGGGGAGCACAGCCCATGAAGCAGTACAGTGTAGCAAACAATCTCCACCAACCATCACCACCAACAGCCATGGATATTTCTACTGGTTTAGCAGTGATTTACAAACTACAAACACAAAGCAGTATCCTCTGGAGGCACAACAAAAGACACTAAGAGGCTGTTATGGAGCAGGAATGGTCATTAATGTCATTAGTTGTCATTCTGGTGAGATTTTAGGAAGGACACCCCCTGGACCTGCGGCCTCTATAATTCTATTATGGTAATTGGTTAACTAGATGTGAACAGATCTACACAAACTCATTGCACCCCATTTTGCAGAATGCCATTCTCTTGGCAGAGATGTTATTAACCCTTGTTCATGCACAGCTCCGATCAAGACAGGATTGTTTGGATGAGGAGCTGTCACGCAGCTCCAGCAAAAACACCCACATCCCTGGGGAGGGCTGCTGCAGATATTGCTTTTGGGGAACAACTTATAATAGACTGCTGGGAAACCCTTATGTGATGGCTAGATTGCCAAGATACAGGAATCAAGTGGATGCCCACAGTGACATGCCTAATAACACAGAGCTATGAAATCTGACTATTAAGCAGGCATAAAGCAGATGTGTGGCAGGCATAATCTAGATGTATGGCATGGATGCCCAGGAAGCAATATTTCATGTATAATCCAACCAATGTTAGCTATATTAACATTGCAGATTAGACTTCAGTTTGCAGATATATGCAGCAGATGAAAACACCATTGTCACAAAGAGGTGACCACTAAAAGCATCTCTTCCATGTAACAACACCTGCAGCCATGACTGCTGATGGGGGAGGCTGGTGTGATGCAGCTTGGCCCACCTGTAGCAGCATCCAAAACATCATCATTTCATCACTCACCTCAGAAATGCTGTTATCTCTCAGTATGAAGTCACTGTTCCATTGGTAATCCACTTGTTGTCCAGATTGGAGGTAAACAATTAGGTGACATAGTTCTGTACAGCTGCGGCTGCAATACAAAGCTACAGAGCTGCTGCCAGAGCCTGCCACACTTACTGCAGTGATGCTCCTGCAACTGCTGTTGATGCTGCAGTGTCTGTTACAGCACCAGCATCCCCTGCTACTGTGGCTGGCAGCTGCTGCTGTTGCTGCTGTTGCAACTGCAGCTGCTGATCATGCTAGTCTTTTCTCAGGACCAGCTGGCGTCCTCTAGTGGGAATGCTCAATGGGACATCTTCCCCAATCCCAGATCGTGTTGAGAGATACAAAGGGACACTTCGGGTTGCCTGACAATGTCTACATCATCTATAGCCTCTGATAGACACTTCATCATCCAATGCATCAAACACTCAGTTACAGTACATCATGTTGATGGTTTAGTCGAAGGTCGTGTCTGGCTGAACTCCACATGAATCCTACAGATATGGTCTGAATCCATACCACCCAGACATACACGACTTTATGAGGCCATTTCTGAGTACATCATAATTCCAGATAAAGCTTCAATACATTTGAGACCTGGGGTGAATATGATCCACAGTGCACTCAACTTTCACTGTTGAGAGTTGAGGAGTTATTGACCTCTGCTGCAGGTTGCAATCGTTGTGTTGTATAATATTCTGCAAGTATATTCTGTACAAATAAATGTTTAAAAACTTGCAAGTACTGTGGTGATGCAGAACAAGTCTGACTGATTGCAACTGCTACAATCAATTTTTCATCACAGACCCTTTTACTAAGAGCTGGACTCCTGGAGATTCTTGCAGCTTCCTCCACAACCCTGTAGCTATCTTCAGCTTCATATCTTGCAATGAATTTTGCATGAATTACGGCCAAGAAAATCCATGGAGCTTTGCAAGCTGCATTTCAAGGCCTAAGGTCACTTCATGGAGATATGGGAATTTAGAAGAAGCATAAGAGGCAAGCATAAGAGGCAAGCCATGCTCAGGAGGAAAGCTCCTTCGATTTTGAGAACCTCCTCTTCCCAATCCATAAGGACTTACATGGCAGGGTGGTCCATTAATGTCATATGGACTCCTGTATTGACCACTCCTCCAATTTTACATAACATAACATTCAGGAACAGTTTCTGCACTTCCAAATATGTCTGCTTAGTAACGGTCGATTGGAAGTTCAGTTTGCTTACAAAACCAGAGACCATAAAATATATACATACAATGACCAAAGATACATATTCAATGACCAAAGAAAGTCCATAGTCAACCAAAGGAACTTTCAGGGCAGGCCCAACCAGTCCCCAAAATAGCCAAACAGCTCCATAGCTCTGCAATTTCTATATCAATGATCAAGACAGTTAAGAAATCCAACAATTCACCCACACTATACAATTTAAAACAAAGAGATGTAAAAGAGCATACTCATTTCTGACCTCAAAATAATTGAATAAGAAACTATGTAAGAATGCACTGGAATGCCCTCAATTTCAATCCAACCTGTATAAAGCATAACCTAATCAACTGTGTTTAACTTTGAATGTCACATTTGTCAACCAGGTGCACACAGTTTCCAGTCAGTGAGCTTCATCAATGCCAAAGGAAGTCTACAGGACTGGGGAGGAAAAGGAAGCAGTCCCTACACTCTTAAAAATTTCAGAGAAAATTGGTTTCTTAGATTCAAAATGGTTTTTCGAAAAACCAAATTTCAATGCAAAAAACCAAAATGGATTTTTTTTTTAATCCATGTAGGTTTTGCTTTGAAATTTGGTTTTTCAAAAAACCATTTTGAATCTAAAAAACCAATTTTGTCCCGACATTTTTTAGAGTGTAGACACGCAACCAACACAGGTAAAAATATAATATCAAAGAGTGCCACTTTGACATAATACCCTTTAAGTGAATTCAAGCAGTTGATAGATTACGAATGAGAGAATGTAATCCAATATGTCAGAAGTACAAGACTGAAGCAGGACTAAATATTTACTTCATAATAAAATCTATGAAATCAAGAGTAAAATTTCCATAACTACAGAGAAAACTGAAGGAATGTTGACTTCATGAATTAGACAAGACACAGCAAAACAATGACAAAGGAGGCAGATGGATGTGGTGATTTCATGATGACTTTTTAGTGGAAAATAGGCAAATTAACCCTTATCACGCAGGTGAATCAGAACAACAGAAGCTGCTGCAGATACCTGCAGTTACCTGCAGCAGAACTGCAGGCAGTACACCTGCAGGACATAGCATTAGTCAGTTGGTAACTCAGATAGGCCAGACTCAGCAGACTGTAATCTGCAGCCACTTGATTTAGCAGGAGATCACCAGCCTCTATGAATATGCCTCTCTTGTATCAGAGTGATGGCCAGCCTCGCTTTGATCTCATAATTGCTTCATGTAATAATCTCCAACAAGAATAGGCAATGGAGGCTGAGTGAATATTGCCATGGTAACACACAATGAGGCCCAATAACTAATGGAGAATGGGGTTAAAAAAGTAACAATTCATGATGATCATTAGCATAAGACCACAAAGGGAAGGCACAGTGCAATAAGCTTAGTAAAAGATCAGACATTCACACACAGTCCATTTGCAAATTCCCACACACAACCCACCACACCAAAACACAACCTGAAAGCAACCTAAAACGGTTATCAATTATTTAGGTGGCCAAACGCAGCTTTCCAGAATGCTCCAGGCTTTTGCAGCAGCATTAATCACTTGTTTTATTGGGACATCACAGAGAGATTTGCACATACTCAATCCCACTGATTCAAGCACAGATTAAGCCTTGTGTGAACAATATCCCACAAGAATATCCCCCAGGAAAACTAAAAGCAATAAGCCAAATTTCTGACTGCAATTTATTTCCTGCTTCAAATCAAAGCAAGGCAAAAAGTAGGTGGATGGAAGGCAGCTGTATCCTGGAAACAAAGGCTTATTCTCCATTTCTTTACAGCATATGACACAAGCTGTGCCTGTCAAAGGCATATTTTTCTCGTCAACTCATTTTTTCACCAACACAGAACAGGTGTTTAAAACAATGAATTTCCTGCCTGATAAAGCCAACATTATTGGATTTTTGTCAAAGTCCTTTTTTCACCTTCGTTTTTCACAGTGACTCATTATGAAAATGACAATCATCATACCAGCATCTGAGACTGGTAACCTTATCAAGTGACTCATGGGGATGCTTATAATGGTCAGATATGCCCACTGTGCACTGCATGCAGCCTGCATGTAGATAAGACCCACACTAGACTATTGTTCTTCTACCAGGTTGCAAAAGCATCTGCCTAGAAACAGCATGCCTTCCAGGGATCATTCATATTCTGTTGCTCCACTTTGTGTTGGTGGACTGCTAATGCTGTAATGTTGTACTTTTTGTTGGTGGTGTTGAGTGTCACCATAAAAATCAATTAGTTCACTCTGCCCAATATGACATTTCCATATCCCACAGGGAACTGAGGCATATGACCCTTTGGTAGAAAATAGCCTGAAATTGGGCACCACAAATGGCCATACAGTTGAGTGAGTGAGTGAGTTTGTGTTTTACGCCCCATCAGCACCACAAATGGCCATGCAAAAAACAACAAATGATACATTAACACATACAAAAACAACACAATACTCTAATGCATACAATGTATAACAAAAAGAACAGCATGATGACAATGTCTACCAAAGGTGCACAACTGCACATGAGCATTACTAATATCCTCCTCTGTCTCCCTGCTCCATCACTGTTGCCCCGGGAGCATGTTTGCACATGAGCATTCCATTTCTCTGTCGATATCCACAAGGAAAACCCAGAAGAAAACCCCACATGGAAACCCAGAGAGCCCAGATATTGCCAGAATGCATAGTGGAAATGTCTCCTGTAATATGGATTTGGGAGCAGCTTTGATGTTTGCTGCCTCAGTTTGCTTTTCTGTGTCAAACAAACTTGATTAATTGAAAGACTTTGTTGCTTTTGGCTGAATAAATGGCAAGCCAGTTGATGAAGCGACTCATTTGACTTTTTGCCAATACACCACAACAAGGGCTCTGACCCACTTTCCTTATCTATGGGCTTGTGGAAATTTTCTCCACAGGGTTAATGAACTAAGCTTTCATTCAGATAATAACTGATATTAACTTTTTCATTAGTGCTCTAGACAGATTAGCGCATTAATAAATTGAGGCACTTTATCGATGAGAGTACAGAAAAACAGAACGAGAATCAAACACATGACCTTGACCTGGTAAGAAAGGTCAACCAATTAAGATACTTTAACTTGGAGGGAAAACCTTCATTCAAATCATGTTCCTGAAGGCTTGTAACACTGTAAACATTAATTATTACAATGTCATAAGGAGCATGTCTTTATGTGCATGATCTTCGAGACTGGCTTAGAACTAATTGACTATATTTCTGAAGTGCTCCAGAACAACAAAATCTTTCCAAGGGACACCAAAGTTAGTTCTAAAAGTTGTAAGAAACTGACCTTGATAACATCTCAGGGTTGGCGTTGGAGTTGGCATCAGTGGCAGACCGGACACCGCCCGCGGTCCGGTTGCTGGGGACGCCGGTCGGAGAAGTAGCCGAAGAAGAATCGGTGACCGTGTTCTGGTTGAGGTTATGCTGTTGCTGCTGCTGTTGCTGATGAGCAGCCTTCTGTTGTTGCTTGTACCTGCTCAGACTGAAGAACAGCCCTAAGATGGCTTTCAGATTCCCATCCTTGATATCTGCAAAGAGAAAAGTTTATCCTTGTAAGTTATAAGATTAAGATGATGACATCAACTTCCAGTTTGGTCCAGACAGAAGATACCACAGTAAACACCATTCAGGATGATACCAAATTGATATCTAAACACTGAGAATACAATGGCCAATAAGTGAGTCACTTTTTAGCAGGCCTCTATGAGAATCTGTGTATATGTATTCAAGCACAAAAAGCACAGTAATCTGCTCTGCAGCATCACCTCATAAAAAGTGCAGCAGCACCCAGGTGCGAGCAACAAAAACAAGACACCCAAGCTCCACATGGTCTGATCTGCACATGTATGATGTATGCTGCTTGAGGGTTTCGTATTAGCAGTTTACCTATTTTCAGATACATCCAGGTGAGTATCTCAAGACTAGTCTAGAGCTACCTCGATTGACTGGTGCCTTTTTGACAATTTAATAGATGGATGGATGGATGGATGAGCGGGGTTTTACGTCCTGTATTTATGCACTTGGTAGGCTAATTAGGACAGGAGGACACGGCAATGAGGTGAAGGATGATTGAAACAGCCGTCCAACATAGGCCCAGATGACCTGGCAAGAGCTGGATTCGAACCCAGGACCCAGCGATTGGCAGTCCAGCACGCTACCACAAGACCAACCCTCCCCCCGACAATTTAATAGAAAATTTGGTTAATAAACGTAATAAGTTGTAGGATTCAAATGATCAAATTCAAACTTAGCTCATCTGCTCAAGAACATGCTAAAAGAGCATAACATGTTGTCCATACAGCACATTTCTCTGAGCATAATATAAACTTAGCTGGTAAGAAAGTGGCCCACATTTATACACCTGCATAACATCAGATGCAACTCACCATGCAGAAGATGTTTGCAGCAGCAAAAATTCAACCCAAAGCCCAAAACATGATATATTGGGGATTGAGAAAAACTTCACCTGAGTTCATTGGCCGCAGGTAACTCATGATCTAGTGCAATCCACCAACTCAGAGCTCTGCAAGTTGCCAGCAACAACCTCAATTAGCAAAGCAGTGCATCAAAAGGGAACCAGACATCAAAGTCACAGTACTCAGTGCCACTCACCTGCCCTGATGAGTCTCAGAAGAAAGTTCACAACTTCACATAAAACTACGAAAATGGAGATGAAAGCCCTGAAGAAGCCTTCAATGAGGGAAGGCTGCATTTCTCACTCATGTATGGTTGGTGCATGAGAGGAGAATGAAATTGGGAGACTCGACAGCAAGAGGAATCCAAGGCACTTGAGCTAGTTGAAGGAAGGTGTGCACAGTGCACTGCATTCCTATCCAGAAAGGCTGAACAGTTCCCTCAACTGTTGTAGCTAAAGAGCCTTGGGTGCCTTGCTTACAGGCCTTGTAAAAACAAGCAGCTCTTCCATTGGTCAGGAATGGAGCATTTGTTTTTCTGATACCAGGGCACAACAGTTCCCTCAACAGTTCTGGGCATAGCAGTTCTCAGCATGCTCACACAGGTACATGCAGGCGCCACCCTAAATTAGCTGGTCCCTTGTAGCTGTAACTCCCAGTCCCCTGGTGCTCAGTCCTCACGTGGGTGGATCCACAAGACTGCTCAAATGCCCTTGGCACAGGAGCTCACAGGGTCTCAGAGGGCCTCACAGGGCCTGGCAGGGTTGCATTGCAAAAAAACAGTCCTTCGGGCAAGTTATAAAGTTCCTCAGGGTGCACACATCCACCAGGGGGTGATAAGGTAGACAGGGTATACTTGTACCAAGTTGTAGTAAGTTGGGATTGTTTTGCTTTCATTATCTTCCAAGCTGAAGGCAATAGAACAAGACCTACCACAGGTGAAATACTATCACAAAAAAGTATCAGTAATATATCCAGGAAAAAAGGTTTCTGGAGGAGGAAATGGATGTAAATAACCACCAGAAAGGTATCTAAAGGCCATACTTATTACAAAAGATAAGTTTCATTGGCCTATTACGTGGAGGAGATTGCATACACAGCCTCTAAACCAACTCTAACTGTGTGATGTATTCCCAACTATGAATAGGAGAGTGACAGGCATGTGGAGCAGAGAAGGGTTGGAGAAAAGAAGCTTTTGCCTGGAGGAGATGATTGTATTTCCTGGCACTTCCTGGCATCCAGAAATTCTAGAGATGCACTTGCTCCTGCAGTTGGGATGCTGCTGAGGCTGCTGAGGTGCTGGTGATGCAAGAAGCATCTGCATCACAGACTTCATCATTCCTCTCCCATGTCATGTCTGTTATGCATTACACAGCAGCAGGGCTTGCAAAGGCTGGCTGAGGCTTGCAAAGGCTGCAAATGCTTGTGTGTTTTGCTGAGACAGGTCCACAGATCATGGGCCGTCTTAATTGTCAGCCACCTCAACCCCAGTAGCTGTTGGGTTTCAGCAATTGAAGTATTTCTCCTGCACGTGACAGGGAGATGGATGGAAGCCCCCATCAAATAGAGCACCCCTAGCATTTTACACAGCATTCAACATGTTCAATTTTCTACTAAGCCAAGTGCAAAAGAGCAAGTTAAACACTGGAATGTGAAGCATTGGACCTTTTGACTTGTAAGTGGCTTGCAATAGATCTCTGGTATTGCCACTTCTTGACATTTGCTCTGGGTAAGACTGGGTCTACCTGACCTTCAGGGAGAGCAGTAACATGTTGTCGTGGACTTGTACAGAAGAGAAACCAAAAGACTGAGGCAAAGCAAGACTTAGTATGTGTTCCCACGACCAGATTTCTGACACTTCCAAATAAGTTGACATGAATGTACACCTTTGCTTTAACCTTGTTAACCATATAAGAGTAGCTTTAGCATGGCTTCATAGTAGAAAGGTCCTCTTGGGCAACACATTTCTCCAGTTGGCACTCTAGGAGTCCACACAAAGACGGAGGACTGTTGGTCCTATTGGTCCTGATAATGCCCTTTACAAATAAAATAGTCAAAAGACTCATAGTGCAGATGGACTGATAAACCAGAGCAGAGGACTGGATACGAGAAATGTGCCAGGTTCCCACAACTTGCCCTGGGAGCATATGTTAGTGAAGAGATAATCCTGGCTCATCCTGGGCTTAATCCGGAGGCAGGGGTTCAGTCATATCAATCATTGCCAGCCTATCCGCTAGAGGGTACAGTGTCGCGCCCTGGCTTATTCCACCATGCTGATATTGGCCATTTAATCTGGCTCTTGCTCTCCAGTGCTTGGCCTTCTGGATATCATGGATGCTTCCTCAGCCTTCCTGGTTGGCCTCTCCAGAGAGAATGCGACCCGAGGCAAGTCTCCTGCCAACCACTGTCCTTGGAGTCCCTTGGAGTCCTGGCACTGCTCCCATCCAGACTGATCCAGTCCCAGAGGTCCGAGGATCATGAGAGGAATCCAGTTCCATGGACAGATCATGAAAGACACCACCCACCAGGAGAGCTAGACTGGGTTAGACCCAGACTCACTCAGTTAGTGATGTGTTTGTGGATAGGTCCCTGCATCTTTCTTCTGCATTACAGCCCTAGAAACCCTTGTGGCCACCCCACTCTGGTTCCCCAAGCATCATCCTAACCATTGTCCATGTTTGCTCTGGTGCACGAGTGTCCACCTAAAAGAGATTGGTCTGCCACTCATTTGCATCAGATCAATAGAGGCCATGCAATCTGGGCCACCAATGACCCAGTTGATGTAACCTCATCTATAAATCATAGAAGGTAATGCAACCAAAGGCAGGTTCATATCCACAATGCTGCCACCATGCTGCCACATGGCACACTCCCATGCAGGATGAGGTCAACATGGTTAATTAACCCTTCAATGGGTTCAATTACAGCCCATGTTAGAGTGAAATTCTCAACTACAAGACTAGTAAAAGTCCCTAGAGTGTGATCCTTCTTTGGTCTAAAGATGTGTTCACGTAATTACCAGGGCTGACCCAGTTAAAGTAGAATATATCTCCCAAAGGAAAGAAAGTCCCAAGAACAACCCAATACCATCCTCAGTTGCATGTTTTCCTCTTGGCGTGACAGGTTCACAAATAGGTAGAGCTTGCAAAGAGGCTTAGGCATGGGGCATGGCGGTGACATTGTTTGCACAGGGACGTCTTCCAGTTGTAAGATGAAGGTTATCTGGGGCTTATACCAAAAATACGACTGGGTGAAAGATGCATCGAGCATTGACAGGACAGCCATACTGCAAGCAGTCATGCAATGGGCCACTAGAAGCCACTCGACCGACTTTTAGAAGTGACTGAGAGGTCCACGCCAGTCATAAATGACAGAATGCTACAGCCTGATTGTTTGGACAGGTTGCCATGGCAACGCTATATTAAGAATGGCCAGGAATGCCACTTCCGCTAATAGCACTTCCGGTGGAATGAAGCCCTTTCTGAAGAGCTCCACTCGACCTCAGTCAAATAAAGGTGGAAGAGGTCCAAGTCCTGACCAGTGGCCCTGGCCTCCCAGATTAGAAAATAGATGGCCCTTTGGCCCACCTAGAGGCCACTAATTCACCAGACTATTTCAGAGGAAATTGAAAATCGCCATGGTGACAAGGCACAGCTATTACTGCACCCTGCTGGAAGGAGAGTGTGAACGCTGTGCCATTGGCCTGCCATTGATGTGCCAATGCAGGCCTTGAGAACACTGTGGGGCAACACAAGGCCAGATTAGCAGGGCAACAAGACTTCCTGCATGCATATTCCAAGAGGGCCCATCAGGTGGATAGCAGTCCCAAAAGGATTGCACGTGCAGGAAGGACAGGTGAGATTGTCGCCTCCCTAATCGGAGAGCAGCAATGAGGTGACTCACTCCATATTGCCCTGTCAACCTCTGTCTGACCTTGTCTTGAGAAAGACTACAGCTTGTTAGCCCCAGTCTACTTGTTTACCCGCCTAATTGATCTGCAGTCGATAGCAGGTCTAATTTCAGGCCTTCAGTATGCAGAGCAGCATTCCTAATGGATGCATCTAAATTCTTCGTTTTCTGAAATGTTTTTTGGGTCTAAAGTTGATGTATCTTTCATTGTCCTTCCTGGCCTTCCTTCCTGTTTGTGTATTTGCTGTAGGGCTGTCTGGCAGTCAGTGCCATGTTAACATGTAATCCATTTTGCCCCTGGCCTTGTGACACACAAGAACAAGGGCTCATTACCATTGAGCGAGGTCATAAAATGGCCGGACACAATGCGGCCCCCTGAGATGCACCTGACACGTCTGGGGAATGACCTAATGTGCCGCAACCTTCGGAGGTCATTCCTGGGGGCATCTTATATTCTCTGGATGGCCCTGGAAAACTCCAGAAGTGGGCTGAAACGAGGAAAGCACATGCAATCTAGATTATGCACAGCTGCATCAGTTTTGCATCAGTTTTGCCAGCATATCTGGAAAAGCTTTATGACAGCTCTTATAATGGTGTGTGTGGAGACCACCTCAGTTGAGGTCCATCACCTGCCAATACCACTCACATGCTCCATCACCCTCCCTTAGAAGAGGTCACTGGGGCACCCTGAGGTCAACTTGAGGTCAACTTGAGGTCACAAGATCCACTGACCTCATTCAGCTGTTATCTATACCCAAGTGACCATAACTTGGAGTATGGATGAGCTCTATGGATTTCCAAAAGCCTAAATGATTACCAATGCTCATGTCAATTCTGTGGGCTGCAGCTTGTGCTTCATCCACATTGAAAATTGATACTTTGTACAATGGCAATTATGAGGCAGACGTAAAGAGAAGACAAGATAGCGGCCAATCTCTCCTTCTCAATATGTACACAATGTACAGCAGAAGTCAACATATAAACTAAGCAATGTAAGCATCGTTATGTACCTTACTTACTATTGCATCTAAATCACAAGTAGACATCTTATCTCAACATCATCTTGTCACTATCAGGTTTAGGGTTAGGGTTGTACCTTATAATCCCATGCTTTTTCATCTGTAGCACCAGGAATCCACCTACCCCAACCTGTGACATCATCTGTCAACTGCACCAGGAACCTGCATCTGATTTTCTGCCACTTTGCTGCCTGTCACCCGCCACCTCTGCTAATCCACCTCGTCCTAACCTTTCTAATCATCTGTCACTGAGTGCCACATTCCTTTCATGTCTGCCACATTTCTGACATGTCTCTCTCTGCTTGTCACATATCTAACACATATTTAATCCAATCTTTCCCAGGGGCATTTAGTGCACACCACAAAACTTGGTTGAAACTTGAAACAAACCATATTGTGGATATTCTCATAATGATAATGACATGTTAGCTTCAAAACATTTGGAAAAATGAGAAACCCATTGAGATTCATGAAACTATTTGTATCAATTGACAAATGCACCATGAACAAATCAACCCATGCATGATTCACCAACATGATCCATCATCTCAGTAAAAACTTTATACCCAACCTGAAAATTTGAAATTTTCAAATGGATGAGCTTCTGTTTCAATAAAGCAATCGCTTCATTGGAAAAATATTCAAAATAACGAGGGAGATAATGCCTCCATTTGAGAAGTTTTTCCTGTCCTAATTGTGGACATTATTCATACTTTCATTGTTATGAATTTTAATAGGGGGAGAAAGGATTGATTGTGGTGATCAAACAGCAGCCTCAATGTGCTGGTAATAATCTAAGGATTTTAGCAATTTCCTGATCATCAGCTGATTTGCTTTTCAGATTACATAAACACAGAGATAAGATCTGAAACTGACATTTTTTTCTTATTTTGATAGCATTAGATACATGCTAATCCACTTGTTTCTGATGCAGGGCCCATTATAACAAGGAGGGCAACATTAATGCCCCTAATGGGGTGATTCAAACAATGCTCTTTTCCACTGCATCCCATTTGCCCTCTTTCCTAATTGCATGTTTGCCACCCTCTTATTTGCCCCTATTAGCCAACCCCCAGATTAGTTGAAATTACCCTGATCCACATCAACTGTTGTTGTAACAATGAAATGGTCAAGTGCCCCACTTCCAATAACACATTTCCCCGGGGAAGCTAATTTGACGTTTCATTATAAACTTTTAGGCCAAATTTTGACATACACTGTTCTACCCAATTGTCTAAATAACCTGTTTGTCCAAAAACATTTGGTGTTAATCTCATGTAGTTTGGCTCGTCAATCGCTGAGTTGAAACAGCAAGCAGAAAGCTGGTACTTTTTGGGTCCTTGGAATTCATTCCAAGACCATTGTCGTCAGCTTCATTTCCTGTTAACAGGTAAAGTTAGTGTATTCACTAAAACATTTCATAGACAAAATGACAACCCCAACTGATGTTCCCTGGTCATCAAAGTGGTGCTTATGCATCCCTGGCTCCAATACTGTGCTTCTCAGTGCTTAAATTTATGTTTATTTCACATATACCTTTTAATAGCAGTCAGCACTTCACACAAAAACTGGTTCTGAATTTTGGACTGTGCCCTCTTGTGCATAGTCATTGCATAACACAGCTGCCTGCAGGCTCATTTTATTAAAAAATACAAAACAAAATAGCTTTCTTATAATGACCCATTGTGACTTATTTAGTATTTTTATACAGGAATTTCATGTCAAAGTTAGTGCTTATAGTTTAGTGGGGATTCTTGTTCAATAAATAAACAATAATATTTTTTCATATCTTTATGTATATGTGCAAATTTAACATGTCATTTAATCTTTCCATTTTTTATACAAATCTCAATAGATTCATAAGGTACAAATTGTGGATATAGACCAAGGACCCTATGCATGCATTGCATGCTATTTTTTGACCTGTTGGTACCTGTCCCCCCATGGAAACCAAACCACCAAATGCATTACAGGGCTAAGCATTGCAGGTAACTCGATAAAACGCGATATTGAAAAGCTCATTCCAGGTGATGATCTGGAAATTGCTGCAATCCTTAGATTATAACCAGCACATGCAGGCTGCTGTTTGATCACCGCAATCAATTCTACATCACATATAAAATTTCATAACAATGAAAGTATGAATAATGCCAACATGCTGTACCGAGAAAATGGCAGGGGAGTTGAACCAGGGCCTATCATATGATCAATGACCAATCAAATGATCAGGACAAATCACATCATCTAGACATGTCTCCAAAGAGACAAGATAATGCCAGAGTGACTGTGACTGGCTGAGAGGACCTAATCTGGCTTGGATTAACCCCAATATCGCTCACCCCCATTGAAAAATCCTTGTGCAGTCAATAATCCCCAATCAACATGAAGCATTTGCAGGATACGAGTCTGCTCTCGGACTAATCTCAACCTGTTAGGTCTGGCTGGTTGTTTGGTGGAGTATTTGGCCCGCATTGAATGCGATGATGATCCCCAAATCATGGTCCTGTGGCAATTAAAGCTCTCAAGGCACCAGCAGAAAGAAGAGGTAGTGATAAAGCATACTCTGTGACAGCTTCCATATTGATATCCACTATTTATGCCCACGATTCTGCATAATTGCCTTCTAATATCAGGATGTGGGGTGTCTTGTTTTTCTTTTTAAGGGGGGGGGGTATCTTTTACATTATTATTAGTGCAAAAATTTTTTGCATAAATTGTCAGCTTGATCGAATCCTCAAATAAAATATTTTTTGATGATTTAAATATTCTTAATAAATTACTACTTAAGGATAGTTCAATCCAACAGCTTAAATTGTACATGAAAAAGCAAATATTTATATTGCAATAAGACTCCAAAGGATGACCCAATACAACATGTATTTTAGGACTTCCTACAGAAGAAGATCTATAGATTTTCCTTTGTACTTTTTGTCATTTATCCAGTAAACATGGTTAAAAAGAAAGAAAAAGAAAACACAAAAGTCAACTGACCTCTAGCAGCAAGTCCCTCCACATTGACTCCAATTCCAGCCAGGAAAGTCAGGCATGCTGCAATGTTATCGATCTGCAAAGAAAAAAGAGGCATTTCAGGATCAATTATTCACAAGATGTGCCAATAGAAACCTGTTATCATTCAATCAGCCATAACAAATTGGAAGAAGCAACAAACTGCACAAAGCAAAAGCCAGTAGGGCTACTTGTCCATAAACACCATCCACAAACATTATCTGGATCATATGAAATCAGACATAAAATGTCAATTTAAAAAAGAAACTCATTGACTTTCAAGGGAAAAGTAGAAAGAAACGGTATACTTGAAGTGATAAACCTAGGCTGGTATACATTTGTACATTGAACATTACACGAATGGCATCCATTTCACATATCTCACATTGTAACTTAAAAGTGCTTGGGAGGGGGGAGGCATTGTACTTTGGCTATGTATGTCAAGATTTATTAGACAGATCTGACACAAGTAACACCACTAATCATCTTCAATTTACATGATAACAAAATTGACACTTTGCCAATCAATGCAGGAACCTCATATTTCAAAACATGTCAAATGTTCAATAGCTAAAGGCTCCACATATTACATAAATATTCAAGACATTTATCTCAACATGATAGAAATCAATATTTGTTATAAAAGTTTGCTTCGGGCAGCAGAGAAAAGACAACAGAATATTAGATCAGATTTCACCTGGAGCTAGCAATTAACCTTTTTTGGTCACAACTTCAACATTTTCAATTTCTTGCAATTCATTTCGACAAACAAAAATAACCGAAAAGGATTGAAAGAAAATAGAAACGCAATAAAAGCATGGACCTGAGATAGATTGCATACGAAAAATGCATTCCTTTTAAAACTTCAATTATATTGCATTCTTTTTCATAATTCTTCATTTCATTCGAGGGATGGAGATTGCACAGCGAATATCCCAAACACTTTTTGTGTCGTTTAATCGTTCCGAAAGAGCTTGCTGATTGCGGAGAATAGCTGGGATTCCAGCTGGAAAGCTATAAAATCCCCAAACATAATGAAAATCATTCCATTCAAAGCTAGATGGAAATGAAAGGCAAAAAAGGAATTTAACTGTCACTTTGAAAATGATCAATCATCTTCAATGACACAATAAATAGAACTATGGTACTCACAGAAGCATGGTCCTATGATACATGTTAATTTCAGAAGGCAATTCAGTTGTCAATCATCCAGTTAGCCATTATGAAGTCTGTATTATATTGGATTCAACTCATGTTAAATGCTAAATGGGTCCAATAGGATCAAACAATATTAGAAATACCAGTTGCTCACGTCCGAACTATTCAGTTTTCAAATTATTCAAAATGTGTCAAATATAATTTCAGTTTAAATCACGTTTAGAAACCAAATTTGCAAACAACCATTGAAAATGACACAGTTCAAACATTGAATGAAAGTTCAATGAAAGACCACACACACAGAAGCAACAGTGGATGAAAACCCTTATAGGCCTACAAAATATCATTTGTTGGATACTCAACAGCTTTGGAAATACTGAATCTTTTACCATAACAATTAATATTTGTGGCAAAGAATAAATCATTGATATTATGTCGCAAAAAAGTCACATTGATCTGTGACCTTTTGTACAACTTCACTAGTGAGGTCAGGAGGGCACCTGCTTTCAAAAATATCGTCTAGGCATCACGTGACTTCTTGTATAGCCGTCAGCTCCCTCTGGCGCATGTCAAAACCGCCCTCTATCGGATTTGGCAGGTTAAGTAGCACAACAAGAGGGCAATGACTGAGTTAGCAAAGGCTTTGGAGTTGGCAGTCATGTTCCGGTCTTTCTTTACCACAAAGGGGCAGTCTGCAATAGACAGGCCCTTGAGGAATTGCATATGAAAGGTCCCAGACTGCTGTTCAGCTGCTCAGACTGCCAGGCATGAGCAGAGTATTGATCTACAGCATAAATAGTGGCATAGATTATCACAAGTCACCACAAAGTATTGCTAACACAAAATGAAGTATTCAATCAAGTTGGTTCTCTGGTTTATCTCCTGTTTATTCCACATTCTGTAAGTAATATATAGTAGCCAATTGCACATATCTTTCAAAAGACATAGTCCGACAAAGGCTGACTCAAAACGAAGTTGCTTGAATCCCGGCAGTCTACTAAAGACATACAGTTCATTGCCGGAACTCAATAGTTTTACAAACATGCTAATTAGTAAGTTATCAGAAGATCTATAGATTTAGGATGGCAGCTGAGACTATATCTCATTGAGAATCTTTTTTCTCTCATTTATACAAATCCCTAGCCCTAGTCCTTCTTGTAATTCATTATGTGTGTTATGAGCATTTCTATAATGCCCTCTTAGGACCTAGACGTTGGAAATGACCTCTTTAGGACATCAGCAAGACCCCAGGGTCATTACCAGATG
This sequence comes from Platynereis dumerilii, assembly GCA_026936325.1. Taxonomy (NCBI): domain Eukaryota; kingdom Metazoa; phylum Annelida; class Polychaeta; order Phyllodocida; family Nereididae; genus Platynereis; species Platynereis dumerilii. The sequence goes on from JAPTHN010000001.1 coordinate 119,196,287, forward strand.
GACGACTGTTCCTATAATAGCAAGGTCATTGCAGGACATCCTCCTTTTTGTAGCATCACCGGATGCAGTAAGAGGATAGGAGGACTGATAGTGTCCCCAGATCCTGTCCATTGCTCTGCCCAATGAATCATAGATGGCCAGGATGGGGAGCCTTGCTTTGAGCAAAATATTGCATTTTCTGAGAGGGTTGTATTTGTAGAGTAACTACTAACTACATGTAGCTGCCTAGTTTCTCTGGGGTTGTATTACTAATGAGCCACAGGCTGAATGTGATATTACTAATTTACTGTATGCTATCGTTGATGCATATTGCAGTCGTGCTGATTCATCAGACACAAGACTGCAGAATGCTATAGTGAGTATATAACTTCCATTATCTCTGAAATGGGCTATCACACACTCGGAATGACGGATATTATAAACAGTGGATCGAGAAACAAGGATGGCCCAAGCATTGGTAACCATCACCTGGGGGCCTATATTCAGCCTTCAGTGGGCCTCCTATTACAATGGGTCCACTTGGGGGCCATTTCCAAGGCATTGGAGGCTGCAACCCCAACACGTGTGTTGTGAAAACAAAGGACATTCCCTCACTGTCCTGGTGCATGCCCAATGTGAGCCACAACGAGGCAGATGAAGGTCCCAGGAAGGAATCAACAACCTGACACCCCTGCAGACAATGGTTGATCCTGCTGCTTCCTCTCAGTGCCACAATCGTGCCACAATGAGTGTCCCATTGCCACACAGTGCCACTGCCACACACTACAGGTATTCAGGCTCGTCTAATGCGCCTCATAAATCAACATGCAATTGCTCAGTGATGCTCCCATCAGTGATGCGGCTTCTGTTGCTGCTGATGCTGAGGGTTTGCTGCCGTGGACACAGCTGGGGATCAACTGGATCCTGAGGATTGTGGGCAGCTCATGTGACTCAGAACCCGGGACTTGCAAAGCCTAGAATTCAGCCAGCCAGAAGGTGCAGCAAGTTGACAGCAACACCTCCAGACTGTTGGATGCTTTCATAGTCTGTGCAGCTTGCATTGTTGCAACAATTACCTTTTAACATAGGTAGTACCTTATAATGTCTTAGTTAAATTTGGATGATGCACAGTGAAAGCAAAGGAAAGCAATTCAAAAAGCTTTGCATTATTTCCATTCGGGGTTCACAACTTTAACAGAACTCTGCTTTCCCTTCCAAGTCCCCAATATCTCCATCGCTCTTTTTGTTGACTCTCCATGAGCCCTTATTGAGCCCTTGTGCCTCTATTTGCAGTATTTGCTGTGAACACATCTTATAAGCTTCAAGTGTCACTGCTCTGACTCTGCACTTGTTTTTCCTCCTCTTGGGACGTCACAAAATGTTTGTGCAACTATAAAAACAGCAAGACACCATTGGGACCATTTTAGGGTAGTTATATGCAGGAAATCCATTCCTTGCATAAGATGAGGGTCGATACACGGATATACTGTCAAGGAAGTTGCGAAGAAAAAAAAGTTAAGAAAAATAGTCATGGCAAAAAGAAACGAAACAAGTAGCTCTGAGTCTCTTTGCATTACACACTTTTGCTTTCCAAACCGCCTTTGCCTACTTGGTGCAGCAACTATGTATTGACCACCGATGACCAATAACATCTACAAGAAACAGCCAAGAAGCAGACGGACCTATCAATCTCTGCTTGCAACTAAGTTAGATGGATGTCTGGTCAGTGTTGCCTGAACTTGTCCTGATTGCTGTGAAGCAATGCTGTGAAGCAATGTTGAGAAAGGCTGACAATGGCCAATGATCTATAGCTCTGTGTGATCGATACAGGGTGACACACTGGGCAGAGCTCACAAGGATCAGCTGCTCAACTCAGAGGGGTAACCAAGTCACCCCCCCCCCTCCCAACCCTCAAATGGGGCAAAATGGGTTGTTAGGGGTGCAGCGGAAAATAGCAGTGCATCAACATGATCAACATGACCAAATGCCTTCACATGGGACTGCTGCTTCAGCCTGCTTGGCACTGCTTGCAACCTGCTTCACAGGGGACAGCAAATGAGAATGACTGAATGAGAGTCAGAGACTTGAGTGGAGCAGACTGACTCATGAGCAACACACTTGAATGGCCTGAGCAGCCTGAGCTGGCTGACACTGATGAGAAAGCCACGATTATTGGCAGGATATTGAGATGACTAGCATCTACTGTGGAGCCTGATGAATTAGCCTAGCAACATGCTTCTGACAAACAGCCATCAGACAAACATGGCAAACATGCAGGTCCTTGCAACAGCCCCCAGTCACCCACTGATATTACCACTGATATGAACCTATTTTTCATCTGCATTATGCAAAATATAACTCGTTTGCCATCAATCAGGAAATTATGCAATTACATGGATCCCTTAGCGGATATAAACATGGTTTACTTTCTCAGTTTTTGCTAAACTAATTTGAATACACATCATTAAGTCACACAAAATTGCTGAGTGTTCCAACATGAAGGTCACCAGCAGTGTCATTTATGCCAGGCTAAATACAGCAAAGGAGATGCAAAAATGCTTCAAAATATGAACATAATATGGTGCTTCAAAATATGATGCAATATTCGCAATAATGAATCCCATACTTTTGCAATCACACCCTTTTCCCTCATACAAGAGCTACATACATGTAACAAGCAACTCCCATGCAGCCAACTTCTTCAACCAAGCACAGGTACAAAAGTATACAATACACCAGGGGGTGCTCATGTGCCACACACACATGGAGGTCTGGGCTGAGCCTTCTGAAGCAAGCAACACCTGGCAGGATTGGGAGGTGCAGGAAACATGCTTTGCCCTTTGCCCCTGTAGCTCCTTGGCCTGTGATCCATGGAGATAGATGTAAACAGCAGATATTCAAAACTTGCCTCATCACCCTGGCAAAAATTCAAGAAAGGGTTGGAAACGGTGTGGTAGAGCCCTTTTGGCAGTGATGTAGTACTCCAAATACTCCAGGTATACAACACAACACTTAACAAGACCACCCCTGTGACCAAAATTCGAAAATTGATCATTACCCAGTTGACAAAGCATTCTAGAAAATACATTTTATTGTAAATCCAGAAACATCTCTCAGGCACTAGCCTCAGTTTGAAGAATTATCCAACACAAAGTCATGTGGCTTTTATCAAAACTGAACAACCATCTAAAATGCCAAACATTGACTGAGCTGTCTTTCTTGTATATGATGCATAATCGAAGGCAGTTGAATAAGACAAACAATGTCAAACTTATTTGACAAGTAAGACAACAATTGAGGCAACCACAAGTGCATTGTTTGAGAGCAATATCAGCTGTCCATCAGGGACACGTGCTGCACAGGAAGTAGAATGGATGACCTGAGGCATGCTGGGAAGGGCTTGACCTTGTGTTTGCAAGCTATCAGAGCAGGGAGAGATCAGGGCATAACAGGGATGTTTGCTATACAAACCCATGTTCCTGGATAGTATAGGATACAGGCCCTAATTATGACAATATCTGTTAAGCAGATCCAAATTCCAGTAAGTTTTTGTTCAATTGAATATATTTAGTACCATAAAATAAACTATTGGAAATGTTAGATCTGTGCTCTTTTTCAATACTTCAGCAAAGATGATTATAAAAGATCATTTATTTATGGTCACAAATGTTATTTCCAAGCAAACCAACCACAAACTTGTGGCACAAAGCATCATTGAATTTCAATGGAGTCTGCATGGTGACTGATTTCCTGGTTTTTCAAGGGTTGTAGACTCAGCTATTGGGAGGAAGTGTATTACAGGGTAGTCTGTGGCTTTCCATGGCATTTGCCCAGCAGGACTCCAATGGACCTCCAATGGGCTACACCACTAACCACTCAACTTTTCTTTACCCTCTCCAACCAACCCCACTAACTACTCAAGGTGCTTGCATTATACCTTTAGCCATAATTTTACACAGGTATGATTCACCCTGGCTTCCTGCATACCTCCTATGCAGCTGCTATGTATACAAAATACTGAAGAGGTATGAGGAACAATGATGAACTAAACAACAGTTGTTGCTCAACGTTTAATGTCATCCAGACCCATACACAACATTACACATGCACGTGGTTATGTATACTAATGACGTCACTAAGGTACACAATTCCACTCATTGTGATGTCATAGTATAAACATTCGTCTGCAACATTCTATTCTTCCATCTCAGATGTACCTCTGGGTATCTGTAGCATTCTCCACCAAGGAAGTGAAGAACCACAGAAGTATACTGAAGACCCCCAGGAATACAGATAGCATGCACACCTAATTATGCAAGGAGATATGGCCCTGAAGTTCCTAGGGTTTCTCAGATAACTCAGATTATCCCAGTATCTTCCTGCTGATTATTTACGATTATGCCACTTCCCTGGTTCTTACACAATCTTATCAGAAAGTTATCAGTACATGCAGCATCTTACCAAGATCCTACACTCTAAAAAAAAGTCGGGACAAAATTGGTTTTTTAGATTCAAAATGTTTTTTTGAAAAACCAAATTTCAATGCAAAAAACCAACATGGATTTTTAAACCATTTTGAATCTAAAAAACCAATTTTGTCTGAAATTTTTTAGAGTGTACCCTTCTCTTCCCCTTCTCCAAGACAAGGGAACTGATAAGAAGGAAGCTGGGGCAAAGGTGTGGCCAAGTTGTACACCACTGACAGTTTACTTTATAGGTTCCAAGATAGGTTCCCAGACAAGTTCCAGATGACCACGGATCTTTGAAGACAAGGGAGTTAAACAGGGAGGTGAAATGAACCAAGCACTTGAAATGCATTGCTGCAAAAGCTGCCATGCTAGCATGTAGACAAGGGTGTACCATATATCTACTCCAAAAGGAACAACAAATGTCAGATTACTTTTAAAACATTTGAATGACTTGTGACATTGGTTCACAAATCCAAGGTCTTTTATAAGAGACGTGCTTATGAACTTCTGTTCAATATAGACAGTAAGCTGAGTAAGCACCACATAAGTTCTAATTGTCATTTTTGTGAGAAAACAACATGCATCTATTCATGTAAATATGGTAGGCCCTCTTCCACAATGTACTGTCCAGATGTCCAGATCATGACCCCCAGCCCACAAAAATACCCTGCTGATAAGCACTGATAAGAGAGATACTAATGATAAGATATGTGTATGTTAGGATGCGCAGATATAGGGGGCGTTGCTATGACCCTTGAGTAATTACGAAACAGATAAGACAATAGATTAAGCTGTCTGACAGGAAAAATAGCAGATCCCTGTTACCCTGTGGTGAATAACTACATGAGGTTGATGACCTAAATATTGTGATAAACAAACAGGAGGAGTTACCAGAGTTGATTTCTCATGTAAGCAAATCATAGGCTGCGATACAACAAACCCTCATATAATGATAATCTTCAACAAAGATATAATGAGCTGACATCAGTTTCAAAGAGTTATCCTCTCAACCAAAATTACTAAAACCATATTTTCAAAGATGCCAGGAAACCCTCTTCCATCATAAGAGAAGGCAAGTAACTTAATTAGATCAGAAAATGGATAATTTTATGATATGATCAGTCTTACATGAGCATAATATCGAAGCATAATTCGAAGCATAATTTCATAATTTAATAAGCTCTCTTTTCTTTCAAGTTTCAAGCTGAAGAGTTCTTTGTTGCATTAAGAATCATCTGTCTTATAGATCTGCCATTTGGTAGCAGTCATCATTCATTTCAAGATGATAAAAAACGTCGATTAGTTGTTTGATGTAATGTGGTTGTCACCCAAAATGATGTGTTCTCTGGAGGTCAACTGACTGACCTTCAGAAATGACCTCAGGTCCTCAACTAGGTCATCTTCGTGACCTTTTGACCTTCAGACTGACCTACTTCTTGATGTCAGCTATTTTGTCTTTTCTGTGGCACTTCTTGGCTTTTCTTTGTTGTTTCCCTTTTTACATCATAGAACAAATAAATAGCATTACACATCTGCCTATTGCTTTCTATTTTGTTGCTGGCTGCTTTTGTCTTGCTTCTCAAAATGCAAGACCAATTTTGTCCAAAATGCATTCTTTTGTTTAACCAAGCGTCCTTCGTGATAACAGCATATGCTTAAACAAGTCATGACTTTTTTCTTTTCATTTGAACAAATTTTGAGCAAAGTTTTCATGCATGAGGCACGCGCTGAAGAGTTCATGGCAAATTGTCATGAAAGCAAACAAAGGAGGGATGTAACCCAGGGCGACCCAGAAAAAGGGAGTGGTCCAAGATGATGAGGGGGTTATTAATGGCCAGGCTAATAACTATTACACAAATATCATAAATATTGTGAGATCCTGAAATATGACTATTGTCATGCATCCGTAGGCAATATTTTTTGTAGATTTTTAAACAGATTTAATCACCTCCCAGCTTGAGTCTCTTGAGTCTCAGGTCACAGCTGTGCAAAATGAGGCATTTCTGTCACATTAGAGGAAGTGGCTCAACAGCCCCTTTGCAATCTGATCATACCGATGTCACGTCGATGTTGATCTTTTCAAAAAATTACCCAAGCCAACAATTAGGATGTAATTGAGCATGTCTGATATGCAAGGGCATTAGCATGTGACATTAGCATGTGATGGTAGCATGTCACATAGTGCACAAATGCACATGCACGTTATGGCCAGTGCTCTTTGTTTATACTGCAGAAAGATGAGCAGATGTGAAGACATCTTGGGGTCACAAGTCACATCCAGCTTGGTGCCAGGTCACACTCCACCCAGCCAGGTCACACTCTGGTCACCCTCACCAATTCAATTGCAATTGCAGGTCACACTCCTTTGGTTGCACAGGTGTAATTTGGTGAACCAAAGGTGACCAAAATGCGACCAAAAGAGAATACAATTTCCCTAAAAGCGAAGATAAAAGGGAAGGTTGAACAAACCACATTTGCAAGGTCATCTTGAGGTCATCAATAATTGAAGTCACAAGAATGTTGGCTAAAAGTAAACACCATTTGCTTCTTCTGACTGGGGTGCAGAAATCCCTAGTTTTTATAAAACAGACGAAAACTCTCAAATGGGTGTATACAGTGCAGATGATTTGCAGGAAAAGATAACTGAAATAAATTAATCAGTATGAGAAGTTGGGTATTTGAAGGCATCATATGTGGTCCACAATAAAGTGCATGGGCTACAACCATTACACATTTGCATCTACCTGCAGTACCTGGGCCACAAAAATATGCCTGTTTCCAACATCCAATAAATAAAGGAGGCAGATAAAACTTGCTCAAAAAGATTAATAACTTCACATCAAGTTGTATATATCCACCACAAGAATTCCAGGCATCTAGATGAAGTTATAGCTTCACAGCATCACACTCTAAAAAATGTCAGGACAAAATTGGTTTTTTAGATTCAAAATGGTTTTTTGAAAAACCAAATTTCAATGCAAAACCAACATGGATTTTTAAAAAAATCCATGTTGGTTTTTTGCATTGAAATTTGGTTTTTCAAAAAACCATTTTGAATCTAAAAAACCAATTTTGTCTGATTTTTTTTAGAGTGCGCTGGAGCATCAAGAGAGTATCAGGAGAGCATCAGGAGCATCCCAAGCATCTTTGAACTGCATCACCTCCTGCACAAGCAGCAGCAGCAACCAGGTGAGGCTGAACTAACAAAGGGTTCTTGGGTTTAGTGATAACTGGGATGCTGAACATGAGCTTCATTTCGTGCACACTCTTTTTTTGTTCAGAGTAATACAAGAAGTTGGCTTCTATCCAACCCACACAATGCTCTGAACTTATGCAGATCTTTGTCTGTTTTTATTATTATGGACCTGGGTGGTGCCCACTTAAAAACTACAGGTGAAAATGGGGCTCCAGTGCAATTGTTCACTACTCTTAGTACTCCATGCACTTAATTTTCATTTTAGAGGTTATCATTACAGAGAAACCCACTTTTGGCCTTGGCTGTCATCATCCAAGTAGACTCAGATCATATTTAAAATTATGTATAATATCAGAGTTAGTATTACTTTATTACTCTGTGGTAAAGTTACAGTGAAATACAGACTGAAGTTGCCAAAATTAGTGAAAGATATAACATTTGCAGTTAAATATTCCTACAATTAGGCTACAAATACTACTTTTAACACGTTTCGTGTTTTATATATGTCAATCACAACTATACAAAAATCTAGTTATCCAGAATGTGACATATTGCAATTTTAGTAGAGGGACAGATCCAGGGGACTCCAGACACCACAGTCCCACTCAGATCTAATTGTTACAACGACAATTAGTGATAGCAGACGCCAAGAGAGTGATAATTACATCTGGCCATTACATTGATAGCAACAATGTTGGCCAAGCACCTATTTTTGCCATGCAATATAGTGGCATACTTCTAATTACAGAAACAATAGACCTTCATAATGAGTCACTTACTTTAAATGATGCCAAACACATGCCAAAAATTACTGCCATCATAATGGTGAATGACAGAAAAACAAGCAAACCATCAACTGTTATTATGGGTTAGAAAAAGTGTCCCATTCGGCAGTTATGCTGGTGTTTATCAGATAAATCTAGGCAATGCACTGGAGAAGACTGAAAAAGTTGCAATATTCATGAATATTGGTAGCAAGTCTGCATGCAGACACTGGCAGACAGTGGGGAGAAATGGGACAAAAATGGAAATATAGTATTTAAATTTAATTATATCTATTCAATGAAGCTTCTCTTTGGGACTATGATTGTACACAACAAATTCAACATAAAATACAACTTTGTAAAGTTATATTATACCTATTCACCAAAGCAGGCCTTAAATATACTGTTGTGTAACTTCAAAATACTGTTTGCAAACACCTCTTGAAAACTTGAGCATAAACAGTTAAGTGGTAAGAGTCTTAGAAGTAACTGGACACTGTAAATGGATGTCCTGTGAATGGCCAGCACAATACCCCACAATGCCCACAAGCTGTTTGCACAGGTAGACTATAGCTATAAGTATAAGGGTTTTAAATCAGCCATTCGATTGTCTATTGTTGCTTGGGGTGGATAACAATGGGGCACACCTGGATGCCAAGTCCTTTGACCAAGTCCTTTGACCTGGGGACATTTTGTCAGTTGGGCTTCCCTTAAACACCACAGGCCAAGCTGAGGGCAACAGGGAGTGCATAGGGTAAAGCAGAAGGGCAAAAGCATTTACCCCACTGATTAAAAACACCAAATCGATGCTGCTTCTATTGCTGTAGCAATCCAGGTGATCCCATGCAGACTGGTGCACAGAGCAAGTAAGAGTTCAAAGCACTGCAGGCAATTAAGTGCAGGTAAAAAGAAGCAACATCTGGAGACCAAAGGGACCAAAGCTACTCTACCTCTATAAAGCTGTGTTGAAAAGTTTCAAAAAAGTTCCAGCAAACTTTCAGTGGAAGCAGTGGAGTCATATGGAGTTATATGAAGTACTTTGGGCTTACACAACGAGGACTTAAATTTGGCACTCACAATCAATGAACATTCTCTACTATGAAATTAAAAAGTTCCAGAGCAATTTTGAATAAAAAGTTACAGTTTAAAATACCAATATCAAATGGTTAAAAACAAATTAACTCTCTATATACTGTCAAGTTCTATCAGACAGCATCAGTGAAATGTGTAGACAGCTTCTTCACCATATCACTGAAACATTGGTAGACTGAATACACAACCAGAATATTGTAATACACACATTATCACCCACTTCACACATTTGTGCATTGCATAGTACCTACCCTGATCCAGAGACCTCCCAAGGTATAAACTCCTGATTTGTATGATCAAATTGAAGTTCCAGCAATGTCTCTGGAGCTATCCAGTATTTCCAGTACCTCCAATATCCACTATTTCCAGTTATCAGCTGTTATCATGACAGTCTCCAAGACTGATGTTATGCTGCTAGCAAACTAGATGATGTGGGGATGGTTAGTGAGTCACTTGAACTTCTCAGCTGAGGATGCTCTCTTGCCCCATCACACAGCAGTCAGCAGCAGCAGCAGCAGATGAAGATGCTCAGTTGAAGATGCTCAGATGGAACAGCAAGACTGCAAGAGAGAGCTGCTAGCAAGGCTTAACTCCAAAAATAGCACCCCAGTATTCCTATAGAACACGTGTGTAAACTGCTAGTCCATGCAGCATGAGTATTGTTGGTTGTGGGTTAGAACTGCTAGATCCAGTGATGTCAGGAGCAACTGCTGCCATGCAATGACATCAACACACATTGGTGCACATTCACTCACACCCAGCCCCACTCAGTCTTGTCAACCCTTGAACTCTGACCTGTCACCCTTCAGCTACCTCGAAATTAGGTCAAATTGGAGCCAACCATTCACCCGTAGGGGGAGTAGGGTAGGGTGGAGGGGGGGCAATGCCTGATACTATCAGTCAGCTTCCCAGTCTGATTCAGCCAAGGATTTTCACTTCAAGCAAGATGAGCTTCTCTGACTGATGAGTCTTATGTCTAAATTGTAAATATTTGCATAGGAAGAAATAAATGACAAAAAAGAACACTCCAAAACTTACCATCTGTGAGGAATTACGTGGTTTATTGTTGACGTCCCGCACCCTCTCATTGGCTGGAAGAAAAAAGGAGAAATGGTTAGAAATTGCTACATTAAACATTTACACACCAACATCACAAGAAAAATGCCACGAAATTCTCAGAATGCAGCCACCACATAAAATATGTTTGCTTTCAAGTACGAATTGAATACATCCGAAGGAAATGCCCTCCAGCCAATTCAGCCCTGTGGTGGTCCATATTGAGGGTGTATTTATTTAGTATTTACCCTCTACAATGCATGCTTAGTTGATGATAGAGTACTTCAACTATATGTACCAACTTCCAAGAAAGGAAACCTCCAGAGGAAATTATGAATAAAATACAACAGTTTCAAGAGAAAGAATCTGGAAATGCACACATCAAAGTTATGATATTTATTCTAAGCACCATTCCACATCACATATGAAGTGAATCATATTGGTCATTGAACTCCATCATAGAAATATCAGCATTGAACAAATGGATTTTCAAATAGAAACATCAAAGTTTAAATCACATGGTTAAATGGTTTGGAAGTAATTTCCTGGAGGTTTCAATAGCCACATGCAAAGACGAAAACAAGAAATGTTAAAAATTTTAAGCAGAAAAAGAATCTTTGAAGAGCATTCTGTTCTTGGGCTCAAATTACAGTTTTCTTCATTTTGCTGGTACTTTTTGTCTGTTTCTCTTTCTGTTAAGGGCCTCTTTAGACTTTTTTCTCCTTTTTTTGTTGGGTCCTTCAAACTAACAGCTGCCCAAGTGCACACTCCAACCCCACACTTTTTTATCCCTCTCTTTTCTCCTTTTTTCGATTCTGTTCATGATAATCATGTGATAACACGACAGCCTCAAAAGATTGCATAATTTCCTGGCAATCTCTCGTGTTCTCTCGTGTTCTGAGGTGAAACATCAAAAATTAAGCCGATAATTGCATGAGCGACAAATGAGTGAACAGCTAATCAGCTACGACTTACAAATAGGCTCTTATGAAGTGAACAGCAGATCAAACAGCTATTTTTAACTCAACCAGAAGAATGAAAAAGTAAAGTTTTCAAAATATGAAAAAACATCCATCCCAGAAATGAAAGCCACGTGTTAAGCAGTTTCAGCTTGTTACAAAGTGTTTTTCAACTTTGCTAAAAAGATATGCTCCAAATGGACACTTCCACTTTCAGGACAGCAGTTACATGCTGAAGATGCAGCAATGCATTTCTTGCACAACTACCAGTGTGACCAAAATTGTTAATCAGATGGTATTGATCATTAGAATCAGTGCACTTTTTCTTGGTGGATTGACAAAGTAGCCAATTTTAACCTCCCTTCCTCATCATGTTCTCCATTGGCAACTATTCGCCACATGATGTTTGCACAGGGTTAACACACACTCAGTCACACAGGGCTTCTAAGTTAACTAAATTTCCATAACAATCAGTTTCATTGATTGTGATTCGATTACAAGGTCTGTGCAGCTGATATGATAACAAAGAGGTCTAATCGAATCATACTATTTGATTTGATCATCTCAGTCGATCATGTGTGTGACTCTTCAGGCCTTTTGTTCTGACACTGGCTTAGTTCATGCTCAGTTGGCCTGATGGGGTGAGGCATGCCAGACACACAGACAGGGGATAGATAGACTGCCAGAAGTAGACAGACATAATTCACACTGCTCACAGACACGTTTGTGGTTTTAAGTTCTTTGTACTTCATCACACAAAACAGGCCAGTAAGACAACAGAAAATCCATCAGAGCCTTGAAGAATTAAATTATACAGAAAGGGTTAACTGACCATTTAAATTTTAATTATGGCCAAAAGAATCGGACCTGAGACCATTTAAACGTTTTAATATGTATGTACACTGCAAATTCATGAACATCGACCATCCCATTGATGCAGTTAAAGAACCTTGATGTCATCACCCACGTACATGGCACATGCTTGCATTTTCAATGATAAGCTGATTATCAATCTGCTAAATTGAAAGTTATAGTGAATAAGTAAATGTTCACAATGTAGCATCAATACTTCCATGTTGTATTTTCCTATGCACACCGCACAGACCAGGTTGCTGTCATAGGTCCACGAACAGTCACTCAGAAAAGTCAACTTGACCAACTTCACTGCGGATGGTCCTCTTTCTCAAACCAGTCCAGTAATTAAACATGGCACTTGCATAATTAGATTGAGGGAGATAACATCTCCATCAAATAGACTTGAAATAGTCCCCATCAATCTGCATTCCCATCACTTAGCAGCCAGGTGGCCAATTGCCTTATCACCTCCGATCACCTGAATGCAAGAGATTGATTCTGAAATCAATTGAGTGGATGGATAGAGACCATGCTGAGATCAGAAAGATGTTTTATCAATTATGGGAAATGACATCTGTTAGAAAATCTATTGTAAGAAATGCACACACTCTAAAAAATGTCGGGACAAAATTGGTTTTTTAGATTCAAAATGGTTTTTTGAAAAACCAAATTTCAATGCAAAACCAACATGGATTTTTAAAAAAATCCATGTTGGTTTTTTGCATTGAAATTTGGTTTTTCAAAAATCCATTTTGAATCTAAAAAAACAATTTTGTCTGAAATTTTTTAGAGTGCAGTCCAAACCTGGCCAGATTGTGAGGCCTCGTCATCAGTCTTTATTAACCATGATTAGCATATTATTACCCAAAGTGGTTGTGTAACTTAATTACAAGGCAAACACTTGTAATAAGGGTAATAACAAGGGAGACTAATATTGACTTGAAGCCATGAAATTGATGATATATCAGTAGTAATACATGCAATGTGAGGTATTGGGTGTATATATAGTGTAACAACAGAAGCTTGTAATCTGACATAGTGTGATATATTCGTGACTGGACGGATCATGTAGGCCTACAAATTAGGCTACAATGCATGCATGTTAGACTCGACTTCTTGACTCAGACTGTACTTATCTCATTTTGATAGCAAGTCACCCAGTACCTTTTTATCAGCATCGTTGCAGCAAAACTTGAGAAATAGCACACCAAAGAAACCACCAATCATTTCTTTCTGTGAAACACAACCACAATCAGACAAGATACAGTTCATGGAACACATCTAGAAGAGCATTTCCCCAATGCAATAATTGCCACAATTCACCAGAAACGATGGGTGCAAGGCCACCACAGCCTCACGATAATACTTCATTAAAAGGCATTGGAAAAGAACGTGGCAGGAAAAAGGGTTCTGCAATTGCCAAGGGACCCAATTTCCAAGTTGCAGATCCCGAGGATCCAGTTTTTACACCACAGGGAAACGATTATTGACTTGCAAAGTTGCACTCACTCTAAAAAATGTCGGGACAAAATTGGTTTTTTAGATTCAAAATGGTTTTTTGAAAAACCAAATTTCAATGCAAAAAACCAAAATGGATTTTTAAAGTGCTGGCCTGTGTTTGACTTGATCCCATCAATATTCACAAATTCAGCTGCTCTAATTGGCTCCACTCAATAGCTTTCAGTGTGGAATTTCTTTAAAATGGGACTTCTGTGCAATCACTGCAACATGCCACTATGAGGGTTTCATTCTTGGGGAAAAAAAGGAGGGCAGGCAAAAAAGTATGTAACAATCTGCCATGGTAACAATACACGGACGATATCTGTAAAATAATTTAAAGGTGCACTAAACATTTCTGATCTCCAAATCAATTGTGAATTATGACAGTTTGCATTATAGGCTGGCTACTCATTGCTGTTGGGAATATAAATGTATAGTTTCAGACTGTTAGACAGTCAAATCAGAAGACCCCTAACCTAATGCAGACCCATATTGTTATGTTATTCTTCGTGGGTATCGACCAGCTTGTCCCAAGCAAAGAACACCATTTTTCTTTTCCTTCCAACAACCTCATCTATCTTGAGAAGCACCATTAAGCCAAGTGGCCACAGGATCCTTCACTTTCCAGAGCAAAGACTGAAACATGGACCCAAAAACGTCCTGTGATTGACTGCCCTCTCACGGATAAACAAGGAACTGGGGCTCAATCTCTTTCGGCTTATCCATCATTTCTGAGCTGCTGAGATTCAGCCTGAGAGTGCTGGAAGATGCTCAAGTCCATCTAGAGCATCGTGCTTGATTGTGGCCCTCAGATAATCTCATTCTCAGCATCCCTGCATCACCACGAGGAGATATCACAGAACAGAATGAGATCCAACCTCTATCGAGGGCTTTTACAAGGTCTAGCTGACTAGCCCTGTCTGTCCATGTATTCATCACTCTAAACATTTTGGGACAAAACTGTCTTTTTTTTTAATGAAAACGGTTTTTTGAAAAACCAAACTTCCGTGTAAAAACCAATATGGATTTTTTTTTTAAACCATCTTGGATTTAAAAAAACCAGTTTTGTCCCGAAATGTTTTAGAGTGATCTGTCCAACAAATTTATGCACTGGGCCCCCATTTGTGGACAGGATATTTTCTTTTCAAAAATTCAGATGATATGTTATCAACACATCCCCAGATCAGATACCCATGACAGAGATTCAGACAGTACAATTTGACAAACTCATCAGATTAAGAGACCCGCATCTTGTTTTCTTCCGACGTTACGTGAGGCGAACAGCTAAACTGATCCCTAATCAAAACAATCAGAAAATTGCATAATTGCCAATTAATCAGAAAAGCTTATTTTCCCGCCAAAAATAATGAAGTTCTGAAGGCATTTAAAAAAAGAGGCAAGAAAACAAGATACCATCCACAATATAGGCCTATTTAGTCAGTATCACAGCACATTAGTGCAGTATAGCTTCCTGATTCCACTTGACCAGCAGTGACCACCAGCTCTGGTCAAGCTCTTGTGGACCTGAAGTTGACAAATGACGAAGACCACGATCCACTCTCATGATAAATTAATGGCCTGGTGGAAAGGACCTCCTTAAATTGACATTGACATCCTGGCAACATAAACTATTCAGGGAGGAAATATTTAACAGATAATTACAGATTTAAAATAGGCAGATAGGCCCAAAGTTCTTACTCTGATAGAAGTTCAGTGTGGATGGGAAGGAAAACCTAACATCCAAAAGTTCATTTATGTTTCTTTCACTCAGATAATTAAATGGGTCTCTTTCAGACTTGGTTTAATGTAGCCTAATTTACCACGTTTACCACGTTTAAAGGCACACACTCATCAAATCCTGACTTTCAATAAATACACCTTTCATCGGTGGAACTAAGTCTTATAAGCACTCGAAGGTAGTTAAAAAAAATTATTGGCAAGTCTGCACTTTGTAAACGACCTGTGCAATTTTGGTTTTAGACCTCCTTCTTGGGTCACCAGTCAGCTTGCTCATTTAATATGCATGACGTAAGGCTGGGTGGCCCCTCCCTCCCTCAAGCCTAGTCAGCCAAGAGTGACCACTGCCCATGCATGTCAATGTACACACAGCTGATTGACTGGACATGCGGAGTTTATGTGTGGTGTCTACATGCAGAAACCCCTGTGGCAAATGCATCACCCTCCACAAATTCACCCAAAACCCAACAATACAAGAATTTGTGAAGAATGGGCTAATTTTCTATATAAAATAAATCGAAAGAAGGTAAATGCCAATTCATTTTATGGGTGTAGTGTACACTTCAAAGATCGGAATGTGTGTAGTGTACACCTCAAAGATTCCGATCTAACAAATAAATTGAAAGCCAATCAGGCTTTAAAAACACCGAGATTGGTTGATGGAGCCATCCCATCATTTGACTTACTTGACCATTTAGATCACATAGGCCTAATAATGACGTGTGTATGCATTATTCAATGGCATGACATTTTACATTCTGTTATTTAAAAAATATGAAGAAAATAAGAGGAAACATTTTCCAAAAAGTCACAATCTATCAACATTCATATAATAAGAGCAAACAAAGTGATGTGAAAAGATACAACATGTATCGCTTAGGACAAAAAAAGACCAAACCAGTGGCTCACCTGTTGGTAATTTCAAGCAAGGCATTATGTGATTATGAATCTCAGATGGTTATGCACTGTAAGGTGCTGTCACCACTCGGAATTCATTAGTAACTTACCAGGCATTGATTCATTGGTGTCGATGTTCAACCTATTAACTTCAGCAGCTCATCATTGTCAGTCTTACCCAATCCCCTCTCAGGCTCATACAGTGTACATATAAGGCTGCAAGCCCATTTCAGGCTCACTGCCTGAATCTAAGCCCTCATCATTCCACATTGCCATTTGTTTACCTTTTACCCTGAATGACGTAGTCTGCTAATTAATAGCTGGCAGGGGTCGCTTCTAATTGTGCCATCTCTCAGGCCAAAGTCAGGAATTAAAATGAACTTTTTCAGTACTTATTGTGGTCAAATAGGTGAGCAATTTTGAAGGTGCATACAAAAAAGCAGGTTTGATTTACTTATCAAATAAAAAAAAGTGCACGACTGTGGCCCTTTAAGAAAATAAATTTTCAACAATAAATATATTATCGAGGTTAAGGTTGTACTAATTTTCCGCATTAATTAATTGATTAATCATGACATATATTTTCCAGACCAGAGCAATACTTCTTGCTTGCCAATTTGGTACAAGTGAAATGACATGGCAGACTGCAGTGTTTTTGCGGACCACGCGAGTAACTCGTGAAATATACGCCAGAGGGCGACAGCACCCAGTTTATGCCCAGGCCAAGAGAGACCAAGAGAACAGCATGCAAGGCCTGCTGTATGAGCAACCTGGAACACGAAAAGAGCTCATCAGCAATCTATCTGACACCAAGATGCGTTTATAGCAATCGACCTTTCTCAAATGTCTAGTGTAGTGTTTCTACAGGGCAAGAAAAAGAGGGAGAAAAAAGTAGATTCCTTGAGATACCGACAGGGAATGTGAGATGCCAGGAAGACAGCAGTTTGTTAGGAGCGAGACATGGCGCAAACAAGTGATCAGCAGGTGGCAAACATACAATGATAACAAGACCAGAACAACTACCAAAAAGCGTGTCTAAGAATACCTGACTGAATGCTATGGGTTACAAAACAAGGTATGAAGAAAACAATTATTTCTGTTACTGTTTTTTCCCGAAAAAAATATACATTTCTTTTCGCCAAAGTGAAGGAAGCATGTTTGATTTGGGCTTAGTAAGAAACAATGACAAAACATACAATGGTGTTTACAGAAAATACTGAGTTTGCGTGAGGTCCAGACGAAATGGAAAGTAACAGATCAATGTAAAATGCTAACATTGCTAAGTGAATGAAAAGCCCTGGTTACTCTTTTTTTTGTAAATACCTCTTACAGGCAAATGAAGGCCAAATAACCGGTGGCCAACATATTATATAATTATATTGACCATAAATATCATATTAGCTTACTGAACGCTAAAAGATAAAAAAAAGTGGAAAAACTAAATTTTTAGAAATAATGACACAGAAGACCTTTTTCCAATTATTTTCCAATTCACATAAACAATAAAATTTTCAATATATTGACTGCGTGTTATCTTCTTATTTTTAAATAGTTGACAACACATTTCACTATGAAATTCCCCTGGCATGTCAGTCAATAACCAAATAACGAGCAGATGACAGGGAGTTAAGTCCTCATGAAAAATTCTAGGTTCCAATTTCTTGTCAAACATGTCAGAGGGGTGTTTGTTTGCCAGGATTATGGACGGGCAAGATCGAATTACAGCAGACAAAGGATGCTAATTTGAAAATGCCCTCTAAGAGATATTAAGGAATGCAATGCAGATGGGATTATTTTAGGTGACTAAAAGCCAATTCCATCCATCCGCCATGACATTTCCATTAATTTTACAGCAACAGTAGATGCTGGAGATGTTTCTAAAATGGTCAACGTGAGATTCTTTTTTAATTCCCCTGGCAGTCAAGAAAGAAAACAAGGCATTGATATGAGGATCGTCGACTACAAAACACAGACTGAATCTGAAGGCCATTCCAGATAAACTCGGATTTAGACTAAGTTTCCAGACTTACAGTCTATTTCTTAGGATTTAAGTACATTTGGAACTGATCTTTTTAAATCTTCTTAAAATCTTTTATTTCTATTTTTCATTTCTAGGAATACACCAAATCTCCATTACCCTGCTGTCCCCATATTCACCCCCATCCTCAACTGTCCCCACCCTCCACAGAGCCCTCACAGCTTAGCAGGATGTCACACTTTCAGAGGGCAACCCAGAGCACCCTCCCAATCTCCGCTGCCCTTCTTGGGGTCACAGCCAATTGTTCTGGATGTCAGGTCGTGAGGATGCCTTTAAATCCAAAAAATCACACAAAAAGCCTCTGCACTCTAAAAAATGTGGGGACAAAATTGGTTTTTTAGATTCAAAATGGTTTTTTGAAAAACCAAATTTCAATGCAAAACCAACATGGATTTTTTAAAAAATCCATGTTGGTTTTTTGCATTGAAATTTGGTTTTTCAAAAAACCATTTTGAATCTAAAAAACCAATTTTGTCTGAAATTTTTAGAGTGTGTCAGCCTCTCTTGTTCAGGTAAGTGGTTCAGCTTGGATTTCATACAGTGAGTCAACCAAAATATTTGCTCTAAAATCACTCTAATCCCACTTAGCAAGATTCCAGCATTCCCAAATCCTCCCAAGTTCAACTTCAGAAAGCATCATCAATGAGTCCACCCTGAAATCTCTGAAGGAATCTTGAATTTTGCTCTGAGTCATACAAGAGTAGGCCCACGATGAGACCCTATTCTAAAAAGTATTTTTCTTTAACTCAAAAAATGACCAATCTGTGCAGAATGTACACAAACAATACAACTAATAAGTAATAACTTAACGCAATTTAGCCAAATGAACATGTCATTTATTGCCTCCTCTTGGGTAACAATGCCTTCCCAGTTCCCAACCAAATGTCCATCCCACTGTCAACAACTTCCCTCCCTGCACAACCCATCCAACCCAGCCCATCCCATCCCAGCCAAACCCAACCCACTCCAAACCCTCCAACCCTTGAAACAGCTGAATCAGCTTCACCAGTCGATTCTCAACACAGACTAAAACAACAGACTCAAGCTGAGAACCAGCGATGGAAGGCATATGATTCAGTCATTTGTTTTCTATGAATTTGGAGGGTTAATTGCATCAATAAAAGCCCAGAAACCATCCACAATAACCCTCCAAAACCATCCAAAAACTCTCCATTCCTGCAGTTTCACAAAACCTCCACAAAATGCCAATGTGTGAAGAGAAACCAAACAGATGTGATAGCCACGAAACACCAAATTGCCATCAATAATTGCATTCCGAACCATTGCTGCCAGTAAATTTCAATTAAACAAACCGAACAATCCATTATTTATACCACAGGCTGGGCCACACATTCAGAAGGGCTCCTGCAAACCTCGAATCATTAAAATCACTTTCACACTGAGCTACTTTTGATATATGATTGGCAAACCTCCCTAAAAAGGTAATCAGATTCTGATACCAAAAATGAAACAAAACAAATGGCAGCAAAGAACAATTCCTTGATTGCTTGCAAAGACAGAATGTCTAAATCAGATTTGAAACCAATTTATGATCCCCAGCTAAGTTAATAGAAATAAATTGCAGTCATATGACAGAGAGACACTTCCAAATTACAAGAACCATGTTGTAAGAGATGAATATTTATGGCAGGAGAGTAGATTTAGAGTGGGTGGCTGAGGTGCTGAAGAAGACAACACTATATTATGAAGACAAAAATCAATTTCATAAGACATCATAAAAACATTATAATAGCTATCTTCAAACATAACGTATCTGAAAAATACATTAGGTTCATTAAATAAAATGCAATAACGATATGATTTTCATATTTTACACTGCAGATAGAAACCTCCGATATAGGCCTATTTGCATGGTGAGGCAAACAATGACATATAAGGAACTGAACTGCTTTTAACCCTAAATCATGCTAGTAATAAACCTAGATTGATGAAGCTTCCCTGCAAATTTACTGCTATTCGGGGTCGTAAACAAGATTCTAAAACGTTGTCAGGTTCAATAAAAACAACCATGGTTTACGATTTGGACTTTTTATAACACTTCATCACGGATGACACAGTTTTGGAGAGAATGAAGAACACGAGGGTTATAGCTCATTTCTGAAGGGGGTGAAAGCTTCAAAGGCAGTTTGAAAGCAAGCTCCATTTTCTAGCAGAGTTCTGCTAACCCCTTTTATGGATCCCTTCCAGAACACAACATTGCCGGATTAGCAACCCTGATTGGTTAATTAATCTTGGAATAAGATGCTCCAGTCCACCGCGACTCCAGTTCCAGACGTCTCCAGAAGATGGGCCAGCAGGGAATGCTTATATGTGACTGTTAAGAGGGGGGAGTCTCTAAGAGACTGCAGAATGTGCAGATACTACTGCTAGAAAGACAGTCAAGGGGGCCCAGAGCAGTCGGAGGGATCAGACAGAAATTGAATTGAGCAGCGGCCAAAGTCACCGCAGACACCCAGTCTGGATGCTGAGACAAACATGGGATGGGGCTGGGCCAGGCAATGCCAGGCATCTTTCTAATAGCTGCAATTTTCACAGTTGGTTGCAGTAGCCATTTCAATAATGACACGAACACCGACAGATCTGATGCAGCAATCTCCATCACAAGCATCAGCTGCAGCAGCAGGCCAACTTAACAGCATCAGAAGAATTACCAGCATCAGCTGGCATCAACTGTTAGTGTGGTATCCTCAACAGCTGGGTGACTCCGAATGTAGAATCAGAAGGGTTGTTATAACTTCCCAACAGACCATGTCCACATAATTTCAGATTTGCTAATTACCTGCCAATGAACAGAAAGAATTAGTCAATTTTCACAGCTGCATTCCATAAGTATCAACATCAGCAACAAAGCCATTACAAATCTGAGCTATTCCTTGGGAATGTCAAAAGCAATCCTACTGTCAGATTTAGCAATGTTCAGCAATATAACAATGCACCAAACAGCAGACTATACTAATAGTACCACCAGCTCATGCCTTCGAACATCAAAATCAGAAACACCAACGCTCCAACATCATCAACAGCATAAGCAGAAACACCAACGGCCCAACATCATCAACAGAAACACCAACAGCCCAACATCATCAACAGCATAAGCAGAAACAGCAACGCTCCAACATCATCAACAGAAACACCAACAGCCCAACATCATCAACAGAAACACCAACGGCCCAACATCATCAACAGCATAAGCAGAAACAGCAACGCTCCAACATCATCAACAGAAACACCAACAGCCCAACATCATCAACAGAAACACCAACGGCCCAACATCATCAACAGCATAAGCAGAAACACCAACGACCCGACATCATCAACAGCATAAGCAGTTTCTTGTAATCAACTGCAGATTCAGCTTGCAACACAAGATGCCAGCATTTGCAGCACCAAAGCAGTCTCAAGACCTGCATCTCACGCAATCTCCACCAAAGGAATAAAACTCATTATCTTTTATCTGATAATGTGTTGACACTAACTGGAGATAACAGATGCAGTAAATTCTCACAACTTTATGGGCCCTTCTCCATCACTAGGGTTCTGTAATACAGCCGAATTTACAGCCTAATCCTCTGGTTTACTTTTTCATTCAGATAACACAATTAGCATCATTTTGTGATACATCAAATAATTGCCATCAGCTGCTAAGGATATCCTACAACAAGGTTGGTTGGTGATGATGGTAATGATGACGTCACTGATGACGGCCTATGATTCATGACTCCCCATTAAAAGCAAAATTCATTAAGATCCCATAAAGCAGCTAGGTCTATGTTTTAATTTCCACTTTTAATTATGCTATGATGGACGATCATCGTTTATCTGTTATGATTAGAGGATGAATTTTTCTCCTGTGGGTTACTCCCTCCCTCTCCCTCTCATCTCATTTTGCTGTAGCTTGGCAATGCGTGACAGTCCAGAAGAGTCCCTCATAAAAATTAAAAATTCACTCAATAAGTCACTTGTAAATTAGCCCCAGCACAGGAACCCACCATTTCTGACTGTAGCTCGGTATCCAAACCACAGCAGATTAGTTTTATGACTGTGAGGGAGCCAGAAAATGAGAACAACAGCTCAAAATGTGGGGCCACATGCACCTCTCTTCCATCAGTAGTTTCACTGGCTGTAATGAGCAAACTCGGGCTGTTACAATCCTTTCTAGTAGACCCAGTGATATTTTCAAGAACTGGTCAGAAAGGACTGCATTTACCTGTTTGCATGCCTCTTCCATTTCTTCCTACCAATTATCACTGAATTCTACCTGCACACCAAAATACCACAGGAAATTTTCTACCATATCACAAAGCAGATCAAGCCACTGAATGGCAGCTGACATATACAGCCACACACCATTTGGCGTACAATTTTCCACGAGCTGTTTTAGCATAAGACCTGCATTCATTTTATCTAGGTCCCTGCCTTTGAATTGGAATTGGTGTTTTCTTTCATGATATGGAGATGCAAGGCAATTCAGGTGCAGTCTGCTGCAGAGGCATCAAATGTCAAAACATGCAAACTGCAGCTGCTGTGACCTGCATTGCAGAACTGCAGCACATCAAAGAGCTGTAGCAATCACCAAGCACATAATTCACGACACCAATGCCTCATTAATACCAATTAGTTAGAATCAATCAAAACATGGGCTTTGAGCAGCCAAGGCCATCATGTGCAACACTTTGGGATAAACAACATTAGTCTGTGATTATGGTCCATTTATACCATGCCTTAGAAAAGATCCTCCTGATCCATAGCAATGAAATGAAGCCTTTAGGTCAATGAAGGTGTTCCAAATTAGGTCAATTTATGCTAAAAATGGGTCAGTGGGTCACCTGGTCGTGTTTAACATAGATTTACATGAAGCCTGTAATGTCATCCTTAAAACTTGTATATTTATGGTAAAATATAAAATGAAGAATGCTTTTTTTGTCAGGTAAATTTATAGCCATGTTGTGAACTTGAGATTTAGTGACAAAACTGAGAGCTGAGCTTAGCAAGCTGAACCACGAACTATTCGGACAGGGGAGCACCTGATCTGGGTTGGCTTGTCGTACATTTATTGATGATGATGTATTAGTGACACTGTTTATCGACCAGAGTCCAGTCCCACGTGCCTAGAATTTCAACGAGGTGTGACAAACATTTTACCAACTCCCGTTGTGAGCTGAGTGGAGCTGCGGAGCAACAATCTACATCCCAGTTAGGAGGAGAGGCAAGTCAGGCATCTGAGGCCAGCAACGCCTGAGACTGACTCAGAGAAGAGCAAACAAGATTAAAATAAAACAAGAGCAAACAAACCCAAACTGTGTCCCAGCCATCAGCAGAAATATGGCAACTAGCAGTTTTTTTACCTCTTTTTTTTCCTCTCTCCAAACATCGGCTAATAGAAATACAACATTTGACTAATCAGAAATCAATGGCTGTTTTTATACCTTGTGGTTTTGTGATGGGAATCGCACCTTTTTTGTTACCAACCAATCCAGCACAGTAAACAAACGTGGGGATATCAAAATCCAACACTGATTAACACCTCACATGAAAAAAGAGAGAGATTGTATGGAAAGGTGTTTCAGGTTTCTGTAGTAATGCAGAAGAAAATAGATTAAATCAGAATGTGTTTTCCACAAGGCACATCATATATAACATTTGATACAATATGTGTGAACACGAGTTACATAGATATTTAAAGATACAATGTATCAATGAGAAAAAACACCCTGAATTAAATTGCTACAGCTACAGCTATAGGTTACTCTGTTGTCAGTCACGAAATTCAGCTTATGAATAGCCCCACGGATGGTAGTAAACGTGACAGGCAGAAAAGTGCCACTACAATGCATACAGAAAGGACTGGGCATTTGTGAGTATAGGAATCCAATTAAAAAGGTAGTCTCTCCCTCCAAAAAACGAAGGGATGTGGAATAGAAGAGAAAAAGAAGAACCCCAAAAGGTATCCCATAAAGTTGTTATCATTGAGAGCACTGAGCGGTGGAAACGCAAAGCATGAGGCATGAATGGCAATAAGACACGACTACAAGTCCAATCCCACTCTCCTTTCCCACATGGATGGATGGATGATTGGGGCTTTAAGTCCTGTATTTATGCACTTGGTAGGCTAATTAGGACAGGGGAAGGACACGGACATGAGGCGAAAGATGATTGAAACAGCCGTCCAACATAGGCCCGGCAAGAGCTGGATTCGAACCCTTCGCCCAGCGATTGGCAGTCCAGCATGCTACCACTAGACCAACCCTCCCCCTTTCAAAAATGAAGGGGTGTAGACTGTGGAACGGAAGAGGAAAAAGAAGAACTCGAAAAGGTATCCCATATAGTTGTTATCATTGAGAGCAGTGGAAACGCAAAGCATGAGGCATGAATGGCAATAAGACAAGACTACAAGTCCAATCCGACTCTCCTTTCCCACAACACATCCACTAATTGCCTTTTTAGCTCAGAGCAATCCTAGGGCCACACAAACCGCAGATACTGGGGAAATAGACACGAGCAAAATCAACAGAATGAGATAAACAAAAAGGGTGCAATCGATGGTTAAAGCAACAATATAGGACCCAGCAGAAAGCTTGAGATTACAATGACACTAAGGTGCTGCAATAATTCCATCCATAGCCAGTCATAATCTGGAGCCTCTTATCAGCTGTTACAATTCGTCACCCAAACAGAAAGTGGACCATTTATGAAAGTACATGTGGCAACTTTCTTTTATCCTACGTATTTTCATTTTTTAACCCTTCATACAAAATCAAATGAACAAAGGAATTTTTTCCAGATCATTGGAAGTGATTTATCCGGATTGGAACTAGCAGGGCTACCCAGTTTCATTCCATGACAAACTGCAATAAGTACCCATTTGTTTGACATTTAAGTTATAATGGCCATATTTAACTTGGGTCAACAGCATATTAGCAATGGCTAAACATCCGTCATGGACCATTGGTTCATTAAAGAGCCAATTATTGAATAATTTAAGTCAACTAAACTGGGCGATCGCGCAGTTAATACATGTCGATAAATCATTTAATTGGCTGGTAGTAACTAATCAACATTAGGATGCTTCCATAATAGGCCATAATTGTATGATATTCCTCTGGTTTAATGAAGGTGAACCGGCTCAATATACCATGCACCTGAACAGGGCTACTGATCAGCGATCATCAGCGATTGATTAAGAGACCCCATGGACAGTTTACATGGCTGTGTATAGTCAATGGTCGAGGCCATATATTAGGTCAACAAATAGATCAAGGTGGGTCAACTGACCACAGGGCCAGCAATGCCAATACTGGACAAAAGAGGAAATTTGCCTGGTGATCATGGCCAGTATAGACTGAATGGTATATATGGATTAGTGGGAGGGACAATTGAGCATGCCAAGAGCGAGCATGCAATAACGAGCAGGTGCTCAGGTGTGCTTGGGGCTCAATGAGGGTCACTAGCCCACTCAGGATGCATCAATCAATGACCACTGCCCAGGCTGGTCATCTATAGCAGGAAGGATGCCCAAGTGATGGCCAATTGCCCACAATAGCATTACCCTTCAGGCCATTGATTCGTGCTCTACATGGCCACTCAAAGGTTGCTTAATTGGGAGTGCAATGCACCAGTTACTCTAATGAATTCATCAATTTGCAGCATAAATCGACATGCTTAACTGAAATACATCAGATGTTACAGATGCAATACATCGCCCCACTACCTTTTGGTCTCATGTTTCACATTCTTATTCCCTCAATCAATTATTCACCATATCTTCTGGATTACATACATTGAATGCATCTTAATTAAATTCCAAAGATTTCATATATGGAATGAGAAGCTTATAATTTACGAAGCCATACTTGCATTTTTGGCTTATGGCAAAAACCTTTGATTTAATTTTGTTGGTTTAATCTGTCTCTTTTTATATTAATTATTTCTTATGTCGATATTAATCTCCTGAACATCGGTGATACAAAACAAATTGCAATCAGAGCCCGAGATTTGGAGTCAAATTTCAGATTGTCATGGAGGAATACAACAGGGGTGTCTTCTGTACTCGTATGTATATGTATATCTCATTTACAAGTATCGACACAGATACTATAAGACCTATCTTTCTGCTTTACTTTCTTAGATAAATGTGATCCACCAGCTTATCAATTGCAAAATTTCTGCAGGGAAGAAGACTAGGGATAATTTACTGAGTTGACAAAGGTTGATTAACAGTTTGCCATATATACAGCTGGCTGAGCAGGGTTGTTTTTGGCTGTGGAGTGGATGCTCTAGTAACAAGGCTGGGTATAATAGCCACCAAGGGGCCTATGCCGGCCAGTGCACACAGGCCCATCAACAACACCAATATTGGCGTTTGTATTATGGTGTGTTTCTCTTCAGCACTCAATGTGAATCCATGTGAATTTGTAGAATAATTGGAAATCCATGGCAAAAATACCCCCCGCAGAGATAAGGAGGAGGCAAAAATCAAACCCGGAAAAGCTGCGGGCTTCTACAAGCATGTCAGCCAAATGCCTGCAGCTCAAAAATAAACCACACCCAATTAAAACAGGTTTAACGGGCAGGTTTAATGGCCTCTGAATCATAGCATGGTGTTGTGGTGCATTTAAAAAGAAATACATGATTAATGAAAAAAACGCTGTGCAGTAATTCTTTAGTTTGAGCAAGCATGATAGATGAATACATGCATATAATTACACTTTTGTACCATGTGACTTCCAAAATTGATGAGGATTCTTTAATTATAAATTGATTGCTTGATGACAACAACTGTGGTGTAAAATAAATTGATCTCATTTGCATTTACATTTTATGGCTGTGGTATTTGCTTTTTACAGTCCTTTTCCTATTTTGTTTCCCACTCATATGACACTTATGAAAAACTTCCGGATTCAGCTCCATCATTCCAGTCACAGGAATCACTGGGATTACAGGATTTATATGTAAATCATTTTGATCATGGTCACATAACAAATGAAGCCTTATTATTCTGTGACTATAAAGAAACACTTAATCTCAATCAAAAGGGAATAGATTTATCACCTAAACAGACAAAATCATCATCATCATCATCATCATCATCATCATCATCATCATCACTCTGATCATTAGGTTGAAGAGCATCACAGCAGTATCATCGGTGAGCAATAAGCAAATGCCAGCAGAGCATGGATGATGCTTTTATTCCAGTCACAACTCACGGAAGCAGGCAAGTGAGACAAGCATGGCAAAAGTGAGTCACCCTGGCTCACCCCTCCCCTCTGCCTCCCTTTACACTTTGTCATAACTTCACACTACTGTGACACTAGCAATGACATATGACGAGGTAGGCAGACGACACCACCATCCCCCATAGGCCACTGGGTCCCCCCAGGTCACATGACAAGTCACATGACAATCACATGACCAACAATACAGATTAAGCATCCCATAATTCCATCACCATGGTGATGTCCTCAATAATACTGATGAAAACAAATGTATGCAATCTAGCAAGGTGAGGCCATTGAGTCCCTGGTGGGAGTAATTTATATATGTTAGCTTAATAATTTATCAAAGGACATATTTTCATACCCTAGTTCCTGCTTAGGTTGGCCTGCTTGTAAATGCACGGAAAACCATATTCCCAATTTCTCAGAATGGTGATATTTGACTCAGCCATCCAAATTATGTGGTTTAATAATTCAAGGTTTTTTACCCACCACATTTTATTGTCTTCAAGCACAATTCACAGAAAGAAGACACATTCATAATCTCTGTCACTATTGAGAATAAGGTAAAATATACATGGACATTCAATGCGCAAAAAAAAAATACACATTTTGTTCACAACACTAAATTCTGAGAATAATGCATTTAGATTTAGATTTATGACAACTGACTCAACCTTTTAAAATGGCACAATTCCATTTAATTCACCATAGTATGGGTAGCTGCATACTGTACACTGCAGTGTAAAATTATATTTTTTGTGCATTTCATGCAGAATGCAATACAATATGGGCCACGTAATCAACTCAATGGAATAAAAATGGATGTTTTAATTTTTTTGTGTTGTTTTTCTTCTTTGTTTTTCGAAACACCGCCATTCTGACACAACCTGTTTTCAAGTATTCTCTTCCCTGTGTCCCCAAAAGCTGCTTTAATCAGCAAAGCCAAAGACACGAATCAAAACATGAAACATTTCCTGAATTTGCCTTTGATCAGATCATTACACAAGAAGGCAAAAGGGGTCACACGAGGAGAAAGGCTACACTCTAAGAACAGTGTTTTACATTTAAACACCTGTAAACACGTCTTTTGCTAAACATCTAATATTTTGTGTCCCTACTAAGTAAAACACTTATATTTCTAAACACATGGAATTTTGTGTTGAAATATGAAACACTTTGTGAGATAAACATGTCTCCTTCTAAACACCTCATATTTGGTGTTTAGAAATAAAACACTTTCTGGGGTTAACATGTTTAACATGTTGGTGTTTAGCATGTAAACACCTGACCTATATGTAGAGCCTCATTCAGATGCAGGTCAAGTTTGAAATTAACTGTCATTAGACTGAAGTGGACCTCAGGAGATGCAGCTTGCTCCTACATGGGATGGACTGGAGACACTCTCAGGACTTAATAACTGGCTTTTTACCTGGTAAGTGTTTTGTTTTAAATACACATACATATCCACAACAGTTTTAGGATGTTCAATGTGTTGTTGAACACTATTTGAAGGGGGAAACAGAGTACAATCTTTCAGCTGATCAATGTGCATGGTGTTTACAATGCTAAGTTCATCACATAACTTTATACAATACATATGCAGACTGTTAGAATGCAGTGTACATTGTTGTGGCCAGATATATACTGATGTCAGGAAATACATCTTAAGCACTAGTTATGTTAGCTCTATTGTGTTGTGGACCCATGGCTAAATCAAGGCTAAATGATCAGCTGAAGCAGCCATCTTGCCTGCCTCACAGGAGGGGCAGGACTGGCTGTCACCCATGCTCATATATATGGGATAGTCATGTTTTTTCCCTAATTAAAAAAGAAGCTCCATAATAACATACAAATCAGAAACTTGATTTTAGTTCTTTCTAAAATAAATACATTATTATCACAATTATTGAAAAAAAAAAATTCTTTGCTATTCTGATAAATGTGTTTTATTTGCAGAGTTGCACGATGACCGAGATTCAACATGAGATCCACTGAAGAATACACTCCATGCCTTGTGGATACAATTGCCCTCATCATTATCACCAGAGATTGCGGATTTACATCTGGAGAGTCAGCAAATACCTGCTTTAGTGTGACCATGGACTGGAATGACCAAAGCCTTCACAAGATGATTGGAAATTATTAACAAAGAAAAACTGGACTTTATCAAAGACTTATGGCATGTTGTTATGCCTGCAATTTACCTTTTATTTTGACTTTTGACATCGATGAATGGACAATGGACACTATGTAATGCTGATTTATCAATTATCATTCAGCAGATAAATTAAGAAATATATTTATTAACATTTTATGTTCAAGAACTGTTATTTCAAAAGTGTATAGTTACATGTTTCATTATTGTGATTGATTGTAAGCCAATGTTGACCTTATGTTTATTCTAATAAACTTTCAAACTTATTTCAGTGTGAAAAAATGTATAATCTAAACACAAAAATGGATGACATGTTTAAATTCTAAACATGTTTAAGATCTAAGCACATTCAAGAGCTAAATTTCAGAAGATCTAAACGCGTTTAGAGGCTAAACATGTTTACATCCTAACACATATTGCCTAAACACGATGATTCTAAACATGTTTAGAAGTTGACGCGTAAAAAAAGTGGGGACAAATTTTGTGTTTAGTATTGTGTTTTACATCTAAACACTATTCTTAGAGTGTACAGCCCAGAAAACCCCAGAAATAACATTGTAAAGAGGGAAGGAAGGTTATTATTGTAATGCAATATCCCAAGATCCAAACAGGAAGATTTTTGAATGACTTATTCGGATGTATTAATTCATTGAATTGACTGCTATTGTATTCATAATAATAAGTTATAGCCAATTAATTTCTCCAGAGTGCTTGTTGAATTCCTCTTCAATTTAATGTTTTGTTCTTTATACAAGACAAAAGTTTCAACTTTTGAGCTCAATATATATTATATTATATTATATTGGCTGCATGCTGAGAATTATGTGGCAAAAATGACAAATTGACAGTATAAGAGTATATATAATTACTACAAATTGACAAATGACGAGGATTAATTGAGGATCTAATTAATTCTACAGTCTAAAACATTTCAGACAAAATTGGTTTTTTAGATTCAAAATGGTTTTTTGAAAAACCAAATTTCAATTCAAAACCAACATGGATTTTTAAAAAAATCCATGTTGGTTTTTGCATTGAAATTTGGTTTTTCAAAAAACCATTTTGAATCTAAAAAACCAATTTTGTCCCGACATTTTTTAGAGTGTAATACAAATATAAGGAGTACTCACTGACTGCATGGATGACCTCGCCCAACAGTACTCCATCACAGATGTCAGTTTGCAGATCGACTATGAACCTCTTGTATCTCGCCTTCTCCAGGTAGTGGTTGGCCCAGTCTGTGTAGATCTGAAAAGAAGAAGAGAAAATTAATTATAGCAAGACCTAATATTACTCTGCTTTGCTCCCAAATACCAATGTAGCTGATTCTCATAAAGGCTGGCTTCTGTCCCATGAGCATCAAAGGATGAAGGGAAGATAACAGAATCTGAGGAAAACAGAATCTGAGGAAAACAGAATCTGAGGAAAACAGAATCTGAGGAAAACAGAATCTGAGGAAAACATTGCCAAGTGTTTCTGAATTCTGGGTTGTATCAGGTAGGAGGCAGGGAGTTTAAAAATACGAAAGTTTAACTTTGGTGATTTCCATTTTGCAAAGAAGAATCATGTAGTATATATTTCTGCTTTGCAGTTTTCGATGAGTCACCTTGTAAATGTCACACATGATATTCACATTTGAGAATACATGTAAAAAGTATCAGTATTGCTGCTTGAAATGTCAAGCATAATGATTGGACGTCACATATCAATTGCAAGACCATACAACTCAGCATGTATCTTTATCAAATCTGGAAAATCTTGTTGGAAAACATGAACTGTATTGTGTAGAATCTATAATCAGATTCTTATCTGCAGAGAACATAACATATTCCCAAGTATGATGTCACACTCTAAACAATTTCAGACAAAATTGTTTTTTTAGATTCAAAATGGTTTTTTGAAAAACAAAATTTCAATGCAAAAAACCAACATGGATTTAAAAAAAAAAAAATTTTAGAGTGCATTGTGTCATCATTTAGACATGGCGGATACAAAGAGGCACATTATGCTACATATCCCATTGTATCTAACGTAGCCAAGTAAGTTTCAAACTTTCAACAAAGGAAGAGGATGTAATTATGGTAATTGCAAGAAGATAGCGACGAGGAAGAATAATGCATTATTGTATTCATGGAAGATGCTCCATGCGAAGATAGGCTGTCTTAGACATGATGAATGGTTGACACAATGACACATGGTCCTATGACATCACCATCACACAAGAAGCAGAAGCAGCTGGGGTTGCAACCAACTTACCAAGGCATCAACAGTAAATGTAGCATCCACAACACTGTAGCAACAAGGTATATTCATGGTAATTGAGGTACAACACCATGGCAAATAAACAATGGTGAGAGTTGCTCAAGAGAGATGTATCTATATCAGAATACGTCAACTTACTATTCATGAGATATTAATCTACAAATTCATTTTTAAACGTCCTGCACTGACTAATATGCAAGGTCAAAAGCAGAACTATATATAGAATTATATATTAGCAGTTAACTGTTACCAAAGTAAACCTTGACATCATGTCAGCAGCTCTGCAACTCGCAACAGCAGCTGAGGCATCAACAGTTACCATCAACAGCAGCACCAGAAGCACTACAACAAGCACCAACAGCAGCATTAATACCAAGATGACAGCCTCCCATGCACCAGTGATCATGTGGCAGCTTAGCCATCATCTGACTTCCTCGTTGCCATTTCCTTCTCATTGTATTCCCTTTCCCTGCTTCCCTCCTTCCTCCCTGCTAGCTTTCCCTCAAGGTTTTCATTTCCCTCCCCCATACAACAAATTCCCCTGCCCTCTTAGCCATTTCCCCGTTTCCCCAAACCATTTCCTTATCTGACTCTAATATCCTGACCTATTCTACATATTAATTATATTATATTCCTCACATTTTAACCTAACATTTCGCCACATTTCACTTTGCCCCGACTCTCCTCTTCCCGACTCTCCTCTTCCCGACTCTCCTCTTCCCGACTCTCCTCTTCCCGACTCTCCTCTTCCCGACTCTCCTCTTCCCGACTCTCCTCTTCCCGACTCTCCTCTTCCCGACTCTCCTCTTCCCGACTCTCCTCTTCCCGACTCTCCTCTTCCCGACTCTCCTCTTCCCGACTCTCCTCACTCTCCCATTCTCGCCTCTCCTCGCTCTCCTCTCCTCACCTCTCCTCGCCTCTCCTCGCCTCTCCTCGCCTCTCCTCTCCTCGCTCTCCTTGCCTCTCCTCTCCTCGCCTCGCCTCTCCTCTCCTCCTCTCGCCTCTCCTCTCCTTGCCTCTCCTCCCTCTCCTCGCCTCTTTCCTCTCTCATCACCTCAACTCTCCTCTCTTCTAACATGCCCATTAGCACACAAAGCTGCATTGAACATGTTGAAAAGGACCATCACGACCAACAAAAGGCATCTTCCAGATTCTCCTTTCCCCAGCATCCTCATCACATCCCATGCTGCAGCAGCTGATTCCTACAAGTCTCATCAGCATCATATTAAGCTTTAGCATCCTTGTACAACAATGCTTTAGCATAATACCACAGCTGCTACAAGATATTGTACTTTGCAAGTGTCAACAGACAGCCTGCATCTTACAGGCAGAGGCTACATGTATTCTAAGACAATAGGCAAGAGGAGCAGCCCAGCAGCCCTCAGCTGTACACTCTAAAAAATTTCAGACAAAATTGGTTTTTTAGATTCAAAATGGTTTTTTGAAAAACCAAATTTCAATGCAAAACCAACATGGATTTTTAAAAAAATCCATGTTGGTTTTTTGCATTGAAATTTGGTTTTTCAAAAAACCATTTTGAATCTAAAAAACCAATTTTGTCCCGACATTTTTTAGAGTGTATTAGAGTGGGGCAACATTTTGTAAGCATGATGCTTTCATGATACTTTCAGATGCACGCTATCTGACCACAAAATCATCTCTACCCAATTTAATGACAAAGGAAACATGCACCTGGAAAGAAGATCCAATTATTTTTCCGAAGTTTCCAAACATGAAACAAAAAATATCATGTGATATTGATTTAGGCCTAGAAATAAAATCGCCAAGCCACAGACATGACTTAAAAGCAGGGAATGGAATGAACACTGGTCATGGCTACGAGAAAGGCGCGAGTAATTTCTCTAGCAGCTGTATACATACATCATTTCATCACCCAAATGTACAAACCACGCAAAAATAGCTCTTTTACTCCACATTAAGCCAAATATTAGAATGGATATGCTAAAATGACACAAGGCCAGTTCTTCTGAACAATAAAACACCTCAGACTTTAGATAGAATTTAAACAGAGCTTCAGAGTGAGCACAGTCACAGACCGAGCAAAGCTGCAGTACATTGATATGCAAGTGGCAGCCCCCAGCCTTACTCAATTTGCTTCCATCAGCTCTCTATCATCCAGAGGCGTGACTCATTCTTCTAACTGGCAACTGGTCACTTGTGGCAAGTTGTGCTGGGTCACAGTCACTGTTGGTGTCTTAAAACTCTCTAAACTCTCTCAAGCTTGCACTGTTCATTCACAATTCATCACTGTTTGACTACACTGAAAATTGAATACAGTATGAGTATGTACAAACTTAGGGAGAAGACATGTAGAATTGTAGATCATTGATTTGCTTTGGCTACTGAACAGCGGTCCATCAGGGCCAATCTGGTAGTCTCCTCCATCACCTTGTAAATGAAAACATCCTCATCTAATGTCCATCCCTCATTTATTTATTTTTCATGTAATGCGTATGGAAATAAACTGAATCTTGAATCTTATGCTTTGCTTTGTTATTGCAATCTTAAAGAAGCAGATAGAAATCTCATATCTGAGCCTGTTGTTGTTGAAGTCCAATTCTTGTGACTTGTAGTTGATCAACTATGCAGTTCCAATATTCCACCATGCAGAGAACCAGGTTCTAAGGGCACCAACAGAGAACAGATGTTGTGGGAAAATTGAGGCCACCCACACCAACCGCAACTCTGATGTCCGATTGTAGGTCATCTCTCATTTTATGCAACAACAAACAAGACTTGCAAGACTGTCCTGCTGTGGTATGCTGCCCCATGCTGTACAGTGAATCCGTGATAAGAAGATTCCATGGCAGGATGGATCTGGATGCTTGTTGAGGTCATCTGGAATTCTATATAAAGCCCAGGCTGACCAGCCCATCATGATGCAATCCTGGCCCAGTGGGGACCAGCAGGGACCAGTGGGGACCAGAAGTGACCCAGCAGGCCAACTGGGTCATCCCCAAAAGGCCGCATCAGTTGACAGTATCAGTTGCAGCAGCAGCACAAGCAGACCAGCAGAATGATAGCAACAGTGTCCACCAACAGGGCTCATATGCAACCCATCATGGGTCATACTCTGCCTCCGAGGGTCAAGCTAGCCACTGGTCACTGCAGTGTTTATGGTGGGTCAAGCCCTTCATAAAATGGCCCTTGTAACATTGCAACAACACACAGGATGCCCTGACCCCAAGGTTAACGTAAATGCTTCAATGTCATACGATTTCCTCTGGGTATTGTTGCGACAATCTGGTCAATTCTCTACGAATTGTGCAACAAAACGTGTTATGTTGTAGCAAACCTGGTCATTTCAAGAGTGTCTGTTTTTGTTGCGGCAACTATATTTGGCCATTTTCAACAAAAACACCAGTTGTGTGTCATGTTGTAAGTGGTCTGGCCATTTCGGAAGTGTCTGTTCTTGTTGCGGCAGCTACTTCGGGCATTTTCAATGAGTATACTATTTATGTGTCACGTTGTAAGTAGACTGGCCATTCCCAGAGAGGCTGTAACTTATGGGTTCAGAATAAGCCATGATGAAGAGGGGTGGATGATTATGCAAGCTTCGATCTATATGGCGCCAGTCAAGTGCATATATGAAAGTCTTATCTATACATACAAGATCACACTTATGCATATACACAGACAAGTGTATTCACTGCACAGACCTCTGATTCATCATTGATTCACCACTGATATTTTTCTGCAGCCCAAATACTTCAAGTCTGGAGCCATTTTAAGGCATTTTTTTGTCGAAAGTTGGAAACCCTTTTAAGAGCAAGTAATTGATGAGGGTTTTATCTTTAAGAGCATCTTACTCTGCAAGAGGAACTGGAATAGATTTTCTCATACTCAGCTCAAATGGGTTGCCATACACTAGGGCCAGGAGTCAATAGCCAAGATCAAGCAATTGGACACCACAAGAACACAGGACAACTGAAGTCACTATCTGGGCAGGAGGACAGCCCCATCCTTCTTATGGCAGACTTAGAGTCTTACAGACAGACTGTCGAGTCTGTCGTACTGTCAAACATTTTCATGCAAACCTTCGGGAAATTTGTTGTCACCACACTTGAGGTGAAAATGCTGCAACAATTTGACTATAGCAAAGAACAGAGAAGCACAGACCTCCATTTCAAAATATCCCAACGTCTGGAAAATGTGGAAATGCATAGCTGTAGGCATTCTGTCTCTTAATAAAAGAGGTTCGGTGATTCTCTGCAGATTTTGTGAAATTGGAACTTATCACTTTAACATTTCAAATTTCACTAGCATTCTCTACCTTATCACCAACATGTCTGTTGAGTCAAACTGCACCATATTACTTAAGTTACAGTAGACGAACATCGAGTGCTTACAGAATTGGACTAAAATGTTCCTTGTGAGGTCAGAGCCCTATCCATGCCATGTTAAACTGTATGACGTGTAAGCAGTCAGTGAGATCATAGCCTATACTTGCAATGTTATTATGGCAAGCCATTTGATGTGTCACTCCACTCTCCAATGAGGTCACAAGTTGCCTAATGACAAATTGACACCTCATTTCAATGTATTTGATAGGACTTGTTGTGAAGTCATTGAGGCCCAATTGCAGCAGAATGTAAGTACTCGTCGTTCATCTACTGTAACAATTCCTAATAGAGCTGTCCTTGTAGAAAATTCGACAGCATCATTTGACAGTGCAGACTTACTTACAGACAGGAGAAAGGGAGATGCTCAGATGCTGTCTATCTGTGTGCATGGAGACACTGTCTGTCCTGGTGTCGTCATGGGGGAGATGCAGAGATTGTATGAAAGATGGGGGATGCGGAAGCTGAGGAGGCAGACTGCTGCTTTTCTGATTCCAAGATGTCTACAGGAGCATCATCGCAGAATGCCACAGATGAATCCGCAGAAGAAAGAGGGGATGAGGATGAGAGGGAGGGAGGTTTATGGGTACTATGA
This sequence comes from Platynereis dumerilii, assembly GCA_026936325.1. Classification (NCBI taxonomy): domain Eukaryota; kingdom Metazoa; phylum Annelida; class Polychaeta; order Phyllodocida; family Nereididae; genus Platynereis; species Platynereis dumerilii. Next base: position 119,233,441 of record JAPTHN010000001.1, read on the forward strand.
GGGAGGGAGAGAAAAAGGACTGCAAGGAAGAAAGTAGAATGAAAGCAAAGTTGAGGAACCCAAAAGAGCATCACAAGAAGTATGTACAAGATATTAAAAGTCAAGTCATCATATAACAACTGCCTTTTAATCAGTTAGTTTTTTTCTTGTTTTATCAAAGTATGTTTATTACTGATCTTGTCACACAGAGATACATTGTTACCGAGTACATTAGATTCGTGGTCAGGATAAAATACGGTATAATTTTTCTGAATGTCCGGTCAGTATTTACATCAAAACAGAACGAAAATCAAGACAAAAATAAATATTCAAGTTTGAAGATACCAACAAGATATGTAGCAAGGTAGCAGAGGACAGTTACTGTAGTTTCCGGTGTAACAGTGCACTTGCTTCAGAGAATCATACTTATATATCACAGACAGCATCTACTTTTTCAGCAAATAATGTGAGAATAACTGTTACCATGACACCGCGACAATAATGTGTCATTCAACCCAACTGCAGCCAGATATTATATATAGATGATACAGATCCATGCAGCAACTTTGCATTATGTATGATATGGTCATAAAATGGTACTCCTCAATTGTGATTTATTTCTAAGATGTGAGATGTCACAGAACAGGAAAGAGATATTCAGAGAGATCACCAATTAAGGGATATAAAAAATGAGTCACCGAAAGAAGCAGCCCAAGGGATGTGTCCATGCGAATGGAATATTGTACAAAAAGAGTCAAATAGTAAGTTTTTTGGTAGTTAGCCTCCTCTAAATCACTCCTTTTCCAAAAATATAGAGACAAGAAATAGTCGGGTAAATCATAATATCATCTATCTACCTGCATGTCTATCTAACCATCTACCTATCTATTCTACCTGTTCTGTCTATTTTATCTATCTGTCCATCTGTCTGTCTATCTGTCTTTCCATTTGTCTATCCATTTTTCTATCCATTTGTCTATCCATCTGTCTATCCATCTGTCTGTCTGTCTATCTATCTGTCTATCTATCTGTCTATCTATCTGTCTATCTATCTGTCTATCTATCTGTCTATCTATCTATCTATCTATCTATCTAGTATATATCTATCTCTATATGCATCTATTTCTTTAGACATATCTGTCTGTCTATCCATTCTCCACTAGTCCATACATTGTACCCCACAAGCCATGCACTTCCAGCAACCATTGCTGCCCATGCATGCTTGAGGAAGCAAGCAGTCCTACAGAATTGCCTAATGGAGACCTGGGTCCCTTCAAACCCTTGTAAGTTTGCCAAACGTTGCTCACTTGATGCTGAGAACTCTGTGAGAAGCAGGCTGTTCCTACCATTAGCCTGGTTCCCATGGGAAAGGTCCCAGCAGCAAACCACAGCCACAGGCTGCCACAGGGCTCTTTTGTTCTCCCTTGCATGTTTTGCAATTGCTTGCTTTTCTCTTAATCAGCTTAAGGAGAAACCAACCCCTGGTGTAGGCTACTGTAGCAGTATGCCCTGCAGCTCCTGTTTTGTACATATGTCCAATGGTGCCACTGGTGGTCTCAGTGCTCTTTATGTGGTCTTAGTGGATTCTCTTGAGTATCATCACCATGTTCCCTTAAAAAGACACTCATCCAGCTTTATTGTCTTGTTTTATAGCATCTACACCATAAACAATTACTTCATGATCAAATTGCGTCAAGAATATTCAAGCTAAGTGGCTATTGCATTAATTTGTACATTTTGGATTATATATTTTCTTCTTCCTTGATCAAGAGCAAAATTGACAATTAAGTCAAAGACATTAATCAGAAAACAAATTCACAATTGACAAATCGAAAATTTCAAGGAAGAAGATAAGAGTAAAGGGCATTTATTCACCAAACAAGTCTCCAGGTCCATGGTGGAGTCAGATAGGAGGTGGAAGTTAGGCAAGTTGTGTCCCAGGGGACTGAAGCCCTTGTTGTGCAAAAGTAAAGAAAGACCAGACCAGACACAGCCATGGAGATACTGTAGACAGATACTGGAGACCTGAACAGTGCACACAGCCTGCACTCTAAACTGACCTAAACAAATTCTAAACATTTCAAATGTTTAATGTTTAGGTTCTCCATGGATGTTGCTTTCAAATGTTGTCAATGACAACACCATGTTCAATATGAAGACATGACGTTTACAGTCTAAATGGGTTGTTGATCATTCTAAACAACATGTATATCTCACTTAAACAAACTGCATAGCTTTGCTAAACATTTGTGGAATCAGAATTGGAATATGTGGAGCTCCTAAACACATTATGTAGAATTGTAGATATCTACATGATCTTTTGTACAGACTAAACAAGTTGTTGAACTGGGTAACTTGATGGCAGTGCCACCTAACTTTATTATTGGAAGACAGTTGCTGTGGCTCCACCTGACAGACACTAATAGTGGCCTTGAATCCTTGCTTTCGTGCTACTGGAATTTTATTCAGGTAACTACTGAAAAACAAACAAGTAATGCTATTTTTTGACAATGTCCATCATATGGCTATATAACTGGTTCATCATGCTGACAGTATATCAATGGTCCAGGTAACAATGGCAGTGCAATGGCACACTATAGACCATCCAGATCAGAATGGTTTCATATTTCACTACAATATCATATCACTCAGTCTGTGAATGCTGAGTGGATTTGATTTGGTTTTCTTGGAGAATAGTAGTTTACTCTTTATCATTTTTTGCATCTCCGGAAGTAGATCAGAGTCTAGAAATTGGGATATCCCATGACATGGGATTGATTAAATAAAAAGCTGATACTTCTGATTTAGTGGCTGGTTGTTTTTATGATGTGGATTGCTGTAATTCAATTGAAACAATTAAGTCAGTCAATTGAAGATGTCAAATGATGGTTTGAATTGCCACCGGCCAGGGTATTCCATACTCATTTTCATTATAAATTGGACAATTTTGAAGTAGTTTACTCTCAAAGTAGAAACATAATTTCCGGAGTAGGCCTAGTTAGAGTAGATGCAATCAAACTTACCCAATCTTTGATCAAATGATCGATTCCAGGCATCCATGCCATCAGTAATCACTTCACAAAAGGACATGTCAACAGAGAATCTTGGACTAAGTTAAAAGCAAATTTTCTATAAATGCCATTGCCTTAAAATTTGAGTTGGACCAGCACAGATTTTCAAAAAGTAGTAAGTGCCATTGATATGTTGTCAGACTTAGATTTTTTGCAATCATTTAAAATTAATTCTAAAATACTGATGAAAAATTGTTAACACTGTCTCTTCTGTATAATAACTCAGAAGGTAATGATGGCCTTCTGCCTGAATACCAGTTATTAGCTGTTCACGTACATGGTGTGTATGTCTACTTTCAGGCACATTGCATTTACTCAAATTATGAAAACGGCATGTGGAATGGCCAGGACCTAAAGAAATAACGAAAGTAAAAAATACAAACACAAAGTGAACTTCCACAAAGGTCAGAAGCACTAGCTGTCATATGTGCCATCAAACTGTGATGGTACACACTGATTTTGACCATAAGGACCAAATTTTTATAGGCTTTGTTATGTGTTGTTCATGCACACATGTGCAGCCCTGCAGAGCTTAAACGTTCAACACATGAACCCAGCTCTCACGTGGAAAAAGAAAAAGTCTGGAAATGTTGAGATGTTTGAAGGAGACTCTCAGAATTGTCCAGATAGCAGCAGGATCATTCGTTGAGGCTAGTCACTTACTAAATATATTTGTGGCCTCTCTTCATGCAAATTACAATGATGCCGTCACAAAACAAACAAAACTTGTGCAACATTAGTGCCATTCACCTCAGACCAATCCAGTTAGTTTTGGCTGTAACTGGGACGATTTGAGAAATTGTAAAATCACACAAATGATATGTGAAAGTGCACCATGAAAAATGCAAACTGCACAAAAAAGGTATTTTGTAATTGTATTTAGAATAGAATAATAAATGTTCTTGATATTTTAGTAAAAGTTTTAACACAAAAGAGTTTAATTATGTACCTAATTTAATTAATTGTAATCCAAAGATTGTTTGTTTTGATGTGTGAAGTTTCCCGTAAGGTTTTTACAAAATGGTATTTATTTCAATTTTGTAATTTTGTAAATGTTAAGTCTCAAAATATAATTTACAAAAAAGAAACAGTCATGAATTTAGCTAGTCATTATAATAAAGTGCTTTCAAGTACAGAATATTTGTCAATACTACTTATTGGGAAGTTAAATTGCTACATTTTTTGAGGCACTATCATTAGATATGGCAATTAGGCAGGTAAACTATTGGACAGGAGGTGTTATACAATTATGATGAATTGTGTCTTTTGCATGAGAATATAATTTATAAAATGCTGAATTAATTTTTCATAATTACGACAGATCGTAAGTAACCTAATGAAAAAGTGTCATTATTTGGAAATATACTTTTGGTATGTAAAGCATAGAACTGCTGCCTGTACAGTCACTATCAATGTATAGGTAAAAGTATGGAATAGCTTTTTTTCACATAATATAAACATTTATTGAAGATGTAAGCATTTGTTTACAGCCTAAACATTTACTTTTTGTACGCACTTTTAAATGCGCTCAAAGCGGGAATTTTGTACGCACATTAGTTGTTGAGATTTTGTTTAAGTTGTCAACATTTAGTAGTTTAGGCATTAGACACTTGGTTGTTTAGACTATGCACCTAATTGTTTAGGTATTTTTTAGTGTTCTAAACAAATAAAACGCTAAAACTAAATGTTTTTTGTCATAATTGTTTAGGTTGTGTCTGCGCAGTCGCTTACGCAGCTTGTTTAATTTGGCTAAACATAGTGTTTATAAAGAAAAAGCTAAACACCAATAAACGCGCTCAAAGCGGGAATGTTTAATGTTTAGGTTTTGTTTAGGTTGTACGCATTTCCAATTTAGAGTGTGCAGCAGATGCAGAGAGCAGTTGCAGTTACTGCAGCAAAAGCATCTCTGAGGAATTTCTGTCATGTGGATTGGGCCCAGAACAGTGGCACCAGACATGGCACAAGCCAAATACAACGAAATAGGTGAACACGATTGGCAAATAAAATTGGGAAAAAACTCAGCCAAGCAATGGAAATTACATCCATCACAAAAATATTGCTTCACGATGACCCACAGGCTTTTTGGTTTGATTGCATAAAAGTATTGGCAACACCATGCAATTGCTGTTTTGCTGTTTTCACTTGCATTGTCTGTCATTCTGGGATATAGGATTATTGCCTCAAGTCTGGAGATGTTTGATATATGGAGGAGGGACACGAAAACACACAGAAAAGTGGGCAATTATACCTGCATTCTGGAAGGCAATATGTAAATATGTACCAGTGTTTATTGCTGGTATCGAAAGTACAGTTCTGATTAAACAATCACGTACAGATCAAATTTAATTGGAGTAGTAAATCACGAAGCATGCATAAATTCTTATGGCCTATTTCTGTTTCTCAGATACAGAATGTTGGCCTGCTAGTAGAATCCGATGTACTGCAGGTCCTTAATTGAAGTACTGCATTACCACTGCATGGCAACTGCATTGCAACTAATGCATTCTAATGCATTTGACCTGTTTTAATGAAACACTTGGGTTGGAGTGAGGGATGGCCAAGGCTGAAATGGCTACATGTGAGGCCCTTGTAACATGTGGAGGCCAGTGTAGGGACAGCTGATAGGATGTAAATGGCTTTTAAAGAGAGCAGCTGCCACTTATGAAGACCTGATGGATGCTGATCACACTTTTCAATCTTGGGGATGTGGAGAAGGGAAGGAGGAGGCCAACGGATCCATCTTGCATGAAGCTTACAATGTAAGAAGTCTTTCTACAAAATGTACAACCTGTTGAAGGGAATCTAAATCCCTGAAAAAGTCTAATTCGGTAGCAGAGAATATATTCAGCAAAGTGCAAACTGGATATATGATATCTGTTCAAAGTATTTTTAATGAAGTTTCTAAGCATTCTTGAACATATCATAAATTAATTATATTTGCAACCAGAAGTACATTTACAACGAAATTTCACAGTGAAGACCAAGAGCTCATCATATATGAAGCTTACATGAATCTATCAAGAGGGCACCATCTTTTGCCCATCTTCAGCCCATCTTTCTGTTCTTTAGGTATTACATTAGGTCTCACGTGATGGCCGTTGACACATAAACCCTGAGACCTTCCCATAAACCATGGATAAACCAACACTCAAGTGTTTATGTCTCGTGGTGTTTGGGGTTGGCAGTTTCCCATAGTTTGTGGATATAGCTGGGCTCATAGGACGCACAGCAGAAGAGCTGAGTGGCTAATGTTATTGAATTGCGGTCTTCCATCAATCAGACAGCACGTGTGAAGGCCCTTGTGCTCTCTGCTCGAGGCACGCACATCAAGTTGCACTGCAGCCAGCCCATGCCTGAGTCTTATGACGGATGGTCAATAGCATGGTCAACACGAAGATAGGGAGCAGACAAGTATTGGACGAAGCTTAGCATGGTCTACAGAAAGACTATACACAGCAAACAACACCAATGGCCATGAAAAAGTCATAGGCATGCGGCATAAACCATCAGTCTTTGGTAGCTCATCAGTTCTATGAAAGACACCATTTCGGGAGATGATCAACAGTCCAAACCTCCAGTGAAGATCTCTCTAGTAACTTTCAAAGACGTCTCAAACAAAACAGGTCACCAAAGGATAGTCTAATGACACATACAGCTGAGTTAAGTCTACTGAAGGCTCAGTTACAACTATACCTCAGGGGCAATACAATAGCACTATAGCCATCCTTAAAGTCTTCATCGTTCATTGAATTCTCCAAAGGACCTTTGAGGAAACTAAGGGTTAATACGTTGGATGCATTCACTGCATTGCAGACCCCAGGGCATTGCAGATCACCCTGACACTGCCAGGTAATTGGATTAGTGACCCAAAGATGGATGTCCTCCAGAAGACAGTGCAATGGCTGCAGTGGTCACCAAGTGGTCACCATAGACAAGGACCCTGACTGACCCCTTGGCATCCTCCACAGCATCCCAGAGCATCCTTCAGAGCATCCTCCAGAGCATCCTCCAGAACATCTCCAGGAGCATTCAGCATCTCATGCTCCATAAGCAGTCCCATCAGCCTCCGCATCAGATACACATGACCCCCAATTACTGCAGACTCTGCCCTTGGGACCTTCTGGGGACTTTCTGGCCTTCCCGGACCCCAAGGATCCCGGCATAGGCCTCCCTGCATAGGCCTGTTGTAGGTCCAGCATAGGCCCAGCGAAGGTCCAGCATAGGCCCAATAATGCCTGCCTGCAAACCTTCAAATCCTCCCAGTCCACGTTTGACCATTAAGCACAAGCCATCATCATGGTGGTTGGTCAGGGGCCCAGCAATCAGCAGCCCAAAGATCTTCCCTTTCTTAGATTCCTATCGACCTGCCCTGTGAACTGCTCCTCAATCAACATCACCTGTGAGGCCTGAGACCTGCAATAGCTGAGAGTCTGAGACCTGCAATAAGCAATAGCAGAGCAGGAGCACTGCCCCCCAGCACAACCTCCAAGACCAACCTCCAAGACCAGCAACAGAGAACCAGACAGCCTCCCATGTCTGCATGATGAATAAGCCTTCATTCTGAGAGCACCAGAAGAGAAGCACTGCTTCAACCTGCAGGTTGCTTCTGGTGATGGCAAAAGAAAGAAGAGCTAGCTGGGACTGGGAGAGCATTCTGCAAGAGCATTCTGCAAGAACTATCATTCAGGCAGTGAACGAGCCATGGTGTTCATGGGAGGAAGCAAAGCGTATCATAAGAGAAAAGGATTGTCTAATAAAGAGCAGGGCCAATCCATCAAGCAGGCCTCCTCATAACACATGAAAGGGATGGCAAGGCAAATCAAATGCTGCATACAAGTCTAATGTGCCAGATTTGATGTGATGAGAATGCAAGTCCCCAGGAGGGCCCTTTTGCTGTCTTGCTTGTCAAACGATTATTGCATCAAATCAAGAAGCAAATGTCAAGGGCTCAAGGAGGTCACCTGCACTCTAAAAATGTCGGGACAAAATTGGTTTTTTAGATTCAAAATGGTTTTTTGAAAAACCAAATTTCAATGCAAAACCAACATGGATTTTTAAAAAAATCCATGTTGGTTTTTTGCATTGAAATTTGGTTTTTCAAAAAACCATTTTGAATCTAAAAAACCAATTTTGTCCCGACATTTTTTAGAGTGTGTCTTTGGGGAAGATATTTCGTGAATTACCATGAGTCAATAGTGCACTTACTACACAACAGGATCAAGAGGAATCAAGTAGATGAGCAGCTCAGCTCTGTCTGGTATTTATAGGACAAATCATATATCTATCTATGGTGAGGTAGTCTTGCAGCAGATGCGACTGTAAGAAGACTCACAAGAGCATTCCCAGTGAATGTTTGTGCTGCATGCAGATATTCAGGTCACTTTGGGAGCAGTTGGGAGTTCTGAAATAGTGAACTGGTAGCACAATACCAAGCTCAACACAGAGCAAAGTGCAGGGAAACATAATAGCAGACATAGGAGCCAGTGGTCGCAGATTTGTGTCTATGCCACCGATATGCTGCTGGTCTTTGTAGGGCCACATCTCTTGCTCTTTTTCAGATACTCTTTTTTTTTGCTTTTTTTCCAGTCTGGAGCTACATCCATCAGCAGCAACATCAGTGGCACCAGCCTCAGCAACAGCAGTGCTCAGTGTCTGAGGAACACAGACAAGCACTAATAAGTCTGTTTAGTGGAGGGATAGAAGCCACTGGAAGGTGGGCAGGGGCAAGCCATGCGGAGACAGGGCCAGACTTGTGGCGCCAAAGACAAACTACTCTGGCCCCAGAAAAGTCCACTGGCTCCTCTCAGCTCCTCTAGGCTCCCAGGCTGGCCCGGCTGGCCCAGCAGACTGCAAGTCAAATGTCCACAGAAAGAAAATCAACAAAAATGCTCTTAAGGACATCCATCATATTTCAAGATGTCAGTCGGACTGCGAAACTGTTCTACCAGCCCTTTTACATCCGGTTCACTTGCAAGAAATTTATCGGTGATTTGGCTCCAATTGAATTATTTAAATCAATCTGCCAAGCAGGTATAAATCCTAAATTAACCCTCTAATTCCATGCTTCCTTGCCAGCTTTCTAATTCAAATTACATGCCAATCAACATTATTTTTCCTTCTCTCTTCTCCGCTAAGACTTTAACCCTACATGCCAGTAACGTACGTGTGGCTTTGAGCATTAAACCAAAAGAAGTACATGGCTCTTTTATAAGCTGCTAAAACTCTACATCAATAATCTATACTGCATCAATTTGCCATCAGACTGAGACCTTTGGATGTTGTTAAGAGTAGCAGGGCTGGCCAGTCAATGGAGGGCCTTTTTGTGCAGCTTGAGGTCTGGTTTTTATCCTGCAAGTCATCGTTTGGCAAAGTGTTGCTGATACAGGACATCCTTCCTCCCATCATAACTGCTTTATCAGCCTCCTGGGCTGCTTTCTTGCTGCTTCTCCTGCTGCTCTGGACCTCCTATCAGCCTCCCTGTCGCCCACCCTTCAAGCAGGACTACTTTGCTTCCCTTTACTTATATATAGACTTATATGCAAGCATGTGCTTTCTATCACAGTGTACAAACTTCAGTAAGTTTTTTTTTCATAAAATTCAAAAGAAAACATTAATAATAGGTATTGGTTTGGGAAATTATCAAGTCTTCCTAATATTTTGAAGCTTACAACAAGCATAATTATACCGACACTAGAATTAATAAGAAAAATGTCATAATGTAATCTCGCTCCTATCAATATAGGAGATGCAATTATTATTGACACAGATGATTAAAGAGACTGAATATGCGACCAAACTTCATCACAAAACCCTTCTAGCTAACCTGACACATTTTATTATCATGCTAGAGCAACATTTTTAGTCTCTAAACATACAACATGACAACACAGTGATATCATGGCTGGTGGTATTTATAAATATACATTGCTGTAACATGTGGGTCCTCTGCAAAGAATGCAGTTCTGAGAAGCTGATATTTCGCCACATGCAGAACATGGAAATATATTATGGAAACAGATATGCAGCAATTGGAGCATTTCCTCTCTTGGCGAAATGTTGATTTTCTAAATCTGCAAGACGTGTCTGCCACTGTCTGGTTAGAGCTTTAATATTGATCATGTGACTTATTCTGGAATATATATAAAGTGAATTTACCATGATGCTCTCAAACCAAGCAGCCACCTCCCTCAATGTGCTCAGAGTAGAACCACGAAACGCAGCCATGGCCCTCGGATGTCGAAGAAACACTCCAAATGCGATTGCCTTTTTCTGTCCGAATTCAAAATCCCACAGAGTCTTAAGTGTCAGGGCAGTTTCGTCTGATCAATTGGATTATTTCCATCTAATAGGATGCAGCATTTCGTCCATGGCCATGTTACACAAGTTGAAGGGACTGCCAAGCTGCAATACTCCACATTCTGAGGCAAATGCACAAATGCAGTACTTCCCATGCAGCAGTCAAAATAGCCACAATAAGACTTGACCCAGCTGGTCATGAGATCCAATTTACTTGATGTGTTGGACAGAACCTAAAAAGACAGCCATGATTTAGCCATGACTGAGCAATACATTTGGGAGATTAATAAACGTACAATTCATAAACAGTGCTTATAAATAGGAGTGCACAGCTGTTATACCATACCATAGTATCAGTAGTGTACTACCAATGGGCACAGTGGGAAGTACACATATTTTGTATTACCTTACCAAATAAGATTCACAAAATGATATGTGTACAGAAGATAGATAAACATTGGTATTTCATTGATAACCGTTACTCAGCCACAAAAAGGCAACAAGCCACCAAAATGCAGGCAATAAACTAACTTGGGAGAGAAGACGGGATGATTTTAATACCAAACTGATTGAACAGCATGGCGTTTTTATCCCCATTAGTTGGCAATCATGTCCTCATCATGCAAAATCCATGTCTCCCCTTGGTCCATTGTCACCAGAGAACCCCCAAAGAACCTCAAAAAGGTCCAAAGAACCTCACAAGGATCTCCACAGAATAAGCAGAGGATCCATCTTGAAGCTTCTTAAGGAATACCACAAGGCTCCCTTTGGTTGCTTCCCCTGCTTTGTGGTCTCCTCTTTCCCATCAGATCTGCATATTAGTTTATTAATGAACAGGCCAAAGAGGGTTAATGAATAAAGTGAAGCTCCTCTCTTGCTTGTTATTGGCTCATGGCAAGTCCTTCTTCCCAACAACTTCCTAGAAGGTCCATGATGAAGATGAAATGCTCAACAAACAAGGGTCATCCTAAATTTCAGCAGGTGAGGTCTGTATACAATAATGCAGCTGCCTGACTGTAAAGATAACTGGAGAATCTAATAAAGATAGAGAATCTGCGAAGAATCCACTTTGTCTGAACTATTTCTTGTTGTATCCACTGAATCGGTGATAAGATTTTGAAGAATTAAATCACTTAGACAATTCCAAGCAAATACAGGTTATGAAGATAAGAGATTGTCCTGTCTTTTTCTTCCTGATTCTATATCATATCATTAGAGGCACAGAACTACATCTATATACTGATCTATCGGTTGTCCACTGCAGAACAACCTTCCAGTAAAGTAGGACAAAAACCAACAGCTGTCAGGAAAGCAATAGAGCACCAACGGGCTGGCATGAAAAAGGTGGCTGGTGTAAGTGGATGCCTGGCTCATAAACCACCAAGGTGAATCAGGTGGTAAATCAGGGGGGGGGGGTGACAAACATCTTGTTGATGCTGCAGCAATAGTTCACCAGCCTCTGCACCAACTGCATCACCAACTGCATCACCACCAGCATCTATATCACCACCTGCATCTATCACCACCAGCATCTACATCAGTATGGAAAGATGGTGAATGATGTTTTGGGGCAACAAAGGAACCTTAACAACCTTTGTCTGAATTTGTCAGGCTAAGATGTAAGCAGGAGCACTTGGCTCTGCTGTCAGCCTGCTGTATTTCATGCTTTATTGCAATAACTGTCAACCAGCATGAAGTGTTGTCCCATCACAGCCAGCTAGCTTCAGGGCTGAGGCTGTAGCTCAATGTGAATGATGTTGCTGCTGCTGATGATGCTGCTCCTGATGATGATGACGTTGCTGAGGATGATTGTGATGATGTTGTGCAGGTGGTTTTATTGTTGATGACATTGTGGATTAATTTGTCTGATGATGTTTTTAATCATGTTTTTGTCAAAGGTGGCTCACGACCAAAGAAGAAGCAGAATTTGATTAGAACTTTTCATAAGCAATTACATATTGACAGGTGTTGGGACACATGAAGACGAATTATATAATATTCATTCATTACTCATGAGCCTAATTCACACAGAATTTACACAGATTACACAATATTTACAGAATGCAGATGATGCTGCTTCTTGTGTTGCTTCTGATGCTGTTTCTCCTTCTTTTTCTGATACTTGAGATGCTGATGGCTTTGAATCAAGTTCCATCTGATTCTGGTAGCCACACAAGTTTGATGGATGATGAGAAATCGTCCAAATCACCACATCCATGATGAATTGCCTGCTTGTTTTTGGCAGGACAGGAAAAATTGAAAACACACAGAGTTAGAATTGAGAAAATACACAGGAAACCTCTACGTCTTCATTATGATTTAAGAGCCAGAGTCTGCCACACCAAGAAGGAAATATCTCCCTTCAGACTGGCACATCTTTCTTATTAACACTCAGCACGCTGCCAATCCTCTATGAATATATTATGATGGATACCAAATTAACCCTTTGGTCCAACGTCTGAGCTACAGGTGGTGCTCATATTAAAATACCTTGCAGAGAAATGCACTGCATTGTATTGTGTAACTTAGACCAAGAGGTACCTCAGCAACATACATATCATATACAGGGAGAGACCAATCACACAACTCTTGAGAAAAAAACTTTCTATGAACTTTTTGTAATTATTTAGAAGATAGACAGCTTGTAAGGTAATTTACCAATGCATGTAGATATGGAATGGTTGTACATTGAATATATTTTTAAAACTGGGAGATTTGAGAGGCTTTTCTTTAGTTAAGAATGAGAATTTGAGCATTCAGCTTAAGAAACTTCATATTTCACATTACTTATTCAAGGTTTCCTCAATGACACATGTAGTACCTAGGATCCAGGTTACTTGAGGTCTGACATGCCACAGCAACAGGACATCTCCCTGGAATGCCCTCCAACCTCATAATCCCAATATCTCATATTTTATGGAGGGCAGGGTATCAGGTAGCACTGGGAAATATGAATTCCTTAAAATATGGAAATTGGTGCAGACTGGCATCATCTACCTGGGGTGAGTCAATCTGCTCAGGGCAATGACCTTTGCACAGAGTGTATATAGAGAGTATCTATCAGGGTACATTTCAGCTCAAGTTACTGAAGATATTGTAGTTAGCAATAAGAAATGATTGATTTACAAGGGTGTGTATAACATATATACCGATTATACTCACTTTTATCTTAAACCTGTCGTTGAAGAGTCCATGGAATTCGCCCATGTTATGAATGAGGGGATGCCATACTTTGTAGCCCAACATTTTAGTGTGGTTCTGGTAGGCAAATTTGCAATCGAAATGTGCAAATTAAATTTCCTTGGTAAACATCTCCACTGTTACTTAATCAAGAGCATGATGTCTCGGTTGTTGAAGTCAACATTCAGCATAACTTTCTAATTGCATCTTTGTTTTCTCCATACATTGAAGAAGAATGAAGTCAGAAAGAGAAGCAGTAAAGCAGAATGTGGGACAATCGAGAGTGAGGCAGATGCAAAGTCATAAGTCTTCGTTAGCAGCAAAGCTTTGAAGGGCCCCACAGATGGTTAAAGTGCAGGGGGCAGTAGTTACTCTCAAGTGTCAATTGGCAATGTGGCACAGGCTGCCAATGGTAGAAAACGAGCAGCAAATAAGTGAAGGCACAGGCAGGTCAGCCACATGTCATGGTCACTACAGCTTTACTATTCAACTCCACTAGTCTGTCCTTCTGTCCTGGTTCCAGCTTTTCACTTGCAGAAATGGAGCAATCTGTATTCATTTAGGACCAACCCAGTCCACAAAGGCCGACCTCTGGAGTGTCACAATTCAGGAATCACCAGAGGCACTTCATGTTGACCGCTCCAATCTCCCGTAAAGGTTTGCAGATTTGCTCCCATAAAAAATGCATGGTCCTTCAGTCATCCACATAGCACTGTGTTGCTGCTGCTGCTGCTCGGTTGGAAGTGGCACACAAAAAAGAAAATAAAAAAGAAGGATTTCGTGGCAAGAAGAACATATACAACTCCTACTCCATCATCTGGAGGAAAGTGCTGCGAGCAAGAGTATGTGTTGCAGTCCCTGCAATCAATGTACTGTCAACTGCAATCTCATCAGGCCACAGGCCATTGTCAGATAATAAAATCCTGCAAAAATCCCACTGGAATTTTACGATCTCCAGTATATGTAGTGAGAGAGCAGGCTTATTGAAATTCCTTGGATATCCCTGATGAAATGTCAAAGTAAGTATTTGAATCCTCAGACTGCACACCTGGATTCCTCAGAGACACCGCCAGGTATTGACAGGCTGCACGTGGCGCAGGTGGAACGTCGTGACGTCATTAACGTACAGTCACGTGATGCAGTGGTAACCAGACAGATTCCACAAATGCTGAAGAGCTCTGAAGGAAGGTCTGAGAATCTCAGGTAGATAATGAATGTGTATTGTCACGAAGTGTCAGAGGTAGCAAGTGTTAATCCAGTGTCCAGGAAGCATCAGCGATGACCAGCACCCTCCGCATCCGCATCAGTGGTTGATGAAGTTGAGAATAGGATGGATCCGATGGAAGGGCGGAGATGTTGCACGGCTGATGATAGCAGATCGCAGTAATTCATCCCTGATTAATGCTCGTGATTGCATGATAGCGTGCGCATGAGGAACAGCTTGAAAAAGACACCGGTCACAGCGCAGGTCCCTGAGGTCTTCCCTGAACACTCCCTGAAGTCATGTTAAAATCCCTGTTGCATGTAAGTCCTGATGTAGAAGTCCTTGTAAGTTCTGCACAAAAAGTCCAAGCACTCAAAAAAGTCCAAGCACTCAAGTGGTAGGTGGTTGCTGCCTTCTTGGTTGCCTGTTGTTGGATTGCTGCCTGGCTTAGCTGCTGCTTTGCTGCATGGCTTTGCTGTGCCTTGGGTATGGCAGGCAATGGGATGGATGCTTGATGCGGAGACTGCATGAGTTGTGCTGCAGCAGGGCGCTGATGGAGGCTGCTGATGCTGGGCCTGCTGATGGAGGCAGCAGAATTGGCAGCAGTAGTTGATGGAGGGAGGAGAAGGGAGGAGGAGGGAGGGCCTATGGAGCAGGCATCAGTTGGCCCAGGGGACATCAAGGTCCCTAGTCACGCCTGGACACTGTGCACCCAGAGCACAACCCGTCACACCTAACTAGTTAGTATCACCCTGGCACCAGCCTTATGACAAATGGCCCCACTGACCTCCTCTATTGACTGCTGCATGGTGGTCAATATATGAACTCTTCTTCCCAGCACTTCCTAGAGCTCCTCTTTCTTGCAGAGTGAATTTTCTAGTTTTCTTTTTGCTGGACAAAAAAGTAAGATATGCTTAAAAAGAGGGCATATTGAATACATAGAAGCACACAGGCTTCGAAATATCTTTTTCCATCGACACTAGATCCCCGAGGCTCTCTTGGGTCAGGTTTAAACACTGCTTGAGGTCTGCCTCACAGGCTCTCACTTCATATCTTTTGGATGCTTCGCAACAATCAGATATTGTGCAGTTAACACAGTGAATGGGAAGACTCGTGATGGAATTGATCAATCAATCTCTTTGAGGCACTTTATCATTCACAACACACACAACACATATCTTGGTTCACACGCTGTCCAATACATTAGGCTGTTCCTGGCTGCTGGAGCACTATGACTGATGTCAAAAAGTACCATCCATCATTTCTCACCGATGGATGTGTGAATCGGACATTTGCTCCAATAAAATGCAACCAGTGCCGCGGCAAAGCATCAGCCCAGCTTGTTATTATTCCCCATCAAATATGGATGGCCCAGCTGTAATCTGAACCTCAACCTGTGTGGCCATGATAATCAGTCTCTTGCTGCAGTCCCACTAGTGATGGGTGATGAGGGCTGGCTGCTGAGACAGGTCTGTGCTACACATGGCCTCATGCTTGGTCACAAAATCAATGTTTATCTTGACTAACCAGTTCATTAATAAACTGCTCCAGTTGGATCCTCAGAGATGGCCCCAGAAGGGTTCAACTTCATTCTCAACACTCTAAAAAAATTCAGACAAAATTGGTTTTTTAGATTCAAAATGGTTTTTTGAAAAACCAAATTTCAATGCAAAAAACCAACATGGATTTTTTTAAAAATCCATGTTGGTTTTGCATTGAAATTTGGTTTTTCAAAAAACCATTTTGAATCTAAAAAACCAATTTTGTCCCGACATTTTTTAGAGTGTGTCCTGGCATGCCTCTGATAAGTGTAACTCATGATGTCACCACCCTATTTGTCATCAACTGCCATTGACAAGTGTCTGGGTGTTTGTTCTAAAGATATTTTCAGAACAAGGTATGCATTTAAGCTTGGAGATACAATACATACTTTGAACCGAATTGCAGCTAGCCAAGCTTTTTGAAGCCTTCGTCTTCTTTTGGCATAGTCACTATAGCGTGCACATACAGTGAGGCAGCTTTCAAACACAACTTCAAAGCCCTTCAAAGCATTTCGAAGGGTTAATGTACTTCTTATACATTAACCCTTTTGCATATGAAACATTAAATACCAGGCACTTTCTAAATATATATGGCATTTGCATAAAAAAATTACTTGAGGTGTGGCTCACAGGCCTGGTAAAAGAGAAGGCAACACAAGACAGGTGAATGCCACAACTCAGCACTGTGCATCACTGCCTGCTGGTGCCCTCTGGCTGTAATGCCAAGCAACTCTACAGCTGCAGCATTGGTTCGTCTGATGCTATTGCTCAGTATAACTATTGGAAGTCCAGAGCACCCCATGTAGTCTTTAGAATCTCTTGGTGCATGACTGCAGATACAGATTCTATAGGAAATAAAAATAATTACAGAATAGAGATAATCCAGGAGTCCAAAGCAACAACTAAAATATTTAAACAAAATTTTACCAATGTGAATCAACTTTGGTCTAAGATCAACCCTAAGGAAAAAAGCATATCTATCATTCTGTCGGAGTATTCTATGGTAAAAAGGTTGGTAAAACAGTTCAGATTGGCAAAAAGTACTGCTCCTGGATAAGAAATTAAGAAGCAGCAGCAAATAGCAGGCACTGGTACTCCCAGATACAAGTATAAACTCAGATGCCTGAAAAAGACTTGGCTGTTGCAATTTCAGAAGAGCTGGGGATATTTGAGACATCACTTAACTTGTAACCTGTAACCCAACCGATTTCTTCTAAACTTTGCCACATTTTGAGGAGAGTGAGTGAGAGCAATCACGGACCACAACTGGTTCTTGTTTCGCCCCCAAGGAATTTCTTAATCCTGAACATCTTGGATTCCCTTCTCTTGTGTCACTGCTGGACTGCAAGGTCCGGGACAAATCTGGTCCACTCAGTAGGATTTGAAAAGACTCAGCAGGAGAAACTACACTGTCAAAGCTGTGTACAGTTGTTCTTAATCACCCTGAAAGTATGGAAAGAGTGTTGTAATCCCCAGAGGAATTTGAGAAAGCCAGAGTCCGGCAAATCTACCAGCAAACTGATGCAAATTACACAATATATGAGCAAATTGAGCATATACCTTCTTGAATGGTAAAATTATACAGTAAGTGAAATTCACAATCTGATTCTATTCAGAAAGTTGAGACCTACCTATCCTAGACTTGCAAAAATTACAGTAACTTTGACTAGTGTATGAGAC
Organism: Platynereis dumerilii; assembly: GCA_026936325.1. Classification (NCBI taxonomy): domain Eukaryota; kingdom Metazoa; phylum Annelida; class Polychaeta; order Phyllodocida; family Nereididae; genus Platynereis; species Platynereis dumerilii. Next base: position 119,251,392 of record JAPTHN010000001.1, read on the forward strand.
TATGAGTGACAGTATGGTTTAGAACTGTTAATGGGCCCAGTAAACAATGACTCTCGTGATTTCCCACTTTGCAGCACCCTGATGGGTCAAGACCCCCACCAACCCTGGTATTTATTCTGGTATTTTTGGGCGTTTTTGCCAGATGAGGTAGGGGGCTCCAGGGATCCAGGGGATCTAAGAATTTTGTAGCAAACACAAGCAGTGGCCCCCAAAGGTCTTCTCATATAAGCTGAAACAACATGACCTTTATAACTGCATTGCAACCCTGCCATGGAAATGATCAGTGGAAATGTAACAGCATTCAAACAGGGAATGGATACAACTTATGATTGGTTGCCCACTCGGAAGAAACATACCAGTGTATGCCTTTGTTTAGGCTCCAAAGCAGTCAAAAATTACCCGAAAAAGCATACTTTAAGATAAGAAGAGATATTTTCTAGCTGATTCAGTTTTGTGTACTTGAACCAGCCGGTTTGAAATATACTTGATAAAGATTCAGATGACCTGGTATATTTCAAATTGCATGATTTCAAAGCAAACACAAGGAGAGGGACCACCAATACCTAGCCTCAAAATCATTGAAAACTTTCAACAAGTTTTTGGTCGAAATTCTTCCATACCTTTCTTCTGAGCCTCTCCTAGACTTTTCACCTACAGCTTTTAAACATTTGGCAACCCAGAAGTTGGAAGAGCCTGATAGATTACCTCACCAAGTTACCTGGACAGACGGGCCACTCAGACAAGGCAGCCAGATGCTTGCAATTTGCCCACCTGACCCTTTTTGTTGCCATTCTCTCCCTTGGGCTATGCTCAGCTGCTTTTCAGCAAATATCTGTAAACTCACGGTTACTAATAGCCACAAGACTGACATGACTTATAACTGAACCCTTCTCTTACTTTTAGCTGTGGTTTAGCCCAAGAACACTTAGTCATCACCCAAAGCTTAAACTAAAAGCCCCAACTGGTGACCTTTCAGTCAAAAAAACTTTGAAGAAACTATAACCACTGGCCTGTGTAATAAGAAAACCATACCCCTTTTTCTCAAATGTGTCATCTCAGTCTTCAGAGCTGGGGCCCAGTACTCGTACTCGTTGGTACTCGAGTACTGGGCACCCAGTACTCGTACTAGTACATGTAATTCTAGAATGTTTAGTACTCGTACTCGCAAGTTCAGTACTTTTCAGATCAAAGCTGAAGCCAATTGCACTGAAACTGAACAACTAAAATGTTCTCAGATTCTATCATTTTCAGATAAATTGCTGTAACTACAAGCAGTTAGACTGATTTCAACTTATAGTGCAGAAACATGGGAACTTACGCAGTTGGACACGAAACATGTAGTAGTATGAAGGTGGTACAACCAACTTTCTGGGATGCAGATACAGGCACCACCAATAGAAGAAACCTACAGGCTATTAATAAACGGAATTCCACCCAACCCCTGCAGCATCATTAATCCAACCTAAGATGCCACACTGATCAACAAACATCGAAGTAAGCCTAGACCCAGCCAGACCCCTCACACATTTTCCTCATCTGTTACCTGGGTAAGCACAACAAAAGATAATGTTTTCACAAGACAAGAATTTTCCCTCCCACCCTTGGAGCTTCTTGGTAATTAGGAAAGTCCTTCCAATGTCTTTTTAACACAAACTGTTTGCTTTTTTTTCATCAGTTTATTTCTTTTTGCCAGTTATTCATGGTACAAATCAGTCTTTGTGATGCTGCTACTGATGCATACAATGCACAATACATGCTATAAAAAAACATATTTCCATTGTGTTTTTTTCCTGTTCTAATAGACAGATCCTCCTATCAGATTTCCCTCCAATCTTATATCTTCTATATTTTTGCTATACACAGCACATCGTCCAAGGATATAGAAAAATATTGCTTGTTGCAGTTTCAATCTTTTCAGACACAATGCGAAAATAAGCTTTTTAGGTTCCACGTGGTAGTGCATACACACATCACCACTCAATAGCTTCTCTATCTTCCAATAGACATCCAAAACAAGTCTTAGACCTGTACATATACGTCACTACCTGCACATATGTATTGCCATTGGTACAAAAACATCCATGAATAGATGCAGAAGCAGCAGCTCTTGAAACCAATCTCTGTTTCTGCATGCATATCTCCCAGCTTCTTTTTGTTGCAACCAACCCCAGTTCTTTTCAGTTCTTTTCAGTGCTTTGCAGTGTTTTGCATCTGCATCTATAGTGAGCAGCTTCACTTGGTAGCATCTCAACAGCTTCTGATGCTGGTGATAATGCTGATGATGTTGCTGATGATGTTGCTGATGATGTTGCTGATGATGTTGCTGATGATGTTGCTGATGATGTTTGCCAATGATGTTTGCCGATGATGTTGCCGATGATGTTTGTCGATGTTTGTCGATGTTTGTCGATGTTTGTCGATGATGTCTGTCGATGATGATGATGTTTGGTGATGATGTTTGGTGATGATGTTTGGTGATGATGTTGTTGATGATGTTGCTGATGATGTTGCTGATGATGTTGCTGATGATGTTGCTGATGATGTTGCTGATGATATTGCTGATGATGTTGCTGATGATGTTGTTGATGATGTTGCTGATGATGTTGCTGATGATGTTGCTGATGATGTTGCTGATGATGATGCTGATGATGTTGCTGATGATGTTGCTGATGATGTTGCTGATGATGATGCTGATGATGATGCTGAAGATGTTGCTGATTCTGGTTGTTCTCTGCTCTGTTGATGCTGCAACAGACATCACTATTTCTTTCACTCTCTAAAGATTTTTACAATCTTGAAAAGTTGTGCTCCCAGACAACATTCTCATCACTTGCAAGAATATAATCTACACAGAGCTTTTCGTATCTGTATCAGTCTTCAGTTGTGCTGTTATACCAAACCTTCCATCATTGTGTGGATTTGCATACAAGCATCCAATGAATATTGTCACTCTCTATTTGAAATATACTCAAAATATGGAATGTCAATTGAAAGAAACATGCCTTTTTCATTTGCAGTTCCAATTGCTTAATTGCCCTGGCTGTAGACCGCTGTGATTCTCGTGGAAAATGGAAATTAGGATATGAAATACTGCCAAAACGATACATTCTTCTTTGGGCACTTAATGTGATTAGATTCTCTGGCAAGCAATCAATGATATATGTTTTTCACGATGCTGCAATTTCTTGATTGGTAAGCTGTCTGGAAACTTCCCACAAGAAACCTGTTTATTTACACAAGAGTCTGACTTCAGGTAACTGCTAGAAACAGAAAAAGAAGCAGAACCAAAGTATGTAAATTCAGTTTACTTTTCCTTGTTTTCTGCATTAAAAAACCCATAGACGTGACTTCACAAAGGTTCGGTTGCATCAGTACCAAAGTTTCAGCAACAAACAAATCACACAGTTGTGGCAGAAATTTCAGTCACTCACTAGGGAGTACCCAAGGGCAATGTTGTTTCAGCTGTTCACTTACAGGTTCAATTTCTAGTGACTAGAATTTAACTTTGCGAAGAGATGAAGGATGCTTGGGATTATGGCTGTCTGTCAAGTGACTCAAGTCAAGGTGAGATAAGTTCAGATAACACCAGATCAGCTGTCAGAGGCAAGGTAACTGCAATCTGCAATCTAAACTGCAATCTCGACTGGAATCTAAAACGGAGATCAGGTGCTACTGCCACTTTGCTGGGCTATTCCTAGGCACACAGCTCGAGACAGGATGAGCAGCATTCTCAAATCTAAACACATCTTACATTTCTGAGATTCGAGCTACTCCAGAGCAACAAATCTTGGGACTTTTCTCCCAGGCGAAATGATTGAAAAGTGACCCCTTTTAAAATAAACAGGGAAATACTAGCAGCTCCCCTGACTCACAGAATGTACTCTTTGATGCATGGTCTAATGATGGAAATAATCCATGTTGCCAGCTTGCAGTTTTGAGATGGTTATCATTCTGTAAATGTGGCAGTCACTCAATCCTACTTCAAACAATTCCAGGCTTGTTTTGGTCAAAGATAAGTTGGGTCTCCATCTTAGTCACTCTCAGGCTCTCAGTCTCAGCTCTGTCGTGACGAAGGATTGGAGAAATGTAATAAGTCATAGGTCACAAACCGTCACAGGATTGGGGGAAAGTTTACGAAGAGTGAAAACAAACTGCAGAAGGAATCTCTTAAGACATACCAACAGCAGGGCTGAGCAGGCTGAACCTCCCAGGGGTGACTCAAGGGCATCTGTCAGATTATGGGAGTATTTAGTCAACAATACAAGACATTACAGCCTATTTAGTAGTATTTACACTTGACACATTGACCCAAGTTAAAGATCCGACTGGTCATTCTTAGCAACCTTATGATGATTGTTGTGACACGTGGTGAAGTGGGCTGTCCATTAGGACTTTGACCACTTCAAGGTCACATGGGGGTCAAGAGAAAGACCAGAAGCTCCAGGGGACGACAAGGAGACCACTGGAGGACCTCTGGGGGTTAGAAGGGACCACAAGGGACACATGGCTTCATTCTGGCCCATTCCTAACCCCAGGAGGTCCAAGAAAACCATGTTCTCCCTGACCTTAAGCAAATAACCAATCAGGTCCAAGGTGGGACATGTTGTAGCTGTCACAGAAACATACAGCTGTTCAAATCCTGAAGCTTTTAAGAAACATCCTTGAATAATAAAAACAACAAATTCCAATCAATGACCTGAAATAAGATTTGAACTTGGTGGTCCTTGCTCCAAAGATGTGTCTGATAGAAATGAGTACACTGTACCAGACAAACCCAAACATGACCCTCAAATATATTTCAGTTCCTTGTTAGAATTATCTACAAATGTCAGTTTTCTCAGACTCATAATCTGTCATATTCTTAGTACAACTTGGTAACAATTGTGTGAATTCGAAACTTTCAAAAGTAGAATTACACCATTTTAAAGTAACAATAAATCAAGCTTATAAATAGAGGTGGCATATGGAAGCTGTGAAGAGAAGTTTTCCTCAAGTGGCTAAATGTTTCCAGACCCTCATGTGTTGTGCATCAAGAGTATCCAATACTATCCATAGAGCTCTTCAGACATATCATCATGTTCATCTTGTGTCATAGATAGCATGTTTACATACTGACATGTACTATCCACGTTCATGTGTCAGTGATAGGCCTTGAGGTAAACCCTATTTACCCAGCATAGGCCTGGGGATAGAGTACTTGATAGATGCACTTGATAGACTGCCATAGGGCTAAGAACAATACAGCATCAGGTTAGGACACCTGAACATGTCCCAGAGGACTGAAGGGATCAGAAAAGGATCAGAGAAGGATCAGTAAAGGATCAGAAAAGAGTATTTGGGGATCAAGACCTAGCCCCAGGAGAGAACCCTCTTCCAAAGCACACATCTCATGAACACCTCATGGACAACTCATAGACATCCTTCCCCCCAGTTGCATCATTGATACCCCCACCTCCAACAGCTGTGGCCTCGTTGTGCAACACATTACTGCCTAATCATTTGCCAAATTTAAGAGCAATTTCTTGGCACACTATGTAAACAATCTGTTATTTTGGTACGAAGATTGGGTGTCAGTGATTAGGCAAGACTTGGGAGGTTGCAGGTACACGAAATATGCAGTGTATAGAGGATAAACCAGGCACAGAATGCAGTAAAATGTCTGTAAATTCACATTTTCTTGCATTTGACTAAGTCATAAGTGTATCCTAACTACTTAGAATATTTGCATCATATATATCACTCAGTCAAGAACCTCATCATTAAAATTCAGTCACTTACACTGGCAATAATTCATTTGCCCATCTGAATCTCTGGCATAACTCCTTTTTTTAACAACTTATAACTAGGAAAAATTGTAGACGACAAACTCAAAAGGTTTATTACTGACCTTTTAGCCTTTGTAGGCTTTGAGCAGCTACTGGTTCTCTTTAAAGTTGCTGAGACAAAGTAATCTACGTAACAGAGGGCAAAAGGAACTGCAAGTCCCAACCAACTGGAAGACCTGAGGGGTCAGGGTTGGTAAATGGTATGGAGCATGAACTGTTGTAAACCATCTGTTTATGAGTTGAGTAAGTAAATGTACAGTGATGAAGGGAGACAAAATAGTAGCACAGATTAACAGAGCTGTACACTTGGTTATGCAGGGTGGTTTGCACAACAATAAACTCATTAGTGGGTGCTAAAACATTGCTCTGGTATGAGCAGTGTTTTCAGCCATTCATCTCTGTGGAGCTCTGTAGGCTTGCTCCAAAACAAACCTGGAAGTTAGAAGCTGGAAATGCATTCTTCAAGGTAAAAGCCATCAGAGAGAACTTAGGGAAGAGCACAAGAATGACAGTGGAAGTAAGCAGACAGATGCCTGCTTGGAACCAACCTAAACACACAGTGAGCTTACAACTAAACTGCATTGCTGCTAAATTGGGAAGCACCTCTAGTATATGTCTGTATGTCAATGCATCCAGGTAATAATCAGCATCAGTAATTAACAAAAACCTCAAGCAATTTACAATTAATTGACTCAGTATCCAGAAGACCTGCAGTCACATGGAGCCACCTACCCTCGACATCTTGCGTTGCCCCAGCAGGACATATCTGACACAGAAGCCAATGTGGTGCTTGTTCATCCTTCATCTTCAGCTGCTTTCTAAATGCTTCTTCAAAAGTTTCTGCCTCAAATATGTTGCTCCAGAGAACTTTGCTGCTTTCAAGTAGCTGCTTTCAAGATCTTGCTTAGAAGTACATAGTTGCTTAAAACTTCCTTGCAGTAGTGTAAATAGTCGGAAAGCAATGGTGAGCAATTGTTGATGCAGTTGTCAGATGGATGGGCCCCTACACTGGCCACATGCTGTAGGAGGGGCAGGCTATCCAGTTAACTATTGAGAACATTGTTAGGATCATACATACAACATAGTATGAACTTGCAGTCGTTCTGTATCATAGCACTGTCTAACTCACAATGAGGTATGCCATATATATTTCGCTAAAAAGGTGTACCTACAGGGTCAACCCTGACACCGACTAATAGCACAACAGATTCGCACCAGATGAGTAGGGGATGACTATTGGTTTGGGGAATACACCTCCCAAGCAGTCTGAACAAGCAGGAGCAAGCAAGAGCAAGCAAGAACTAACAAGAGCAAGCAGCAGGAGGCTGAAGCATTTTTGAGCACCCAACCTGTTGGCCCCTCTTCCATACTGCTCTTGCTTTTTTCTGCATAGTCTCAGCGTCTCAGGCTGGCCCAGGCTCTCAGCATCCCTTACCTATCTCAGCATCTCTTCCCTGCCTCAGCATCCCAATAACATCTCCACACAACACACCAGAAGCAGCTGAAGCAACTATTTTCATTGCTGTAGACCACTAAGATTGGGGGAACTCCTGGGGGAGGTTGTTGAAACTCTAATGCAACATGTCTGTCTTTACAGGTCTGAAAAATCTCACCACATATTCCTCATATCCATATGTAAGACCCCTGTTGTAGTATTTATTGTCATTGGCACATCAATCCTGTCCACCCTTCTCTATCATTGCTGGCAAATGTTGGCAACTGGTGGCAATTGCAGCAAGGGGTCCATCATACAGCCCATCATATGGCAACAGTGCTCATCAGCCCATGATATTTCAGCTTGTCTTACCAACTGGCTGTTTACACTGACTGTGCACATTATTTCTAACAATTTGGCTTGTTTTACTCAGCCTAGGGGCTCAAAAAACTATTTAAGGCCATTACAACAACTGAAAATAGGAAAATCAATCCAGGAAAATAAAAGATTAAAATGAAGATCTTCTGTCCAAAGAAATTTCCTCATTCTTCGTCAATCTAATGAAGTTATCAACAACCCTTACCTCAGGTGATTCTTCATTCTCTGACAGGTCCATTGTGGCAGGTAATTGCCAGGGATTCCTCTGGTATCCAAGAGTCCAAATTGATTACACTTTTTGCTTTGAATCAATGAATCAACAAGTTCAATGTTACCAAAGCACCAAATATTCATACTGCACAACTGCATTGGCAGTGCACTTCTCAACTGTGCAAATGCAACTCATGGTGAGTATTGTTCCAACTCAAAGTGAGTTCACCAAGTGAGTTCACCAACTGTACCACATGCACAGAACTAACTCGACTAGCATGTGGGGAGCTGGCTGTGTGTACTCCAAGCAAGTACTGACACGGAGGACCATGCAGCCAAGCCAGCAGCCTCATCATCACAAAGATGCTGCAGCCTCCCCTGGCCTCCTCATCCCCTGGCCTCCTCAGCTGGACCCACAGCATCCAGAATACTCACTCCTGGAGGCAGGAAGAATCCATTGGACTCCTGCTTGAATTTCATACATTCAGCATACATTTGGAAGAAAGGCTTTTTTGTTTTGCGAGCATTTTTAGTGACCTTTATTGTTTTGTGAATATAAAAGGTGTCCGTTATTGTTTTGTGAATGTATTTGGTGTCCTTTATTATTTTATGAACAGCTCTGGTGTCCTTTTATTGTTTCGCAAACACCTTTTGTGTCCTTTATTGTTTTGTACATGCCTTGGGTGTCCTTCATTGTTTTGTGAACACCTTTGGAATCTTTGATTGTTTTGTGAACATCTTTGCTGTCCCTTATTGTTTTAAAACATCTTTTGCATCCTTTGTTGCTTTATGAACATCTTTAGTGTCCTTTATTGTTTCACAAACATCTTCCGTGCCCCATATTGTTTTGAGAACATATTCTGTGTCCATTATTGTTTTAGGTACATAGTTTGTGTCCTTTATTGTTTCGTGAATATATTCTGTGTCCATTATTGTTTTATGTACATAGTTTGTGTCCTTTATTGTTTTGTGATCATCTTTTGTGTCCTTTATTGTTTTGTGATCATCTTTTGTGTCCTTTATTGTTTTATGAACATCCTTAGCATCCTTTATTGTTTTGTGAACATCTTTGATGTCCCTTATTGTTTATGAACATCTTTAGTGTCCTTTACTGTTTTGTGTACATTTTCTTCGTCCTTTATTGTTTATGAACATCATCAGTGTCCTTTATTGTTTTGTGAACATCTTTGGTGTCCTTTATTTTTTTATGAACATCCTTAGCATCCTTTATTGTTTTGTGAACATCTTTGATGTCCCTTATTGTTTATGAACATCTTTAGTGTCCTTTACTGTTTTGTGTACATTTTCTTCGTCCTTTATTGTTTATGAACATCTTCTGTGTCCTTTATTGTTTTGTGATCATCTTTAGTGTCCTTTTTCGTTTTATGAACATCTTTGTGCATCAACAGATACGAAGCGTTCATTCTTGGGGATGAGATTCTCCGCATGTTTCATCATTAGTTCATTCACAACATGCAGATTGGTTGCAGATCAGAGGAAGGTTGCTTTTGACGGCCTTACTTACAGTAAGACCACTGTGAATGATAAAGATTGTCTTATCCATCCATTGAGCAATAGCTGTACAGATATCTTGCACTCTAAAAAATGCCGGGACAAAATTGGTTTTTTAGATTCAAAATGGTTTTTTGAAAAACCAAATTTCAATGCAAAACCAACATGGATTTTAAAAACAATCCATTTTGGTTTTTTGCATTGAAATTTGGTTTTTCAAAAAACCATTTTGAATCTAAAAAACCAATTTTGTCTGAAATTGTTTAGAGTGTGGCTATGAATAAGAATAGATTCAGAATCTGATACTCTGATATATACACTGTACCTACTACAAGTACATAACTATACTAACATTAACAGCATGATACTGAACATAGGCCAAGATAGTACATCACTAAGATTCACGATACTCACTATTACTCAGTAAGTGGACGAGTAATACCGAGTAAAACACTATGATACTGCACTTCAGTAGCAGTTATATAACGATATCCCACTATTCTGTGTAACCACTGTTACCTCTGACATTTAGTTCCTGCACCTTTCTGTGGGATGATGTCAAAAGATGCAGAAAAACACCATGGAGAATAGAGAAAAGTGTTGAAGGATTGAGCTCTCAATGAGACTCAATCAGAGGGCAATCAAGACTGGTGCTCTGAATCGAAAAGAGGCACAGTACATACAACAATCAATCAATAGTGAAGCATTCAGAAGCAATACTCACAGTTTCTGAATCCTGATTCAGCTTGATTCTCATCTTGCTGCAGTAAGCATCCACAGATCATCCACAACTAACCAACTGCATGAACAAGGAGGATGCTCCCTGTATCTCACTCTGCCTCCCACTACAAACCGAATGAGTTGTTCAATCTGACTCAGCCTTCTCTCGAGTTCTCTGAGCAAGTTCTCTGAGCAGACTTATGACTAAGTATGAAGCAGGTTGTATCTTGCATTATATTAGCAGTCGGTGGTTTGGATGGGGCCCAGACCCCATCCCAGTGGAGCCTCAAAAACACACAGACCGTGCAAAAACAATATATTACTCGACTAAGTTTTTATAATGGATGGAAAGAATATGAAGAAATACAGAAAGGGGGAAAAAGAAACTAAGCACTGCAGCAGTAGCACTGTAGCATAAGTGACATATGGTTTTTCACTTTTTATCCACTTTTTTCTCCAGTCATAAAGTTTGTCACAACTCCAGGAGTTCTCATGCCTATAGGCTGTAGATATAAGATGCCCATATGGATATGTAACAAAACAGGAACTAGGAAGTGGTAGGAGGGGGTTTTTAAGTAGCAAAAAGTGAGCATGAGGCACACTCAAGGTCAAGGGCCCTGTCTTCAAAGGTCAAAGGATCAGGGGAAGGTCGTGATGGTAACTTAAGAAAGTCTAACAAGCGAAAAGAGTAGAAACAAAGTCAAACAAACTGGAAAGAGGGATGACAAGAGCTAAAGGGCCCATGTCATCAGGGCAGGTGGTTCATGTCGGAGGGGGTTGTCATGGCAAGCCCTTGTGCCAGTCACCATTGTAAGGCCCTCCAGCGGCTCCTTGGTCCTCCCTTCTCATCTTGCCAAAGAAACAAAGTGAGAAATTTCAGCAGTCACGTCACTTGTGATTAAGAAACACACAAGAAACACACAAACCCCACGTCCCAGATTCCCAGATTGGAGCTCAGATTCAACAACATATGGCCACGATTGGGACCACCGTGTTATGTAACAATAAATCGGTGTGCTTCAGGGTGATTAGCCTGCCTTGCAGTGCCTTCAGAGGGCCCAGGGCTGGTAGACCTTGTCCTATTCCTTTGTCACAGCACATATTGTGACATAACATCCAACAGAATAACTCCAACTTGCTTGACATTGCTGCCCAATTACCATAAAAAAGCTAGAGACGGCTCACTTGTCTCATAAAGCACTCATCAACATTGACCTCAAACACTGCCCTCCCCTTTAATCTCAAATAACATCCCAATGGCCAGACCGTGGTGGCTGTAGAGATGCTTGCAGTGGCAATTTCGAGAGGAATAAAAAGTTGAGCAATAAAAACTGCCCCTTGTTGGACACCATTGGATGTCCACAGAATACCATGATGAAGCAGGAGGCAGCAGGAGGCTGGTATTGCTTCATGACATTGCTGACTATTGACATCTGAGAGGCCACAAAAGCAGCTAACTGACAATAAAATGAGATGAATGGCATTGTATGCCCGTGGAATGACACCAGGCGACACAGACAGCAAACCAACGACTAGCTTCGACCGGTCAGCAGCCATAATGCCCTTGGCTTCACATAAAGCATGAGGAACACCCCAAAGATCAGCACTGTTGCTCTTTGGTCAGTTTCAGCTTTCAGGACTATTCAGTACATAAATTGAGCCATTTTCATTTTTTTCTTTCTTCTTTCTGTAATGTTTTCTCATCTTCCTTGCAGAATACAATAAATGGAGGCAACAAATGGGGTTAATGCATTGCATGGACAGAAAGGAAAGAGAAACACTAAGTAAAAGACCTCCACTTTGTGTCTAACTTATGCCTTCCTTAATTGATCCAATCCATTAGGTGAGAAAACAAACTGCTCTCCTATAAACACAAGTCAGTATACATTATACACCCAGTTGAAGCCACAAAACAAGTCACTTCTGGGGAAACATAGGATATTGGGTTGCTGAGGTGCATCAAACTAACAGAATTTCTCAGTTTTTCACACTCTTTTTTCTTGGCAGGTCAGTGTTGGCCAAGTTGGGTGGGGAGCATAACTCTCATCTCAGAGTGATAAGAAACTGAGAGAAAACCTCAGCATAGAACAGAGAGAAAAGAGGCAATGCTGTCTGATGAGAGAAGCAGAAATCCGCAAAGAATTAAGGGCCTTTTTATCAGGTTGTGTGTCAGCAATCCAGAGGCACCACATAATTTAGTTACCCAACTTGTCTGCTCTGGTATTTGTCTGAACCCAGTAATAAGCTAAGATAACAGTTACTAATAAGCTACAAATAACTAATACATTGCATATTATCTTGCTTTTGGCAAACCAAACGATATATGACAAAACATCTGTCCTGTTGTCCTAAAGGATGAACAGGGGCAGCCACACACACCAATTATTGCCCATTACCTTAAAACTAGATGAATTACAAAACTAAAATCACAATCAAGCTCACAGCCAATTAACCAACACAACAAACCATTTTAGGTGCACCATATTGATCATGAAATGGCTTTCATTTTTGCTGAAGAGGCTTCAGAAGAGCTAAATCGAATTCTAATTTGGCCATGAGAACCATGTGATTTTTAATTAGCCCCAAATGGTTTACTAACAACACTCGACCCTCACATCACAGAAATCAGGAAAGCAATTAGCAGCAATCAAAACAACTGCAGGCAACTGCAGGCCAAACAAGACCAACAGGAGATGCCAACAACACCTTGAGGGGAAAGCTCAGACCAGATGTGGGTCTACAACTGACCATCAAGTTGGCCATCAACACCTGAACTAGGTGGATGCTTGACCATGTGGGATATGTCATTCTAGTCTTGGGAGAATACCAGGATCCTATATTGCACAAAGTCTTGACCAGGATGATATCAGCAAATATATAGTAGCAGTTATTGATGTACCACAGCAAAAGAACAAGCAAAGGTTGTATGCAATATAAAATTATCAGTTTTAATGAGATACTTGTGTAAATGGTTGTTTGGTCTGTCCAGAAAACAAGTAATGATTTCTTTTGGCATTTTGATGAAAAGGCCAAAGGATTTGATGAACCACTCTCTTTTTTGTCCACTTTTGAAACAAGCTTCTTCCAAGTGTGATAATTCATTACTACAGAGCTCATCATAACTATGAGTGGATGAATATACCAACAGGCATCAGTGCCAGACCAATGCACCATATCACCCATTCCAGGAATACAGCACTGACCATTAGCTGGTATTGACCATTAGATGACCCTGCTGAATCTCTCACCTCAAGGGAAGACAAGAGCAGACCAGAGCAGACAAGAGCAGTGATGCCAAGAGAGCTCAAGAGGCTATCTGCTTCATTAGCACAATCACACATCTTCAGCATCAGCACAAGAGCATCTATAGCATCAGCTGCTTCACCTCATCCCAGGAGGCAGGGGCAAAGGTGCTGATCCTCTGGTCAGTTCAACTTGCACTATTTGCAGGTACTACAGGTACTGCAGGTAGGCATGGGTCGAGAAGTCATATAAATAAGTAATGAAGCAAATAAAATTACTCAATTTTATATCATGTAAAATAATCTGATAAATTGATAACGCTTAGTCAATTTAAATAATAATGTTAATACAACTAAGAGTGTCACTAAAATGAGCAACATAATTTTGCCTAAATCCAAGTAAAGGGAGTACAGCATTTTCACTAAGTAAAAGTCAGATTATCATAGATTCAAAAACACCAGATATTCAGAGATACGTTAGTCTGCATTGAGATATTAAACACTCCATGAAAATACAAAGTAGAATGACTTTCAAGTGAAATCATCATAACAGGATTGGCTAAACTGTCAGATCATTATTTTGGCAAAGCAAACCACCCTGAACAGGACTAATGGTGCACATGAACCAAGTAGGCTTCAGTAGTAGTTGCAAAATATTGCAGTTCATACAAGATGCCAACGAATTTTTCTGGATCATAATAACCCATGCTGCTATATCTTATGAATATCTTGATGCCTGCCTAGTGTTTGTTTACCTAGGATGCTTGGGTGTTGAAAATTATACCCCTGCAGCATCTTAGAAAAACCCTGGGGGATGCAAGGGCCTGGGGATATGGGTAAATACTGATAAAGTAGCCTATTTATTGGAGGGCTATTTCTAAGTATTTTCTGCATGCCAGGTATATACATATGTAATGCAGGTTCAGAGAACAATAATGCACCAGACTAAATACACAATGATATTTCTGACAGTCAGATGTGTTGCTGTGCAAGCTATGGGAGATGAAAAACACACAAGATCAAATGAGCCAGTCCCCTGCAGCAGGTAGTATCATCACAAAGGATGAAAAAGTGCAGTCAGCCAGCACCTCATATCTGCTTACCCATCTCTTTGTCAGCCCTTTTATCTTGTGCACCCATATAGTCTTCCAAAGCCGTGTTACCTTGTTTTCACTGCAAGCCTTGCATTTAGTGCAGTGAACCACACCAAGTCCAGGACTATGTTGAATTTTGTCGAAGATACCACCAGAATCATAGAATTGCTTCAATTAACAATTGCTTAAATTATATTGTGTATGTTCAAGACAACTGACAAATTTAATATAGGATTCAAGCCAAATAATTCAAAGCTTACAAATCTACTGGTCTGTACCCCATTGTCCATGGATATCTTATGTTGTTCGCCTGAATAAACAATTCTGTTACTAAATATGCAGCAAATGGCGAAGTTCAGAAGATCTTGCAACCTTTCGAACCACAGTTCAAACTGCGAATGTCTCTCTCATCAGCTGTGATCTTTGTCAGACGGAGCATTGGCAATGATTCCGGGACACCTGGCCAGCATCTGGTCACTTTTACTGGAGCTCTCCACACTTTGAGGTGAAACTAAAACAGGAAGTGGGTCAAATTGATTTCGGCTGCTCAAGGTGACCCGGTCAGTTCAAGTCACTTGAAATAACTGCTCAACTTTCATCCACAATCTTAACTTACTGAATATCGACAGGTTTATTGAAAGTTTATTCCACCTGTGCAAGGCTGAGAGGCATCTGAGCAATCAGGGGATTCAGGGCCATGTTCCGGGCATGTAGGGCAGGCCACCTCTCAAGTTAATTTAGATCTACAAGGCTAGGTAAAGGTCAATATCATTAAAATGATTACAAGAACTGCAGTGATTTCATGTTATGACACCTAATTTTCGATTCTGAAATTAACCACATCCACAAGCTCAGAAGTTGTTGCACTAATCAGGAAAATGAAATGAACCTCTAAACTTTCAATTTTGTTTAATCTAAATCGATTTTGCTATCTTACTGGAAACCTAATTAAAATGCTAATAAGAGAAACTGTAAAGAGTACAAGACTCTTCGAGTCGAGTTGATAAATTATTAAATGATCATTGATCAGTGATTACTGCATATTACATAAAGTTTTTTCTTTGAGGCAATTCAGGCAAAAAGCTCAGACAGAAACAAGTTGATGCCAAATATACATGAGTCTGCAGGAGAAAGCATCACAGAGACGATTGTAATAGGCTTAAGACAATCTAGAGTAAATTGTGGTGTAATCTTGAAAATTAAATCAATTAATGTGCCAGCAGGCCTTGTTACTGAACAGTGAGATGTCAGGAGTCTACAGTAAAATTTTATCCACATAAACGCCAGAGGGCAGCTCATACAAACAGCTTCCAATCTCAGCATCGAGCTCTACCTGCTGCTGCAACTGCACAACTCTGCACTGCTCAGCAGCCTCCTGCAAGGATGCTAAGGCATTGGCTGCAAGAGAGGACTTGTAAATAGAGCTTAGCAGATATCTCAAACAAGCAACACAAAAGTCTCCAGCATGCATCTCAGGATGACTTATCTCTGAAGAAAGATGATAGAGCAAATGGTTGCTATTCCAACAGCCTTAGCATCCATGGCAAATGGCAAAATGTTTAAAGTTGCAGATGAATGAAATAACACCAAAGAAGGATTGCTAGTCATTTCTTTGTATCTATGGACAATATTTTCAATTGACATTGCTGAGGCTAATTTCCTGGAGCCTGGAATCAATTGCCAAAGTCGCCACTATTATATTTAAAAAAAAAAATAAGAATAAAAATAAAAAAAGTCAAAATCTAAAGGACCATTTCTCATACCCAACTTATTTCCCTGAGTGCTCATACCATGTGCAAAGAACAATGTTCGAAACCAGCAAGGTGCTCAGAAAATAACTGTGGCACTTAGTTTTAAAATTTTAAATTGCATGGTATACGTAACCTGACGAACCAAGAATGATTGTTGCCTCAAAATACAGGGTGCTGGGTGTATTAGAATCGAACTAGCCTACAATTTAAGAGTTTAGCCTGCAGTTCACATTTAGAACCGACCCTCACTGACCTGTTGTATAATAGCAAAAAGTTGCCAAAAAGGTTATGACAAAACTGAAGAACCAAAGCTATACTTAACCTGCCCTGAAGCAAAAAGGGTATTTGAGAGGAGGCAAGAGAGGTTGAGGGGTAAATGAGGGTTAGGGTTGAGGGCTTGGGTGGAGGGTTATCTTGGTGGTCTGCCAGGTGAGAAGGGTTTCCACCTGAGGGGGCACATTAGGGCTGGAGTGGGTTGAACTGGGTGGTCAACCTATGCTATAGGGGTAGTTACTTCAACTTACTTGTGCTACTTATTACCTGGGGATATTGCCTAACTCTGGCCATATTTCATAGATCATTTTGGCAAGTCAATGATGATATGACGAACCAATTTCCAAAATGAATATAAAAACATTCAATAAATCAACCAATCAGTCAGTCAAGCAGTCAATCAATCAATCGATCGATCAGATTATATCTATCAAATCTATCTATCAATCCATCTATCAATCTATCAATTCAATCAATATATCATCTATCTATCTGTGTATAGGTCTTACTATCTCTGCGTCTATGCATCTATCCTTCTTTCTGGCACACCTAAAACTCCCCATTGTCTTGGGGGTTGTCCTGCCCAGACAATCTAATAGACCTGGCAATCACCATACTCCCATGCAGCTTGGTAGGGTGGCCATCACATAATTCTGCAACAACAAATTGACCACCTTCCCTTCCTTGTTAAACTTAAAGCGCCCAGTATCCACCTCTAAGCTTCTCAGGCTAATTCACAGCACCAAAACTTTCAGCGCTTTTTAGTCCATTAACAGCAAGTGCCATGACATTCCCCCATCAGCAACATACAAGTCTTGGAGAGGCTTTAAAACTCTGTGGAGGGGAGATTTGAGCAAGATTCTCCCAATCCCCCCATCCTCGAATGTTATAGGGACCTTAAAAGAGCCCCCTCTAATTCTTGCCACAGCCACAAGCATGTCGAAAATTGCAGTAATCTTATTCCAATCTAATTCACTCAACTCAACAAATGGCAAAAAGAAATATCCCAAATCCACTCAAGACATTTTCTCCTTATTTATGCCCTCTTCATTTCACCAAGAATCAATATTTTCAATCTTCTCTAAGTTTCTCACAGGCACGTTCTCCTAATATAAATCTAGTATCAATTTCCATGTCATTTTACAATTAAATGGTGAAATTTATCAATTCAATTCGAATAGATGTCATGGATTATCTCAGCCAAATTTTGGAGAAATATCAATATTTCACATTAAGAAAATTAATTTTGATCACATCGTAACAACTGAAGAAATTTACTCCCGTCAAAAATTTATACCCCCCTTGGGTTCCATGCGGATTTTTAGTACCCCTCCCCAAGGTTTCACTTGTATTTTTAGTACCCCCCCCCCTTAACATACAAAGCAATACACGGCTGTAGAGCAAGGTCAGGAGATCATTTTAAGACAAAATTTAAACCAGAACCGCAAGCGGTTTCAACGCTCGTCTGTTAACGTGAAATCTATCAATGTGTGCCTGATAATCACCCACAGGCTAATAACTCGATCTAATTCTATTGCAAATGCACACCCAGAGGCCAATACCGGTACCAAATTTCATAGCTCTAAGCAAAATACTAAGGTCACATTGGGCAGTTTAAGAATGCAGAAAGATCGCAGCCAAAATGGCTGACAAAAAATGGCCACCATCTTGGATTTCTCGACATGTTCGCAATCATACCCACAGGCCAAATTTCCATATTGCATAACTCTAAGCAAAATATCAAGGGCACAGTGGCAGTTGAAGAATGAAAGGAAGATGGCTGCAAAAATGGCCGCCACAAAATGGCCACCATCTTGGATTTATCAGCAATTTCCCAATCCATACTCACATGTCAATACCTGTACCATATTGCATAACTCTAAACAACATATTAAGGGCACAGTGGGCAGTTGAAGAATGAAGAAAGATGGCTGGCAAAATGGTCGCCACGAAATGGCCGCCATCTTGGATTTCTCGACATGTTCCCAATCCATACCCACAGGCCAATACCTGTACCAAATTTCATCACTCTAAGCGAAATATTAAGGGCACAGCGGGCAGTTAAAGAATGAAGAAAGATGGCTGCCAAAATGGCCGCCACGAAATGGTGGCCATCTTGGATTGCTCAATATGTTCCTGATCCATACCCATAGGCCAATATCTGTACCGAATTTCATAACTCTAAGCGAAAAATTAAGGGCATAGTGGCCAGTTGCAGAATGAAGAAAGATGGCAGCCAAGATGGCCGCCATGAAATGGTGGCCATCTTGGATTTCTCAATATTTCCCTGATCCATACCCACAGGCCAATACCTGTACCAAATTTCGTAAGTCTAAGTGAAATACTAAGGTCACAAATGGACACTTACACAAACCTTAACCGGGACAACGACAACGACGACGATCGAGTGACGACAATAGCTCTTCGTTTTCAAAGAAAACAGACGAGCTAAAAATTCTGTTGGGAAAATTTTGAGTTATAACAATTTTAAGATTTTTTTTTATCACACCCACAGTTTCTGCCTAAAAGAGGGGTCATAAAAGTGGATATAAGTTATATAAGTCATTTGCAGATACAGTTGTTGAAGGAAAGACAGTAACTTTAATCACTGTGACTATAATATGTGTGTGAAACATGTTATATCAAAAATTTATGTGCAGTGTGTGATAAACTCACTTGACTGTATGTTTGTCAAAATTAGCCCTGCTTAATTGATCTATTGTTTATTTTGAGTGTTCAGCTGCTTCTGTGTGGGTTTGAATTTAGCTAAGCCTTTCTTTAGATTCGTTTGCTTTATTTTCATGACAAAATGTAGTCTCAGATGTAACTTTAGGATATTTTATATCATTGATATTTATGAATAATCAATACAGGCGCGGAGCATGACTAGTACAATCTTCTCTAAAAATCATGTTAACAATGCATGTCTGCTTACAAATAAACCGAAGTCATGGCTTGTTTTGTTCTTGGAAGTGCATGTATGACATTGTTTGTATTAATGTTGACTACATGATGGTATTAATTTTAGGACGAAAAAAAAATTAATTAAAAAGACTTCCAGAGAATCTAGACCAACATATTATGAAGGCGACACCCTAATTAGCTTGATATTTATACCAAACTCAGATTTGACATTGAAACATGTTTGAATTGTCATGAGTGTGCACACAACGGTGTATGTAGATCATTGAGCAATGGTGGGACAAATAAAAAATAATAATTATCTAATAAAAATTGTTGGGAAAGGGAAATGCGGAAAGGTAATTTCTGAACCTAAAAACCATTGAGGATGCTGATAAATGAAACTTCACAGATATGACTTACAACAACACAGTAAACAACATTCTGTGGCATGTTTGACATAAAACATTCCCAATATAACTCGAATATAGCTCAAATCCAGCCTATATACAATTAACCACATAGAAACAATACCGCTGATTTAGTCTGATTACCTAGGACAATGTTGGAAGGCTACAAACTTGCTCATCACTGTACTATTGGTCTGAAGCAAACAGTCATATGTGTTTGTCACACTCTGCACACTATATTTAGGCCAAACATGTTTTACACAAATGCAATGGTCACAGCTATCAATGATATTGTCTTTCCATCAACAATTGTCACTGAAAACGATCTGGAACATTTCATTCAAGGCCTATGCCCCAGTTTTAGCATTGAAATATGAGTGTGATAAACCAAAAAACTTAAAATCGATATAACTCAAAATTTTCCCAACAGAATTTTTTCGTTTTTGTCTTAAAATGATCTCCTGACCTTGCTCTACAGCCGGGTGCTATTCGTCTTCTCGCTTTTTTTTTTCTAATCTTAAAGATTGCTCAGGGGCACTGTGTTAATTCAGGGATGCCCAGGGTCTTTCAGTTGCCCCAGCATAGAACACTGGATACAACCCGCCTCCATTTAATGTCCCATGGGCTCGGACTAAATTGAGTTCCGGGGTGGGATTCGAACCCACGCCCTCAGAGCCTGTGGTTGTGCAAACAAGCACTCTTAACCATTAGGCCACGGAGGAACTCTGAACGGTCCCTAACTCAACGAAAATGCGTGGACTATAAAATCTATGTCAGCAGTTTAAGACCAATCTTTGCTCATTAGTATATGAGAACATCAATGGTGTCACTATGGGTCCTATCTTTTAAATCGAAATGAGTGATCAATTTGTCATTAAGAGACATGAGCTGGAGCCTATACTGCAGATGGGTGGCCAAGTGGCTAAGGTGCCCGCCTGCTCCGCTGAAGGTCTTTGACTGCCTGGGTTAGAACCCCGTGTGGGAAACCCAACATTTTCAGTGTACTTTCATGAGCAAAATCCCAGCTGGATGTTGTTTGGATGAGACGTTAAATTGGCGGCCCCTTGTATCAGTGTCTATGCTGGGCATTAGGCAAGTAAAAGATCTGTCACATGGGGTAGATGTGTAACATGTTGAGCACTCCCGCTCTCTCTCCCATCTCATCAATCAACCCTCGTGAGCGCCCAGAACTGGGCTTAGAGGGCTGCACTTATACCCTATCTATATATCTATCTATCTAAGAGTCATAAATTATGACACGGCAAGTATAGGGATATGAACTCACAAGGAGCGTGTACACTTCGGTAATCACTTGTATTTCCATGACTGCAAACTGCAAATACAAGACAGTCTCTGTATTTCTAATTCTTTAAACTAAAGAAAGCATTTCTATTGTGAGTCCAAGCAGACTGCCATGCCAACAAGAGGTCATAAAGTTGGTAGCCATGACAACCACAAGGGTCCAGCATACAAATGAACACGTGATCAAAAAGGTGGTTGCTAAGGAAACTGTGGACCTTTAGATATTGGAACACAAGGCAGTTCCAGAATCCAGAATAGAGACCCATGGAAATTACAAAGGGACTGTTACATCAGATAAAGCTTCAGATGCTTTTCATTGCTTAACTCCCCAAGATAGTGCTCATGTCACAGTCTTTTTGGGTTATTCATGGCTATGTCTTTAGTTAGTGATTTTTCTTTGTTATAAACACCGACGATGCTTCCAAAATTTTTGCACCATCTTCAAAATGTGTATAACCTTACTTTTTAGAAATTAGTTACCTAAAGAGGGAGATACTGAATAATGGTCTCCCAAATGGGGAATTGGAACACTATACACATTTATATTGCATGGATTAGAGGCATTGTTGGACCATTAAGCTACTCTACAACATGTCAACAATCAAACAAAACCAGGTATATGATCACTACAAGTTACTGCTATTTAAAATTTGTCTGAAAAACAATAACAAAAAATGCAACAAAAGGTTGATATTATGAATTTCAACCCCAAACCACGTCCACCAACAGACATTCAGGTTTGAGGTTTGCAAAAATCAGAAACACAGGACAACGTCTCAGAGACGCTTGGATATTGTCTCACCTAAAACCATTGATAAAGAAATGGCAGACACTAAAAATTTGGTTACAGACTGAAATGACACCGGTTTTAACTGTTCAACATTGATTCTCAGCATAACACCAAGTGTACAGAAACGTCTCATATTGCTTAATGTTGACTTCTGTGTGTGCCAAAGCCAATTTTGTGCCAGACAAACCACAGAATTAAAGCAATTTTGAAATTTAAAGAGCTAAATTGGCAGTAACTATACAATATAGATGGCGTCCCATGCATGGAATCAAAACTGATAATCATTATACAATTTACTTTACAAAAACCATGCCATTATCTTGGCACAATCATGATTTTATCAATGATCTAAAAATAGGACCTTGAATTGGACTATGGTTTATCATTCTCAGTGATTGAAGTTTCATGTCAAGGATTTGAACATCAAATATATTTCATGTTTATTTCCCTTGCATGGGAGTTACTGTACAGTAAGTCGGCATATCAAAATATTCTAAAAAGTGGTCTGACAAACCTGCAATAACTTCAATAACTTACACTTTAATTATGGTCACAAACAGGGCTAAGCTTTCAAATGATGAACACTAAAAATTCGAATTAATATCAGAAATGGAATACAAATGTATGACAAATGAACATTGCACCTTATTGGATGTCATGCATTTGCCAATTATATAAAAATTTAGTTTATTCGCAATTAGCCAAATTATTGCTGTATCCACTAGTGAAGGCTGAAGTCATAATATCTCATAAATGAATGGCAATAAGTGCAATTAGCTAAGTACACTGTACTAAGGAGCACTGGATATAGTGCATAGCATCACCTTGAACAATACACTAATTTCAGCAACCCATCAATTATGATGCAGTCATCATCAGATGCCAGTCTCTTAGCAACAGTTCTGCATCCGCAGCATCATCAGTAAGTTCAGCATCTCAGATTCTATGCAAGTCAGATCAGTGGGGTAGGAATCCAGAATGACATATTGCTGAATGCTCAGTGATTAATCTAGGATTCAGACTTAATTCGCCACTCACCCATATTACCGTCTTAGGCCTTATTTTCTATTTTCGTTTTCTTTTTTGCCATATACATACCTGAAAAAGATAGAGAAGATGGAATTAGAGCATAATTATTATATAAAGAAATATAATAAAAATACAACAGTGACAAACATCTAGAGCATTAATTAAAATTTTGAAAAACTTTTGTAAACAAGTTATTAGTTCATTATGGCCTCACTTGGGCAGTAAATTCAACCAGAAAGTACTGGATTATATCATATTTATAGGCCAATGTACTGTACACTTTACATTAATAATACCTTGTTAACATTAATATGACATGTTCCAGACATCTGGTAAATTTGTCTCAATCAAAAAACACAAAACTGGCTTAAGTGTAAAGAGTGCATGACAGCAAGTTTGTAAACACTGCAAAATTTGAAACCCTCGGATCAACTTGAGTCAGCAGATGTGAAACAAATGTCAAATTGCTTATGATAGCACAATGCCCCTGGCAATACCTGAGTCGGTCCCCTTTGAAGTGAGATGAGCCTTCCTACAGGTGCCCCCGAAGGAGCCACTGACACATTGCCCATCACTGTCTCCTGCAATCACATCAATTCACTTCTACTAGTCTTGTGGAGTAGTCATCTGTTATAATTATGCATAATTGCAATGTTGCAGATACAATGACAAAGCACCAGATACAAGGAGATTACTGTCAGTGTAGTAGAAATATACTTGAAATAAAACTAGGTCAAGGTCACTCTGTTTGACCCTCAGAGAAGGTGAAGGTCAATTAATAATAATGATGTTGTGAAAACAGCATGAGAAACTGTGTTTGAAGATACAGATGGTGCAGGTCAATGTTATTGAGTTTGACATAACTGTCGAGGTCATTAAATGTAATATTAAATACGACCTTTGTAAAGTCACCTTGACCTATACTGCAAAAACTTGCAAAGATAAATTTTCATGATTAATTTTGCAAGTGCTGTACAGATTGGAGGTATTCCATTTAAAAGCAAAACCTTTATAAATGTGCAATGCTCGGGTTAAGTCACAAATCCACTGATCTGCGGATTTAGCTAATCCAATGGAAAAGAACCTGAAACATTTGAGATGACCTTAATCCAAGCATAAATCCAAAATATTAAATCCATCTAAAACATTTTCATATCCAGTTATTCCTGTGCACTCTGACATGAGTGTATGTATGATCCCATGTTGGGAATTGAGAGCATATTGTCCCAGAGTAAGCATGTTAAGGCCCTACAGCGTAATGTCCCTGCAGTGTGTCTCTGTCAAAAGCCTGTTGCTAGTGGCATTGAAGTCCCCGTTGTGTAGTGTAATAAGCCTGGCAGCAACAGGCTAGGGCTATCTCCATATGGATCAACAGTCTGATCAAGGCTCTGCATGGCTGTGCATGCTCAGCATTGCTCACACAGGGATGTCATGGAATGCAGCCAGCAGCCCCTTGGATCACCCCCTTGTAACACCCCCCAGTGACAGCACCCCCCCCTTGTGACAGCCCCCAGCATCAGAGGGGATTCTATCAGCCCTCAATTTCCCCCAAGAGCCAAACCCTTCGTCAAACCCTAGTCATCCATCAAATTCCAAATTCCAATGAGACTCACTCCTGGGGACACCTCAGCCAGCAGTTGACAGCCATTCACAGCCAGAGGGTGGAAACAACCTAACTGCATAGCCCCCATTGCCTGCAGCAATGAAATTAACCCAGCAATCACTAAACCTGGCAATTAACAGACTGATGTTCAAGAGAACATCTAGCGGCCTCGACTCAATCTACTGCGAATATAAATCTTTAGCCAGGACAAGCTCAACTCAACTCCTACAAATTGGTCCAATCCAGTTCCATTCGAGTCTATTTATTCTGCTTTTAATCAAGTCCTTTTAATTGAGCACAATTAGGAGGAGAGATGCAATTGTCAGGCAATGAATTAAGCAGATCCCATCCTATTGGAGTTAGGGGAAGTTGCCAATGCTCTGAGCTCCGTTGTAATGTTCATTAATGTGGCCCATGCAATGTCCTAGGCAATAGCCCAAGCAATGGTGTGTCTCTATGCATGGAGATAAGCCTTCATTACAAGGCTTGTCTTATCTGAGCAGATGCAGGGTTGCAGTAAATGGCCTGTAGTAAATGCCCCATGGAAGGTGACTCACACCCTGTAGCTTGTGTTGGCCTGTGTAGGTAATGAGGCCAGTGACATGTGTTTCTCACTTCCTACACCCCATGATATATAGCTGATCCAAACTGCAGTAATTGCACCCGCTAAGACCTGGCCAGGCCTGGGGCTATCAAGGTTTTCTGAGGGCTGCACGAGACTTGGCATCTCTGCACTGCCCCAGGGTGTGACAAACCATCCCACTTGATGAGGAGGGAGCACCTGCCTACAGTACAGCTCAGCACTGCAGAATTTCCTGATTAATGTCTTTTCTGGCAATCGTTTGACATTCCTATAGTTTAGCTTTTTACTATTTACTCTAATTGACTGTCTTATATCTTAATGCTTCGAAACTTTAAAAGGTAGGAATCTACAACAGACCAACCATTTTTGTCTGCAGTACAGAAAGTATGTAATAAGCATCAGCGAGTCAGGGCATAGCAGGTATTTGGGCTTAATGCCTGCCATGGCTGGGAAGATAACAGATAAATCAAATATGAGATCCAGGATACAAAATCCAGGACCCAAATTCAAGGACACCCAAACTTTCAAGACTGTGTCATCCTAAAATGTGTGGCTGCCACTTGTCATTACTTGCACTATTCAGAGGCACAAACGAAGGAGGAGTAGATGAGGCAGTTAGCCTCTTCGCAGCATTCCTGTTTGGGACACACTGTCATTGAATGAATCAACTGTGATTTATAGAACAAAACAATGAATACCTTCAATATGCATCAATTATGTTCCAAACACACGATGCATGCCAGAAGTCAGTCAAGAACAGCCAGCAAGATTAATTGAAGTAATTTACGTAGCAAATCACAGTGCCCAGACTCATGCAGATAAATTGGATTAAGGATGTTCTATGGAACCTAGGCATACACATTCTCTGACCCAATGAACAAAAAGAGTGTCATTTGTGAAGCTAATGAAAAAGAAAAAGCTTAAAAAGCTTTAAAAGCCAGTCCACTTAATCATCCAGAAGCAAATATCGAAGAAACATCAGTCCAACAATTACTGATGTGACCCTTTTCTCTACAACAGCAACATAGAAATTCTGTGTGGTGTCACCTGCCAGCCGCAACAAGTTGCATTTATGCCAGAGAGAAACACACACATTACAGAAGCAGTGTTGCACAACGATTTTACTGCTCCAATATTTCATTCTAATGGTTGGTGATCAATACAGCATGGTGGCAATATGGCACCTACATGCATATGGATTTCCTGTATGGTTTGCCTTTCTGGGAGAGCAGTGGTTCTCACATACCCTGATACACCCGCCAAGTCACCACCCTAACCCCGACCTACATAACCCCTGACTCAACCCCAGCAACCCCAGCGCTGGGCAACAGAAGGGTGCATACAGATTTGGCCATTCATAACTTTTATAGCCTAACTGCCAACTGTATAAAGTGTATGCAGCAGCAACTTGCAGGAAGCTTATGCTCCAGCACGCATGATATGTAGCAACCCCCTCCCCCTTTCACTGCACTCTGTTATATAACAGATGGGGCAAGTTCTACTACAATATTCAAGCTCTCCAATGGTGGAATAATCCAGATAATCTTACTGTTACTAACAAATATGCTCTAGGTTTTTTTCTTTCGAGGACATATGGTTTTAGTCCGACAAAATCTGACTCAGATAACTTTGCCTTGACAGATCACAACATTGATGCGACAAGTTTCTTGTCGCATCTAAGACAGGCTAAATGGGGCTATTTTTAGCTGTTTTCCCCAAAATGAACTTCACAGAAATTCTGGGAAACATGTATTTCAAACCTACCTAACCCATTTTCGGGAATTCAAATTGGAAGCTTCTGGGAAAGCCAGAGCAGAGCTGAAAGTTTGGAATCGACAACTTGCTTGGAGATTTCAGTAAAAGCAGGTCACTCCATGACCTAATTACACTCTGAGAATTCATACGCAAGTAGTTCTCCAGAGTCTTCACTTCAGGCAAAGTAGCAACAGTTTTCTCTCCTTAAACCACTGCACTTCTGTATTTAGCAAGTAAAATGATTGAATTTGGCGCACATTCAACCCTGTTATTCAGTGATATTTTTAGAAAGATGTGTCAGCTGATGTGTGGATTAATACGAATCAGTCTGGCAGTGAAACGGCAACGCCATTTTGATTTGTCAGTGCCATCAACTGTCAGTGGGAAAATGGTTGTATACAGGTTTATTTGGAAATGACTTTACCTCAGGGTCATCACAGTTTGAAGGTAAATGTTTATTAAGGTCACTGTGTTATTTACAGCTTCTGAAATTGTTTTGGTAGTTTGTGACAACCTCCGGAATTTGCCCCACATGTTTGTTGATCCAAAAATTTCCACAACATGGAAGAATTTCACTGCATATGAAATTGTATGGACATGACAGTGGAAGGAAATAAACGAAAATGGCAAAATAGATACTTGAGAATAATTCTGTGTTATTGGCATCTGTTGCAGTACACTGTAAAATCGGACTCGCTGATTCAGCTCAATTGATTGAGTGAGATGGTTGCACAAGTTGATTGAGCTAACATAGATTAATGTTTTAAGCTGAGATAACTCAAAATACTGAGCTGAGATAGCTCAAAATACTAAGCTATGTTGACTAAGGTATTCAAGCTGAGAAAACTCAAAACAATGAGTTTCGTTGACTTACAGCTCAAAATATTGAGTTTTGTTGACTTATTGATCCAAGCTGATACAACTCAAAATTTAGAGCTGTGTTGACTTATTTTTTAGTTGTTTTTTTATTTATATCTGTGACCAGTCGAATAAAGTTATTTATGAATGTGGGCTGTAATCCTAAAATACTGTTTGATCTCTCAAGGGGATCCACCTGATCCAGTATGCTTCATTTCAGCACATCATGGACAGGCCCAAGACGCATTCAACAAAGACCATTGCATCACAAGGAGATTTAAAAATTAATTTCTTGTGAATAAATCCCAATGGCCTGTGGCTCATCTCAGTTGGTATACAGTGCTAGAAGCCTATATTTGAACACACTCTGACTTGGAAATGTTGGTTGACGTGTGAAAGCATGCATCTAATTACTCCCACAAATTAATTAAAGAGAGATAGAAATAAAAAAGTAACCAGCTAAAGTGGTGTGCTACTCATTTTTTCTCTGGGATAGTGTAATATAAATGTTATTTTTTCTTGTAAGTAAATAATTATTTAAAACTAAATGCAGTCTTATGAGAAGCGCTTGTTATAGATGGCGCTATAAGTGGCATGACTGAGATGTCAAGCTATCTGCAACAACTGAAGCTTTCATGTTTTCACAGCTTAATGTTATGATTCGTTTGGACAACTTACAGCATTGAGCTATCATACCTTGACAACTTATAGGATTGAGCTATCATAGCTTGAAAATTATAAACATTCTCAGACAGCTCAAATTATTGCATCAACTCAGTTTTCAAATTTTACAGTGTATCTTTGGAAATTTATGGTCACCAGTTGATTCTAAACATGTGCTTGTTGTTTACAATATGGTGTTGTCCTACTTTTGATGATGGTTCGGTGCTGACCAATCAGCAGCAAGGGGTGGGGCCTAAGTTTAAACAGGCCATCCAATGGAATCTGGGGGTGAAAGTGGCAGTGCACTGATATGTACAAGCGTTGCAACATTACAATGCAGAAAAGTCTCAATGCAATGTCTTCTATCTCAAGATTGGCCTACCGGCCAATCTTGGTTAAGATAGAATTTTTCGATCTAATATGGTTTAACAAACAGAAAACTGGTGGTGTCAGAAAAATAAAATAATTTAAGCGTCCAAAGGTATAATTAGGGTTTCATTTTAATGACCATTTTCTGTAATTGTTTTAAGCACACATTCATCAATAACTAAGATTCAATTGATACACAGGACAGGGAAAAGTATATAATTTTTTTTTATAGCAAACATAACATTTGCACAAATTTCAAAAGAACCAAAGGTCAGTGTCAAACCAACAACTCAATCAAACTGTCACACAAAAGATGATTTCCATTAAATACTGCAATTTTCCATATCATTTTTACAATTTAACAATAGTGTTTTCTTTTGAAATACAATCATGTTGTCAATCAAGAGGAAGTTGACCATTACAACTGAAGTAATGTTCTGGCCAAAATGTCAACACAGGAGAAGCAATTTCAATGATGACTGATGTTCGTAATTGCAACAAATCAATGAACGTTCAACTTTCCAATTTCTGAGTATAGCATTAGAGACTTCGCTTGGGGCCAAACATTGAAATGATAATTTAATCGCCTATAATAAAGAGGAACAACAAAATATAATTGCTCTGAAGTAATCATACTGTATTATTGGACTGCTTATTTTCTAACATAACTCAGTGACAAGTGTAACTGAACCGAAGGATGGATCATTTGGTGCTTTACACCCTGCATTGTTTCTTATGGTTAACTGATTAAGACTGGGGGACACATCAATCCATCAATGAGGCTAAGGATGACTAAATCTGTTCCACAACGTAGGCCTGGGTGAGCCAAACAAAGCCAGAATCGAATCTGGGGCCCAGCAATTGGAAGCCCAGAGTGAAACCACACTGGCCAAACTCCTCCGTTCGGACCCAAAATTTGAACTTGTCAGATGACACCTTGACCACAGCCATTAGGCGCTAGCTTCTGACTTAATAGATGCAACACAACAAAGAAGTTCTACCCACAAGAAACAGATACAAGAAGACAATTAACTTCAAAGAGAACGCATTGTCAGTTTGCAAAGTGCTTGGAAAAGCAGAACAAAGAGAAGGTTTGTTTTGAGACATTCCCCACCTTGATCACATGGTGGTGTGAAAACCAACACAGATCAACAGAATAACAGAAATACAACATGGGAGAGATGTTAGGAATTCAAATGGACTTGTCAGGTAAACACTAGAGGGCATAATGCCATGTTGTTGAGCCCCCTCTGGCGTTTTTGTAAAGAAATACTCATCTCACAACTGGCTGTGAGAAGCAAAAAGGGAAATGCTAAAATGCTGAAAGAAATAGCAGAACAAACAGGCTTCTATCTTTTTGCAGTCACAGATTTACTTTTTTGTTCCCTTTCCGCATACTCTGCGATGCACTGAATACATGAATACTAATGTATCGGTGTCAGCTTTCATATAATACATTCATTTCTTTTGATCCTTTCAGTTCCTGAATAAAACAAGGACAGTTGCAGTCTTGTTTCAAAACGATGAAAAATTATAAGACTGTAATGCAGTGCATATAAACTGTATGTACAACATTCTCTTATAATCTATATTTGCAGAGATGTGTTTATATTTCAGCTTTTTAACACTTGTACTAAGTGGAGTAGCAAAGGACCAAATCGCCTCCACCAAAAATATAATATTTGAATGAAATTACATTTATTTATTTCTATACATATCAGAATTTTTTAGGATAATTTTTTCCAAGCTCCAGCACAGACACTTAATATAGAGGAAAATACTCCGGAGGAAAATACTTTGGAGGAATATACTTTGGAGGAAAATACTTTGGAGGAAAATACTCCGGAGGAAAATACTCCGGAGGAAAATACATGGGAGGAAAATACTTGGGAGGAAAATACATGGGAGGAAAATACTCTGAAGGAAAATACCCTGAAGGAAAATACTCTGGAGGAAAATACTCTGAAGGAAAATACTCTGAAGGAAAATACCCTGAAGGAAAATACTCTGGAGTCTACACTCTTAAAACAGGATTTTAAAAGGTTTATCATAAATGCCAGTGGTCTAATACCAGGCCAGTTTTTGACAGAACCTCCCACCATGAAATGTACAAAAATCAGTTGGGGAACGTCTGTGCTTGGGACTTAGATCTGTGCACAACAATTGTCAACCACCAAGTCTGCATAAATAAGCAATTAGGAGAGTGTCAGCAACCCAATTGTCTAGTGATTTGCATGTTCTGGTGTGTGGTCTTATCCATTTTATTTCTTTTTTCCCCTTTTTCTTTTCAAAAGCATTAGTTCGTATCTGGGTCAATCTTTCTGTCTGTTTCAATGTCTCTTTTCTCTATTTCAGCTTCTATCTAAAGGCCTAGGTCTTCACGACAAGGATATGGGGTTCTCAATTATTTTCTCTTTTTTTCCTCATACATCCCCTTCTCTTGCCTTCAATATTCTTCTCTTCAATTAAGCGGCCTATAGTGTTATTCTGCCCATTTCTTGTAAGGATTTAAGAAATTTTTTAATTTTCCCATACATGTATTTTGTTCTCCTGCTCTCCCTCTTTTTCCACTGTCCTTCCCCATCCATATATCCCCCTCTCTCTCCTATTATTTTCCTTGATAACCTGAATCTCCATATCCTTTCTTCTTCTTACCTTTTCTCTTTTTTTTCTTTTATCTTATCTCACATCTGTCCAGCAATGTAGTTAACTTGAAGAACAACTGTTACATGCATTCACCTTGGGGCTATAGCATGCCAGATTTATATGTGAAATGCCTAACCTGCAGGCAAGCAGCAGAGGTTGTGGGGAAAGGCTAACAATCCCACAAACAAATGTCAGCAAAACCACAAAATACAGGTTAACTGGCATAACTCACTTTCGAAACTGCAACTTTTCAGTAGTTACAACTTTGTTTTCTAGATCTTAGTTAAACTTGGAGTAATAGGCCTATGCACACAGTGGAGTGAACCTTCCTGGGACTGTACCACATGTATTGTGTTCTCTGGAAAAGTATTATGCGCCCCATCTCCTTCTCCTGAGTCTTGTAAAACCTAAATTGAATATTTTGTGTTCATCAGCCAATATTCTATCATAGATTATTATATAATGGTACAATCGTATTTCATGCTCACAAAAAATATTTAAAATATATTATATATAAATATTATATATTACATGTGGAATAATAATTGAAATTGAATTCTTACAAACGATAGAAGGCGCCAATTGGTTGACATATTTTTTATTAAAAAGACAATTATTTTTTATTAAAAAGGCAATTACTATTTTTCATTAAAAAGACAATTACTATTTTTCATTAAAAAGACAATTACTATTTTTTATTAAAAAGACAATTATTTTTTATTAAAAAGGCAATTACATGTTGATCAATCATTGAAGTCCATAACCTAATCAATAACCTCAACTTAATTCTTCCTCTATATAGTTCACGAGGAATAACCTGAGGAATTGTCTTAAGCTAACTCAATATACAAAGCAAACTATTTAACATCCTTTGCAAATACTTCAACATTACAACATATACAAGGAAGAGGAGAGCAAAGATGCATGCATGCAGCATCCAGCCCATCCATCATCCTGCATCAGCTCTTTCACACAATGATGCCCCCCCCCCCCAACCAGGCAACCTATACACACTCTAAAAAGAATTCAGACAAAATTGTTTTTTTAGATTCAAAATGGTTTTTGGAAAAACCAAATTTCAATGCAAAAAACCAACATGGATTTTTTTTTAAATCCATGTTGGTTTGCATAGAAATTTGGTTTTTCAAAAAAAACATTTTGTCCCAACTTTTTTAGAGTGTATAATATATGCTGTTTTACCACCATCCGCATTTTAAGGCATCATGAAACTAGTTACTGATTGCAAAGACTCCGAAAGTAATAAACGTTATCAAAGTATATTTCATTATCAACTTATTGACAAAGTGGTAACGTTGAAAAAACAGATTGTCTGCAATATCATATATAGTATCGATATACTTCAGAATATTGACCATATCACCCAACATATTTTCTGAATTGTCTGAGCTGCTTCACTCTCCTGATACACAATGACCTTTAAACCACCCCAATCATCACTCACAGCACTTGAATAGGCCAAGCCAATAGTCATCTAAAGTGTTTCTTGTGCACATAATTCCTGACCTTTGGGACTTTAGCCATAGACACTTGCAAAAAGGCCACCCAGGCAGCAATTGCCATGATAAATGACATCCTCTGCAGCAATGGCCTTGTTAGCAGCTATAGAGCAGCTACTGATCGCCTCTCTAACACTTAGTTTGGCAAAGGAGGTTTCTGTATCCCCAAGTAGCTGTCCTACAAAAAGTAGCAGATTCTGAAGATTCAATGTTATTTCATAGTCTTCTTCTCTTAGCCATACAAAAACTGTAAATATCTCAAATCCGGCCTATCTTGCGGTTTTCACAACAATTGTCTTTTTAATGAATAAAACGTCAAGTAATTGGAGCCTTTTATCTTTTGTAAGGATTCAATTTCTCTTTACCACATATGACAGTCATGGTGAGGAACATATACCATAGTCTGATGGAGAAGAACTATCCTATTCGACGAGTCCAGAGACCATTGTTCCTACAGTTGCCATTGATGCTACTGCTTCTTCAGCTGCTACTTTCACCAATAAAACACCATGATCTTGAACCATGCCCCCACAATGCTTTGATGTCAATTCTACGTTTTTGCTCAGCAACAAGTTGCTCGTTTATCCAGTTTATGGGAAGTGGTTTCTGCAGCAGAAAAGGCTACAATAATAGATAGGGGTCTAAGATGATTATGGTGATTGATGTTGGTAACACAAATGGGACGATAGAATAGAATAGAATAGAATAGAATAGAATAGAATGTGGACTTGCCAGACAATATTTCCGCAAACGTTTGAGGAACTGCAGCTCAACACATATATTAGAAACAAAAGCTAAATAAAGGATTCACTTTTAAAAATTTGAATAAGAGATAAATAGGGAATTGTCAAAAATGTCAGCCATGACAACAAAAAAACGCCGGCCATATCTACAAAAAGAGTCACACAGAAGCCAATGCAAGGATATCTATGTTTTCCTGAGCCAGGCTGACACAAATTTATAAAGCACTGCATACATTTGGCTGGAAGGTTGGACCAGTAAACAACCATTCAAAGCATTGTTCTTTCTGCCGCAGTGTGATAAACAATGGACACTCTTGGGCAGTAAAAATGACTATATTGCTATAGTAATTAGCCCCCTTGTATACATTGTTTATATACACTATACATATTGGATAGTGAGTGGCACTGAGGGAAGGGTTAATGACTACCAGTACCAGAGATATGTAGGCAACGTTTTTGGATGCTCAATCATGGGAAATGGAGTCACCTTGCAACCATTTGTCACTTTACCTGCTAGAATAAACCTTAACATATTGATATGGATAATATCGGAATCGGAACTAAAAAAGTGTTATTAGTTTATTCCTACAGGCTACGAATTACCTTTGGTCACATTTATACCAACTACATACATGTAACCTACACATTACTAGAGACACTCGCAATTGACAACAGAATTATGTAATCAACGGAGTACGACCATCCAGGGAAGTGGCAACCCACCTATCAAAAGACCACACAAGTAATCATCAAGTATAAGTCAAAGTAAATCACTTTGCATTAACCCAGTTATTTACAGACACAGACAAACCAAACAGTGCATGTTATAAAGCTCCCTTTCTGCTCAACCTTTCAGTAATTTAGCCGCATTCTTAGGAATCCTGAGCAGGAATTCCTCACATGCAGCATACCATAAGATAAGATGCAGTTACTTGATGTTCTTTTAGTAACACAATTACATAAAATCATATAGAATTGCCAAAGGATTAGATATGAATCACATAACAATTATCTTGAGAATTGCAACCATTCATAAATAACCATTTTGGAAATGATGGAAACTCAAAATTGTTTGATCTCCAGACGCTAAAACATCCAGATAATGCAGTTGATGCATTTATGATAAGATGCAAGTATACTGCACATTCTTGGTGGTTGTTCAGATGAATTATATCTATGAAGATATATAAAAAAAAACATCCCCAAAACATGTGGTGGACCTATCTGTCTATTTAACCCAATACAGACTATCTAAATCTATATTTGTGTATGCATCTTGCCATCTTCCAACGAATTATATTTTCAGAATGGAGTAGAATAAAGAGTGGCATCAGTAAGTCATGTGCTGGGCTTCCTCTGGGAGTATTATAATTAAATATTCAGACGAATAATAGTAATTAGCATTCTATTAGCTGGAAGACAGCAGATTGCATCAATAACTAATTTCTTCAAGATCAACCATCTAAACCGAACCACAGACTTTATTCTGTGAACAGGGGAACAATAATAATACAACATGGTTGGGAGGAAGCAACAAAAACAGTGTGGAATGGCAGAACAATAACCTGCAGCTTCTGTAGTTGTTCCTGCAGTAGATCCTGCAGTTGCTGCAAACTACACTGCATGATAAAAGATGCACCTCCAGTGAGCACACTACAGTGCTCTGACATTTACACAATGCATGTGCTGAGCCTCTATCAACCCCGACACTGCATGATTGAACAGCTTTTGTACAGCCTTTGCAGGATGGAGTTGAAAAATCCTACACAGTCTATGGTATTTTGAAATGGTGCTGTTTACATAACAAAATATGTATTTTGAGGAGGTGAACAAGTATGACAGTGCCTCAGACTGGTATAGCAGACCTGTAAATGATGACTGACCTGTGTCTATATAACAAATACATCTGCAATAACCCATCTGTAACAATCTATGAACAGCCAGCACCCAGAAGGTAATGTCATGAAAAGTAGATATTCGCTGCATTATACCTGGACACGTGTTAGGATGCTTACTTTCATATGAGTATACTATTATTGATAATCATTTACATTCTGATCATTTTCCTGTTAGTATTACTTTTAAAATTAATATTATGCATAATCACTCTAAGAGTAAAACATTTAAGAAAAATATATCTTGGAGCAGAGCCTCCTCTTCTGATATTGTTAAATACTCTATGAAGCTTGAAGATTATTTGTCAAAAATTAAGTATGATATTGCTATGTTTAACTGTAAAGACATACATTGTACTATTCACCAGGATATGATACACAGTGTTTATAAACAAATGTTAGATGCATGTATAAAAGCTGCTGATTTGTGTATTCCTCATACTAAAGCCGGTAAAAGGTGTACTCCTGGATGGAGCGAGCATGTTGAAGCTCAAAAACAGGTGTCTTTGTATTGGCATAAAATGTGGAAGCAAGCTGGTTGCCCACAAAATGGCGAAATTGCAGAAAACAGGCGTACATCTAGGTCTGAGTATCATAAAGCTGTCAAACGCCTTAAGCGTAGTAATGATAACATTAGAATTGAAAAAATGGCAGAAGCACTTGTTAATAATAATCATCGCAATTTATGGAATGAAGTTAGAAAAATTAAGGGTAAAAATAACTATCTGCCTTCCTGTATAGATGATGTTTCTGATGATGATGGTATTTGTAATGTGTTTGCTGGTAAATATAATAAGATCTATAACAGCGTGCCGTATGATTATGATGAAATGGATTGTTTAAAAACTGATATCCATAATTTGCTATCTAAAGATTTCAACTGTTATGTTATAAGTACAGATGATGTTATTAAAGCTGTCAAAAAGATTAAGTTAGGTAAAGATGATGGTTCAGAAGGTTTATATTCAGACCACATCATTCATGGTTGTCGTATGTTATATACTCTTTTGAGTTTAATTTATACTGCTATGTTAGTGCATGACGTAGCACCCTGCTCTATGTTATTAGGAACAATGGTACCTATCCCTAAAAATAAGAGGAAGTCATTATCCGACT
The DNA here is from genome assembly GCA_026936325.1 of Platynereis dumerilii. Lineage (NCBI taxonomy): Eukaryota > Metazoa > Annelida > Polychaeta > Phyllodocida > Nereididae > Platynereis > Platynereis dumerilii. Next base: position 119,288,012 of record JAPTHN010000001.1, read on the forward strand.
CTGATAACTATAGGTCTATTGCATTAAGTAGCATTCTTGGTAAGGTGTTTGATATTATTGTATTAGATAAAGAACATGACAAGTTATTAACGTCAAATCTTCAATTTGGTTTTAAGAGTAAGTCATCTACAACACAATGTACCTTTATACTAAATGAAAGGTGCATCCACTTATTTTGCGTCTTTTAATTAATATGTATACTTGTCAGAAACTTCAAGTTAAGTGGGGTGCTAGTGTATCTGATGCTTTCCATGTTGTTAATGGCGTGAAACAAGGTGGAGTGATATCACCAATTTTGTTTTCTGTTTATGTTGATGACCTGCTTGTAAATCTGGAGAATCTTGGTATTGGTTGTTTTTTAGGGAGTAGGTACGTTGGAGCATTAGCATACGCTGATGACATTACACTCGTATGTCCGACTATCTCAGGTTTAAGGAAAATGATTCAGGTGTGTGAGTCATATGCTTATAATTATAATATCCTATTTAATGGCAGCAAAAGTCAACTACTACTGTTCAAAGGACGCAATTGTAAAGAAATTAAAAGTAATATATTTGTTAATGGTTCACTTGTAAATTTCATAAACTCTGCTGTCCATTTAGGTCATCATATTTCATGTATAGATAAAGATATTGCTATTAGTCATGCCATAGGTCAGTTCTGGAAGAGCTTCAATTTGTTAATGTCAGACTTTGGTCATGTTCACTCCTTTATTCTATGTAAATTATTTCGTCAGTACTGTTGTTCGTACTATGGTGCCCCCTTGTGGGATTTAAGTAGCACTGCATTTAATAATCTATGTGTGGCTTGGAGGAAAGCCTTAAGAGTTTTATGGAAAGTTGATTATACTACTCATTGTAATATCATTGAATGGTTATCTGGAGGCATTCCAATTCATGCACATTTAGAAATGCGATTTATTAAATTTACTAAAACTTATTTAACCTCAGAAAATAGTATTCTTAAAAGTGTAGCTGCTCTGTGTACTAGCAACCCTATGTCAATTGCAGGGAATAATTTAAAAAATGTTATATATGAGAATGGTGATGTCATGAATGATATAAATATTATACGTTCCAGACACAAGATGTCATATTGTGATGAAAATCTGATCTTTACCATCAGAGAACTAATTAATATACGTGATGGTAATTTTGTCTGTGATACTCTATCCTGTGATGATGTGAATGATATTTTAAAATGCCTATGTACAAATTGATTATGGTGCTAAAACTATGGTGCAGAGGCTGTTTGTATTTTTTACCTTTGTTACTGTATATATTTTTTAACTGTTTTTAAACCTGTAGATTGTCTCAATCTGAATAAAGATATTATATATATATTATTTTTCTAAAGAAAATGGTCTTTTTCTTGAATACTACGGCATCAATGGATAAGATGTCTTCAAAGAAGCATTTTATCTTTAAAACTTGCAAATAAGTAGGAATTAAATTTATTTTTACCATCACAAGACATTGAAGACACAGGAAGGAACTTGTACCACAGTCGGTTCGAGAATAACTATGGATGAGTCCAGGATACATTGCTGCTGCAGTTGCCATTGATGCTCGTGGTTCTTCAGCCGCTACTTTTGCCAATAAAACACCATGATCTTGAACCATGCCCTCATAAAGCTTTGATGTCAATTCTGTGAATTTGCTCAGCAACAAGTTGCTCGTTTATCCAGTTTATGGGATGTGGTTTCTAAAGCAGAAAAGGCTACAATAATAGAAAGGGGTCTAAGATGGTTATGGTGATTGATGTTGGCAACACAAATGGGACAACAGAATAGAATAGAATAGAATAGAATAGAATAGAATGTGAACATGCCAGACAATATTTTTGCTAACATTTGAAAAACTACAGCTCAACACATATATAAGAAACAAAAGCTAAATAAAGGATACATTTTTAAAAATTCAAATAAGAGATCAATAGGGAATTGTCAAAAATGTCATGACAACAAAAAATGCCGGCTATTTCTACAAAAAGAGTCGCACAGAAGTCAAAGCAAGGATATCTATGTTTTCCTGAGCCAGGCTTTCACAAATTTATAAAGCACTGCATACATTTGGCAGGAAGGTTGGACCAGTAAACAACCATTCAAAGCATTGTTCTTTCTGTCGCAGTGTGATAAACAATGGACACTAGTGGGCAGTAAAAATGACTGTTTTGCTGTAGTAATTAGCCCCCTTGTATACATTGTTTATGTACACTATACATATTGGATACCGAGTGGCACTGAGGGAGGATAAAGGACAATCATGGTAGAGATATATGTAGGCAACGTTTGCAATAAATAATACAGGAGAAAGGGAGTCACCTTGTTGTATACATTTGTCATTAGTTCCTAGAGGTGTCGATATGAATACTATCTGTAACAGGGCTGATTGGGGCTGCTTTACGTTCTGTATTTAAGCACTTGGTAGACTAACTAGGAGAGGAGGAGGACACAGCAATGAGGCAAAGGATGACTGAAACAGCCATCCAACACAGGCCCAAGTGACCCGGCAGGAGCTGGATTTGAACCAATAGACCGAGCAATTGGCGACCTAGCATGCTACCACTAGACCAACCCCCCCCCCCCCCCGACTATCTTTATCGGAACTAGGAACTAAATAAGTGGTTTCAGTGCATTCCAATGATTACCTTTAACAACAGCATATACATGAGCCTATACATTATAAAACAGACCCTTGTAACTGACAACCAAAATTATGTTAAAAACTTAATAAGGATTCACTTTTAAAAATTTAAATAAGAGATAAATAGGGAATTGTCAAAAATGTCAGCCATGACAACAAAAAAACGCCGGCCATATCTACAAAAAGAGTCACACAGAAGCCAATGCAAGGATATCTATGTTTTCCTGAGCTAGGCTTTCACAAATTTATAAAGCACTGCATACATTTGGCAGGAAGGTTGGACCAGTAAACAACCATTCAAAGCATTGTTCTTTCTGCCGCAGTGTGATAAACAATGGACACTCGTGGGCAGTAAAAATGACTACGTTGCTGTAGTAATTAGCTCTTTTGTATTTATTGTTTATGAGCACTATACATGTTGAATTGTGAGTGGTACCGAGGGGAGGATAAAGGACTACCAGTACCAGAGATATGTAGGCAACGCTTTTTGGATGCTTTATCGTGCTTCGAAAAGAATAACACAGGGGAAATGGAGTCACCTTGTAACCATTTGTCACTACCTGCTAGAATAAACCTCGACATGTTGATATGGATAATATCGGAATCGGAACTGAAAAAGTGGTATTAGTGCATCCCTACAGGCTACAGATTACCTTTGGCCACATTTATACCAGTATACAATGTACATACTACATAACCTTCAAATTATTATATAAACACTTGCAACTGACAGCCAAATTATGTTATCAATGTAGTAGGATCATCCATGCAAGTGGCAACCTAACTATCATAAGACCACACAAGTAATCGTCAAGTATAAGTCAAAGTAAATCACTTTGCATTAACCCAGTTATTTACAGACACAAACAGACCCAACAGTGCAGGTTGTAAAGTTCCCTTTCTGCTCAACCTTTCAGTAATTTAGCTGCATTCTTAGGAATCCTGAGCAGGAATTCCTCACATACAACATGCTGCTACAGATGCATTTACTTGATGTTCTTTTAGCAACCCAATTACAAGAAATCATACAGAATTACCCAAGGATTAGATATGAATCACATAACAATTATCCTGAGAATTGCAACCATTCATAAATAACCATTCTGGTAATGTTGGCAAACAAAAATGGTTTGATCTCCAGAAGCTGCAACCTCAAGGTAATGTTGCTGATGCATTTATGATAAGATGCAAATATACTGCACATTCTTGGTGGTTGTTCAGATGAAGTGTGTCTATGAACAACCGACAAAACCAATATGTGCGGTTGACCTATCTATATATTGATGAAACCCAAAAAAGAATATCTAAATCTATAAATGTGTATGCATCTTGCAATCTTCCAGAGAATAACATTTACAGAATAGCCTAAAAGGTGGCATCAGTACGTCTCCTCATCTGCTGGGCTTCCTCTGCACTCCTGGAACTAGGCTCAGAAAACAGCACAGATTGTGCTGCTGATAAGAACAGGGGGTGGAGGGTGGAAAGTAATTAGCATCGGTCCTATCTGCTATATTATGGCCATTAATCTTGTTAATGGTCAACAAGAAGGTTGGATGTAGTGTCACTTTCTGGTCCACCTGGATCTCCTTCTTAGTCCACGAATCAAAATTTAGGGATCCAAAGTTGCAGAGGACCATTCAGTCTTATGAAAAAGGGCTTTCTGAGACGTACATGTCAGTTTTTTTCCAGTGAAATTGAGATAATTGTAACCTATAATTCGAAGATAAAGTAAAAAGTGCAGGACAAATGAAATAATCTCCATTAAACTTATTTTAATTCATTCATTATTTAAGGATATTATACTTGAACGGTTATTCAATCGGTTAATCCACAATAGAAAAGTTCGAATTTGGAGCAAAAAATTACCCACTCAGGCCAAGTTAGAGTTTATGGTCTTGAACATTTTTATCATAATACCACAAACAATGCAACATTTCTGTCAAACTCTGGGAACTTGAATATCCTATTTAACTGAAAAAGTTATGGTTACCTTTACAAACAATGACAATTTTTTGCCAACATTTACATTATTTTTATTTAAATGATAATATTTCTTTAAATTTCTTGTTCAATTGCAAATAATAATTTTTTTACAAGATCCTTTAAAGGGGCTATAAGGCCTCAATTCACTTTTTTTTCTAACATGGTATTTTTATTGATTTTTTTTTTGTAAGTATATGCCTCCCTGAGTACACAACAACAACATCCAAGAAAACAAATGTATTAATAATTAGTGATTAACTAGCCTTTAAATATAACTAGGCCGCGGCCAAGTTATTTTATATTGTTTTTAGGGATTTATGGTGTTATGGCCAACTCCATAGTTAAAGACTCAGACTCAGACTCAGACTCAGACTCAGACTCAGACTCGTTTATTTTTTGCTCACACAATATACATAACATATAATAACAGTACAAAATAAGAAAAAAGAGCAAAGGGAATCCTCGATGGCAAAAAAATTGCCGCTGCTGAGGATCCCCAATGTTGAGAAAAGTATCCAGGCACAGCAGATGGCAGCGTACTTATCATTTCAATATGACAGGTAAGAAAGAGACAGAAAAAAAAAGGCAGAATCGTAAAACAAGTAGAGAAACTAAAACGCAGTTTTAGAGCTGACGGGCTGAGACAAGAGGGTCTGCAGCAGTGAAGAAGGGACTATCTTGTAATAAATCAATTTCTGTTACATATATAACAATGAGGAATTAAACAATTTGGATCATAATTATCTAATAGTTTAATTTTGATGTAGTTTTTGTATCCATAAAAACTATGTGTAAAAATCTTAGTCTTGAAATTTTCTTGCATGTCATTAAATAATTTCGTAAATTTGTACTTAATGCCATTTCTTGCAAACTCATGTCTCACAGCAGGCAGCAGCAGAAGAGAAGCATGTCTCGTATTATAATCATGTCTAGTCAAGCTTTCACCAGGATTAATAATCTCTTGAAAATATTTAGGCACTGGGCCTTTGATAAACCGATAGCATAGTTTGCAGTCATGCAGTGCACATATATCTTCCAGTTTTAAAATCTTCAATTGTTTGAACAGGATATTCGTATGAGCATCGAATTTGCTATTGGTAATAATTCTTACTGCCTTTTTCTGTAATTTAAATATAGTTTGAGAACGCCAGCCCCATAGAGTTATGCCATAATTGAAATACGATGAAATTAAAGCATTATAAATATTAAGCAAAGCATCAGCTGGTAAGGTATGCCTCAAACGACATAAAATGCCTATTGTTTTACTGATTTTTTTCGATAGAGTAGTAATATGTCCTTTCCAACTTAAATTTTTGTCTAACACTAATCCTAAGAAATTAAATTCATCAACAAATTCAATCTTTGTATGATTAATTGAAATATCAGGTGGAGCTACCAGCCTCTGGGGTGCATGAAACATCATAGCTTTTGTCTTACTAACATTAAGTGAGAGTTTATTCAGTTTTAACCATTTATCAATTAAATATAATTAATTGTTAATGTCACTCTTCACTGTAAGATAATTAGTGTAATTCAACGAAGCAAAAAGAGTCGTATCATCTGCGTAGATTATTGGTGTTAGACATTTGGTAATGCTAGGAAGATCATTAAGATAGATTATAAATAACAAAGGGCCTAATATAGAGCCTTGAGGAACCCCGCATTTAATTTTCATCAAATTTGATCGAGTACCATTCATTTCGACATATTGAAATCTATTACTGAGATAGCTTTCCATTAATTGATATGATGAATCACTAAACCCATAGAATTTTAATTTATGCAATAGGATGTTGTGATCCAGTGTGTCAAAGGCCTTTGAAAGATCCATGAAGATGGTAATAGGTATATTATTTCGATCCATTTCCAAGATTATAAAGGAATGACACAAAATTGCCAGAACTATATCCTGACAATATCTGCTTGTGATTTCTTAGGATAATGCATTACTGGAATTTATTACTGAGAAGTTACACTCTATCATGTCATAATTAGTGGTTTACTGGGGTTTCGGTCGTTTTCTCACCAAAAAAAAAATGCTGTAATTATGAAATACCAAGGCAAATTAGTAAAAAATCAAGTAATATCATTTTAGGTCCTTTTATTTGTTGCAAAGGAACATTTTAAGACAAATATCCTGGTATGACTTTTTGGGCTTTAACACAAAAACAAATATATGCCAGATGTTTTGATAGATAACAGATAGTTAGGTATATTACATCAATTGATAGATTGACATAGACAATAGATACATGGATAGAGATCTAGACACAGATTTAGTATTTTTTACAATTCTAAACATGGGACTCATGCTATAGATCTAACTTCTATGGACTGTTCCATTAGGCCATGGTGGTTAATAAAACCATAAGCATTATTTCAGGTCAGGTGTAATTTAAATACAGTATGTTTCTATATATATGTAGTGCTCAGGCATTCTAAAAAAATTGTCTCCAAATGGTAGTAGCAACAAATTATGCTTTTAGGGATATCTGCTATGCATACATTTTCACAATGCTCAAAGTAAGGCCAGTTTTAGCCAGTCAAAATATAACATGGCATGGAAAGATGCCTTTGCCTTGTGGGGTGACCAGTTGATACAGGTCTGTCCTGCTGACCACAAAGATGGGGTGATGTCAGGACATTAAGGAGATAAACGCCTCTATGGGAGCAACCATGCCAACCCCCTTACTTGGTCACTAATGACCCTGCTCTGAGCCTAGTTCCAGGAGTGTCTGGGAGTAGCATAATTAAATATTCAGACGAATAACAGTAATTAACATTCTGTTAGCTGGAAGACGACAGATTGCATCAATAACTAATTTCTGCCAGATCAACTATCTAAACTGAACCACAGACTTTATTCTGTGAAAAGGGGAACAATAAAAATACAACATGGTTGGGATGAAGCAACCAAAACAGTGTGGAATGGCAGAACAATAACCTGCAGCTTCTGTAGTTGTTCTTGCAGTAGATCCTGCGGACAGTTGCTGCAAGCTACACTGCATGATAAAAGATGCACCTCCAGTGAGCACACAACAGTGCTCTGACATTTACACAATGCATGTGCTCAGCCTCTATCATTAACCCCAACACTGCATGATTGAACAGCTTTTGTACAGCCTTTGCAGGATGGAACTAAAAAAATCCTACACAGTCTATGGTCTTTTGAAATGGTGCTGTTTACATAACAAAATATGTATTTTGAGGAGGTGAACAAGTATGACTCTATGAGAGTGCCTCAGACTGGTAAATGCAGCCTGTTATTGGTGTCTGACCTGTGTTTATATTCCAAATAAGTTTCAAATCACCCATCTATGACATTCTATGTTCAGCCAGCACACGAAGGGCAATGTCAGGCAAAATAGAGGCTCCTTAGATTACACCCTAACACTTATAAGAACGCTTAGTCTCTTACTTTTAAAATACTTCTTTTTTTAAAAGAACATTGTCTTTTTCATAAAACAATAATGTTGTATCAACTGATTGGATGACTCTGAAATGGGCAAATAAGTAGGAATTTAATTTCACTTTACCCTCACAAAACATGGAAGCCATGGTAATGAACTTGTACCATAGTCAGTTGGAGAATAACTATCGTAGAGTCGACAAACCATTTCTGCTGCAGATGCCATTGATGCTACTGCTTCTTCAGCCGCTACTTTCGCCAATAAAACACCATAATCTTGAACCATGCCCTCACAATGCTTTGATGTCAATTCTACGTTTTTGCTCAGCAACAAGTTGCTCGTTTATCCAGTTTATGGGATGTGGTTTCTACTGCAGAAAAGGCTACAATAATAGATAGGGGTCTAAGACGATTATGGTGATTGATGTTGGCAACACAAATGGGATCCCAGACAAGAATAGAATAGAATAGAATAGAATAGAATAGAATAGAAATCATGTGGACTTCCCAGACAGTATTTTTTGCTAACGTTTGATGAACCACAGAAACACATAATAGAAGCCTTAGCCAAGTAAGAAGCAGAGCAAATAAAAATGCAGATAAGAACTCTAAAAGGTATACACCTTGTATAAAAGGAGAGAATTCCCAAACTTTCAAAACAACAAAAGGAGACACATAAAAACCAAGCCTAGGATATCTATGTTTTCCTGAGCTAGGCTTTCACAAATTTATAAAGCACTGCATACATTTGGCAGGAAGGTTGGACCAGTAAACAACCATTCAAAGCATTGTTCTTTCTGCCGCAGTGTGATAAACAATGGACACTCGTGGGCAGTAAAAATGACTACGTTGCTGTAGTAATTAGCTCTTTTGTATTTATTGTTTATGAGCACTATACATGTTGAATTGTGAGTGGTACCGAGGGGAGGATAAAGGACTACCAGTACCAGAGATATGTAGGCAACGCTTTTTGGATGCTTTATCGTGCTTCGAAAAGAATAACACAGGGGAAATGGAGTCACCTTGTAACCATTTGTCACTTTACCTGCTAGAATTAACATCAACATATTGATATGGATAATATCGGAATCGGAACTAAAAAAGTTGTATCAGAATTATGTAATCAACGGAGTACGACCATCCATGCAAGTGGCAACCCACCTATCATAAGACCACACAAGTAATCAGCAAGTATCATAAGTCAAAGTAAATCACTTTGCATTAACCCAGTTATTTACAGACACAGACAAACCAAACAGTGCAGCTTATAAAGCTCCCTTTCTGCTAAACCTTTCAGTAATTTAGCCGCATTCTTAGGAATCCTGAGCAGGGATTCCTCACATCCAGCATGCTGCAAGATGCAGTTACTTGATGTTCTTTTGGTAACAGAATTACATGAAATCATACAGAATCACCCAAGGATTAGATATGAATCACATAACAATTATCATGAGAATTGCAACCATTCATAAATAACCATTTTGGAAATGATGGCAACCCAAAATTGTTTGATCTCCAGAAGCTGGAACCTCAAAGTAATGTTGCTGATGCATTTATGATAAGATGCAAGTATACTGCACATTCTTGGTGGTTGTTCAGATGAAGTGTGTCTATGAACAACCGACAAAACCAATATGTGCGGTTGACCTATCTATATATTGATGAAACCCAAAAAAGAATATCTAAATCTATAAATGTGTATGCATCTTGCCTGAGAATAACATTTACAGAATAGCCTAAAAGGTGGCATCAGTACGTCTCCTCATCTGCTGGGCTATCTCTGGGAGTAGCATAATTAAATATTCAGACGAATAACAGTAATTAGCATTCTCTTAGCAGGAAGACAGCAGATTGCATCAATAACTAATTTCTGTGAGATCAACTATCTAAACTGAACCACAGACTTCATTCTATGAACAAGGAACAATAACAATACAACATGGTTGGCAGGAAGCAACAAAAAAAGTGTGGAATGGCAGAACAATAACCTGCAGCTTCTGTAGCTGTTCCTGCCGTATAAACTGCAGCTTCTGTAGTTATTCCTGCAGTAGATCCTGCGGACAGTTGCTGCAAACTACACTGCATGATAAAAGATGCACCTCCAGTGAGCACACAACAGTGCTCTGACATTTACACAATGCATGTGCTGAGCCTCTATCAACCCCGACACTGCATGATTGAACAGCTTTTGTACAGCCTTTGCAGGACGGAACTAAAAAAATCCTACACAGCCTATGGTCTTTTGCAATGGTGTTGTTTACATAACAAAATATGTATTTTGAGGGTGAACAAGTATGAGAGTGCCTCAGACTGGTATATGAGACCTGTAAATGGCGTCTGACCCGTGTTTATACACCAAACACGTCTGTAATGACCCATCTATGACAACGTGTACAGTCAGTACCCAAAAGGCAATGCCAGGCAAAATAGAGGTTCCAAGCATTACACCCTGACACTTATTGGGATGCTTATTTTAATTGCCCTCAAATACTCAAAAGCAGCAGCAGCTTTCTTCTAATCATTGAGCTTTGTTTGTTTTTTGTTTTTTTTTTGTTTTACGCCTCTGCAGCACCTTAGTGGGCTATATCGAGGCAGGCGATCGCCGTATGATGAGGAGATGAGAAGACTGTGAGTCTGGCACACACCCTATTAATTCAGGGATGCCCAGGGTCTTTCAGTTGCCCTAGCATAGAATACTGGATACAACCCGCCTCCATTTAATGTAACATGGGCTCGGACTAAAGTGAGTTCCCGGGGTGAGATTTGAACCCACAAATTACCTAAATGAAACACAAAATCAAGGAATGGTAACATAGCATCTGACATACATACATAATTCTGGCTACATCGTATCTTGCTTGTAGTTCCACCTTATCCTTATAAGACTCAACTTTTGGTTACTTTTTTGTGATCTATACATTCTTTCAATTCTGTATTGACTACAGCATGCTATGCATCAATCTTTCTCTTTCACTGCCCTCTAATATAATCTTACACATTGCAGATGGCAAACAAAAAAGCTGTTGTATTTACATCATACCAATGAAACAAACCAAAGCAGCATGATACCAAGGGGGTAATCAGCTTGATGGGTTTGACTAAACACTTGCACTGGTCAGATGATGGGATCATGCAATGGCCATTGTTCTTATCAACAGCCACTGCCAAGCAGGGTTCACTTGATGTGGTCATTTGGAGAATGGGACTGGACAAAGAGGCAACATAATGGAATGCCTTAGTGGCCTAAAGCATGGGTTAGTAATATCCCACTGTATCCTGCATCGTATAGGTAAGACAAAGCAAACCATTCTACATTAATTTGGTTATAATAACTCAGTCTTCTTGGAAAATGTTAAAGCATTAGTAGACAGAAGTAATGTAGTCGAGGCCGGGACATCTGAGGCCGAGACCGAGACCAAGGCATGAGCCTCCGAGACCGAGGCCTACGCCATCAAAATGTTGCCTCGTCCTCCACACATCCAAGACCGAGCCAAGGCCAAGGCTATCAAAATATGGCGCAAGACTGGATGGAACCTCCAAACTTGAGTTAGGAACTTGACCACAAGCCCCAATGCTGGTCATGAATTCCTGAAAATTGATAACCAATAAATCTGTACTATTGCAATTATGTAAATTGATTCTGAGAGGTGTGACAGTATGCTCAGCAGTATTTGTTAACATTGTTAAAGCCATCAGTAAAATACAATTCCACGAACAGGAAACTACCAGCGAAACACATACTTAAAGTTCAAATAACAAGAATGCCAAGGTATATAATGTTCTATTTCAATGCACCAAGACTTGTTGCATATGCAGAGGTACAATGTATCCTCAAAGTGGTGCAAGTCTCCTGTTGTTGCTTTCCCATCCCCTTTCACCACCTCCTCTCAATCTCCCCCTCAGTTCCTCTTGAGCCTCTTTCTCAGTTTTTCAGCCTCTTTCTCAGCATTTTAGCCTCTTTCTCAGCCTCTCCATCATGCATCCTCTGCCCCAGAAGCACCTCACTCATCCTCCATAATGCAGTACAAGTGCTGCCTCATCCTAAACACTCCATCTTCCTCTTTCCACTGCATTTCTTTTCTTTCTTCTAGCACAGGCTGAACAGCACATCAGCTGCATTCAGTGTATATACCTCCTGGGATGGATGCACTCCAGTCATAATGTTTTGCCAGTAAAAGCTTAAGACAATATAACTTTGCAATGCTCTAACTGCCCATGTCAAAGAAAAATTGAGATTGGATAATAATACGGCGTAGAATCAGCCACTAGGTTCTAGTGATAGCGCAAGTTTTACAAAAAACGTACGAAGCGACCGTCATTTTGAGCGACGCTAAAATTTGAAAGAACGCAAGTTTGCCGAAGCACCCCAGAAAACAACAGCAGAAAATTTCTCCACATGTTGCTTACAAGTTCAAGAGCATCCATAGATATTCTGTATGCATGCCTCCCATTCTAATTCAACATTTGCACATATACGACCTGTCATAAATGACGCTTCATAAATGATGTGTCATACAGGGCATAATTTGCGCCATCTATCATCATTTGTGAGCAAGTGAATTCTTCAACAGGTGGCAGTGCAGTTGCTTCATCAGCATAACAATGTCCACTATGCCATGTCTATGGCCACCTATAGGCCATCCTGAGCCATAAATCTAGTGACTCACTGCCTTGCCCCATGGCCATGATTTAAAGGTTGATGCTTTGGCTCCCTAGAATCCAGAATGACCTGTTTGTAAAGGATACAGGATACACTGGACAGCAGCGAAGTGATGGATACAGGAATAGCTGATGAAAGCGACCATCGATTAAGCGGACTCCGTCCAATCAAGTGGTCGGATTTCTTTAATTAATCCATCGAACCCACATATGTGTCCTGTAACTAATCAATTTATCGGATTTGGAAGTTATAATTGATTAATATGTCCCTTCATCACACTTTCATACGATTTTTTTTCGAAAATACCAATTTCACAAATATCTAAACATAGAAATTGATCAATAGATATGAGATCAATTTCCAATGAAACGATCAATGCTTAATGTAACACAATAGCAATCCAAAGCAAAATGCATTAGCATATTTGATAACACTGCTATACCATACCAGATGACTAATAAGGGATATACATGATGAAGATGACGTCACAGTAACTCATCACTATGCTTGCATCATCACTTGGACCTGGCAGCATCTCAACAGGAAGAGCTAGTCTAACAGGAATAGACAGACAGCTAGTCTAACAGGAATAGACAGACAATGAATTGTGTGCAGTTGACAGCTTTCATCTGCTCTGACTGGCAATGCTGGGCAATCTTGTGTGGCCAGCTTTAGATTTGCATGTAAACTGGTTCTGTGGCAGACCAAAGACACCCATGAATACATGAATAGTATTTGTGGTTGAAGTGCTCATCTCAAGCACTGGCTTGAAGCATTAAGTTGAAGCACTTGGTTGAAGCACTGGAGGCAAAAGTATCAAGTTGGATCACTACAAACACTTGATGGCACACTTCACTGGGAATACATGTATCCATGGCAATGACTGGCATTACTTTTACTTCTTTTGTGTATCTCTTACTGATCCCTTTACTTCATTGTCAAATCTTTTGAGTGCATCACAAGTTTACACATTGTTTGTCCTCATACAGGGTCTTACACTTGGCATATATACATTGAATATATAATGAAGTGACTAAACCCTGGAAATCACCAAGCCCTCCAGAGAAAATGCATAATTCTATCAGATTTATTTACATCTTGTATAATGTTTCTTCTCCCTTATTCCTCGAACTTCAATATCTATCAGCCAATTTGATGTAATTATTACTAATTGCCAGTGTCTTGTGTTGAAATTACAAATGATCTCACTTACCCACTTGACTCACTTGAACTTCAAAGAGATTTGTTCAAAAGCAATACATACCTGAAAGAAGAAAAAAGGAGACATAAATATTGTGAAATGACAAGAACATTGAAAAAGACATCATTATTCTAAAGAACAACAGTTACTCAGAGTCATGCAAAAAAAGATATACATTTCAAACAAATGGCAAAAGGGCAGAAGAAATTGCCACCCAGCAAAGAACAACAAGATGTAAGGCAGTAATTGTCTGGAACACTCTTTTTCAGTTTATCACAACCAGAAAAATGAGACAATTATCTTCTCAGTTGAAGAAAAGACAATTGTTTGTTTCACTTGATCATCAATCACCAGAAAACAGAAATATTCTAACAGAAAAACAAAAGAGAAGCAACATATGAGACAGTAATTGTTTGCAACACTGCTTCAGTTTATCACACCACCAAAAACACTGTTGCAACATTGTGTGTGACAAATACCTTCTTGAGAGTCCTGGGACGCCTGGGCTTCTCAACAGGTGCAACAGACACATTTCCCATTGTGAGCCAAAGAAGCCAAAAGAGGCATTAGCTGGCAATTAACCTCCTAGCCATTTCTCTTAGTGCCTCTAATGCTGTGTGTAATGCCAATGTTGTGTGTAATGCCATTTCTTGCGTCAGCTGTTGCCATTGATGAAGGAGGCAAAATCACATGGTGTCTCAGATTGACACGTTCTTTCAAAACTGAATTCCTCAGGTGTAAAATGATCTCTCACTATTCATCTATTGCTCATTGAATGTACTTTAAACAATGACTGCTTCAGATATCACATCAATGAGCAATCGATGTCATTGCAACATGGGTAACTCATAATTATAAGCCTCTGTACTCCATTTTCCACACATGTAATATGAAACAATCCAACTACCAAGTGTGTCATCTCGCATAAAGTGACAACTGCCTCTTTTATAAATCCTCAGTATGTAAACCTGTATTAATTGTAGAACAGTTTTAAAATACACTTTGCAAACACACTAAATTACTTCCAGTGATATTATATAGACAAAACTGACAGACAATACTGCCACATGCCGTGTGTTAACAGTGTTGCTGTCCGGTGCTGTGCAGAGCATAAAATGAAATGTTGGATGTTGCAGGATAATTCTTTAATCTATAGGAGACATCTGTTGCACAGCATTTTGGGCTTATCATCCCTTTACGTCTGGGTGAGCAGCTCCCCTCTGCCCCCTCCCTTCCCTGGGGTAACAAGGTTGAGCAGGGTTGCCCTGGATTTTCCATAATTTTGGGTTAATAGCCTTGGAATTGGGAGAACAAGGGATTATCTACATTGTCTTAGAATCGATGATGGAGATATATAACTTAGACAGGAAGGATTTAAAAAAAAACTTCATATAGTCGTAATATAATAACACAGTCACATAAACTTCTATTTTTATAATTATTCGCAGCCATAAATTACATGATTAAAACTTCTTTATTCTGAATTCATAATCCAATACAAAAGTTTCTGATAATATCTAGACTTGGCAAAATAAATCCCAAACATACAGGATTAGTAACACATGATCCACAAGAAATGTGAAATAGCTGCATTTTGAAAATCAATCATCAGTTTTGATTTATGGCTGTCTGTTGCTTTAATCAAACGGAAATTAGTAATCTGCCTTTGTTTTTTTTATATTATCTATTTTGCAATCACCTTGGCATTCACCAATCTGGACCATTACCCAATACCCAACAATACCCTGCAACCTCAACATCCCCCTGATGACAAATAGACATGCTTCAGAGTACAGCTTCCAAGAAAGGAAACTGTCATGGAATGTAGCTCTCGGAGGGGACTATCTCAACCCCCCACATTTCCTGCAGCTAAAACCCCTTCTCAACCCTCCATTAATCAAAGACCCCACCCCAGAAAAGGGGGGTAATTCCTTGGGGATCTTTACTAGGGGCAAAGGGGGTAGTGAGCACCATTAGGACAGGTTGGGGTCACGAGGAATAAGGGTTTGTCAAAGTTTGCAGCTCTGATTGGGGAAGGTCCTGTCATTGTGTCAATGCAAACAATCTAGGCAACTAATTCACTTTAGTCAGGCTATCATTACCTTGGCCCAGATTCCCTGCCACAGACTACAACGACACAAGACTTCAATTGCCCCAGATAACCTAACCTCACCACCTATTCACTCTCAGTATAATCCTAAAGTAATCCTAGTTCTTTTCACCAAGTGTTGATGAGCATTTCGACCTGTCATGTGTGAATCAAGGTCATATCCAATACTTCTAAAACTAGGTCAGATGGCATCCTAATTCTGCATTATTTTATGTGTGCAAAATCTGGAGGGGGTCAAAATTAAACTACGTTATATACTTATTCAAAACACTACTTATTATCAAATATATTTCCAATTCTTCAAATTCATCATGTTAATTGTACAGACAAGTATCATAGAAGACTGCATCAAATTCGTTGTTTTACAATTAAACATAAAAACATGTCCATTTCATTTGTGATTGTGGGAGTGATCATTCTTCTCATTTCTTAGAGAATGCCATTTTGAACATAAATTTGAACATGAGGTATTACTTTACGGATGAAAGTCATTTGGCAAAGTGGATGCATGTCTTGTAGAGATATGAGCTTTGCTGCTGGCTGCACTCTAAACAATTTCAGACAAAATTGGTTTTTTAGATTCAAAATGGTTTTTTGAAAAACCAAATTTCAATGCAAAAAACCAACATGGATTTTTTTAAAAATCCATGTTGGTTTTGCATTGAAATTTGGTTTTTCAACAAACCATTTTGAATCTAAAAAACCAATTTTGTCCCGACATTTTTTAGAGTGTGCATCATGAGCTCTCACAGAACTTGCTGAAAGTGAAGGGAACACATCTCAACACAATTGCCTGTACACATGCATGAATCCATTGTATTATGAATTCTCTAGCTTGAAGGCTTCCTCATTACATCATGTTATGTCATGTTACGTCACAAAAGCACCTGCTGTGGAGAGAGTGGAGAGATCATCAGTCATGATGCCATGAGCCATCCTGCATCTTTCATAAATGCTATCCAGGTCACATGTAAAACTTGATTGATGCATGTCATCAGCTCCTATTAATCAGCCCTCACTACCCCCTTGAGAACCATATCTCTGCATAATCATCTTATAAAAATGTCTCATCATAATTAGACACACATCAAACGTATATTGTTCCAGGTCTGCTCAGGACTCCCCAACTAATCCAACATTAATGTAGGGAGCAAGAGTCATAAATCTCAAGAACAGCTAAAGAAATACGTGTTGAAATTAACAAAGCAAAAGTATAAATATATCTTCCAAGGCAGGTCACCAAAATTGAAACTGGTACATTTTGTAGAGATGAAACTGAGGATTTTATCATTGAAACATGTCAAGAAGTAATATTCCAGCAGTTTCTAATGAAATCTAGATGTAGTATTTACAGACAAATCCTCAGGTACTTCCAAGTAAAGAAATCAAAATTCCAAACATTTGATCAAGTCATGAAATCTTGGAATCAGGGAGTTGGATTTGCTGTTGACGAGATAGATTTAGAAATAAATCGTTTCATTTCTATTACAGAAAATTCGAGACTTCTTTTTTTTTCAAATTGCCTGAATTCTGAATGTTTAATCAAATCATGAATCAAAAACATCCAACTGTTGTGCTTGCTTTAATTACACGAAATGAAACAGAACAGAGTTACAATAAATCATGATTTTGTTTTAATGAGATTATTTTCTGTGGATTATTCTCATTCGGGTTTCTGCTGTAGAGACATCCCCATCCATCATTTAACACGTGACAATGGAACACTTTAGAGAATTCCCTTACAATGAGTTTTAACGAGGGCTGTAATGGAATGTTGCTTCTAACATGAACGCCCTCAACAAAAGACATGCAATGACACTGCACTATCACTGGGGCAAATTGAGCATGAATGTGTGAAGTGTCATTCTATGAACATGAGGCAAGAAACACAGATGCTTCAAGTGAAAATTCAAAAATAATGTGCAAGCACTTTAAGCAGCGCAGGCCTGAATAATCTGTCACTGATGAGTTTGCAGTGGCAACCCACTGACCAATGAACAGTAGAACTGGGGCTTTAAATTCTAGTAAAAAATGCACTAAAATGTATAAACTGCCTAATCTCAAAGCAAACTTAACTGATTGACTTCTAATTTGTGATGTGTATTATTTGTACTATAAGATAGCATACTGGCTACATGGCAAAGTTTGTTGTTTGCTCTGTATATGAGAACCAGCTAAATGTAAACAAGAGAACTCCTTAATTAGGTCACTTGGTGTGTAGGCCTACACAGTGTCTGGCTGTCAATAAAGCAGCAGAGCAGCAGCAGCTCACCATTTACAATAATTTAAATTTCCCGAGAAAAACTAGCTTTTTAGTTGAGTAAACTAGATGAAGCATGGGATAAGGGATCGTCCGACGCATGGAATGCTGTCCTACAGGGACGAAAAGTCGGCCCAATAGCACTTATTTATACAGAAGTCAAAAGGCAAAAACTGTTAAATGAAAGATCAGATGAGTTAAATTGGACCATACTCAGTTGTAAAGTAATGTTCTGGCGTGACTTTTAATGTTTATTTTGTGATTTAAGTATTTAATAATATTCCTTTCTCATAATTCGTATTTATTTGTTTATAATCATTATTTTTTATTTATTTATTTTTTTTGGTAAATAAAAGTTTATTTACTTAAAAATAGAGCTGGTGACTCGCGTGGAATTCCTAATTAATGCAATGCCACTAGTCCTATTTAAAACATATTTAAAAAAAGATAAACTTGGCTTGAAGAAGAATGAACATTAATCCAATTTGTTATCCTATCTATCTATCTATGTCCATATCTAGGCCTATCTCGGCATAACTGTTTGTGTACTTTTCTTTATAGTT
Source organism: Platynereis dumerilii (assembly GCA_026936325.1). Taxonomy (NCBI): domain Eukaryota; kingdom Metazoa; phylum Annelida; class Polychaeta; order Phyllodocida; family Nereididae; genus Platynereis; species Platynereis dumerilii. Next base: position 119,306,843 of record JAPTHN010000001.1, read on the forward strand.
ATTAATTTAATTTTCTTTAATTATTTCTCAAGTCACTTCTTCGTGAATAGTTCAAGCATGGTCCACCAGAGGGCAAATGGGCTGTGACGTGTGTTGAACTAAAGTAGGTCAACATCCTTGCACTTCGAAGTGCGAGGAAGAAGGGCAGTGCCCAGTGGCAGGCAAACATGGAAGTGAATACAGAATTGGCTAAAAATAAATCCTTTATTTCTTGGTGAAATCGAAGTAATAGATCAGAACCATGCAAGGTAGAGATGACAATGTTTATGACTTGAATGAGACCATATTTTGAAGGGAATGAGAGTGCACATGTCATGTGGACTTGTGGCACGGAGTTCGACTTCATGCAGCTGCAGTGAATCCATCAGATTTGATATCAGTTGTTTACAACAGACACGATTGTTTAAGAGGACTTGTAGGATATCCCAAGGCTCTAGCAGCCGTTTCTTCACAAGTGAGTGTTTGTGGAAGTGTTGCAAGTTGGTATCACCTATTAGCTGAGACTGTCAAGCTGAGTTATTTGATCTGGCTATTTTGACAGCTGAGAGCACATGGCTAATAATAATGCTTGAGTTGGTCAAGCGTGACATGCGCACAACGATGATCAGACCGAAGCGGGCATGGCAGACTTCACAATGTTGGCGTGAGAGATGCTGGGAAAAAGGTGTCTTTTCCAGGGAAAATGTTGTGCAAACGTGTTCAAATGGGTGTATCATCCTAAGTTGACATGTATATGAGGAAGTGAGATGACATTTGAGGCAATATGCAATGTCATGTTGACGTCAATGACGTTACAAAAAAAAGCCGTTCCACGACGATCATAGTGAAAACAGAGTCGGTCCCCTATGAATATAGGGGCCTCCAATAAAAAAATTATTGTCACAGAAGTTTACCAAAAGTTGATGGAAGCAAGATAAACTCATGATGAGACCATATGGCAAGTTTCAGAGTGATAGGTGTAACAGTGCGATCGCCTATATGGTCAGAGTTTGCAGAAAAATTCTAGGGGTAAGAGCAGCTGCGCTGCTAAAAACATTGTGAGACTTTACAGATGTGTATTACTCACTGAAAATTTGTGGAATGGTGCAGACAGAGCACTGAGCAGTCACTGCAGTGTTGAGTCACTGTAATCAAAGCAGGAGAGCAGTACTTGTATACTTGTGATAATAATGGACTATTTGTGACTGCTAAACTGGCTTGCCCACCTTTCCAGTGAGAATGCTCAATTGCTCATTCCAGTAAGGACAACTAAATACTGTTGATTTTTCTATACTTGCAAAAGATACAACGAAGTATAACGCATATAAGTGGCAATGTATAGTGTCAGTAGGAAGCAGCAAATCCACAATGACATCACCAGATTACAACAGAACCAGCTATAGTGGCAAACAGACATATTGAGTGTCCCTGCAGCCAGTGTTGCATGCATATGTGTTCTCCTTGGAGCTTCCACACTATTCAACACTATGCAGATTTAATTATGGGAAAACCCAGTTACTGCAGGAGGAAGCAACATGGCTTGTTGAGTGTAGCAGGAGCAGAAAGATCTAGCACAGGCTGGCAACAAACTATACAGCCGCAACGGGTCATGTTGCAGTCATGTATCTCTCAAATAACCCCTTAGTAGGGTCCTACCCCTGCCCTACTTTAGTGCTCCCCCTATACAGTCAATAATGTATCTATGCCACAGCAACCTACCCTCTAAGAGTGCTTGCTTAATGTTGGCTTGTGGGTAGCTCATATTATGGCTCTCATCGCATAAATCCTACGGCCTCTCAGATCATGGAGTTGCTATATTCCTAATATGGCCATGACCTTCCTCAGCCATAGTCTGACCTTCATGCAACCCCAAGGTCAGTAGCACACTTCCTGTTGAATTGCTGATAAGGTGGCAGCTACCCTCATGAATGATTGACTTGCATGAGTCTAGTATACTGACCAGTCACTTAGTACTGTCCAGCGGCCAGATAATGGAATATTTTCAAGCCTCTTCAGTCTACAGAGCAGGTTTCCTGCAACGAGGATCTGCGTCATCACACGACGAAACATCAGTGTATGGCAAAACTGAAGGAAATAAATTTGCACAGAAATTTTGATAAATGATACCAAATAATACCAAGAACTAGAAAAAGACATCAGCATGTAACACCCAAGGCTTTTACTAAATTCTTTACTGGACCAGACAAAAATGTGACAAACTTGTGAGCCTGTATGGTCCTTGAGGGAGTCGTAATGAATTGACGCGACACATAAGCTAAACTCACAAACTTGTATATTGTACATAACGCTTTAAAATGTTCTTTCACCAGTTGCAACACAAAGTGATTCTAGTTTAGGTGCACTCAGCAGACTGGACAATCTATAACCTAAAATTAAAGACAAAAACAAGTACATGCAGTTTTTCGCTTCCTTTTGGCCATGTCACATGTTATGAGAGCTTTACTAAAATCGCAAAGTTAAGACGTAATCGGATAAAAATTCTTGGAAAATACAATACATTATAACATAAATTCAGAGTTTCCTAATTTGAAAGGTAATATTAAGTCATTTGAAAATATTACATGGGTTGGTACTGTAGGACAAGTCATATCAAGTCTGCATGCTCTCTTTTTTTCATAATTCAAGCCAACAATCATTCAATAATCTTCTTTTAAGAGGTCTTCAGATTCCAAATACAACCTTAAAGGCTGTAATGCCTTGAAGCTCAAAGAAAGAAGTGACACCAGTCCAGGGGTGCCGGAAGGAATCGCAGGCGGCAGGGGCGGTCAGACGAAATAGCAAATAATATTCGCGCCAATTCCGCGTGACAAAATTTGAATAGAGTCAATAATTATTTTAAATATACTTATTAATTTGAGCCTAAAATTAGTAAAATAAGGCCTAATAATTTATTTTTTCTTTAAGATCTAAAGGGCACCCTTGCCCCCCCTGCCCCCCTTGGACAAGGGCAGGAGGGGCAATTGCCCCCCCTGCCCCCCCTGTTCCGGCACCCCTGCACCAGTCTCCAGACTAACACTATATCCTCCCAGCCCCTGGCACCCTCAGGCATCAACAGATTAGATTTTCAACATCCTTCAAGCCCAAGGTCATTTCTTCAATGTAAGACTGCAGTAATCCAATGGAAGTGCTCTCTTGGCCCTCAGCAAAGCTTAATGCAATTATTTGCCCACTCCTGTTGGAGTCTAGAGCTTTGAAGGGCACAATCAATGAAATCACTAGTACCCTGGTATACATTTGTAAGTATTTCAAAGTAATAGAAGGAGTACTGGATAATAAGCACTTGGAAGTGTAGATTTGTACAATGCAACTTCATTGTATAACCTTCCCACAGTGCAATCATGCTTTATCTTCCAAAGACTGTTAAAGTGTTTTTGTCAGTTTACACAAGAGGGCAGGTAAGTGTATTCAAACATGTCTCAGAGTGTCTCAAAAAGTCTAGACGTCTCAGTCTAGCGAAGGGACCGTTCAGAATTTATGACTGGAGGGGGGGGGGGATGGGAGTTTTGCTGGAACCTCCCGTCAAAAATTGATACCCCCCATTGAGTTTCATGTGGATTTTTAGTACCCCACCCCCAGGTTTCACGCGTATTTTTAGTACCCCCCCCCCTCGACATACAAAGCGATACACACATTAATACTATTATACATGGCCAGGCATACAGATTCGCGTCATTTCGCAGACTTTTGCCATTAAAAAGTCCAAATAAAATGAGTTTATGCGTATTTTTTAACATTTTTTCTTTGTTAAAATTTCTTACCCCCCCCCCCTTGGAAGTGTTGTCAAAAATTAATTCTCCCCCCCTTGAAACACGTGTGAAAAGTTAGTACCCCCCGGCCAAAACTCCCACCAGTCATAAATTCTGAACGGTCCCTTAGTCTGTCTCAGTGTGTCTCGGGTGGTCTGGCTCTGTCTCGATAGCTGAGGATCCAAACGTTTTCTGTGAGTTGTACTGTACATTATTGGCAAATTGGGTAAAATCCATTAAACAGTAAGAAAATGATATTCCTATAAGCATGCATACAAATCATGATGAACAAGATCAGAAGCATGGTACATAAAGGAAACTTGAGTTTCAACATTATTAAAGTAAATTATATCAGAAATTTATAATGAAGGAGTACCCGTAGAACAACTTCAATTTTTTTAACGTCAAAACTCTAATGTATTATATAAATCTAAACATATTCTTCAAGATCTAAAGATTGTTCATGCTGTGCCAGTGCAAGACCCAACCCTAAACTGTTGAGCATCAACAGAAGTAGGACAGTCCACCTTATAGCATTAGGGAAGAGATTTGGTATGGGATTTTGTATGAAATGATATTCCAGCAGATAGCTCTTATGAATAGCTTATGATGGCTTTATTGTGTATTCATAAGGATAGGGTAAGAGGTTGCAATCAGAGGTGCCAATCACAATATTGCAATCAACACTTCAGCACCTCCATTGCCCTGTGTTATTCTTGCAAGCAGATCTGGCCATCTAACCCAAGCCATCTGACCTCCAGCTAATGGAAATATGAAGGGTGAATATGAAGGGTGCCAAAGCTCACTATTTATTGCAGAGACAAGCACCCTGCTATCTGGCTGCTGCCTCCCATTGCCACACTCTCATTGCCACTGCCTCACTCACATATATTGCATTTCGCCATTGCCATTGCATATTGCACTGCAATATGATAGAGCTACAAGGGCGAGTAATAGGCATTGCAGGGCAATAGGGGTGACACAAGTCAAACCCATTGTTAGATGAAGGCGATAATATGTGAAAATGACATACAGGCAACAGAGTGCATTTTTGCAACAAATCAGAAACCCCGAATGTATTTGGTGTGTATTTGGCTGTAGAGTGAAGAAGGCCTATACATAAGTGTCATTGTATTCAAAATTCAGTTTTAGGGATGGATCAACAGTCCAAAACCAATATATTTACCAGGAAAACTAAAAAGCAATAGCGGCACCAGGATGGAGCTGCTGCTCCCTATGTATAACCAATGTTATCGGTATCAGAATGGCATCGGTATCGAAAAAATATCAGCGTTTGTATCAGTATCGAAAATGAAAAATTGGTATCAGTGCATCTCTAGAATAACAGACATGTCAAAATTGCAACTAACAATTCAATTATGTAAGAATTAGAAGTTGCACTATGACCACAGACATTTTCAAATGTTCTACTGACCGATACAGTCCATTTCTATTTGTTTTTGTGCACAGTGATGTTCCAGTGAAGACCCAGATTCCCTAAACCCAGACTGACTACAAATATACAAAACCCAGTAAAACACACATGGCGTTGCTTGAGCCAAGTAAACTGGACACTGCCCAAGTGTAAACCCACAAAAAGCTGCTAAAACATGCTTGCTCTGCCAAATGACTGGTCATAGGTGTGATTTACTGCACACTGGTGTTGGGCTACAAGCAAGCTGCATGTATGACCTGCAGACTGGGTGGCCACTTAACATACTGATGCTGCTGCTGTTTATATGCTGTTGTTGTGGATTGTGCTGTTGATTTAGTGTTTGTTACTCCTCTTGCTGTGGACATGTTGATGGGTCTTTGGCGATGCTCAAGATAACCTATAGGCTATACTATCAGGCTGCAATATACAAAGTAGTATATTGTTGAATTGGTACTGTTGATTCAACAAGTAGGCTACTGTTGATAATGCCTAAGGATGCTGATGATGTTGATGCTGAAGCTGTTGACACTGCTGGAACTAGTCACTGTTGATTCTACTGATGCTTTCAACATGGTTCCTCCTGATGAAGTTGCTGATGCAGACAAACCTGGCCAAATGGGATGCATCACATCAGTATTTTCTCGCATGCACATAAAGCATATTTCTGAAGCCCATCCACTTAAACAGCTCCCATAAAACAGGAGCATCATAAGGGAAGACAAGTGATAATAGCTCCCACCCAAACAGCTTTGCTTCAGCTCCATACTTCCAACATGAGGCAGCAACCTGGTCCATGGCAGTTGTTTGACTTCATTCCCTGATTGCTTCTAACTTTTATTACTTTTTTGTGACCTATAACTTCGCCCACTTCTTTTAACTTGCTAATCAAGAAAGCCATTGGATGTCAGTGGACGAGATATGTTTCCAAATCAGTCCAGTTTGCAGGTGCCAGTCATACGACCATGGTCAAAAGGCCAGCTCCAGCCTTTACAGCATCGCTTTCATCTCATTGCAGAGACTGCACAGAGTAGCATTGCAAAAACAGGGAGCTTGTAAAGTCGAATCACTGATTCATTCCTGAAAATCACAACTCCCTGATCCCTTTGAATTGACACATTCCATGACATTAAATATTACAGTTACTATGCCTCATTTCATGATTGTAAACACTGAAAGCAAATACACTATAACGTAGGCAAGCAAAGACTCGAGTGGTTGAATGTTGGGTGCTAACGTGCCTTTTGACAGCAAGCTTAAGACCTGTGTCGTTGACATGATGAATGACACATTATCCCTGGGCCACCATGAGCCAACATGGCCACACTGTGAAACAATTGCTGGGGATTCTCAGCTACATATCTAGGTGGCAAAACTAAATTAAATGTAACACCATTTGGAAATCACTGAGGAATATCCTCCGTTTCTATATACAAAATTGTAGGCCTATATTTCTAGAAGTTGGTGCACATGAATGGAGAATGCTTTTCACAGGGACCTCCAAATGGACCTCAGCAGAGATCATTGCAGGAATACTGACACAAACATGCTCAAATTGCAACATATAACGCAAACCATACAGAAAAGTCCAACAGTGAATGATCTTGCTTGAGCCACAGAAACACATGCATCGCACGGAGCCATACTATAACATTAGGTCCCCAGCCCAGCATGCCTGGCACAGTGGCACAGGACCTTACCCCAGCAATTGAATCTTGGGCCTGACTGTGCATATCATTACATAGCCCCAAGGTATTGCTTGCATTGCATGCCCCACTTAATCGCATCACAGGGTTGTATACCATTGTAAGGCAAATGCCAAATCACACTAAGAGGTTTGCATGGTGGCCACATCATGAATGAATATATACAGTTTGGAAATGGTATAGACCCTACCCTTTGTATATCAGTCTGAATATTTGTTGACATCATACAAAAAGGGGGAAAGTTTAAGTTTCTTTTTCTGAATTAATAATAAACGAATCAGAGGGGATACTGTATGCACTATATAAATCATGACTGAAAAAAAAACAACAACAACAAGTTGAGCAGATGGGTTAGTATGTATGCCAGTATTTGAAATGAAGAGTTGTGCTGGTTGTTAGCATGATCAACAAGACAAAGAATAGCTCGAAAAGCTATTCAATCTTGACAAAAAGTTGGAATCGAACCCACACCCCAGAGGTTAATTGCAAAACAAGCCAGCCTGCCTCTGATCTAAATCTTCACCAAATTTCCAAATTCAGCACCTCAGGTATCATGTTTACACCACTGACAACAACCTGAAAGCTGAGATCAGGGCTCTCCCATAAACATTGTTGGCCCAATCGATCACCCACCACAGATCGATACCATTCCATCAATGGGAGGAGGTATTACCGGTTATTACGTCACTTTGAGTAATGCCAGACCCCTGATGTAATTAGGTCAGCAGCTGAGCAGCTGATCAATCAAGCATCCTTCAATTCCTTCATTCAACTAACCTTGCTTGTTGCAACCTTGATGTTGCTTGCTGCAGAAGCTGGGAGGCTCCTTGTACATGCTGTAGAGCAAGATGAAACTAGTGCTTTGGTGTGTGGTCTGTTTCTCATCTTTGCTGGTGAATTTTGAAACTTAATAGATACAAAGGAGTTCAGGTCTTTGCCATGAAGTTGAAGATTGTCAGAAGATCACAGTTGTATAGTTTTCCAATAGTCTCTCTCACAAGTCCCAAGAGAGAAACAGCCAGATCTTTCTGCTTAAACATGCATCAAGTGGAAGATTTCGTACATCCATGCTATTTACAGATGATATTACCACAAATTATCCATGTTATTTCTTCTGGACAGTTCTTCTTTATTCCATAGTATCCAGTGCACAGTATCCAGGTAACCAATTCAGAGTCAGAATGTCCACTCGTGAGGTTGTTTGCATAATAAAGGCCAAATGGCATCCACATTATTCTGGTTTATCCATTTTGCAATTCACATTATATTACATTATGTGATTTATATCTCAATAAGTCATGTATTTGTCAACACTGAGGAGGGCATTTGACACCTAATCCATCATGTCATCCACATATCTATCAGTCACAAGTTGACCATTCACTGGCCTGACCACTGGCCTGACCACAACACAACAATGTCAGGTCATCCAGGCTGACCAAAGTGACCATGGCAAAGGTCAATTTGCCAGCATATATACCCGCAGGTCAGTTAATCTGAATCCAAACATTTGGATCCCTCAATTAGCAGTACATTGTTGGAACAATGTCCAGCTATGACAATTCAACAATTTATGTCAATTATCAATCAGCAAGCATGTGCTTGGTCAAAACAATACTTCATGCTGGTCAATAACTAATAGTCTAATACTACCTCCTGACCTACACACCAAAATTAATGTCAGTCTGACCCTGCTACAATGGATTTCGATAAATTTACTCAATTCACATTCAATTTGTGTCCCATTTGGGTTTAATGATGATGTATGTGATCATTATATTTTTGCTGTTACAAAGTCAGAAATTCACAACACATATCACACAATTTGCAATGTAGTATGTAACATAGGAAATTGCTTGGGTAACATTAATGTGATATATTTACAACATGTGTGACAATACTTTAACATCAATATAAATCACAAGTAACAGTTGATGTAATTGAAAAATATAAGCAAGAACAGGGACGAATTAATGAGCAATGTCTATCTGTCTATCTGGTACATGTACAATTGTACATAATTATATCTATATCAACAGCATACTTGTACAACGTATGTGTATCTATATTACTGTCGATCCATCTTTCTGATCTCTGTCTGGCTGTCTATATACCTATCCAAGGTCCTATCTTTGTGTGATTTATGTGTTTGTATACATATGAAACAGATTGAAATTGATGTAAATTTTGATAAACATACCAAAAAAGACCAATGACTCTCTTTGCTATAAAAAATATGGCATGCATCACAAGATCAGAAGTTACATTTATTATGTTTGTAAGTTGAAATGCTTGATGTAAACAGTCTGCAGAAAGCCATTCATCGGGTCATGGAGTATTTCGAATTGTGAATAGTTCCATCATCCTGTGCTGTCAAACTTTCTGGCAACTGTGACAAGTTCAAGAGGCAAGTTATTCATTGGCCTTTTCAATTTGAGACTTGTCAACAAAACAGAGATCATACCAGGTGACAGTTTGTGTAATGTGTTGAATAATCTAGGCATTATGTTGCTCCAAACTGCCAGATACTTTCAATAACATTGGTCTGGACCCATTCAAGGGGTCCTATGGAGTGGCAGGATGTAGGGTATTGTACATTGGCTATTTTGTTACTCAGGTGTATGTTGTGAAAAAGCTAAGAAAAGTTGGATGGAATTGACTGAATGCCATTGGATACTGAAGAGTCCTTTAAGTTACACAATTGACAAAGAATTCAAAGTAAGCATTTCAGTAAAGCATTTTAAGCATTACAAAGCAATGATGACATAGTCCACTTTGGTAGAGTAGGGAATAATGGAAATCGGATTATTTGGCTAAGACATGTCCACAGGTCCAAAGCAAACTCCGTATGAAACCAGCACACGGTTCTGTTGAACAGGAGTACAGTCAGTGAGCTCTCCTACACTGTTAAATGTCTGTGTAGAAATGTGTAAAAGCTGCTTTTACAGTTCTGCAATGAGCTAGCAAATGCCTAGATCAATATAGAGCAATACGAATTCCACAATTGCAGAGTGAACATTACAATATCAGTAGAGCCTTCCAAGTGTTGCTGTTTAGCAAAGTCTATGGTACCATCAGCACAACAACCTGCATTACTGAATATCATAGCACACCTTACTTTAAAAAGTCACACTTCACTGTTTTAACTTTCACAGCAGTTATTTTACAGTCCACTCTATCAGGAGCTGTACTACCCTTGGCTGTGATAGTATTTCAGATTGGCTGGTCTTTGTGTGTTAAGAGTGTGTGTTTAAGGCATTACAGAGCACACTTCTTGGTCTTTTTGTGTGCAGGGAATGCATTATGACGAATTATAAACCTCACACTTCTCTCCTCCTTCAGACCTGCAATTCTATGCACTTGTGGACCCAGAGGATTAGAACAGAACTGATACTACAAATATACACAACAGGGGAAGAAGGCTAAATGAGTATGTTAAAGACTTCAAAAAGTTCATAAACATGGCAATCAAACATTGTAATCAAATACAAAGTGCTCCCTAAGGCTGGAGTCCACCAGAGGAAGAGTATCCCCAAGTTCCACTGACGCTACCAAAATCCATTTTTATTTTCAATTGTCAATAATCATGAGGAATTAGAAGAGATCACATTGAAAAGGTATTCATACCCTCATTTCACTAAAGCTCATGACTTACACATAATAGACAGGCCTAAACATTTTATGGCCAGAAATTCAGTAACTTTGAAAAATCTTCTCTTTGTCCACAATGACAAGGAAACCAATTTTTCATCTAAAGTCAGATCCATGATCATGACCACGATATTACAGACTGATGATCATGACTTGGGACAACAATCATACCCTCCTTAATTATTTACTCTGCCCTGCGACAAAAAGGGCCGGGACCCAAGGGAACCCTGAGTAATCTAAGGTCTCTAAAAACGAGGAGACAACAGTGCATCTCAAGATACTGCAGAGCAAGGAAGCTGATTCACTGCATCAGCTGATGCTATGATGGTGCTGCTGTAGCAGGGACAAGACCATCACAAAGTTATGAGAAGATTAACCCTTGTCTTTGGGTAACTAGATCCTCCCACAAGTGCCATCAATAACCAGATCACTGACAAATCATCAACCTAACCACCGAGACATTCCACATCATCAAGACCATCATCAAATCACCAATGAGCCCTCTGAGGACAGAGTCAGTTTGTTCATCAGCAGTTAATTGGTGATTAGTAATATAATATATGATGTTCAAAAGAAACATTGGACATTGCTCCAGCTATTAACCAAGAAGACATGAAAAAATGCAGATAGTTTTTTCAACTGCCAGATAGCAAAATGTGGAGGGAAAAGGATCAGTGACTCATGTTAAGATAATACACAGATTTCTCACAAATCAATACACAAGACATGCCAAACATGAAGAAAAATATGGCTCCTGTTTGAATGGGTAACACATCACAGAAAGATCCAAACAACTGCATCATTTCCAAGTGTCAAATCGAAATTCTAATTGCTTGTAGTTTCAATCACAAGCAGACAACCAATGTATCTAGAGGTACTCACTAGACAATAGGTAGACCAAAGTTACAATAACATTACAATAAACTCTTTAGAGTCAAATAATAGCTGTACTGTACACAGTATGCACTACAATAAAAACATCTAAAAAGCATACAAAAAACCTGAAAACTGATGGGCAACATCATTATCTTTTTGAGGCTTTTCTCCTGCCAGCTTGGCATGCATAACTGGCACTAACCCTTCCAGGCCTGTAAGCCATACACTTTTTTTTAAGTAACATCGCAGCAATAACTTGACAGCCACTATCAAGAGATTTTCTGCCAAACATCATATTCCGAATAACTTCCTGGCTGATGGGAGCATTTGCACAATTTCACAGCTCAGTATCATTTCTCCCATGCAGGAATATTTCAAGGGTCAATTGCTAACCTACACATAAATGATATATATAGAGCCCTACAGATTTTCAAGATGAGACACCAACTTGTGGTACAGTCATGCAGATCAGGCATACACAAACAGAGATACGATGTGCACATGTCTGTATATGATACCATAATAAACCCCTGACTGGAGTATCACCTCAATCAAGAGGGATTGGAACTCAGAACTTTATTTCTTCTTGGTGATACTTGACAACATCGATGTTGATGGCTCAGTCAGTCAGAAAACCTATCCAATCCATTGCTCCAATACAAATAAAGTATACAGATACCAATGAAGGCAAAAAAACACGATTCCACTCCAATCATTGCCAGACTCATCATGACAATTGCAAATTCTAGATGGCTTTTCCAAAGGGCCAGTCCATAGACATAATAAATAGGGGATGGAGTATGCAAAAGAAAAATGTCATTGGGGGAATAATGAATCATCCAGTGACCAGTGCCATCAATCAAGTCTGGCTGCAATAATGACAGGAGAGATTGTTGATAAACACTGCTAGGCTACGTCCCCATATTATGTGTTTACGTCACCACTTTTTGTGGACTTTCCTGTTTTTATTTTTGTGTCCAAGGCCAGACAGTCTTGTTTAGATTTTTGTCAGATAGCTCAAACATCAGACAAGTAGACAATCCCCAGTAAAAAAACAGAGACAAACGGGCACCATCCAGCTGCTGTTCGTGACGTCACTTGACGTCATGGAGTCACATGACAGCCTCCTATAGTTCCCGGATGTCTTTCTCTGATATCGTATTTTGCAGCTTCCAACATCTTATACCACCAGGGCTAGGAATAATGCAATTTCCAGGCAATTTCGTGAAGAACGACAAAATTTCACAAATGGTCGCAAATTACTCGTAAGCGACTATTTCAAAGTCAATTTTGACCTTTCTTCAAAAATTTCCAGTGAGATTTAGAAATTTCCAGACAATGACATGCCCGAATTCCCTGCTTTTTCCGCCCATGAATACCACACAATTTGACACAAAAACTTTAGGTGTGACCAAACCATTGTTGAAGTCTACTCCTTTGCCCTCTTCAGCCATCATGTAAATTGTAATGGCAAAGGAATTGCCGATTCAATACTGTCAAATTGACTTGTCATTCTTTTTTTCTTAAGAAAACATAGAAAAACAGACTGCATAATATCTCATAATGATTCTAAAATTGCTGACACCATATTGACTATAGACTATAAGTATGGCCAGACAGTGCAATTAGGATAACAATTCCTGGCAACTTTCATTTTTTGGCAAAATTATATTGATGTGACAGTTTGTGGATATGACAGTCATCATTGGAGAGTAATGACATGTCATTTGGTGCAGACTGAACTCTAGGACAAACACTATATCATGTTGGCACAGCAGAGGAGACCAAGGCTATTGCTGATTGCTGACAAAAGTGTCCATCCAATACAGTAGCTTGTTGTGTAAGAGCCATACCTTGGAAACTGTATAGATATTAAGGAAACACTTCAAATTGCAATTATTTCAAATTTTGCAGCGAAACGTACTCCACGAATCAGCAAACCAGAAGTCAAACATTTCATACAAAAAATGTGCTTAAATGGAGATAATCATGAGATTAATTGAGACTGCCCATTGGCCAATCAAAGGAAAACCACTCAGCAATTATCTCTGTTGGCTGAAAGAGTTATGACATGGCGCATACATCAATAATTTGCACAATCTTTGCATGAGATCTGCAAATCACATTTACAGCAATCAGTTACTCAAAATTGAGTTATTCAATTACCAAATAAGGCATATTAGCCTTGTTATAAGACTAGACTGTTTGGCTCACTAAAGTGGGCGCCAACATACTTGGCAGAAGAATTAGAACAATATCAATAACTGAAAAGTAGAAATATCATAACCACTTGATTGTTGCAGCCTGAATAGTTGCATCACTAAGTCCAATATAAGTAGCAACATTTAATATATAGTTTATATATACATTGTATAATGATGATATCCCAGATATATATCTGACGGAATATTGTGCCAACCTCACTACATGCATTGACATGATACCATGTAATATTCATAACACACAGACATGCAATAGAGGACAACTCAAGGAAGACTGATGAATGAAATCATGGCCTTTCACTCTCACTGGCCTTCATGTGCAACTGATTAATATCAGCTTACAAAAGCTCAAGGTCTGCCATGGAAATAGAAAATGGAATGGAAAAGGGCAAATTGCAATCAGTCTATAGCTGTTAGAGATTCTGATTGGCTCTTTTAAACTGAGCACAATCATTTTAGTTGCCTAGTCCACTACAAGATTACTTAAGTGATACAGTCACAGAAATTTGCACCAACCAGTTAGTCCAATCTACCAACCAGTGTAGCAACCAACACAAAAAAAATATATAAAATATAATAAAATGCCTGCGTACCTTGCAATCAAATCAGTCTATGTAGATTTGCATTGCTGTCAATTTGAGTATCTAACAGATGAATTCGTGGAAAACATCTAGAAGATCATTTCCCAATGCAATCACTATCTGTCTGATTCTGTCTATATCTGTCTATTTTTGACGATTTCTTGGTGTTGGAATATTCTAATCTGAAGGAGCCACATTAAGGCAATACTGAAATTTTGATAAAATGTCAAGACCATACAAGACCCCACTTGATACACTTAGCAGTTATCACCCACATTGATATCTTGGTGGAATATCTCATTCAGGGCAGGCTTTGCACAGCTGTCTCAGACCAAGACATCAGACCAAGACATTGCAATGGCCAAGTCCATTATCTTGGTCCAATTGCCACATGTATTGAATGGCAGAGCAGAGCAGAGGCATGTGGTTGGGCTACAAGTCCCTGGGCAAGATGTTTATGTGACAAGCATACTCCCAGCTCACACCTCAGCTGCCAGCACAAGAGCCAATCTATTTGCTTTCTGTGCTTGCAGTTGCACACATAGAAAATGGCAGCTTTACACTGCAGTTTGAACATTTTCTTGTCAACAGAACAGTTTTGAAACTTCAGCAGGGCAGTATCATTGGCAATCATCAGCCTCTCTTGGAAATTAGAATATCTAATCCAGGGGAGTTAGAACTAACCTTTGAGCGTTGATGGTATCATCTCAAAACTAATCAATACAAATTAACAAAATCTTGAATAACAAATTCTGTAAATCGTAGAGCAATCATTGGTAAACAGTATCCACGAATAGCCACATGGACATCATACACCACTGAACATCAAGGCAACCTCTTGCAGTTTTCCAATATTGAATATCAGTCTTGGAAATGAGGAGGTATCAAACACTCTAAAAAATGTCGGGACAAAATTGGTTTTTTAGATTCAAAATGGTTTTTTGAAAAACCAAATTTCAATGCAAAAAACCAAAATGGATTTTTTTAAAAATCCATGTTGGTTTTGCATTGAAATTTGGTTTTTCAAAAAACCATTTTGAATCTTAAAAACCAATTTTGTCCCGACATTTTTTAGAGTGTAGTGACACCCCCAAATACAAGCAATATATCTCTCCTGTTTCTCTCCCAATAAAACAGAGTTGAACACACGAGGAAGCAATGACAATTGCAAACAGTTATTTGGCCATGAGAGCAGTTAGACCACCATGAGACAAGCATACAACTCTCTGAGGTCCTCCATCCATCATCCCATTTCACTTGACAGCCCCTCCTGAGTCTCCTCTCTGTTGCTGCTGCATCTATTCAGCTTTTGCTCTCACACAAAACATTGGATAACAGAGGGAATGTGTGAGCAAACTGAGGGCAAAAGAGAATGTACTGAGAGTAATATATCTTACAGGTACCCTAGAGTATAGGTGACCAAGAGTACAAAATCAATACATACCTAACACTAGGGGTCTATATCATTACACAAAACCGATACGATAGGTATCATCGACACACTTGATCGATACACGATTCGTACCGTCGGTCCGCAAATTCGGGCCGATCCCCATTTTAGAGAATCCGCTTCCCGAAGAACTGAATTTTTATTTATCGAACCGGTGTAGACTACTGCCTAATACTTATATTCATCATATCATAATATATTTTACTGCGGTCAAATAACAAAATCATAATCTTTTGCATGAATATTTTTATATTCTACCCATATTTGCAGTAGATATTGACTGATTATTTTTATTTGTTTTTACCAAACATACCACTCATATATACAACAATGCACTTTCACATTTTCACACATTCCATCAGTAAAGTAAAATCAATATTACAATTAAAGTGTATGGTAAGGAGGTGTCCCACTAGTTAAATATAACTGTTATTGGAACACCCCCTGTGACATTTATTAAGCCAGTAAACCGTTTACATTGATGAGTTTGACCAGGTGCATGGACACGAAAAGTACGAACAATAGCACTGGAGTGGACCCAAATAATTATAAATGCTGAAATTGAATAGAACTAGTTGTCCAAGGAAGAAGAAATAGTTGAAATAATTCAATTAACTGCTGCTAGAACAAGAGGACAGTAAAAAGTGTATTTTCAGTGTACAACAAAATAAGACAGAAGTACCTCTCAGAACATAAGCAGTACTATACACCAGTATAACCTGTAGAGCTTCAGGACTAGCTTGTTGGCATTCAGAAGGTTTTGCAGCCTTGGAAGCAGTCACCTTGCAGCTGATTAAATTAGTTCTGCTCCTCCCTGATGGCCTCCATCCCAAGTGATTTCAACTGCCCCAGAACAAACCTCAGGGCTCCTCTGAAATGCTCTGTCAACTGCAGGCCTGCAGTACATTATTGTGCTACCTACATCTGCTTTGCTTGAAAATATTTTATTACATCAATAGACAACTTAGCAATATTATCTATCAACCAAGATTTTAATAGGTCAAACTCAAATCTTAGGCAGGTACTAATGGATGTGATTCTCAATGGTAACATCACAAACAGACACCCACAAAAATACTTTTATATTGGAAATCGTGAGATTGAGCCTGGATGGCTATAAAGTATAAAATATACCATTGAGCAAATGAAGATGAAAGTGTTGACACTGTGTTTGACAAGCTAAATCAGCAGGTAATATTACAACCAAGGTCCAAGGATAGGTAGATTTCAATCTAAACTTCTAATTAAACATGAAATTTATAACTCAGAGCAACCTTCGTTTATTCAACTGATCTACAAAATGTAGCTGTACTAATGGAGAAAACAGACTTGATTCAATCAGGTAAATTTGATTTATGCTAATTCCTGTATTATATATATGAAGCACATAAAATAAGTTTAAAAACTTCATAAAACGCAAAATATCTTTTTATTTATACTGAACATTTTCGAAACTAAACATTTTATGAATAGATTAAAGAGAATATGCTAATCGTTACACACAAAAAACAACACATTAATAATTAAAAACTGATAATTAAGTCTATCAACATGTCTTAAAATCAGAAGTCATCTCAAAATCCTCCAATGTCTTCCTCAATTATTTTGTGGGTGTGTCCTGGTAAACATGTCTATTTCTTGTACTTTTTAACAACCCAACACTGTCCCAACAGTTTTAAATACACAAGAAATTAAAAAGCTATTACCATGCTGAACAAGTGGTATTTCCTTTCTGTGAATTTCATCACTTTTTGTGATATTTGAAACAAGGAGGGCAAAAATGAGAAAATCATTTCAATGGATTTTTAAAAAGGTACAGAATTAATAGTGGACCAATTACGTGGAGTTGTTCACCCATTAAATGAGTGGTCTGAGGAGGGAGTCAAAAATGAAAGGGTCCACTCTAATGAAATTCACATAAACACTTGTGTAATGGGGGCTGTTAACACAAGAGTGGCGAAATGTTCACATTGGGAGAATGCGATATATGTATACAACTCCCCTCTCCACACTCTGTCTGACTTCGATGACAATTTCTCTTCTATTTCCCTCATTTTTCTGCCATTTTTCACCCATTTTGACAAGCAATAACAAACAATTTCACATGTCATGCACCTTGTTGCTCTCGCAGGAAACTATCCATCCAACATCGTTGTGAACATGGAACATATTCAGCTACATACTCTGCTACATTTCTGCAACATTATGTACAAGTTGAGGTCAGGCAATTCACAGGACATTCTCTCTAATGAAATATGTCCTGTGACTCCTATCTGCCACCAACAAGTCCAACATTCAATTTGTGCAGCCAAATGACTGGAGTCAGATTATTTGACAATAATGGCAGCCACGCGAATTCTATGATACTTATGCTATCCATCACGCCAGACATATTACATAACTAAACAGTACTACAATGTGTAAAATGTAGCATTGAATCATATGTTGTAGTGTTATAAGTACATTTTGCAATCAGCATTGAATCATTATCTGTAATAATAGTCATATCAACTTATTCATCTTTTACAAAATTGTAATCCGCTCCCCCTAGACATATTTTTTGTGGCATAGAACATCACTCTGAAAATTGGCCTGTCCTTCAGCAACCAGAACATAGCAATCGTTTCAACGAAGTGGAACGAAATTTGTTGACCACAGAAGAGGGAGCCCGCCAGTCCGTCATATGGATCCATCCGCGTTTTACGCACGACACACTGGCCACGCATGCGCATCGTCACTTCTTCTGACAAAAATTTTCAAGAAGAAGCACGTGTTTGGATAATCGTGGGTCTTTTGACATTTGTGTAAAAACTATTGGCCTCTCAGAGACGTATGACCCATCATTTTGAAGGTCTCAAAGAGATCTATCGATGGCACTATGAATCGTAGCTGTACGACTGACGAAAGAGATGTTTGGAAGAGAAACATGTATGGGCATGGCAGACGGCAGAGGAAAATCAAATCTGGACAGCCTTCTAGTCACTTGTCATCCAGATATCAACATGTCATCTAGATATTTTAAACACCTGCAGGGATGTACTACATTTTGTTATCTTTTTAGTAATCTTTCTTATACATATTGATTTTTTGTTCAAATTCATATTTTCTCTGTAAATCACACATGTTAGATATTTGTTTGTACAAAAAAATTTCTTTCATTAATGTTAAAGTTCATTATCTGCTACTTTCTATTTCATGCGCCACAAGCCACGATGTGTTAATTCCGAATTTACCCACTAAGCATTGGGGGCGCCACATGCTGGAGGAGGATGGACCAAAAATCTGTAGGCCTGCCTGAAGGACTAGCCCGTCCGGATGGGATGAATGAGCACTTAGTACCTCATCTTGCCTATCCCTACAAAGAATCAGGGATGTATTCAGTTTCATTACATAATGTTATTCATTTCTTCCTTTACATTTCACCAATACTTTATTCCATGTTTGAAATCACCCACATAAAAAATAAAAAAATGTGTCCGATAGCGGAATGCTACGGACTGGGTGGTCCCATCCTATCCATCTCCACATAGTCATCACCAACTTACCATAAAAAATTATCTATACTTTTACTTACAACACACTCACCAAACATTGGTTTAATATTTAAAATACTCTACACACATACATGACCACAATATTAAAGTGGTCACCATTAATAATGTACACATTCTATCACCATACTTACAATGATCAACTTAAATTTTGATTACACACGATCACCACATTTTAGTGATCACCCTTAATACTTTACATACACGATCACCACAATTTAGTGATCAACTTATTTATATATTTTATACACGATCACCACATTTTAGTGATCAACTTCTTTATATATATTATACACGATCACCACTTTTTAGTGATCAACTTCTTTATATATATATCATACACGATCACCACTTTTTTAGTGATCAACTTCAATATTATCATACATAATCACAACATTCATATTTTTCTTACATAATCATATATATATATAAATTTATAATTTATATTTATTATTTATACCTATTAACCTATCTATTACATCACATTCATATATATCACACTTATATCTATCACATTTATAAATATCTATCACATTTATGTTATCACATCTATAACTTTCACTTTTATGTTTATCTCATTTATATTTATCACACAATGTCATATTTACATTAATTCATCACACACCCATAATGTTATCATACATATCACATTAATTAATTATTAAATAAATGTCTTTATAATCACATGGATATTTATTAATCACATTCACTAATCACATTTAGATTGGTTAATCACATTTAGATTGATTAATCACATTTAGTTTATTAATATTTATCATATATAACCACATTTATATTCAATCTGTGAACCATATACATACCATATATACATAACACACATTGGCCAAATTAAGGCATTTAGTTTTCCATCCTCTCGCTATAGTTCATTTTCTATTGTAGAACTTCAAGATGCCGAATCAGGAAATGCCAGATGCCAAGCACCCAATAAGGTTACCCGTTCTTGTCTGACGGTGGAATACCGCGGATAAAGATTCGCTTCATGGAGCAGTACCATTAATGGTATCACAAGAAATATAGGCACTGATGGTGGAATACCACAGGCCCATCCTGTTCGCCGCTCCTCCTCTCGATCCTTCCTCTCTTCTTGGGGCAACCAGCGAGCTGGTTGTTTGGCTCTTCACTTCGTTTCTCCCCAAGCAGGGAGGCTTTATCGTTAGACTCGCTATGTAATAATTTGATATCTGTACAATACTGTGTTATCTACCACTGTGAATCGTGAATCTAATTTTACCCTTGTTATCAATTTACTTTATTGTCATACATTTCTTGCATTTCCACATTTGATTCAATTACATTTCATACTCTTTATAAATTTACAATAAACATTTTATAACTCCATTCATTGGCTCCTGGTCGTGGTTCAACAAAGCAATCGTTTCAACGAAGTGGAACGAAATTTGTTGACCACAGAAGAGGGAGCCCGCCAGTCCGTCATATGGATCCATCCGCGTTTTACGCACGACACACTGGCCACGCATGCGCATCGTCACTTCTTCTGACAAAAATTTTCAACCCCTCCAGCCACCCCGGTCACCACCGACCAGGGAAGTGGTTTTTTGTAACTTTATTCCATATTTGCTTGGTGCTTGATTTTATTGTGCTCTCTGATAGTGGAATACTACAGTGTGCTTATATGGTGATATTTAGGTCCTCTGGCTCTTCACTTCGTTTCTCCCCAAGCAGGGAGGCTTTATCGTTAGACTCGCTATGTAATAATTTGATATCTGTACAATACTGTGTTATCTACCACTGTGAATCGTGAATCTAATTTTACCCTTGTTATCAATTTACTTTATTGTCATACATTTCTTGCATTTCCACATTTGATTCAATTACATTTCATACTCTTTATAAATTTACAATAAACATTTTATAACTCCATTCATTGGCTCCTGGTCGTGGTTCAACAAATATAGATAGACAAACAGAAAGACAGCAGTTGACAAAAAAAAAACAGCTATTCAAAATCCGACTTATGTTTAGAAGCTCGATTTGAACACAGGTCGAGGAATAAACAAGAAAATAACGTGCAAGCACTTTAAGCAGCACAGACAGTGCATTGTTCCAAAACAGGCACACCGGTCACGGATATACTAAGGAGAAGAAGAAGAAGAAGGCATGGTTGACGTTTGACCCATGGAAGCCAGTCCATTTTAGTTTCTTTATAAGCTTTTCCGTCACAGAAGGGCACCAAAAGAGACTGGTCGAAAGTTAAAAGCATAAAGGGAATGTAGAGTAAATTTGAATGAGATAGGTGAAAGAGAGTGAGCTCCAGAGTGCTAGCGAGATTGCATGAAATTCTTGGGGTAAGAGCAGAGCTCTGTGCTGCTAAACACCACATTTGGCCATGATATTTCTTTGTTCACATCCAGCCAGATTAATCAATTGATAAAAGGTCTATTGAGTCACAACAAACAGGTAAAGTGATGGCAACATTCAAGAGTTGTCAGGAAGGGCGCAATATTACAAACACAACAAATATTACACTCCTTATCTGATAATTGAAAAGCTTTTGACATTTTTATCAATCAGTTCATCTCTTATCACTGAATCTCTTTGCTTTGTCATGACACATGATGCGTCATATCCTGAAGTTCAATCATTCATCATAAGGTGTCAGGTGCCATGTCATGACCTAATTGACACATGACAAATTGCAACAAAACAAATAAATGCTCTGGTTGCTACGAACTTCTTTATGCAGGATAGGATTGGACTGGTGCATGGAATGATCACAGAAACCAAGAGACAGATATCTGAGTTGGGGGTGTGCAATTTGTTTTAATTAGATATCACTTTTATCTATCTTCAAGAAAAAAGCACAAACAAGAGTCCATAATTAGAGTTGGTCGGGGCAAGAAGCCCGGGTTAGGTGAGAGGCCCCCCCAGGCTTATATCCAAACTTACATTTTTGGTGTGTTTTCTTATTGATAGGATGGAAGCTAGAGGCGTTTTAGGTGACGTCACAAATTTTCAGGGCAAACAGCACCAAACCATAGTAAAAATTAAAGAAACAAAAAAATGTGCATGGTTTTTGTAACTTTGACTAATTCTTTGAAAGGGGTTGTCAGAAATAACTTTGGAAATGTTTAAAAGTATAATGTATATCTGCATTGCTTCACTTTATGACTATCACATAAATATGATTTGGATCATGTTTTTGGCATTTTAGTTCAAAATATAGAGGTCAAATTAAAATATGTGGCTTTGGGGCGAGAGGCCCCACATGATATGGGGCATGAGGCCCCCTTCACTGGGGGGTCGAAGCTGCTTCAAGAACCATTATTAATGTATACTTTACCTTAAATCTTGATAGAATAGCTAATTAAAGTAGAAAAAAATTTGGCCCGAAATCGAAACAGGGCAAAAAATATTAAAAGATAAAAGTATGAACAGAAAAATTCTGAAATTCAGAAAAAGTGAATAGAATGCTTTAAAAAGGATAGAAGAACCCTAAGAAAGAACTTTTAGGCTGAATGCGCTCGCAAAAAAAATTGCCATAGGCTTATAATAGGGGGGCTTCTTGCCCGATGGGTGGGGTAAGAAGGCAATTTCAATTTTTTTACAAAAATGGCCGTAACTCCTTTATAAAAATTGGTAGACATTTGTTTCACTAGTTATTAGTAGAGTCGAGTGATCCCTTCCTGACAGCATAAGCATTCAAATAATCGCCTATAAAAAGTGGGTCAAATCGCACCTCGAAGTTAAGGGGGGCCGCATGCCCCGACCTACTCTATGGGTGAAATATGAAATAGTTTCTGTCTTCAGGTTACACGAGCAGACTGTACAATCTCATTGCCAGCAATTCAGTTCCACTGCCAATCAAGTTGCAAGCTTCAGATTTTGGAGTAAAATAAAACTACTTCCCATTTGCATATTTGTACGAGAGCCAAGCAAACATTTAAATCATTTGAGCATCCATTAACTTCATCTACACGATCTACACTTGGGCGCCAGACAAAATGAAAAAGTGGTTCGAAGTTCCATTCAACACCTCTGAGGAATTTATTGCAAAAATGGCAGAGAGAAATGGCAAAGAGAAATGACATGGAGAAATTACAGAAAGTGAATGAATTTCATTATAAAAAGGCAAGTGAGGGATATATGGGTGGATATGAAATTGCTATAATTACATATACAAACTCATGGCTTTTTGTGACCTGTAGTAAAGTTGGTGGCATTAGAATATGACAAATACAAAAGCATAGGAATCCACATGTACATGCCAACACGACCTCTATGTATCTCCTGTGTACTTTTCTCTTTTTTGTAGTATGAACGAAAAAAGAGTAAATCCTCTACGGCAAAAAGTAAGTCCAAGAAAAAGTAGTTCAAAGAAAAATCTTAATCTGACACATACATATCTCTCTATACAACACGTCTGCAGCATGTGTACAGAGCAATATACATGTACATAGAAACTAGGAAAGCAGACAGATTGCAGGAAAAAGCAGATGACGCACAGAGAAAGCCACATTAAGAAAAATAATACAACTTACAAGTCGAATTACGCAGAGTCAAATTGAATCACAAGCCATAATTGTTTAAAATTGTGGCAAATCCATAAATCTTCGTCCATATCCAATTATTCTTTCTACAAATGCAAACCAGATGCACGCAAAACAACATAGAAGTCATGAACTTGGTGAATGGTTTATGAGTTTAGCCAACTCCACATAATCATTCCAAGATGAAAGAAGTAAATCTTCACACCTGCCTCATCAACGCACAGGTATGCAAGTTCAAGCAGAGAAAACCAGGAAAGCACATCCACAGACCAACACAAGCTTGATAAACCAGAAGTGAGCTTTGAACAGCTGTTGACATGCCGTCATGGATTGAGGCAACTGGAGAGCAGTCCAAAGCCAACTTCTGGACTTCTGGACCAGTTCTGGTCAAGTCATACGGAAGTTTCAGAATTCAGAACATAGGTGTTCATCCTGGAAATCAGTGGGCCTTACACTGGCACCATATCACAGTGATAAATGCACCAAATTTATATAATAGTGTCTGAAATTAATAGTTTTAGTTTTTACACACGCATTTAGCTCACATGCATTAGATGTCAGAACGGATTTAAATTACCCGAGGAGCATGAATCTGACACGAAACATCCTAATAATGTTGTGTCGACTTTCAGAATGGTATACGTCGTCGGAAGAGAATAAATGCTTGACATTGTCCTCAAAACCATCCTGACTTCAGAATAGGTTCAGAGAGAGAGACTATATACTTGGCCTGCAAGGGAGCTTCTCACCAAAGAGCATATTCAGTGGTCCTTCATCACCATGCAAGATGCATGCGGACAGCATTCAACAGTGCATTCCTGGTGGTCAGTGGTTGCCCAGTCAGCTGCAACATCATCCATCACAGTGAATCACAGCAACAGCCTAATGGCTTTGAGCCACCCTCTCCTATCACTGCCAAATGCTACATGGCCTCCTGGAATTCTTCAGCAAAGGTGGGTAGTCCTTAATAGTTATTCAGTTGCTTTGCCAAAGCAAATTGCTAGTCTGTTCATTACTTTCTACTTGTAGTCACTTTATTGAAAAGTTGTACAAGAAGGTTTTAAAACCAAAATAAAACAGTTTTAATTACTTGTTAGCAAACAAAATTGATTCACATGGGGAATAAAAGTAACTAGCTAAGTGATTTCCTTTTAATATGTAATTAAATGCAAAGATTGCTTGATAATGGCAAGCAATGCAATATCTCATCTAAATGCATTGATCATCACCAAAGGCATCAGACAAGGTGCACCCCTTTTGCCTAACCTTTTCCTTATTTGCTTAGCCCTGCCATTCATCATCCTGTTGGAGGTCCATAATATCACTATCATATTAACCCTTTTTCTCCCCACCCCCTTCAAGATGCTCTTGCCTCATAATCCTATTTCTTTCCCAAATATCCTCTTAGGCACACCCCCTAATCTCCTATAAATCATGAAGCAATTCTCATTATGGAAATGAGTCAGTTTTGTCAACACCTCATATACAGACAGCAAAGCAACAGGGCAGCATTGAAAGCAACAAGTGGTCTGTATAGGCTCAATCCCAGTTAAATGGGCAAATTCAAGTCCAGAAAAAGTGAAAAAGTGACCATTACAGATACGGAAATGTTTGATCAATATCGTTTGTACATTGTCAAGAGGTGCAGTTTCTGGAATATCTTTCACTAATTTTAACTTTTATTTTGCTCATTTGACATTTCCAATGTAATTTCACAGGTTAAAATGAGAAATGGTAACGTAATTTACACTGTTTAGAACTAATTAACACAAATATGGACACTTATTCTCTTCTCAGTGCAAAAATAATCCTCACAAATTCATGAAATTTACCAGATGATCTTAGGCATCAAGGGCCTATAAAAATTTAAAATAATTGTTTTCCTATCTTTATTGGTCTTTTCTGCCCTGTGATTTCAAAACACAGTAACTGCCATTTCAGTGATTTTGAGAAAAACACATTTCTTTGTTTGTAACATTGTGACCTCTGTATCTTAATCTCCAGATGAAGCACCCTCAAGTCAATGCTTCAAATATGAGGAAATATAATCAGAGTGCATGTGTGTATATCATTTGTCGCCCAAAACGACTTCTTAGAGATATATTAGACAACGTTGTGCTTTTTAATGACTTACTGTGTTTTGAATGAGAAACCTTTGATTTTCTGTTTATGTCATTGCTGAAGACATCTACTCAGTTGATGTGAAAAAACAGTATCTCCCTGTTTGTGTCATGTCAAAACACAGTAACTCAAATATTTGATTTTGAAACACAGTAACAAGCCAAAGAGATACTGTGTTTCAAAACAAAATGAGTAAGTTACTGTGTTTGGCCTGACATGACATGTCCATTTTGATGTGAGCAGTTGATACTGTGTTTGTTTATCATGGCTTTGTGGGGTAACTAGAGGTGATACAGGTATGAAATTTGGCATGGAGGTAGATATTATTAATAGGATTGAGAAGTTATGCTCAACTCAGTTACTGTTTTTTGGTCACTTACTGTGTTTCAATTTCACAGGGCAGTTTTCAGTGGGCTATGGTAACGTAATTTACATCTAAAAACGACAAAATCACTTTTCAACCTTCTTTGGCCTCCTGTGAAGTGAGTTTTCAATATATTTCAAAACCGTAAATTGCACCTGAAACTAGACTTTTCAAACTTGGCAATGAAGTTCTTATATTTGAGAATTGGCAAATATTAATATGATTAAAGTGGCCTTGAATCTTGGTAACGTAATTTACAAGAATTTTGTGACTTTTTAAAATAACCCTAAAAACGTATTTATATATTTCAAAAAGAGATAAATTTTTTGGTATGAAGGACATTATTGTTAGGCACAATTCCATTCATTTCTCAAGTCAATACCAGCAAAAATAGTGCCACAGCGTCATATTATATGAAACCACACAGCCATTGGACATGCAATTTTTCCGTTTTTCGGCCATTCAACAAGGAATTTTCCCCAATTCCTATCACATATTACATGTATATTGTAAATGAATAAATTTCTATATAAGTATACTAAATAACTGCCAAATTTCAAAATTGTAAAATGATTCTACTAGAAATGACAGCCAATACTCTTTGAACATTTTTATTTTTGGAATTTGCCCATTTAACTGGGATTGAGCCTATAGCTGCATGGCATTTTACATAAACAAGACTCACAGGAGCTCAGCATCAAATGATCATGTTTTATGTCCAACATAAATCGAAGTTGTATCCTTGAAAAAGATGAATTACAGGCAATTTGCAGCAAAGGTGGTTTTATGTGCAACGTACATGTGATGGTTTTCAAGTCCCAATAGAGACTCAGGCCAATGTGGCCAAGGTAAATATAGTGATATTTAAACCGGGTACTTACATTACCTTAAAACTTTCATGAACTCCAAAAGACAAGATTTAAAAAAAGAATCATCTTCCATCGAACTATTCTCGACTAAATTTCTAACTGGAACGATGCAGAAAAGTCGACGACCTGCATGTACAATGTGTAGATTCAACGTTATTGGCAATCAAGCTGTTGTTGATTGTTTTCATTGCGAAGCAGTCAAGACTTACGTAATGCAGACAATGTTTTGACTTGTGAGAGGATCTTGGTTCATTGACCTGGATTATGACACGCGACCGATTAACCACAATAACAACAAATTCTATCAAACCATATTTTAATATTCTTCATTCAGAAATTGACACCAGTGGATTATTATTGGATATAGATGGTGAAAAGTGAATAGAATTTCTGCTGCGGAGAAGGTAAAATAATGGATTTATAGCTATAGTAAATCTGATTGGTCTATGATTTTTTTGTTTTTTTCTCTCCTTTTCTTCTTCTTTTTTTTACCTAGTGTTAATAAAGATCTCCATAGAGAGGTACACTTGTGATTCTTGGCAGGGACAGCTGATAGCATTACAACATGTGGTTATAGCTGTGGGCTTTTTGCTGCTGATGCTGCTGAGCAATAGATAGATGAGATAGCTACAGAAACATTTTGACCTTTAACCAATCCCTCTCCAGCTGTGCCAATGTTTTATCATTCATTATATCAGAGCAGCTAGTCTCTGTCTGGCCATTTCCAGGATAAAAGACACAACCTTGAGCCTTGTCCTTGGTTTAAAAGGAGGCTGTGAGGCAACAGCAAATTTAGCTATCTATCTATCTATCTATCTATCTATCTATCTATCTATCTATCTATCTATCTATCTATCTATCTATCTATAAAATCTTGGAAAATACCAACGTGACGAATTTTACTGTGGTCCATAAATATCACATGGACATGTGATTTATATAAGCAAGGCTTGCAGCAAAGAGAACTAGCCGAAATTCTATAGATTATCACGGAATAATACAATAAATCATATCATATGTCTGATACTGACCATTAGATATCATTAAATTCATATTATATAATCTTCCATTGAATGTTCTGCAAATGCCACGGAATGGCAAATTGAATAGCAAATTGAATAGCAAATTGAATAGCATTGATTTTATTTGTGCGGTTGTAGGCACCTTTTATAAATCACAGCCACAGACTCCTTCGAGTTCAGGTCAAACGCTCTCAACTTATTCTAACAATTCCATTGCTGTCTTCAAGTGTCTGTCACATATTTCCATAGAAGTTACTTTGTAACCTCATATGTTAAGAAATTCATCTATATATACAACATAGAGCAGGGCTGAAAATATATACAAAGACTGTCTTTATATTACAAGACACTTCGCCACATCTCCAGGTGTGTTTTGCAAAAATGTTTTGTTGGGGTAGTTTTTCAGAGTTTTGTTGAGTGCTCATTTTTTTGCAGATGTTTTGTAGGCCCATGGTAATTGCTTCATGGCTACAGCCATCTATTTTAAGTTTAACTTACATCCAAAATGTCAGTGTAAATGGGATCTTTATAAACAACTTCTGGCTGACAGTCTGACTCCTGGGACACATTTGCTCCTTTTTTTGTGTCTCGTTCTCGACCATTAGCATCAAATAAGCAAACACCGTCCAAAACACATTCCCTGAATCATGCACTACCTTATCTAATAAATGTTATACATTTTCTTTGCATTAAAAGGATGAAGCATTTTTTACCTGTCAACCAAAAAAAAAACAAACTAATGGCTAATTGGCTGACTATCTCTATCCATCCTCTCTCTCCCTCTTTTTATCCAATATTTTATCTCCCTCTATCTTTATTTTTCGTCTCTCTATCTCCCTCAGACTATCTATCTATCTATCTATCTATCTCTATATATCTATCTATATCTAGTATATCTATCCCTCCATCTATCCCTTAATCTCTCTATATAATATTGTCTATCACACCTGTATTATTCATCATGAGAGATCTGTTTTGTGTATAAACTGCATGACATCCCTCCCCTAACACCCCCTGCATGGCATACATGGCATTATTCACACCAAACACTCATCTTTTCGTATCAAATTCACCATAACACCAGCCATCCTGTGTTTACAATGTTTACCCACTATAAACACAATATCAGACATGTTAAAGGACATGTTCAGTATTGTCAGAATAACAATTGTGAAATACAGGTGCAAGATATACATTATATATGACAAAATTTAATTTATATCTTAATTATGACTCTACTTGGCCTCTCTGAGGTGCAATTGCTTACACAAAGACAAAAGTCATCATATAAATGTCAGACACAATGACTTCTGGTCTTCAAAATGACCTACACCTCTTAACAGTAACTGTCAGTGCATCTTGACATTAATGAGACCTGGTAGGTGGCAGTCTTCAAAATGGCCTCAGGAAAAGAACAACTATATACAAAACAGCAGAGGAAGGTGTAGTTTACAGCTACGACTTCGACCAAACCAACACACAATTTTCAAGTAAATCAATAAAATTTCTCAACACTAGTCATTATAAGGCGTCATAGACATACCCGCA
The DNA here is from genome assembly GCA_026936325.1 of Platynereis dumerilii. Taxonomy (NCBI): domain Eukaryota; kingdom Metazoa; phylum Annelida; class Polychaeta; order Phyllodocida; family Nereididae; genus Platynereis; species Platynereis dumerilii. Next base: position 119,336,511 of record JAPTHN010000001.1, read on the forward strand.
AGCCTGCGAGCGACGTGCGAGCAAAATTTGCCTGAATTTTGTGATCCACATTTTATATCATTAGAACCATACATTTTTAACAATAGGCCTATATCATATATCTTGAACCCTTATTTTAATTTGCTTGACGAGAAATTTCTATTGGTTGTGGGTCTCGCCGTATGTGGTGAATTATTTCATTGAAGAAGAATCTTCGATCGTTTAAAAAAAACACGTTTTACATGATATCGTTGCATGTTACATCAAATGACCATGTTCAGAATTGTAGATCAAAGAATAACATATGTATGGCTAATTAGCATGACTGCATGCAAGTCATCAGCACACGAAATGACTTAATTGACTTAGCATGGGACTGTCCCACACGAGGTCACCCATAATAATTAGTGGACCAATAATGATGAAACATAGCAACAATGACACCACATTAAATGGCTGGATAATGATGTAGCATCATGTAGTCATGTAATACAGTGATTCATACACTCTAAAAATTTTCAGACAAAATTGGTTTTTTAGATTCAAAATGGTTTTTTGAAAAACCAAATTTCAATGCAAAAAACCAACATGGATTTTTTTAAAAATCCATGTTGGTTTTGCATTGAAATTTGGTTTTTCAAAAAACCATTTTGAATCTAAAAAACCAATTTTGTCCCGACATTTTTTAGAGTGTACATGGAAATTGGTGTAGAATAATTAGCAGCCATATGGAACAAAGTTGCCAATGTTGGTGGCCTGTTACATGAAATTGTTTAATAATCACCATCATGATATAATGATAGAGGAGCATATTATGACTTGACCATATTGTCATGAATCAATGCATAAAATATAAATATATCTATCCAATCCATATACAGTGTGTCTTTCTTTTCTCTATATATTTACCTATCTAACAAAATGATTTAGAATTGAATACTGTTTACACAAACAGCTTCACAGGCTCACCGCTCTAACATCAGTTTTTTGTTTAAATTGTTTGTTTTTTTTTCAGTTTTCATATGGAGAAAAATAAAGCAACATGCATTTATGGCACTATATGCCTGTCTGAGTGACACCACAACATTAATGGTATTTGAGTGTAGATTGCAACTATATATTTTTGTGTGCTCAGTATCACAAACCCCAAGTGTCCATATCTAATATCCCAACTCCCCAGGAGAGGTCATAGGTCATGCAATATTCATAAGAACAGCAGGTGTAACTTGCAGGGGTGAATAAATACGGAGGTTGACACACGTTTTTGAAAGGACAGCCACGGCTTGGAATATATATGTGTAATATGTATCGGGGCATAAACAAGAGGGAAATATGACAAAATATGGGAAAGATATCCCACAGCAATAAGCACAGGCATTTCAATCATTTGCAAGTCCTCCTGCTCTCTGAAGTGCATGATGCTGACCTCCTTAAACAGAACAAGGAAGGTGGGAAAGTCTGGGCCATTCCCTTGAATCGGCCACCCTGCACCCCATTAGTACAACATTACAGCAGGGTGGTCGATTCAGGGACTTTCAAACCTTGGTGTGTCTGTAGTGGTGACCGGTGAGCACCAGTGGCAGGGTCTATGCTGAAATGTTGTAAACAATTCAAGTGCCAGTGGCAATAAGAGATATTTCACCCTCTTTGCCTCATCCCATTTGCTGTCCCAAAATGTTGAAGACACACAGTGGTGATTAAAAATTTGGAAAATACTTGGAATCACTTCAATGTTTCAACCATTAGTTGGTGGATCATGGGAGTGGGTGTGTCATGGGCTATACATCCTGTATTTTTGCAATGATACAGGAAATGCTCTGGTAATGCTGCAAGTTGCAAAATTTGTGTCGGCCTATTCTGGATGCCCCGGCAGAGGATCCCGGTATCGGGGACATCCCACCAGGGATCCTGGAAGAAACTTTCTTGTCTGCCACAATGTTCAGTCCGGGCTGGAATCGAAACTTGAGTCCAAGAGGTTAGCACTATGCAGCCCAGACTGTCTGCCCAGTACCCTGCCACTGAAGAAGGCATGGGGACCCTGGCCTTGATGAAGCCATGAAAAACAATTGGACTCATTCTAGACAGTCAGTTTCAATAATAGCAATATTGTCTGGTTCAACGGTTTCCATTTCAATCACTAACCAATAACTTTGCTACATATGCCAACCAAAACAGAACATTTGCAACTATATCAAACTTTTTGAGCAATCCATATTCATAGCCATATTCCACAAATATTTAGTCCTTAGTGAACTGGCTAAATTTAGCATGAGGGAAAATATTTCAAAGTATTTTCAAAACATAGGGGACCCTTTGACCTGCAGTCCAAAAGTAGCTCTTTAGTTCATTCGGCAGACTCAAAGTATTACAAAAACAGCAGAACATAGTGGAAATATGGCCAAAAAAGACACAGCTTGGGGTGTCAAACTTCAAGTCACAGTCAGATCTTTGAGAAAAAATTACAAAAAATACTTCTGACACCACAGGTATTCCTGACCTGGGGAAGTACTACTCTACAACTTGCTGAGACATTGTCAGAAATTCAGAATGTTTCTGTTATTAAGATGCCTGTGGGATTTTTCAGCTTTCCAAGAAAACATCCGAATAAGAAACAAGAAACAAAACAAAACATCATGAAACTGGCTGGAGAGTAAACCTCCATGGTTAATGCAAAACTCACAATACAATAATTGGGGAGCTAATGAAGATAATTATACTGTTCAATAACTGATCATGTAATAAGAAATCATTTTGGCAAAATTTTGAAGTTGTGAAAATTGATGAATGTACATTAAAAGTAACTTGTCGGTCACCTTATCGGCTGGTCAAAATGTCCTTTAAATAGATGGTTCAGAGGTTCAATTTCAATTCCCTCAAAGAGTGGACCCAACTTTTGGCCTTCAGCCTCAGTCCCTCAACTATATTATGTCCAACCTGCATATATACAGAATAATTTGAACAATAAAAAATGCAGAGGTCACTCAAAGATCAAACTCGTGGCATTTGTTTGGACATAAATTCCACATAATTGTGCAGGTTAGAGGAACAAAAAAGTGCCTATAGAGTCAAACGAAGGTCCCTGCAGCATTTACTTAGCAAAAAGACCTGTGATTTATGGCCTCAGAAATTGTCATCGAACACAAAAGGCCGTGCTGAGAAAGATCCTCTCTCCCCAAGTGTCAAGTGCCACTGAAAGTGATATGCCATTTGTCTTATTGCATTATTGCAGCCCTCCTATGGAGGTACACGTGCATTGGTGACAATTTGGTGTCCTCTTGTAACAGTTCTCATGGGGGCAAGATATACAGGACTCCAGGAGTTTGTATCCCACAACTGGCAGTTTATGTAGGAATTTTCAAGATGAAGTCTTGATAGAAAAGTTAAGAAAACTCACTTGTCTTATCAACTTCTTTGTCAATGAATTAAAAGCCCCCCCCCCCTCTCAAGTCCTAACCATGCACTGCCTTCCCACTCAGTACAATCAAAACACAACCTAAAAGACAAGGTACTAAGCAAACTACTTAATGCAAGAAACTACTCTAAGTAACATTATTTCCTTATCCTAGTATTTTTAATGCTGTTTTAGATATCCACAGAACACCTGGTCTTCATTTTTTCTGTTCTTTCTTCAGCTCTGACTTTCAAGGTTAATAGCAATGTGGGCAAACTTTGACAAATCTCCCTTTGCATTAATATATACCCCAGTGACATATGTTTCTGATAAACTGCTTGTTGTTGACTGGTGACAAATATACTTGATCACTGACTGGAACATTTTCAACACAGGCATTTGTATTTTTCAACTCATAACCTGTAATTGTTTATGGAGTGGCTTCTCGGGACTTTTTCCCTTCTCAACAGATTTGCAATTTAAAATTCTTTTCTGAGGCTTTTATAACTTGTTATGATTAATAAATCTATGATTCTGTTACTTTTTAACTTTCTGTGTCATAATAAGTCTGAACCAAGCATTTGTTTTCTCCCTCTTTATAACTCTAAATAGAATGTCATTAAAATCCCTCTTATGACTAGGGATCACAAGACTTTAAAAAGGTCGAAGAAAAGCTAATTGATCTACAGTATGTGCCAAGTAAATCATGGCTGCAATATTCAAGGCTTCCTTAAACTAAGAATTTAAACAGATCCACCAAATTCACCATAAACACATAATTATGTACACAAATAAAACCAGACCGTTATAATTATATTATAATTATATCAGTAGCATGTGCTATACAATTATGACACAAAAAGCCATCCAGGCTGCCATTAGGGATACAATTACACTGGAAAATAGAATCCCAGCAAAAAGTTGGCAATCCCTAATGTCTAAGCTGCCAGGTGTGTGCTTGCACTGAAATCGCTGTACCTGGCAGGTGGAGATCCCAAAAATACTAAAATACACCAAGCCAAGTACATGGAAATGATGTTGACAATCTAAACACTCAGAAAATAACCTTTGCTACAATCCCTCAAGCATTTGATCCATACTGTTTCAGTCTGTAAGCCTTGAAAGTAAGTTATTTCAATTAAAGAGCATGGTCAACAAGCTAAAGCAGAATTAAATCAGTATTATAACAAAGTTGGTATTGACACAAGAGAAAATTAGGAATAAGAATAATATTTTTTAAAATGATTTAACATGTTAAGTTATGGTACAACAGCAAAGCTCCAAGTGCCAAACTATTTGTGAATGCGAAATTTATTTATATAAAACAAAATCCATATATTATTGGTACTATAAATGTAAAGATATTAAGAACTCTTTCATTGCAGATACTTTGGCATATAAGCTATATTTAAAGATATGGCAGTCAGCAAAAGCAACTGATGTAAATCCTACAATCATTGTACATTGTACCAATACCAAACTTGTATACCATTAATTCTGGCATTGTTTCCTGCACTTGGTGCTATCTGCTGGTGCTATTTACAGGTACTATTACTGGTACTACAGCAGGTAAAACAGATTTGCAATCAACAGGAAGATAGGAGGTGGAAAAAGTGCAGCCACAAGCTATCCCTCTCAAAACAATCATGTAGCTCACTGCTGCAGGTACGATTGTGTGTTTTCAAGATCCTGAACCTCAAGCCAGGCAAGGGAACAGGTTAAGTGAATGGGAGCAGGAGGTAGTGTTGGTATTGTTGTACAAAAATATTCAGCAAGAAAAAATAATAGAAATGTATAGTATCTTATCATTTGTATGTGGATGTATGCACTGGCGTTTTGTACTCCTTTATCACTTTCGAACAGGATCAACATAATCACAAATAAGTTTGTCAAAATCTACAAAATCAACAAGACAAAAATATCTTTTTAAACTGCCAGCCAAACTTAAAACTTTTCATGAGACAATGGAGTTCTTTAGAATAAGATCTCAAACCAACAAGAGCCAATTAAGACCAAAAGAAAACTAGGGTTCTTAGCTTAAGAATGGGGATCAAGAATAAGAAAGCCCTTTTTAAGGACCTTTCAAGAGCTGAATGCAACAACCAGGGCACTCAATGGTCAGTCTTAAGTGTAGTGTGTCCAGCTAGCCCACTCCAGCAAGGACAACTTTAATGGGCAGTTTATTAGATGTTGTCTGGTGAGCAAATGTCCACTTTTGATCCACTGGACACTTAGGATGTACTCCATCAGCCAACCATAAACTTGTCATTTAATGGGTTTAAATAGATCAACACAAAGCCCTTGCAATTGGAGAATTGACATAGCACTTGTAGTATATAATTAAGCTGTAATGGTAATAGATGATATAGTGTTACTGGCCAATTCAGCTGAACAGTTGCAGTCATGTGTAAATAATTTCCATAATTTTTGCAGTAAATGGCATCTTATTGTGAATGTAAATAAAACTAAAGTAATGAAGATTGGAAACCGATCCACTGATTTTTCTGTCTACTATAATGGACAGCAAATTGAAGAGGTTGTAAATTTTAAATATCTTGGTCATGTGCTTACAAATAATTACAATATTCACAATGAAATGACAGACTATCTTGTGACACAGGCTCACAAAGCTATTTTTGCACTGCAAGGTGACACTAAACAATCTCTTGGTTACATTACTCCGCAATTGTCTATGAAAATGTTCGATACTTATATTTTGCCAATACTGGAATACAATTGTGAATTATGGACAAAATCAAAACCTATAAATGAAATAGAGAAAGTACAACTCGGTTACCTAAAACATATGTTAGGTGTAAGAAAGCAAACTTCCACACTTGCAGTCTATGGCGAGACAGGGAAGTTTCCTTTGCATCTTAGACAACAAATGAGAATGATCAATTATTGGCTTAAACTTGAGAAAAGACCAGATGATAATGTTCTTAAAAAATGTTTGAATTTTCAGAAAAATATACCTTCACGAACATGCTGGTTCAGCAAAATAAAACAGGTACTAGAGAACAACAATATACAGTTTGGAGAAATTAATGAGACAGACCTAATAAATGAAACGTTCTCTAAGATGTTTAAAGAGAAACTATACCAAAAGTATCAAAATGATTTTTTCCAAGAAATGAATGACTCGACTAAACAACCAAAACTTAGAACTTATAAATTAATGAAGACTGATTTCAGAATAGAACCTTATTTACTACATAATATTAACAGGAAATTATACACTAAAATTGCGAGATTTCGCACTAGCTCTCACAACCTTCGAATTGAAACTGGAAGACATGAAAGCCCTAAGTTGCCTGTAGAAAACAGAATTTGTAATAAGTGCGATTTAAATGAAGTTGAAAATGAAATACATTGTTTATTGTTATGTCCTAGTCATGGATTAGACAGAGAAAATCTTATTACTATATCATCTAATATAATATGCAACTTTGATCAACTCGATAATTTTGAAAAATTTTTAGCCATTATGACATCACGAGAACCCCAATTATTAAAAGCTATAGGTAAATTTCTTGTTAGTATTGATGTTTAATGATATAGTCTGTCGTTTTGCATTTCTTTTTAAATGTATATATATATATAGCCCATTGTGATTTAATTTACTGATTTGTCATGTCTTAGAATTAACATTTATTTAATTGGCTGGAACCTTAAATTGTATATATTTTGTAAGATTGAAATTGATTATGTCTTTTTAAACTTGAACCATTTATTGTATGTTTGTATTACTATTTTGTTATTTTCTGTTATGACAAATGTGTCAGATGTGACATTTTGGTTGTCGTAATAAAAAATTAAAAAAAATTAAAGGTAATAGGGATATCATATTGCTGTCTGCTGATATGATCATATGGAAAGTTGTAGAAGTAATTCAGCCCAGAGACCCACCTCACAGAAACTATTCATATATTTGAAATATGTTCTCCCAGATACATGATCAGGAAATGTTGATATAGTCACAAGAAAATGATTGATTTGTGCCTGCCATATGACCATGGAGACCAGAGCAGATGTGTCGTTCTGTTAAGATGATAGCTTTTTCACCTCTCCTTTCAAATTCAACTGACAAAATACCAAAGTAATAACAACACTTGAGCTAGATCTATTTAGGAGCTTTTTTCTCAGATTTTTCTCAGATCTGCCTCCTCTTCTCAGCTTAAACCTGATGTCATTGGATCTGTCTAAATCTCCACAAAACAGAACAAACAAGAGTCTATTTCAGGAGCATTTCTTCACAGTAGACTGTTTTGCAAGCCAACTGATATCCGAAAGATTTTATAAGCAAAAAATTCAAATATTGGCAAAACGCCATGTTTTATCGATGTTTCAAAAAGGCCACAGGACTACAGGGGACTTTTTTAAAGGAGTACAGAAGAATTTTGCAGGATCATGAATTTCATAATGACTGTGTGCTTCTGATCTTCACTGCATCAACATTTTGTAATGCTTTACATTATGGCATAATCACTGTGTCTGTGCTTGGCAAACAAATAAATGATCCCAATAAGCTAATCATGTAGGCTTGCAATGTAAATATTGGTCTTCCTATCTATCTATCTATCTATCTATCTATCTATCTATCTATCTATCTATCTATCTATCTATCGATCTATCGATCTATCGATCTATCGATCTATCGATCTATCTATATATCTATCTATCCATCTACCTACCTACCCATCTATCTATCTATCTAGATCTATCTAGTCTCAGTAGTCCTTCTCTGTCAGTCTATCTGTCTATGTATAAGTCTAATATCAATCTGTACACATGTCTGCTACTGTTGGTGTCAGTACCAGCATAAAGTAGTGCATAAAAAACATTGTGTATCATTTTTAACCAGCCTTTGATGCTACATAGTTAACCTGCATACCTGGAGTGTAGTTTTGCATGTTAACTTGGAATTTGATGAATACTGAATACCTTTTTACAACGGTCACTAATTTGATACAAAGGTGCTCACTTGCAGCCAACAATGTGAGCAGTGTTCACTGAGTGTAGTCACTGTGTTGCAGGGAGCCATTATGAGATGATTTATGGGTGATCCAGTAATCCCCAAAAATTGTCCATTGTCAGCAAATAACAAATTGTGGATTTTACGGCAATAATCAGCTGGATAATCCCTCGTAACGGATGGTGTGACAGTACATTAAAGAAGCAAAGAATCAATCTGTTGTGAAACAATCTCAACTAGGTTAATATTACTTCTACAATTTCATATACTCTGAAGTAATCTGAAGTACTCTGAAGTCACATGTTTGCTCTGATATAAAAACAATCACAAAGACTCTGATGTACACCGATGTGCTCTGATGTACTCCAATTTACTCCGATGTACTTGGATGTTTACTCTGAAGTACTCTAAAATACTTGAAATGTACTCGAGTGTACTTGGGTGCACTCTGATCTACTCTGAAGTACCATTAAAACTGAAGTACTCCAGAGTATAAAGACAGCAAGGACATTACCTTTCCTTTTTTATGGGATCAGAGTTATTGGGAATGTTTATCAGAACAAGATCATTGATCCTTGGCTCATGTATTAAACGGTGGATGTGAAGGAATTGACAGAATTGACAAAGCAATCACTTTGAGATGTGTAACACAATTTGATACAGTAAGATGTTACAATTATCACATAGATCAGACACACAAAGGTTCAAAAGAGATGCATCTACACTTTACTACAAAAGACGTTTACCTGAGGACTGTCCTCCCCATCATCATCCGGAGTGGCAGGGTCAGAGTATCCATTTGTCAATTCGCCCCCCTCAGCCCCCTTCTCTTGCTTTTTGACAGGTAAATCCATGGGCTGACTGCTTCCAGGGGGGAGACTTCCAGGAGGGTGGTCCAGGTGTCTTATTCCCTTCCCTGGAGGGTCAGGGGGCTTGACTGTAGGGGGCTCAGTCCTCACCCCAATGGTGGGTCTCCTTAGGCCTGAGATGGAGCTGGTCCTTGTAGGGGTGCTGGGGATGGAGCTTGTTCTGGTTGGAGTCCCAGGACTCTTCATTCCAGAACTCCTACCTGTCCCTGTAATGCTCTTGGGTGAGGAAGGAGGGGTCCTGCTACTGGATCCTGATGGGCCACCCCTACCTATCCCCGAAGGACCTGCAGATGCTGACCCCGGGGGCGTAGGGATGCCCACCGCCCTCACCGATGACCCCCCTGGTCGGCCTATTCTGGATGCCCCAGGAGAGGATCCAGGTATCCGGGACATCCCACCGGGGATCCTGGAAGACACTTTCCTTTCTGCCATTTCAAGTGAATGATCAGAGGATCCAATTAAAGGATCCAATCCAAGTGAGCACTAAGTGTGCTGGTGGTCCTTAAAGTGTCTCAATGCCATCATGTGCCAATGTTTATATCCAAGTACATGACCAAGTATAAATCCATGTCTGTGACTATATCCATGACTGTTACATGTCCACACATATATGTCCAGGTTACATGTCCATGTTACATTGTAGAGTCAGCTGTGGAGCAAAAAAGAAGAAAAGAAGAGACACAGCTCCATGCAGGACTGATATATTGCCTTTGGATCAAACTGTTGTTGTTGCCCATGTCGTGTGATTATGTCATGGTCTGTAACTCCTAAAACTTTTAGCATGTAGTTAGGTGCACAGAGCGTGTGCCAGTGGTGCAATCCTCCAGTGCAATGTGTTGGTTCTCCTTGCTCACTTGGACTGGCCTTCATCTGGTCCCGGCTCATCTGACTGGCTAGCTGTCGTCATGCTGGGCGCACACAGGCCTGGCTCAAGCTAACTCACCTGCGCAGGCCACAGGGAAACACACAGAGCCATGATCAAAACACTGGACTGCAGTTGCTCTCCTGGCTCAGTCTTGGGGCTTACTGTGCTTCACTTCCTTGATTATGAATTACAATTTCAGCTCTCTGGCAGTGATTATAAATCAGACTGGATTTGGCATGTGTACATGTGTGTACAGGCTTATACTTTACTTACTATTCACTCCAGAATGTTCATGATCACACATTTTCTTTCCAGACATCAAAGCATGGATATCATCCAGTTTTGTGATACTATTAATTAAGGCAACTTAAAGTGAATTCACTGAACAATCATTATTTCGGAAGTATGGTATTCAGATCGGTGGCTTATTGTTCCATCCATCCAGATGACATCTCTATGAAATTATATAGTTCTAATGGGTGAGTGTCACTTTTAAATCCTCCATCATCAGATGGTAATAGAAGTATTACAGCAATGTCAACTCCAATTATTTTAACCATAAACTCCAATTTACTTCACATATAGGAAACATAACTTTTCCAGTGAAATGGGATGGTGAAACTAATAGCTGCAGAGGCTGGCAAGGGATTTTGGCAAAGGATGCTTGGGATGATGAGGCCAAACTCATCACTTGCTGTCAGTCAGCTATTCTCAGCAGCTTAGCCACTGGCCTGTCTACACCAACCCAAAACAACTCACTTGAACACCAATAGCACACACACTATAGGCCACATATAATTGTTATATGATATCTAAAACAAGAAATACTGTTGGCTGACATCAAAATATAACATGTCCAATAACAACATCAATCCTTGACCAAGTTGTGGGTTCAAAATCTGCCTCAGAGGATGTTGACACTTGACTAAGTCTTGTACAGAGTGTTCACACTTCCACATATCTCGAAAACCACAGTCATGTCAACATCACATTTACAGGAATACCTGTTATCAGGCACTGTTAGATAACCAAAACTATGTTCATAAGATAACTTATCAAACAAGAATCCAGGGATTCAAAGGTAGTCGTTTCGGTATTATATTGAAGGTGCAGTGATTAACATAGAGTGGGTGATAGTGATACTCCTCTATATTACATCTGTACCGGAGACATATTACATTTAAACTGCTAAAAATGTCTTATTGTGAACTCTAAAATGAGAGTTCACAATAAGAACTTTTAACTTGTTATTGTTAAGTTATATCCATCACCACCTTAACTATAGAGTATCTAAGATACATCAATATTTCTTAGTCCGAAAGAGACACTTTACACTTAGGCTTACTTAGCACATATTTGGAGAATATGTAAGATGTAATCATAATTTCATATGCAGGTTAAAGGAATGATTTCCCTGATCTGACATTGTTTTCAAGAAGTTTCACTGACATGGAATTCCTCATCTTATTATGGTTCAATTAATCAAACATTATGCAATACTAATCATTTCATAAGTGAAAGTTGAACAGTTTAACAGACCTGTGTTGGGTAGAACCACAAATTTTTGTTGATGTGCTGTTTTTGACTAAATTTGCTGCGAGTAAAATTGCCCAACGGAAGCATTGTGGATGATAGACTAATGTAATAAAATTTATTCATTTATGTAACATCTATATATACATGTATAACAATAACTTAGCTATCAACTTTCAATGCTCTGCATAAATATCATATGCAGGACCATTAATTTTGTCCATCAATGAAACCGTTAGACCATTGTTGCAGTGAAATAGAAAGAGACAGGCTATTGATGATGTGGTCAAAGATATAACTTAAATGTTTGAAAACAAAAATATGAAACATTTCAAATCAAAAAGGAATCTCAGGAAAGAGAAGCTAATTAAAGCCGTTCTAGAGGCTAACTTGGTTATATTGAAATCATCAAAATAAATACATTTTCATAAAAGCTATGTTTTAATTCATGAAAATATAGCACTTATATAATATCATTAATTGTGCTTAATTGTAATAACAACATATTTAATATCAAAATAAATCAACGTAAACATGTAAAAGCAATTTAACAGACTTTTATTCTTTCATCAGCTCAATTGGATTTCACACACAAAAAAGATTTGGTGACACTTTCAGTTATCCTGAAAGCCAAGTGTAATTAGTTGATATTTCTTTGACATTGACAGAGCTCATTGAGTAATTGCAATCATTGGACATTGCCGGCAACTCAAGCCAATTGCCATCAATTGATATTATCTTTGACACTGACTAAGCTCAATGAATGATTGCAATCATCAGACACTAGCTGCCAACTCAAGCCAATTGAGTAGATACTTTCTTTGACACAGCTCATGACTAATTGCAATTGTTATAGATTAGATGCCAACTCTGAGGTCAGTTACTGCTCAGTAAACAGTATATAAAGACCAGCCTTGGTAGCTTTGAGTCAGTGTACTGCAAGACATCCATTTGAGAGGATCAGAAAAGAGGATCATGAATGGCTTTAAATTTCAATTTAAAGAGAAAGAGACAAAAAGGCTTCTGTGGACATCTTAACAAAAAAGGTATCTGTTCTTATGTGTTATGCTTTCTTCTTCCTAGGCCTAGTGATGTGGCGCTTCTTATTATTTGTAAGCTGTATCTCCAATTCTCCAAAAAGCATATTGACCTTGTGGATTGTATATAGGCCTATATATTATTCTGAGAAGCATTTTGTAGTGTTTCTCTCCAATTGCTTTCTTCTACAAACTTCAGATGTAACAGTAGACCCAGGAGTCATTTGTTTTAATGAATCAACTGACTGATGTCATTTCAACTGGCATTAAGTGACACTGATGCATCAATTAAAAGACCTAAAAACATTTAACCAACCAACCAATTATTAAACACCCAATGAACAGGATCAATGAAAGGTTTATTTTCTGACAATAAATTGAATTTTTCTTCTTTCTATTTCTCATGTGTCTATATATTCCAATTTATTTCAATCCCTCAATTAGAAATTCTAGGCCTACTTGTAAAGGTCAATGAATTAGGCCTATCTATTATCAAAGTTACATTGCAAAGTGCAATCAGCTTTCACACCTGTCAGCATCATCACCCCATTTAGGCCTAGGCTGCTGCTCTTGGTCGATTGGCAATTAAGGGAACTTGGGTTTGTCTATTGTTAGACATAGTTTAAGAATCCTCCAGAATTGCAAAGAGCATAATTGGATATAATGATTCTGTAATTGACTCCATTGGACAAAGCTGCTCTGTTGATACAGCTAGTCAACAACAACGGGATACCCTGCAGCCCCACTGGGCCCCCTGGCTTGCCTGAGCTGAGGGTCATACGCACGTGTAAAAACAAAAACACTGCGTGGATTGCCTTCACTCTATCGTAATTGTGATCGTAAATTGTTTCTTTCAGGTATATTTCTGCCTCACACTGCATTTTAGATGGTTCCTGGCCTCACAGACGATTTCTGAGACATATCTGCATTACGGAATTTCAAATTTCCGATTTTCGCGGGCTTTTATCCACTTGTCCATTGCAGATTACAAAAGGTAGACGTTCATACGAACGACTACCTAAAAATACAGTCAACATATGATACAAGTGGTGTTATAATCCAAAAATGACATCATATAGTTGGGCATTAATCTCACCCACGTTGAAATAAATACACATGTAAATAGATTTATCCTGTTTAAGCCAGGTAACTTTCCCAAATGTGTCCAGAACAATACGTGCACTTCAGCATGTTACCTGTATCAACACCCAACATCAAATAATTGGAAGATAAGTTTAAAAGTTGATAATAAATCCTCAAAAAGGCACATCAATAATACTAATCCAGGTTAAATTGATGAATTTTTTCAAGTTGTCTTGGAAGCTCAGTGTATCACATAAATATGCATAATCCAAATACTATCTTCTCATGTTCCAGGGTGGGTCCCACTGAGTGGCACTTCCCTGTTGGAGAAAGTTAGAGAAGTCTCAAAGCAGATCAATTGGTTCCAAGCTGTAGGCAATTAGCCCAACAAGATCAATGGGCAGACATGGGATGGCCAGGTAGGAGGCGAGGCTCTGAGTAGCACCTCAAGATTCCCAACCATACTGCAGTATGAGGATTCCAAGAAAACAATGCAGTCATTGGATTGGATCATCTGGGTTTGTAGCATACCACAATATTGTGTGGTGCCACACTGGCCTGCCATGTGCATATGATGCAGACCGGCCCATGCAACCAGTCACCTCTTCATTAGGCTGCTGATGCTCTTGATGCAGCTGATTCTGCTGGTGCAGCCACAAGTTGCCTGCTTCTCTGCTCAGAGCTCAGTCTGCTGGATGCTTCTGCTGTTCCTGCTGCTGTTCCTGCTGCCCTGCTGCTGCTCCTGGTGTATTATCGATTGCAGTATTCTGTAGTCTGGCTGCTTACACCTTCCCTGCTCACAACTACACCAAGATTTGCCTCCATTCAACAGCTGGCTGTAATCTTTGATGTCTTCCCGCTGATGCCGCTTAAGCTGAGCATGCTGCTGATGGTGCTGCTGGTCTTGTTGATGCTCAGTCTGTTGATGCTCAGTCTACTGCTGCTGCTGCTGATTCAGTTCTCATGCAGATGGGATGCTACATGTGGAGAGCTTCTTAACAAGTACCTGCAGTCCTGCAGCAATGCTCTCCTCATGCCTCGCCATCATTCTCATTGCAGGACGTCCTGCAGCATTTCACACTCACTTTCACAGTTGTTGCTGCAATTCCCGCAATCCTGCATATCACTTGCAGTCTGTTGAAGGTTCTAACTGCCATGCCAGTGCCATGGGACTGAAGCAATTCATCAGACGAATCTGCAGCAGAATCGAGCAGTTGGTCCGGCACACGAGGTGCTGATGAGGGAGCATCACCGTGGACTGGGGATCAATGGTTCAGCACGTGCAAGGAATTCACTTCCAACCATCACTGCTGTAGCAGAAGCCCAAGGCTGTATCTGCCCAAAGCATCCCTGGATACAAGTAGATAGTCAGGTTGCATCAGTTTGAAGTATCATTTTCTACCCGTAACAATAGAGGTCTTTGCGATTATGTTGTATCGAAATTTTATCTTTCGACAACCCGGTCGTATCTACCTAAACTAATCCCAGTCTATTCACTTGTACCTATGTGGAAATGTTCATAGTGATGACGACTGATGAAGGTTCATAGATCAACTTAGGAACACTCTCATATCATCAGGCAGTTTCTGCATTAAATCATTCACAATGTTCAATAATCAGTCTGTGTCAACCCTAAACACTAGTAAGGCACACCACATCAAGTATAAACACTATCTGATTGGACATTATCAATTTAAAATCATCAGACAATCATACATTCATAACAAACTACAATAATATAATTATGTATCTACTTAAATCATCTGGACAAACATGCAGTCAATATCAACTTATATCATTTGACAGACAGTTTGCATCTGCCTAAATCATCAGACAAACAAGATACATCAACATCATCTTATTCATCTGGCAAACATGTAGCTGTATCTACCATAATCGTCAATGTCAGACAACCAGGCTGTATCAACCACAGGACAGTCTGGCTGGAACAATTGCTTGTAGGCCTATAGCCACTTCAAGAAGACCATTTACAAGCTCCCTCCTCCCTTGTGACCTATCATTACTCCTCAAGGAATCATTTTCAATGGATATAGCCTATTTATGAATTCAATGCAGACAGATTTTAATATGGATCTCAGCATATCCACCATCCAGCGTCAATCAGTGAATCATTGTATGCATAAAATGGAGAATTCAAATATGTATCTAACAGTATCCTTTACATCACACATGGATCCCAGGCATCATTCAAGTTATTTCAAGATATCTACACCCAAGTCACACATCATTCTCCACAGACTCTGCCATACATTAATGTATTAATAATAAATCAATCAGAAGTGTCCCTCCAGGCAACATGTACAACATCTTAACTTGTGCATACATTGTATTTAGTGGCTACAAGAGAAGGGAGCCAAAAGAGTGAATAGCTACAGACACAGTTTGAGTTGTTATGGACTTGTTTCTACTTTGTACAGTGTTGTTTTACGTGGCCAGGTTGTTAAGAACTGATTCAGACAAACCATCGATCATTCGAAAAACAAGACGTCAGTCAGTCTGCATGGCCTCTGGTCAATTGAGTCAGTGGTAACTGAGGCACTGGAAGGCAGTAACTGAGAAAGTCAATAAGAGAAGTGGGAAGAACTGGACAACAGAACAAAGAATTGAACAAGTAATACAGTCAGCCTTGAGGGCATTAATTTTGCTAAGAGCCAGAATAGGCCATTAAGAGTGGCATAAAGGTCCTTAGCAACTGTCCCATGGAATAATCAAGCACATGCTTAGCATCTCTGGAGGAAATGTCCTCTGCATGGTCAGTGTGCAATAGGGTTGGCAATAGGGTTGGCAATGGGATCCAGCAATAGCATTTGGAAGTAGTAATTCCCTTTGGCCAATGTGGCTGTGACCAGTCATCACTGTGACCACAGGATGTTGGGACTACTCACAGAGTGGCAGACTGTGCTCACTAGCCTCCACAGGACATCCTGCATCAAGCTGCATCAAGCTGCAGCAGCATCCTGCATCAGCAAAGAGCATCAGCTGTACCCTTCATCACCACCAGCAGCAGCAGCAGAAGCAGCTTCATCAAGCAGCAGCCAGATGCTATTCTGCATGCAAATTAAGCTCATTCTCAGAGTCACCCAAGTCAGGCAAAGACTCTGTCAACATGCAAACAGTCCAGCAGCAATGCAGTCATCCATCAGTGTATCTTGATCTGGACATTGACTTTACTTCTTCTTAATCCAGGGTTTAGTTGCATTAGTCACTTCTTGCAAACTCTCTAAGTATCACTGATAAATGCAGAAAAAATGATTTGGTCCATCATACCATTCAGTAATCAACCAGACATTTATCATACAATGGTAATATATATAATTGAGAGCTTCCTTAATTCATTTATGAGTGTTGAAATTTTGGTGAGTTTTTGCCTGACAATTTCATGACTACGGTACCTTTTAATAGAAAACATGTAAGATATCACATTTGTTATGGTCTGCCCACTTCCAGTATGCAAAACTAATCAGAATGTACATTTGTACATATTCTTCACTTGCAGAGTTGCACAGTATCAGTTGCCAGTGGGTGTTGTGCCTTGTGGTAGTTCTGTTTTCTAAGTCAGGAAAAGAAAATGATTAAGAGGAACAGACTCCGTTCAGGTGGCAATAGTTAGTCCCAGCAGGAAAAGCCATGGAAGGGCCAGCTGTGAGAGCAGTGGAGAGCTGAGGAGTGCATGATGTAAATGAACTAGTGAGAGACAGATTAGATAGATGACCTGTATCAGAAATTTTTTAGAGTGTGGTGACAGATTGCAGGAAGACCACTTGGAAAAAGCTTAAAGCAGAACAGCACAACTAATCCCTGCTGGAAAATTTGGAGAATAGCAAAAATAATCACTGCTGCTATCAACAATTTTACATCGTAAACCTTAAGTGAAACATTGTACATGTATTTGTCACATAAATTTCAAAATAAGGAAAAAGCTTTGATTTGGTGGACGTCTGTCAGTGGATGGGGGCTCATCTATATATAGTTCTCCTCACTGGCCTTATTCAGAAAGAAGAAAAAACGTCAAGATAAAATAAATACCCAGGTGACAATTTGACAGCACTGAGTGCCTGAACGTGCGAAATAGTATGGTGCAGCCAGCGATTAATTATAAAATATTTACCCTTCTATGATCTTTCTTTGCTGAGTAAATAACTTGTGATGTATGAATGACTCTTTTTGATTGCCGGTTGCCATTACTCATTCATTTATTGGTCTGGGTGATTATTTTGTTGTATCACAATATTTCATGCTTCTAGGAGAGACCATGGACATCATAAAATATTGATGCCATTTTGTGATCTTACCATCTATATTTCAATTAAGAGTAACTGTTTTCGTCCATTCATTTCATAAATTGATTAATTCATTTGAGAGAAGACATGAATAATGTTCCCATAATAACTCATATAATAATATCATATTGGGTGCATGACTTGTGCAAACATGCCTCTGGAAAAAAGGAATAACAACAACAACAACAACAACAACAACAACAACAACAACAACAACAACAACAACAACAAACAAGAACTTCAAGGTATAGATGCACTCTAAAAAATTTCAGACAAAATTGGTTTTTTAGATTCAAAATGGTTTTTTGAAAAACCAAATTTCAATGCAAAAAACCAACATGGATTTTTTTAAAAATCCATGTTGGTTTTGCATTGAAATTTGGTTTTTCAAAAAACCATTTTGAATCTAAAAAACCAATTTTGTCCCGACATTTTTTAGAGTGTGTGATAAGGCCAGGTCGAAATGTCATGTCAAAAGCAGTCTTTTACCTTTTTGTGTCTGTGTAGCCAGTGTAGGTATTTAAGTTATACTCAAACTTATGCAATAGATAAGCCAGCCAAACAAAAGAAACATCACTGATATTATCAAGTCAATCAAATCTTGAAATACATTAATTGTATTCGCTACCATTTTGTATCTTTGATATAGTGTAACTATTTGTTGCATTAGATCCCACTGTCAGACCCACAGGTGTTGAGATACTCAGATAGGTCCTATAGGTTTCCTGCTTTCAAGGTGAAGTAGTGCATTAAGTTTATCAACACATGTCATAACAGAAATGAATGCATCAAAAATTAAACAGACACCTGTGGGTGGCATGCTGTGCATTTTGATTAAATAACAGTAAAGAAATTGATTAGTCTGAGTGGTACAATATGCTTTTTGCTTGTTGAAACATAATTTAGTAATTGCCAATATGGTGTAACACAACACTGGTATTGATCAATAATCATTAAAAATGACAATTTTGATTTAGAAATTGTTTAGAAAATTTTTAAAAAATTTAATTTGAAATTTGAGTGGCATCTGCTTATTTGAGCAATAACAGGAAGTCTTGAGAAAGAGACTATTAAAGCTATAAAATGCAGCTTAAATTGTGTCCATTTCACTGTAACATAAGCAGATTTTGTATGAACAAAACTGCTACCCTATGATTTATGAAAGCCATAATCGTTAATCCTGTGGCTATTAAAATCTGTATCATGAGTAACATCATTGAGCATAGCCATAAGCACTAGACTTGGATGTTCAAAAAGATTTTAATTGAACAAAACGGCCCTGTGTCCCAGTGCTAATATGCTAAGTGCTCCCAAAAAGATGGAGAATCATCTCAGCAAGCAAGCTGAAACAAGTGATTAATATAACTTCACAACAGTTTTGAAATTATGAGAACTCACAATACAAGGAAGTGTATAACCTACACTGTAAAACAGCTTTGGAATGATGAGAACACATAGGGAAGTGGATAACCTACACTGTAAAACAGCTTTGGAATGATGAGAAAACACAGGGAATTTGAAATTTTGGTCAGTTTGAATGATTTAGCGAGATGGCTGTACAATTCCTTCGAGCTAACATAGCTTCTTGTTTTAAGTTGTGGCAATGGACAGATTATGATAACTGAAACAACAAGCTACGTCAGCTCAAAGACATTGTGCAACCATCTCACTCAATCATTTACACGGACTCAAGATTCAAATTTTACAGTGTTCTGTGATAGACTTTAACTGAGGAACTTCATAAAAAGCCACAATGCACAATAACAAAACCATTTTCACCTGAGTGAATATTCAATTGTATTTGCAAAGGACTGATATTAAACTAAATATTTCAGACCTGATTTTTGACATGCAACAAAAATTAAACATGTAATGCTTTTTGTGAATACTGCAACTATACATACATTTAATCAAGTTGTCTTTGGTTTCCTTGTAATGAATTAACTCTCTAGGGATGCACGGATATCCGGCACAGTATCCGGTATCTGGCCGGATAGTAGAATTTGCAGGATATCCAGTATCCGGCAAAATGAGGGTATGAGAACCGGATATCAGAACCGGATATCTGGCATGTTCAAAATTTAATGAAAAGCTAAAATTTTGATAATAACCAAAGGAACGTAACCACGACAAAGTCAACAACATTATTTCAGCCGGACCGATATGTCTCAGCTTTCATAAAAAGTATTCATAATCAGCCACAAATGCCGAAAAACTTCCTTTTTCGCATGTTTACTATCCGGTTCCAACTATCCGGTTGCTATCCGGTATCCGGCAGTTGGTGTTGCCGGATTATCCGGTATCCGGCTATTTTCACTATCCGTGCATCACTAGAACTCTCCTCAACCTCTGAAGGACAAGCACTTGGCTTAGAGGGCTGCACCAGCTACCTGCCTACCTTTGTAAAATGTCAGCCTATTTTGGTAGGACTAGAATATCTTGAGAAATTTATAAACCCACTGCCCACAAATGAATGAGGAGCAGATACATTAACATTCCAGGATAAATGTGCCACCAGGCCAGGCAATTACCTGCACAAGCTAAAAGCATTCCTAGTATGTGCTGCTTTTTTAAAAGACAAGATTTAAGCATTTAGGAGGAATGTGCTGGAGAGACAACAGTCCATGGGGGCAAGTCTGTACTTATAAATCAAGTAGTGATAGATGCACTGGGATCACACGACAGCAATAGACTGTACTTCTCCAGACACAGCACAAATTGCCATTTAATCATTCAGTTCAATTTCATATTTCTGTGAGCCATTAACTTTTCTTTCTGCTTGACTTTGAAGAGGTGTGGTGACTATATGTGTCATAAATTGATTATTTTCATAAAACAACTCTTCAACCCACAAAAAAATGTATGCATACTCGTATTTAGAGCAAATTCCATAAATTCTAAAAATGGCCTTCCATTGTCTAATTTGTCCTTAAATTTAACTTAGCAAGAGATACAGGAGGGAACATAAAATAACGATAACTGACATTTTCTGCACAATTGCATGTACAGGCCTAAATGAGAAATTATAATTCTTTGGCTTTTCTGGCAATCAAGAGTTGACTGTCAACTTGTCAAGTAGATATATCAGTGACCAGTTTGCTTCATAGGAGTGTATGCAAATAGAGGATGTTTGCTTAAATAGATAACATGGATATGAGACAATTGCTGATATTGTAGAAAAGCAAAATGTCCTCATAATATTTGGTCATCATTAAACAGAGCAATGCTGCACTCAGTGATACTCATATTGGATTCCTGCTTCATAGCCCCAAAGTGGGAATAAAAATAAGGACACCATTCGATTTTTGGAGTCACTTGAGTTTTATGCACTCGTAAAAATTGATTGTATCCAGTCGAGGGACCACTGGAAGCAAATAAAAAGGGTGTTTCCCGATAATTAGGAATATCAATGCAGCTTATATGGGGAGAATAGTGGAGGAAATGAATTCTGAATAGAGGAAGAGCTTTCAGTCTCTGTTGATCAGGAAAACAAAATTGGGAATGGTTTTTTCAAACTCACATATTTTTGTCTCCACATAACACTCTCGTGAAAGATACCATAAATTCTGGATTGGTTTTTGCTTGGATTTTAGTTTGATGTCAGTGTCCAGCGACATTATGTGAGCCGGATAAGAAAGCGTTGCGGAACTTGCGTCATGCTCTCAGCTTCAACTCACAGCCAGAAAAACTGACTAATCACTGGTCTTTTAAAACTAATGATGAACGCTCAAAAGTGAAAACTGTATAGTTTCCTACTCTCTGTGCGTATCAGTTCCAATGACTGTAAAAGGAGGCATTAGCAGCATGCAGACAACTGTTGACTCCTTGATATATGAAATATGAAATACATAATAATTATTATTCTGAAAGGCAAGCTGCTAGCTGACACTCCACTCTCTACTATGAAGGGATTTCAAGAAAGCGAAACAGGTTAATATATTTGCATTTACCATTTTGATGACTTTTTTCTTCGGAATCTTTCCGTTTCTCTATGAGCTGACAAATACATAAATATGAGACTGATTCCAAGAAAAGAAGAAAATAGAGCACAATATGCATTGTGCAGCCATCTGGAATCTGGTGAAAAGAACTGGGAGCTGGTGCTAAGACCAGAATACAACAAAGCAAACCATCTACTGCAGAGATCTACTGTAGGTCTACTGCAGGACTGCAGGTCTACTGTAGGACTGCAGTGCTACAGAAGTGCGGAAATCGCAACACAGTACTTGGTACATTGGCTTAGGAAGTTTGCTGGCAAACAACACAACACAAACAAAGAAGAAGCCAAGGAATCACAGGCTGATGGGGCAGGATGTGGGAGGTAGAGGCCTAGAGGGTAAAGAATTGTGCCAAGAAAAATTCAGTTAAAGACAGGATGAATTGGGTTAAGAAAATAAAAAAGGAGCAGAAAATAGGCCAATTAGAGGCTGAACTACAAGGAGATCATCAGGGTTCGTTTTACTCTTCTGCTTGTTAAATATATTAGAGAACAAACGGTCTGCTTGTGGAGGTCAGTTTTCCACACCGGATTCAAAATTTCAAAGAGACCAACAGTACCTTGTCAATGGGGAGTGATTTGGGATGTGCTCTTCATTTCAAGGTGATCAGGAGTCAAAATCTCACCGGCTCTGATCTGAGACAAGTCCAAGAACCACTTCTCTCAAGAAACTATAGCCAGTTAAATCAAATTTACTAGCATCGAGAAATGGAACACAGTGCGAGCATTCAGCGCGGGACGGGACATCTTGCGCAGAGCTCTAATACATACATGTATATATAAACACACAGCCCTGATGTGCTTCCAGTAACTGAGTATAAGCCATTCCACATTTCTAAAATATTTTTCAACTTCTGTGGTCAAAGTAATGCAGTGGGATTACCAAGACAAAAATGAAGGAACTCATCCAACAAATCCTATAGATTCCCTCACTTTGAGTCTGGTATATCATTGGTTTTCCAGATATATCAACAACTATCACTGAATAGTTTGACCTTGGCCTTGTTTATAAGGTCACCCTTTAGGCTTTGCACAGGCTGTTTGCTTGGAATGCTCTGGCATCCCTGATCTGATGAAAGCTGGCTGTCCTGCTGCTGCCTCAAGGGTGTCAAAAAGCTGAACTAACTTGTCACTTTTTCTCTTTTTTTAACCTCTTATTTGAGAGTTCAAAGGGACACTTTCCAGCATCAAAGCAGTATACTGGGAGCTGTGTGCCACAAATCTGATATAAAGCCAAGTCTGAACCGAATAACATGATTGGCACCACCACTACTTCTACCAAATTATATCATACCATTGAGTGAAAGGAGGAAATGAGCCCCGATCGAAAGGAAATTAAATCCAGGACAGTCAAATCGAAAGTATAAAATGCTAATATTACACTGTACTGTAACAAGCTGTGATCCATATGAAGGATGGATAATTGAGTCTTCACGTTTTGTCTATGCACTTTGGAAGAAGTATATCAGTGAGGCAAAGAATAATTGAAACTGCTGTCCAACATAGGTCACGGTGACACTGCTAGAGTCGGAATTAATCTGAGACCTCCACGATTGGAAGCCCAGCGCACTACCAAATAGTACCAATGGAGTTTATCCCCCTGGGGTAACAATTTGAGACACCACTTTATATAATATACATTGTATATACTTCACTGGTGCATGGCATAAAAAATTCTACATTAATGTTGGCTATGTTTGGAGATTTTGTTTGGTGGCTGCGCAAAACTAGGCTAATACCATGCTGTCTGGGCAAACAAATCTACAAGTCTTAGTCAGCCTCGTTCATCTTAGAATTCATCTTTCCGCTATTTTGTCAATCAGTTCTTCTAAAGCAACGTGAGTTTGCATCTAAAGCATCATCCCTATCACCAGCATCAACAGCAGCAGCTGAAGCAAAAGCAGAAGCAGCAACACCCAGTCTGATACATGAAAACAATTTCCACCTCCAAGCTGCAAACCTTTTCAGTGATGACATCTTGATAAATATTCAAATTGCTCATGAATTCCCTGCAGAAAACATCAATAAAATCCCCTATTCATGCTCCATTCAGTCAGCTTGGAGTATTAATGGCTTTGGAGGTCTATTCAAGATAGTATGGGGTTGGTAGGAGCTAAGTGGGTACCACAAACACTGCAGGACTTCCCCAATGGAAAGCAAATTTGCTGCCATCCAAAGACGGAAATTCTATCAAAGCTAATGTTAACACGCACAAAAGCTGGACCATGGTGCGCTGGTGCAGGACCATGCATAGAACCATTTGGGTAGGCCATCCAATATTGGTCCAAGAGAGCAAAGTATTGGTTCTGCAGCACTCCATCAACAGCCAACAAAGACATGCGGTCAGGATGTCCTGCACCATCAACAGCATCAACAACACCAGGCAGCATGCATCAGCTTGCTTTGCAGTAGACCTTGTCCAACATGCAAGCAAAATCAACAACGTTTGCAGAGATTGAAGACGGAGTTGGGGATGTAGGGATGAAGTCAGCGGCGAAGATTTAGTTTCGAACTGGCATTGTGAGTCGGAGTCAAGAGTCAGTGTTGATTTGGACCGATTCCGAGGTGTGTTTGTTTGTTTTTTACGCCTCTGCAGCACCTTAGAGGGCTATATCGAGACAGGCAATCGCCGTATAATGATGAGATGAGAAGACTGTGAGTATGGCACATACCCTATTAATTCAGGGATGCCCAGGGTCTTTCAGTTGCCCCAGCATAGAACACTGGATACAACCCGCCTCCATTTTATGTCCCATGGGCTCGGACTAAAGTGAGTTCCCGGGGTGAGATTTGAACCCACACCCTCAAAGCCAGTTGACAAGCGCACTTACCAATTAGGCCACGGGGGAACTGAGCGATTCCGAGGACCTGCGCATTTGATACTTTTATTCGAAAATGTGTGACTCTATCCTTGAAACAGACTTTCAAGCTCTATCTAATATACAGCATCAACTTCTAAAAAAAACTGCATTTTCGAAATAATGGATAAAAAAGAGAAGATGAATAAAAAAACAGCAGCAAATTTATGGAACACCAATGTATCTGAATCCTGAAATCTCAACAATATTAGCCTCAACACCAACATCATCCAAAGTCCAAATAGTTTGCCAATACCACCCAATGCCCATATTATCAACATCGCCACCAATATCCCCTGCACGAGCATTGCATGTAGCTGATGCGTCACTGCGGATTAATTGTGCTTTTTTACCATAAAAGGGTGGATAAAAAATGCACTCTGTCCACTGTTGAATCACCCCTGCTGCATGATACCACTGCCTGATGCCACTGCTTGGCTGAAAATTTGGCTGAAAATTGGCAAAGAGTCAAACCACTGGCGCCAGATACTATGATAGGGGGAGGGTGTTAAAGGAGAATGGGTAGTGATTGGTCATACAAGGGTAGTTATGACTTGTCAGGTGATTATTACTAATACATTATATAACGAAATAGGCCTACACTAAAAGGGATCTACTTTATAGCATAAACAGGAAGTTGTGACAGTTTGGCAAGTTGATATAGGCCTAAATGTGTGGGCTACATGCAACCTGAGGTTTCCACGGCAGATTAGTTTCGCCAAAGGGACAATTGCATTTATTGGTCTGTCTGTCTGTCTGTCAGTATAGCCGTCTGTCTGTCTGTCTGTCTAGCTGTCTGTCTGTCTGTCACGCTGTCAGTCAGCTTCTCTATCGTGTCAAAAATATTACTACAATTTGGTGATACAGCATTTAATTATAAGCAGATACGTGCATTTTGTTACATGGTTTAGGCGCTATAGCAGCATCACATAGATTACCAGATCTGGGTCACACCCATCCTGACTGGGTATCAAGATGGGTCACACCTTATACAGGGGCACTCCATGAGTATCTGTTATAATGATGATAGAATCAGTGCCAGCTCTTGGATGCAGGCATGTTGGAACTTAAATGTTTCGAAAATAATGCAACTGGGAATGAAATATCTGTTATGTTGCCAGCTGGATTACCAGCCAGGCGCCGGCTTCCGAAATATCTCCCAGCCAGTTCGTTCACCCTCGAATTCATGCCAGCCAGCTGTTAATTTCTATATATTGCCAGCTGGGTGGCTAAAATCTACTTTATAACAGATAATCTGCCAGTTGAGTGTTTAACATCATCTACTGCTTTTTCTGAAGTATGTCTATCTTTCATATATATATCATGCAAACTTGTTAACTGTTGAAATTAACACCAGAGGACAGCACCTACTAGGTTTTTCATCTTTAGCGGCTATCAGCTGGCAGATTGACAACAGGTAGCAGCACCGTTGCTGTGGCAGCACCATTCTGCTTACATAGCTCTCACGGTCTCACTCATAGGTGTGTATGCCGCAAGGGTTCACCAGGTTCACCATCCATGTAGGACAGTGTCAGTCTGACAAGGCTTTAGCAATTTCATCAAATCCTGTGAATCGTATTGCTTGAATTTGCTAATTTCCATATGTCAATAATTTGTCTTAGAGTGTTGTGTTAAATAAGAGTGCTAGGAAAGAGAGAGAAAAATAAGACAAATATATGATGATAGAAATAACTTTGGTTTGTATTGTTTAAAGAAATATCAACATGTATTGTACATTTGTAAGTTGCAAATAAATATTCCTTCATTCATTCAGCTAGACAGACAGACAGCTAGACACCTAGACAGACATAGATAGATAGATAGATAGATAGATAGATGGATAGATGGATAGATGGATAGATAGATAGATAGTTAGTTAATTATAGATAGATAGTTAGTATTAGATAGATAGAAAGTCAGTCAGTTGTAGATAGATAGACCATTAGTTAGTAATAGATTGATAGATAGTTAGTAATACAGTTCAACTCACAGAGCACTGGCCAGTGTGCCATTCCTCACTGATTGATTTGCCAAATTTTGTCTCGTTTTTGTGGGCTTCGCCACCCCCTGGTGTGATTTAATTGACCATGAACTCTTAATAGGCAGTAGCTACATGTAGCTACTGTATATGCCCTGTATCATATTGGGCCCTTTAAGAACACATGTTTTGTCTTAGCCTCACATCATTACCGTAATCATCTGTCCACTAACTTCTCAGCCAGCCTCCTTGATTGCCCTTGAAAGGAGCCACGTGGAAGTGGGGTGCTAGTTTTACCCCTTCAACAACACAGCTGGTACAATGCTCAAACTGTTAACAAGTCTCTCTTTTTTATCTATCTATCTGTCTATCTATCTATCTATCTATCTATCTATCTATCTATCTATCTATCTATCTATCTATCTATCTATCTATCTATCTATCTATCTATCCAGTAGTGGATCCAGAGGGTCTGAGATTGGCCCAAATAAAACATAACTCTGATATTTTTGTAAATTTTGGTAATCCTACCCCACATCTGGCATTTTAACTGTCTAGCTGTCTATGTATCTATCTGTCTGTGTTACAATGCCTAAAGCATAATTGAAAAGATGCTGAGCACTGTTATACAGCTTTAAATAACTGATAAAATTCTGATCATTCAGAAATCATCAAATGATCTTATGAAAGAGAGATCAGACCGAAGTCTGTCATTGAAAACCTGATGTTCCCAAGATAAATAGAAATGTTTCAATATGGGATTAAGTTTTTGGGTTGAAATCATTAATTTTGCCAAAAAGTAATCAATACTTTTTTGGCCTAAAATTTTAATTGGCCTTGGGTCACCCAGTGCCAGATGTACTTTCAGCTCTATTATGAAAGCCAAAAAAAAGGGCCACTTGGTGGCACCCCCTTTTAGTTCCAAAAGTTGCCCCTAGGTGGCACCCTTTTTTAGTTCCAAAAGCTGCCACTAGTATATAGGTCTCACTGTTATAGTTTAGGGAAGGGAGGCTCATGGATGAGGGCCAGCAAGTGTTGTCTGCTGAGGAAACTTTTTGCCACTTAGATTTTCCCCATAAAGTGATAGCTCCTTGCCCTGGCTAATCAAGGGGGGGGGGAGTTAACATGTATCTGAATTATAGGCCTTTGACTGTGACTTAGTCATAGACAGATAGTTTGTACAATAATACTTGAATGTAGGCCTATATTTTTTCATAACCTGTGCATGTGAGTTACCATTTCACAGCTTCATCTTCGTAGTCTGCTCTGAAGTGTTACCTGAGCCCAGAATGACATGTGTATGATGTATGAAAGCATTGCATTGGCAGGTTTAAGGGTAAAACTCTAAACATTAATGTATGCAGATATATAAATTCTTTTTTATTGATACAAATAAAAATGGTAAAAAAAATCTAAATAGTATCCATCTTTCTAGTTATAATGTAAGTATCTACTTTCTTTCCTTTGCTTTGTTTAGGCCTTAATCCCTCGGAATGCCAATCATATCAAGACTTGCCCTACTTATCAGTGGACAGAAGTATTGAAGTATATCATTAATTTTGTTAGGGAACCTGGCTCCCACAATAGAGATGCGCTTGCAAAAGCAAGCAAGCATCTCTAAAAAGGAAGTTCTTTCCCTGAAGGGGAGTTGTCGTCTGGTATAGCAAGGAGGAAATCGTAGATCTTGGTCCCTCCATATTACTTCTTGGATTTCTGGACTGTCTTTAAAAATATCCACTATTACTTGCTTGAGCCCCTCGACTGATCTTTGTTGACATATAAATGTGAAGAGACATTCAGAATGACTGTTGCGTCTGCCAATCTCTACAGTGCTGTCTTGCAATGTTTCTTCCCGTCTTCCTTGTATTCTTCCTTTCTTCTTTTTTTCCATGATTTGTGTTTCCCAATCTTTCGTCCTTCTTTTCTCACTTCCTTTTTTCTTCCTTCCTGCCTTTCTTTCTTCTCTCCTTCCTTCCGTTCTTTCTTCTTTCCTTCCTTCCGTTCTTTCTTCTTTCCTTCCTTCCATTCCTTCTTCCTTCCTGTCTTTTCATTAATTCTTTCTTCATATCTATCTTCCTTTCTTTTTTTTCGACTTCCTACCTTCCTATCTCGCTTGCTTCCTTTCTGTGTTTCTTCCTTCATTTATCTCCTTCTTTCTTTCCTTTCTATCTCTCTTGCTTCCTCCCTATATTTTCCTTCCTATCTTTCTTTCTTCTTTCTCTCCTTCCTTCCTTCTTCTCTTCCAGTCTTCCTACTTTCCTATCTTCCTTGCTGGCTCTGCCTATTTCTGGGTCTATCGTTGTAGGTGTAATGCTCATTTCATAACAATTTGTCTCACAACTAGAGGTCAACATGATAGGGGCATAGGAAAAGCATACGTAATACTAATGGGTACGGGATACACTGCAGCAATTAGGTGCAGTGCCTCTCATACAAACTGCTTGCAGTGTGTGATTCACTGCAGTTATTTCACACGCCTTTTTGGATGGAGCCAATGAAGTACTGCTGCTTCTTGTCATTCAGCCTTGTATCAAGCGTAGCTTAAAATATACTGTCAGTTGTGTGTGTTTCAAAATTGACACACAGAGCTGTGGAAGCCTAATTGATAAATTGAACTAAGAACTTAGTCTGCCTGAACAAAATAATGAATCCCCCAGGAAGTGGAAATACAATCAATGGTTTATCAAGAAAAGTAGTGAAGTGTGAAAAATTCAAGAGAGAATATAAGTTAATTATTTGGTGTTTTGACTTGCATTCTTCAGTTGGTGTCACGCTTTCTGTCTTTCAGTTTTACTAGCAGCATTGCCATGTTTCGATTGTGGAGGGCCAAAACTTATTTATTTATTTCAGCAAAATTGAGCAAGAAATTATTTATTTCAAATAAACTCCAAGTCCAAGCGTCCCCCCCCCCCGGTTATTAAATGATCTCCCCCTTATGTGATCAGGTAACCAACAATAAAACTTTTATTTATTTCTTTTTGTAAAATATGGCTTCATACTATTGATAGTAGGATTCATGTCTTCACGGGTTTTATGCTAGTTTTAAAAATTAAAAAAGTATACTGAGAATGCAATGGTTGAAATAAAGAAATTTAAATTTGTGTTTTATTATCTATAGTGATCTACTGTAGTATATTTATAGAATATATTTTATAATTTACTTAAATAAAAGGGGTCTATGTGATATATATATGTCATTGACTCAAAAGACAGATTTTTGAAAAAATTATTGCTAAAATAGCCAAAATTAGTAAATTCCTAGTTTGCCATTTATTGCCACAATAGATGAAAAGACTTAGTGCCAGTTAAGTCTAAAGAAGTAAAATGTAAAAGCTGAAAACGTAATGAAATAGATTGACATTGGAGATTTTTTTTCTCAGCACAGATTTTGTCCCAAACCTGTTTACAAATTTTTCCACCAGGTGGAGTTCGGTATAAAGTCCTGCTGCATGCCACCTGTGCTGATGTAAACAAAACCATGTGACAGGCTTTATGGTAATGAGCCATTTGCAGCCCTGATTGGGCAGTCCTGGAGAAGGGGCTGGCTTTATATTCATGATTGAGGTAAGAGGGGGTGTATGAAAAAGGAGGGGGCAGAATTAGGACCATGGAGGAAATGACAGTGGAGAAATATTCAGGGAAAATCACAATTATTTTACCCATTTATGGAAAAGTGAAGTTAGTGACAATACATTTTGCAAGCCTACACATTGAAATGGGGCATCTTGGGCAACATATTGAAAGGGGAATCTTGTTAGTGACTGTAGGGTGAAGGAGCACTGTCAAGAAATTTCCCAAGTGTGTAAGTTTTCTTTCCAAGGAAAACTATATCACTGCTTCAGCAAGCTGAACTGCAGTGATAATGACATAATTGTCAAAAACATATTGAGACTTTTTTTTGGCATTGAAAAGATGAATCACAATGACATTTATTTGAAAACTTTTAGAGAAGTTGTGCAAGCAGAAGCACATGGCCAATGTAACATGAAAATAACTGAATGACCGTAGATCTGTAAGGCCTATCTCAAAAATAATGAAGCCACAGGGCCCGATTTCATTGTGGGTAAAAAAATGTAGGAATGGATGTATGCAACAACGTTATATTGCACTATTGCTTTGAATACATTCTTGTGCCAAAGTCCAGAAAATTTCACGACAATATTACAGACGGTTGTCGAGATAATCTTAAAAGTACATTGAAAAATGTGAATTTTTCACTATTTTAGCGTGACATGACATTTTTGTCCAATTGAATTATTTCAGGTGTATGAAATTTGACAAATCTCATTGTCATTTTCTTAATTTTCCCTTTATCTCTATGTCCAAAGGCTTCATAAATTCATTGAAACAAGTATATTTATGTGCTTGTTTTGACATTATTGAATTTGTCGTGTTCAAAGTTTGACTTTGAGTCAAATTTGAAGCTTCTTGATCTGGAATGTTGTAATTTCCCTTTTGCACATGTCAGTTGAATCTTTTTGCCATTAAGATCTAGTAAAATATCTACTTAGCTGTTTTGGAACCTTTCATGATTTTGAAAAATTCATTTCATGAAAAAATTCCAATGAATATGAAGGAAGGTGCATGTGTCGCACGTGTAATGCAAGGAGTACTTTCATGCTGCAAAAAGCTATGAAAGCTCTGATTTTAACCTGGATTGGCTTGAAACATAGTAAATCTGTGAAGGATCAATAAACTATGACCTAATACATGTTGGTGATTGATACCTGGCGGTAAAATACAAAAATTACTCACAAAAATATTGATCCTATTCAAATTTTTTTCCTGTAAATAATGGAGCCATGATACTAATATTACCTGTTGTGACAATTACCACACTATTTTAGTAGTTTCAACATGTTTCATGACCAAACCAATAATATAATGGCATATATGAAGTTTTTTGAAAATGTTGGGCAAAATTGGCTGTAAAGGCAATATCAAATTAAAAAGCACCTTTTTCATTCGAAATGGTCGCCCTTTTCCAACAGTTATGACTTCCAAAAGTTCTAATATCATATAAAATCAATTGTAAGTAAAACCAGAACATTTTTTGCAATTTCATGTGACATCATTACTCAAAATCAGGATTTTATCAGAAAAAAGGACCAAAAATCATGCTTCTTTCATCTTTTGCTGAGTTAATATTCACTTCAGTGGCACTTATTTGGTATGAATTTGAAGCCAACATTCAGACCCATAACATAGTACAGTTGAAATCGTTTTAAAGGAACACATATGTTTCTGAGGCAAATTTAATTACTTTTTTGGAAAAAAACATTTTTGAAAAATTATCAAAAATAGTGTGTTTCTCACAATATATTTGGTGTATGGGAATGAAAACTGCCCTGAAGACTCTACACTATTTGCCCTGTGTCATCATATAAAGAAATTTGATTTCCTTTGACGATAAATTGACATTTAGTTTAGTTTTCTTTTGTAGACATGGAAATAAAAACTTTTAAATATTTGGTACAATTCTGTCCACTGGTTGGAACTCCATGGTAAATATATTTTCTGGAACTTCAATATGTTTTTAACAAAACTGCATCGTCATTTGATAAAAAAATACATTATAAAATTTTGATGGTCATGT
The DNA here is from genome assembly GCA_026936325.1 of Platynereis dumerilii. Taxonomy (NCBI): domain Eukaryota; kingdom Metazoa; phylum Annelida; class Polychaeta; order Phyllodocida; family Nereididae; genus Platynereis; species Platynereis dumerilii. Next base: position 119,368,973 of record JAPTHN010000001.1, read on the forward strand.
GACACTCATGTCACACTTTGGCTTCATTATTTTTGAGATAGGCCTTAAGTTTGAAATAAGGCAAATAATTAGGCAATGTCCCTTATTGGTCCAATTTGGCTTGGCTGGACCAGTCTGATCATGACAGTTATCAGATAGCTGTCATGGTCTGATACAGGCATGGAATTGAGGCCAGCTCCCCCCCCCCCATGTTTGTGTTTGGGTGGTGGGGGATCCACCTGGCTTGGAGAAGGGCAGCCTCAACCAATTTTGAGGGCCCTGCCGCCCTGGCCGATGTGGCACCAGCAGCAGTGTTGATCTGTGCATGACAGTTACAAGATATCTGGTACCTGTTGTGGTCTGTGCAACCATTGTAGCTCCATGGTGCAACTGCCGTGTTGGTAAAGGGGAAAGGTAGATAGTATAAACCTTTTGCCACATTAGGGCTGACACCAATAACCTCCCCCCCCTTCCCTATTGCTGCTTGGCTAGGTATTGTACTGGTGAGATACAGTGTATTTGTTGAGTTGTACTTGCATGAGATAACATGTACTCCACAGGTGACAGGAGCTGCGAAGTCGGGAGCTGAAAGCAAATGGTGCTCAATGTATCTATAGAAATGCAATATATCTTTTAAAAGTTTAATTGTTCAATTTGCATAATATCTTAAATTAATTCTTATCAAATTCAACATAATAGCAAACAAATCCTGAAAAAGCAAATAAAAAACTTAAAACTTTCTGTTTAAAGCCTATACTTTTATAGATCCCAAAATGTTTGTGTGTCATGATATAGATAGACGGATAGGACTAGATAGGCAGATGGACGGATAGATAGATGATATAGATAGACAGGTTGACAGATAGATAGATAGATAGATAGATAGATAGATAGATAGATAGATAGATAGATAGATAGATAGATAGATAATTTTATGAAAGAAAAGACTTATTTTGTTAAAAATTACATGATCATGCTTGTGATAATGAGCTCTATCTTGTAAATCCCAAGTCTATTACCTCATAACTTCAGAGAAAAAAGACTTTTTGTGCTAAGGAAGGGATTCGTAGTATGCCTTTGATTTCAGTTGACTTCAGTTGATTTCAGCATGGCAGGTACAAGGGGACTTGTGCCTGCCATGATTTCAGGGACGGCACTGCGTGGCAATCAACCGATTCAACCCTGTCATGGCAAGTACAAGGGGACCCTTTTACCTGCCATGACCCTGTCAACAGCAGCAGCTGATAGGTGTCAGGGTGTTCAGGGTGTCAGTGGACCACAGCTTGGTGCCACTCATTGATATAGCTAGCAAAACCCACTCGCCTTGCCCAGCCCTTCTTCAATGGCAGGGGGGTAATACAGCTCTTCTGCATGGAGCAGACACACTTTTAAAACTTCAACAAAATCTTGAAAGTGTCATAAAGGAAGGTATGAAACAATTTAAAGAGGGTTAAAGAGCCCTAAATCTATTGACCAAATAACCTTTCTTTCATGATTAGGTCGTACGTCTCTGTGGACTTAATAGTTGTCTCGAAAATTGCCGGTAAAGTCTTGAAGTGAACAGAAATACTGCTCGCTGATTGGCTATGACGCTCTTGACGCAAATCTTATGATAACATACGACGATGGACAGATTCGTCTAGGATAGATTCTCTGGGTGACATGTATCTACATATTGATAAATTCCATGTTACTGGTCTATTCATTAGTAGCTCGCTTGTTATTTTTGATTTTGATGCTGGAGTCTCTCAGGGGAAACCTGTGTAGGGCCCTTTTCATTCCTAACTCAAACACACAGACTTTGTTTTTAGTAAGGTTCCCGAATTTTTAAAGAATGACATCTATTAATGTTTTTAGTAAGGTTCCCGAATTTTTAAAGAATGACATCTATTAATGTTAAGGATGGGGTATCTCATTAGTTGTATTAGAAAATTGATAAAGACGTATAATTTGACACATTCAGACAATTTTAATAGGTGTTCCAATAATTGAGTAAAGGAACAGCTTATTATTTTATACGGAAAAGAAAAGAAAATGCATTAACAGAATATGGATTAACTTTGCAGGGGAACATGTGTTTGAAGCCAGGTTCTATCCATAGGAAGTATCATTGATTTGGCCCATAAATTCATTATATCACTGTATGGGCTATGTGTTGGATATTCCGGCTGTGTTGCCTCTCAATTACTATCCTCAAGGGCCCTGGAATCAGTGGAATGCTCGCAAGTGCCAGGTACCAAGAACTACTGAGACAGCTTAGTATGTTTATAGCTTTTTATTCCCTCGGGGCATGACACAAGTTCCTGCAGCATGGGAGTGTTGACATTTTGAAAGTGGCCTGTTTTAGGAATTAGAGTCTGTTGATTTTATGGTCTTTAGGTTGTCAATGATAACACTTAACTCTATAACTTCAAAGTGAAGAAAGCCACAATTATTTGTATGTCAAAGTTATGAGCTTCGGCTAAAATGTTTCAGTAGATCAGTCTTGTGTCTTGTACATAAACTTTATCATAAAGGTATTCGCCTTACATAATTAGTGTTTTCTACCAACACTGTCTTGCAGTGGCGTCCCTATGTGGGGGCAAGGGGGGGGTACGTGCCCCCCCCATATTGGACCTGTGCCCCCCCAGGTGCCTCCCTATGAACTTTCCAACTCTCCTGAGCAATATCAGGGCAGATCCACTGCCCTGGTCACATTCGCGCCATGCTAAAATTTCAGGGCCCCCCGCGAGACAGCCATCCCGTACGCCTATGATCGGGTGCCCCCCCAGGTGCCCCCATTCGAGACCGCCCAGTTACGCCACTGCTGTCTTGGTCTAACACTTACATATATCACTGTACACAAACTTTAGTTCATTTCATTCACATGTTCACCAAAATTACACATTTTACATCTTGTCTTCCACATTTGTCATGCAATTGTATCAAAGTGCAGATAGACCTAAATTTGTCTTAATACCTGCCATGGTCTGACACACTGAAAAAAAGGATTGTCTGATATCAGACAATAATTGTTCAATATATGACCAATCAATTGTTGTAAAACTTGTCTCGTTCAGACCATCGATAGAATGGAACAGACTTGTTCTTTGACATTTTGAACAGTTCAACTGTCTGTATCAGACAAGCACTTGATTGCTCATATAATTGAATAATAATTATTGTCTCCTTTCAGACAATCTTTTTTTTTCAGTGCACCTCACATTGCTACATTGCCTAGGTCAATGAAAGCCATGCAATGCCTGTTTCCGGGGTGAAAGTCAGAATTTGAGGGTGGAAGAGAAGGGAGGGCTCAGAGTGCTTGGTTCCAAGCCCTTTAGAAGGGGGGGGGGGTTCTGAAAGAAACATCCCTATGGAGGTTAATTCTTCATACTATTTGTGAATCTGCTCTATAACCATGGAACAATCACACTGTAATAATTGGTTCATGCATGCTATAACAATCCCAGAAAACACCCACATACTGACCTGATAGTATATCTCACAACTATGTAATATCCTCTTTAGGACAACTAGGCATAGGTGTACGGGACCGGCGTTTCCCGGGGGGGCTGTCACTATTTCGCCCTGAAATTTTAACATGGCGCGGATGTGACCAGGGCAGTGGATCTGCCCTGATTGGTCAGGATTTGCCCTGATATATGACATTTGCCCTGATGCCAGGGGGGCCTGCAGCCCCCCCTGACCCCCTGCTAAATATGCCTATGCAACTAGGTGGACTGTGTACTAGACTCCGTATATTTTTAACAGACTGACAGACAGCTAGACAGCTAGACAGACAGACAGACAAGGAGCTAAAAAGGTAGATAGATAGATAGATAGATAGATAGATAGATAGATAGATAGATAGATAGATAGATAGATAGATAGATAGATAGATAGGATTAGCTTATTTACAGTTGTTCACACCTTTTAATCAATCCTGGTCATTATTCAGTTCGGCAGGGCACTCTCCTGTTGCAACACTTGAGCCACAAATTCTTGGGGACATGCAAATTTGACAAAAATAATATCCTGTCATTGTGAATGCTGCAGTACATTGAGTAACTGTAAAATTGCTAAATTAACAAGGGGGACTGTGCCAGTTCAGTCTCTGCAACCGTCGGGTTGATTGAAATTTTTCCCTATAAATCACATATTTCAATGGTTTGGCCAATTTGAAAATTTTTACATTTACACCATATATCTATCATTATATATTTGGAAGGCCAACATCATCTCACCACTATAAGGCATCATTGATTGACATCATTGATTGATTGGCATCATTGATTGATTGGCATCATTGATTGATTGGCATCATTGATTGATTGGCATCATTTATTGATTGGCATCATTTATTGATTGGCATCATTGATTGATTGGTATCATTATTTATTTATCGGCATCATAGCGGCCATTTTTTGGCCTTAGAGGAATCTCCCTACATAATGAAAGTTTTTTGTTTCTTTTCTTTTGTATAAATGTGTGATCCTATAAATGAATGTGTATATATTATATGTATTTTCATTATGTAAATAAATGTCTATTGTCTGTCTGTCTGTCTGTCTAGCACTACAGTGCCAAGGCAATGACAAGAAATTGTATGTGTGCACGACATTTTGTGTGCTCGTCATTTTGTGTGCACTCCATAATCTGCGGACGTCATTTTCTTGATGACAGGATGAAAACAGAGATCCCCCATATAAATATGGCGATCAATTAAAGAGTGAAGTCAATATAAAGTCACAAGCCAAGAGTTACGTCAAGGAAAGGGTCATGTTAAATAAAATTCAGTCTATTTTTTAGTGTTAGGTTCTAAAACGCAGATGGAAGGATTGACGATTGTGACTTTATTTGTACACTTATTTACTAATTAGGACGAGGGGAGGCCACAGCAATGAGACAAAGGACTGAAACGGCTGTCGAACATACAGTGGGGTGCAAAAGTTTGGTCACCGTTTCAGTGGGGCCACATTTTTCCGCATTACAAACAAACCCTTTCCTGGATCTTTCAAACCTGAATTGCATAGGTTCATTAGGTTGAGATATATATTTTATGTATTTTTGTAACAAAACCCATCATTAAGTGTATAATTTTTGGATCCAAAAATGTGAAAAAAAAATTTCCCCATGAATAGTTATTGATTTATGACACCTTGGTGCCATAAAAACTGATATTGCATGAGCTGCTGTGCGATAATTGTATAATATAGTTCTGTATGTTTCAATTGTTATTATCAAGTTTGAAATATCCTGCAAATGGTTTGTCTGTAATATGAAGAAATATGACCCTACTCAGAGGGGGTCCAAACTTTCGCACCCCACTGTACAGTGCAAGTCCAGGTGACCCAACAAGATATGGGTGCAAAGTCTGAACATGGCAGGTACAAGGGATGGTCTGAACCAGCTGTTGGCAGTCCAGTGCTCTACCAAGTGAGCTAACTACTGTAACCCCTTCCTAAGAGGAATAAGAGATTGATGTCAACATTTTTTGTTTCACAGCAATAACATGTTTGATATAATTGTGCAGAGCTGTATCATTACAAAAATGGTGAGACCAATCACTGAAGGATTATATCTTCTAGAGCTCTTTATAGATTAGCACCCCTTTGGAAATCATTTTTGACTTCCAAAATTGCTTTGCGTCATTGCCAGTTACCTGTTCAAAATGTCTTATAATCATCTGATCAGGTTCATAACCTTGAAAAAGTTCATAGTTTTGTTTATTGACACCTATGCTAATGGGTATTACATGACACATGCTGACCACACTGTCACCACAGGCATTTCAATCATTTCCCAACACAGCTTTATGGCCTGCATGATACTAACCTCCTTAAACAGTACAGTATCTGTACCACTGGTAGTGGTCTAGTGCAGAACTGTTGTGAACAATTGTGATGCCTGTGATGCTGACTGAGCTTATATAGGCCCACATAACTGACAGAAACACATAACTAAAAAGACTCTAATTCTGTGACATCATATATGTCCAAATTGAATGATCATTTTGAAACTGTTGCGGGCCGCTAATCTGCATAGAGCTATAATGTATTCTTTTATTATTCAGTGCAAGGTCTTTTTTCATTTACTGTAAGTCAATAAAAAAATTAATAAACCCTCTATATTTGATTTTGGCAGCTTTGGCATGGATTTTATTTTCATAGATTTGTTATTGTCCAATGCATTTCTAATATTGATTTGTGTCGCAAAGTTACAAACTAATAAAATACTTTTTAATGCCTGGATTTCACTTCCTGTAAGGAGATCTCGTTATCAGATTGGTTTGGCTTGAATGGTCACCGTCCTTCTTCTGCATGAATAAGAATCACAATTCAACAATCAGAACAAACGACAGTTGTCAAATTGAGTGCATGTTGCAGCTACATAGATGAGAGACAATATAGGCCCTATATATACTATGGCCGGTAATGACTGCAAAAGGGACAATCTTATAATACAAGGAATGCTAAATATGCTTGTAACATCATACATATGGCCATACGTGCACACTATTAAATAATACAATTTAGACCCCCCCCCCCCCCCGGCGGTCCCCCACCCTCCAAAAAAATACAAATCGGTGCTTAGTATATCAGTCTCAAAACCAACACACTGTGTGAGGCCTTATCACTATCAGGAGTCTGTGTGGTAAACATGTCATCACATTGCACTTTTGGAACCCTCAGTAATTGACACCACATGGCTGTCACTCAGAGTAATTTTCAACCCCAAATGGAAGACACACCCAAAAAGTGTTTATTAAAAACTGTTAAATCATGCTCTAGGTTTCTCAAATTAACGGCAAATCAAATAACAAACATAACAGGATTATTACAATTATTGATTTTTAACAAATCACATGTATATTAAATTTGATAGAGATTCCACTCAGAATTTCCATTGTAAATGATGTGTTCAAAATGATATTGCATATAATTCTAATTTGAACAAAAACACTATAAAACTATGCCCAAAGCATGCATTAATAGCTTAATTAAATTGACAAAAAGAATATAATTGGAGGGTGGGGGGTACTGAGCACTCAAGAATGCTTAATTATTGTATGTTTTAACACAGATGACACTGCCGGCACATGTCCAATATGGGGAGGGGGAGTACCTGCCTCCCTATTCCCCCTAAGGTATGTCACTGAAAGTTCACAATTTAGCATCGTACTTAGAAGTTTTTAGCGAAATGTATATTTTACATGATAAACTGAGGCATTGTCTAGAGAACAAGCTTTTTCCTGTCTTAGTGGGCAGCCACTAGATGTATGGGTGGCAGGGGTTGGAGTTCTTCTTAAATTAAATACTTTCTTTATCAGTTATGGTAGAAAAACAAGTCAATTCTTTCTTGACAGGTCTATTATATTAAATTTTGCCTCGTTGGCTGGTGAAAACCTATCTGCCTACCTGAATAAAATGGGTTTATTTCATCAACCTCAACACTGTATTGACTTTTTTACATTGCACAATCAAAATAAATAATTATGTCCATCATTTCCAATCCACAAAAATTCCAAACACCCCCAGGCGGGCACCTAAGCGACTTCGCAGGGGGGGGGGGCGGCCAAGTTGCTTAGGTGCCTGTCTGCTCCACTGAAGGTCTTTGCTCATGTATATATTTTTCATTATTTGGCATGTTCACGAATTCGTGGAGGTGCAAAAACGAGCATGTACGAATTCGTGGACATGAAAAAACGAGCATAGGTGCTCGTGTACATGTAATAACTAACACTTGTGAATATGCTTTATTATTCATTCGTGTATATGTTAACACTAACATTCGTGGAAGTGCTATATCATTAGGGTTTAGTGTTAAAATTAGGGTTAGAGTAGTTTTTAGCCTATTTTCTGATTGCTGTGTTCGTAATCACACATACACAAATTCGTGAATTGCAATATTTCACACTTACACGACCCCGTTGGGGAGCTCAACATTTTCAGTGTACCTTAATGAGCAAAATCCCAGTTGGATGTCGTTCAGATCAGACGTTAAATTGGTGGCCGCTTGTATCAGTGTCTGTGCTGGGCAAGTAAAAGATCCGTCACATGGGGTAAATGTGTAACATGTTGAGGACTCCTGCTCTCTCTCCCATCTCATCATTCAACCCTTGTGAGCACCCATGCAGAACTGGGCTTAGAGGGCTGCACTTACCATATCTATCTATCTATCTATCTATCTAGAGAGATAACAAACAGTGCAACTAAAATTTTCAGTTATGAATAAATTATTCTCAACTGCTGTACTGTGGAATGCCACTGACTACCCAGTCCAGGGAAACGTGCACACAGCTCTGTTCTGAGTAATCATGATATGTGTGGCTGTAAAGAAAAACATCTGTTTTTGGTTTTGGTGAATCAAGGAGCAAAAAACACCAATATTTATGGACTTACAAATGACCTTAACATGTTCAGGGCATTTTAGGAGATGGTGTGGAGATAAGCATTTTTGGTGAAAATCGGAATTATTCTGAGCAGTGAAATTTGAACATGTGACTCAATAAAATTATCTTGCAAGCCTCGGCTACTGAGTAGGCAAGCACTGATAAAAATCTACTAAAGTCCCTCTGAGTATAGTGACAAACCATTTACAATGTCGCTTCTGTCAACACCCCTCAATGCCCTCATGCCCTCCCACCCTATTCCCAGGGAGAAGGTGTGCACCTTACTACCCCCCCCCCCACCAATTTACCCTCGACTGATATTCTAAACACAAAATGTTACCATGCAGATTATATGGTCATTTTCAATGACTGTGATTCAGGCTTATCATGAAATGAGAATTTTTAAAAAAGTGAATTTGCCAACCCCCCCCCCCTCCCCCCGCTTGGTAAGAACAGTGTATCATCATTCATGACAAAGGCAATTTGTGGGTAAGACCAAGGGGTCCATGAATTTATAGTAGGATTGTCCAAACCCCAATTAATACAATAGATACTCTATCTATCTATCTATCTATCTATCTATCTATCTATCTATCTATCTATCTATCTATCTATCTATCTATCTATCCTCCAGCTAAGTTCCATTATATTGTATCAGTGTAAATGACACTGAATACAGTCAATAGGTCTGAATGGGCCACTTCAGATCATAGGCCTATGTCCGTAGGCCTATTTAGCCCATTTCAGCCAATATTGTAGAAAGCTAGTCCAGTAGGTGAGGCTATTGCTGCAATCCTTTATATTTTAGTTTTCATATTAAAATAACATTATAATAGGTTATCATGGTTGGCCCAACGCCCCCCCCCCATATATACCACTGATCAATTACAACCCCCCCCCCAGTCCCCCTCAACTCCCTACCAAGTTTCAAGTTTCTAAATTCCTGATTGAGCACAAATTAAACTAATTTTGCAGAAAATGTCATGTCAGAATTCTCCTCAGTCCTCACATGTGAAGTCTAAAGGACTGATTTGCTTTCAGAGTGATAGGTTCATAAATGAGTGACTGGTATTGGTTGAGAGACTCTGTGTACGTATACAGCATGACAGTTTCACAGGCAATTAAAGGGTGTGTTGGACTGTTATAAACTTACAATCTGTGACTACCAATAATTCTCTCAATAAACTAATTTATCTATCAATCAATCAGTTATTTAGTCAATCGATTTAACTATAGCTATGTGTTTTGTTGCTCACCTATCTATCTATCTATCTATCTATCTATCTATCTATCTATCTATCTATCTATCTATCTATCTATCTATCTATCTATCTATATCTATCTATCGCAATATCTATCTGTCAGGGGTATCAGTTTGATTTTAAAGTGGTGTGGCAAATAGTTGCCACACTTTCATAGACAATGTCGGGGGGAAAAATTACAATATTTATTATTAATAAACATGTATACTGTTTGGCAAAAAAGTGGTGGGGCAAATGCCCCACCAGCCCCACCTACACTGACGCTACTGTCTGTCTACATTGTATCTAGCAATTTTTCTATCTATCTATCTATCAGTCTATGTATCTATATAGCTGTCTAGCTGTCTGTCTGTATGTCTATCCTTGATACAATTTTGATGGTGTTGAACATGAATATATTTTTGCTCATTGATTAATGCATAACCTCATCCCGGGCTGAATGTCCAAATTGAGCAGCCGATCCTGCCAAGCTTTTTGTGTCCTTATCATGAAATATATAAAGGAAAATTAATAGCGCCATCGATTTTCCCACTGTATTTACCATCAGAATAAATAGTTTTAATATTCAAAATTGGGGAAACATTACTGGATTCACCAGTACACCAACTTCCAGCACATTCCTCTTGTAATGGGGGGGGGGGGGCCGGGGGGGGGGGGGGGTTGGTAGGGCAGGGACCCGAAAGGGAGCAAACACACCATTGATGGGGTTTTGGCGCGAACTTTTATCAGCTCAGTTTACTTTTTGTTGGCTGTTGGAAATACTCATGAAACCAGCATGACCATCACAGATGACAAGTACCTGATTCAAAATAAAGCCACTTGTATACAAATGTGAACCTGCTCAATCAAAATGAGTTCTAAGTCAATCTCCTGTCTATCTAGTTGTAAAAATGACTTAATTCCACTGGGATTGGGCTTAGTTCATATGTTTTGATATATCCATCCAATCCAAAGATATGGCACCTCAAATTGTTAATTTTTTTATTGTTCATTGATTATGTATTATACCCAAATCACTGATGATATGGAACATCAAACTTTGAGAAAATGCCATGTGCCACAATTGCAAAGAAAGAACTAAGTAGACCGAGGAGGGCACCTAATTTAGATAATTCACAATCAATTTCTGTTAAAAATTGTCTTAATTCAAAGAAAAGTACTTTTGCTAAAATGTGGTTCCAACAGCTAAAAAACATTAAAATGTGGCCTTTTGACACATTACTCATTTCTGGGAAATATAAATAACCTACTTTGAACTCACTTTGGTGGTGCAGGTCACAAATAGGCCTATATGAAATACTTGGATAAATTGATTGTTTGGACAATTCATAATAAGTCTATGACCAAATTACTTGAGAGAGTCTGTATTTAAAAACGATAAGTAGCAATTACATTTTTTGGGGAGATGGGGAATAGTTCGATAAATACAGGAAAAAGTGAGAGAAATCAATATGATATATTAGCACAAAATTTAAGGGAAATTTCACTAGCTATAAATAGTGTTGGCTGCACATCACAAACAGTTATCTAAAATTAATTTAGGGATCAGACTTAGTGCAGTATAATATCTATTGATAATAAACATAAATGTTGTAATCATAAGCATTCCTGTTAACGTGTAATTAAGCAACAGTTGTGCTCTGGTCACAGGAAGAATAATCATCTTGTTATCACTTTCATCTGATAGCCTCAAGTCTGCTTTTGCTGATTTGTTTGTAACTACTGGTCATTAACTTTTTGTTGACATAAACAACCAAGACATTTATGGGCAATTATGAAAACCAGATGCACATGACAAACACTCATGTCCTGTTCAGCCTGGGAACATACATGTATCTCCCAGATTTCCTTGGTTCTGCTATGAAACAGACATATATAACTGTTAGATAGATCATCACCCCATAGAGATTGATAGATATAGAGGAATATAGTATAGATATAGATAGATGGATATAGATGGATATAGATGGATATAGATGGATATAGAGAGATATAGAGAGATATAGAGAGATATAGAGAGATATAGAGAGATATAGAGAGATATAGAGAGGTATAGAGAGATATAGAGAGATATAGATATAGATATAGATAGATATAGATAGATATAGATAGATATAGATAGATATAGATAGATATAGATAGATATAGATAGATATAGATAGATCTAGATAGATCTAGATATAGATAGATATAGATAGATATAGATAGATATAGATAGATAGATAGATATAGATAGATAGATAGATATAGATATAGATATAGATATAGATATAGATATAGATATAGATATAGATATAGATATAGATAGATACGTAGATACTTTATGGACTTTAGTCACCTGAAAATGAAGGGTGTATTTAATTCTTAAGGAACATGTACAAGATAAAGAATGTCATTCATTTTCTGATATACATATGCCTATGGTAAGGCATGACAGTTATCTGGTAACTGTCATGGGTAAGGGTAATTGCCAAAAATAGACATGCTTTCTGTGGAATTGGCCTCTTTGACCATCCTTTTTCGCATATAAATCCTGCACTTATGCAACATGGTATTTATGATGAGAATGTCAGCAGATTTGTCTTGAACTTCACATAATTGAATAGGCATTTTATTGTATTCTGGAATGTGATTTCTAATATTTAATGCTGCGAAATATTAACATTTTTACATTGTAGGGCTCTAATGGGAAGCCTACAGTGCCTTAATTCACATCTAGAATAACGAAAAATCAATGCTTTTGGTCTGAAAATGTTGGTAAAATTTGCAAGCATTTTAAGCTTTCAGTTATGAAATTGCACAATATAGCTTCTTCCCCCACCCAACTTTCCTGCTCCTCTGCTTCCCTCGTTTCCATACCTCCCTCCTCCCTTCCTCCACTCTCATGAGTTCTACTTTCAATTGCATATCTCAGATTTTGTGTGCAGGTACAGCAGGTACAGCTTGTCTAGATAACCCTGAAATTGTTGTAACACCTGCAAAAAACAGTCAAGTTGGCGAGGGGTTACGAGTTTCAAACCATCAGAACTCGAACCAGTACAATCATACAATGTGTAGAGTCAAGGATGGTAAATCCGTCCACCCCTGTTATATGCATAAATACATATTCATTGCAAATGTGTGAGTTTTAAAAGCAAGATAAATTCGTTTTTCAACATATTTGGCCTTTTTTTTTGTGTTGTTAGCATTATTAATCAAAATACAGGTAATTTAACAAGATGGAATAAGTCACAATCAAATTCTGTGACGTCATCACAGCCATTTTGTAAATTTCAACTAATTGCTGTTTGGGTTCTTGTCGGCCTATTCCCCTCTACAAACAAATGGATTTAAGGTAAAAAGTCATTGACTGAAATGTAAAGTTAACTTTGATTCGTTAAATTATTAAATTGTGACTCCCTGAAAGGAAATACATTGGAAATAAAAGTGGACGGAATTACCATCATTATTTTAGAACTGGCTTGATTGGGTGATTGTAAATCCGTCCACCCTCATCAAATGGTATTGTACTGTACTTTTATGACTTTAATATCTGTAAATGGCTTACCACTGATAAGATAAATTATTTTGGATCAATTAAACCACTTTGATTGGGTCAAAAGGGTTATTTTATTGTAATTGAGGTGTTCAATTGGAATTATTCGTGTAAAATTAACCTTTGATATTCGATTCTTCCATCACAAGTGTAATTAGTGAATCATTATGCAAAAATCGAAATAAAATCCTTTGTGAAGGTTAATAAATTTCAAAACACAAAGATATAACAAAATATGACATTTGGCTACTGCACTATGCCCTGTGGACGGATTTACCATCCTTGCTGGACGGATTTACCAGCAGGGTGGACGGATTTAGGAGCCCTCACCTTTATTTTTTGTTGCCATGGTTTCTGCATAAATTATTTGAATATTTGCCTTTTTTTACTGCTAGTGTTACGGAATATGCCCCTTTCAATGGGCTAATTTTCATTTTCCTATCTATCCCCATTGCTGAGGAAATATAGCTTTAGCCAAAAGTGGACAGATTTACCCTCCTTGACTCTAAAGTGCTATTGTCCAAATGCTCATAAATCAGAAAATGTAACAGATGCACGCATGACTGGTAGGCCTACATATTTTTATGCTGGCTTCATAGCAGTGCACTGGACCTCAAGAATGACCAAAAAGTGATCAAAATAATAAATAACAAGTCATAATTCACTTTTTGTGCCCTCATATCATGACAAAGGGCAGGAATCTCTTTTAAAATATAAGGATTTCTCTGAAATTACATACTCACTTGAGATATTGACTTCTTATCACCTCACAAAAATTGATACCGGAGATATACTTCAGATGTCACATAAATATTCGATAATTATTGAAGTAAGATGTTGGAATTAGTTCTTAGGTATATTGGAAATGTTTTGAAACCTTTTACTTGAGATAACTCAGGCTTCTAGTTTAGTTATACACATGATGCTTGAAAACGTTTTTGGCACAGTTATATATGCGCAATAAGTAATGATGTGACATGACTTTCGTTTTTTAGATGCATGTCGACCTGCTCTTTTTTACTATTCTTAAATTATTTTTTTGTTTTAGGCCTATACCAATTTATACTTTAACCACTACTTAGTTGCTACTATGTACTTATTAGTGTGGCTCCAAGCCTAAGCAGCTAAAAGATGCAATCCCAAATAAACGTTCATAAACTTGTAAAACAGATATAGACAGAGATATAGACAGATATAGATCAATAAATATAGACAGATATTATAGAAAGATAGATAGATAAGCTAGAAATATACACAGCTACATGATAGACAGCTAAACAGCTAGACAGACAAGCAGATAGATAGATAGATAGATAGATAGATAGATAGATAGATAGATAGATAGATAGATAGATAGATAGATAGATAGATTTATTTATTTATTTTATTATATAATATATTTAAACAGGGTAACAATACAGCAAAGCTGTTTTACAATTGGCCCTGGGAGTATGTACAATGATAAAAACATATATACAAATTGGCAAGTAAATGACTAGTTATCTAATACAGAGTAAAAACGTAGCTTTTAAGAGAAACTTTAAAACTAGAAATATCAGACATATCTTTAAAATTGTTTGGCATATTATTCCACAGGTGACTAGCATGATACATAAAAGAATTCTTAAGAATTTCCTTTCTTGTAAAAGGAATGTAAATATTGTTAAAATCATTAAAACGAGTTTCTCTGTCACTTACTTCACATGATAAAATAATTTGGTTACAAAGATAATCAGGGGCCAGCCCATGCATACATTTAAACATTAGTATAAGGTTAAAGTAAACAGCACGTTGTTTGATATTCATGATCTTCAAATCCTTTATTGCTTCTTGCACCTAGGCGTGCCAATCCACTCTCAAGAAGCAAGTGATCAAGAGGACTTGTGATGCTGCATTTGGTCAGGCTTGATTGATTTTGTCAGTTCTTTCAGTTTCGGTTTCACACCTATTCCAGGACAGCCCTAATCCAGGGGCATACATCAGTTAAGTTTAGGGGATTCAATTCAGTGAAATCACGCTAATTATAATTTCATGTAGCCTGTCACTCAGTCAGAACATGAATAAAACATTGCAAATCTACAAAATAGAAAGATGTGTGAATACATAAATTGTAGGTAGGTAGATAGATAGCTAGACAGATAGATAAATAGATAGATAGAATATACAATATAGAAAGATGGTATGCAGTGCGCACTGTCTAGCTAAATTATACTCCGGTTAGAAAATGTTACATTTAAAAAATGCTTCTTTCTAAATTTCAGCTAAATATTGAGACTATTTCAGTTATTTATAAGTATTTCCCAAGAAATTTCCGAATTAGAAGTACTTTTTCAGTTAATCAATTTTATTCTAAACAAGCATTTTGTGTCTGAAATTTCATTCCTTATTCTGAAAACTTATCTAGCTACTCCCCTGGTATTGACAGTTAAATTTCTTAATCCCTAGAAATGTTTTTGTTGGGAGTGTCTCCTGTCAAGCATGGGATTTTGCAGCGTCATCAGAGCCACTTGGCAAGGGGGCAGGTGAAAGTACATGGCATGCTTAGGCACATGAAGCAATAAGATATCAACACCTCTACAGTTTATATAATCAAAATTATTAGCTAAGATTCTACCAGCAACATTTTGTAAGCGTTGAATCTTATACAAATTTTCATTTGTGGTATTGCTCCAAACATTAATGGCATAGTCAATAGTTGGTTGTATACAAGTAAAGTAAATTTTACGTAAAACATGACATGGTGTGAATGCTCTTATCCTTGTGAGTTTGCTAATTTTAAAAGAAAGCTGTGAACATAGTTTGTTAACATGATTATCCCACTGTAAACATTCATTGATATTAACACCAAGGTAATTTGTTGAGTTTGTTTGACTAATCACATTGTTATTAAGAGAAACATTGAGATTCTTAGAGCATTTCTTATTTTTTGAGCTAATTAACATTGATACACATTTAGTAGGGTTTATGACTAACCTATTGCCTTCATAGATAAATTAATCATAGATAGATTAATTATTGGATTGATATATTTTTTTTTTCTTCAATTAAGCAATTGTATCTGTGGAGTGTAGACACTCATGTATGCCAGGCCAACCCCGGTTCCCCCCCACCCTCCCTTCCCCTCCCCCCCCCCTCCACACCCTGCCAACATCTCTTCTCAATTTTCCCGCGCATTCTTCACTAATCTGGATGGGTGCAACTCCCGCCTTCAGTCTAGTTCTTGCAGCTGAAGGGACAAGACTTGTTGGCAGCAGTATCACTTTGAGCACTGAAGTCGAGCTATTTCTTTGTTTTTTTTTCAACCTGAGTGACTCTGAGAGTGATCTCATAGATATTCAGGTGCATTATTTCTGCGGTCGAGGAGGATTTCTTTTTTATTTCAGGTTAATAGGGATTATCATCTTCATAGAATTTACGGGACTAGGAGTTTCTCAACTTCAATGGCTTCAGCACAGAAGAACCCCCCTTCTACAAGCAACAAGTAGGTTTTCCTTTCATAACTTATTTACGTTTTTGTACATATTATGATTATGCAGACTTTTTCGTGCAATTGTGTGAAATTACAGCCTTTACCATAGACCCCTGTTTGTACTTTTTATGAAAATGTGATCTTGTAACTGTGAAACTTGCAATTAATGACTCGTGATAGCTCATGATGTACTTTTTAAGTTAACATGGGAACAATAGGGGCAATTCGATTATAGTCATGTTCAAGAGAAGGTCCTGCATTTTCTTCCTGCAATTGGATGCACTCTTTTCTGCCAAAAATATTTTTGCATTTTACCATATAAGTAACTGCTCACAGTTAAAAAACACTTTTAAAAGAGATATAAATTGTAGACTTCTCTTGAAAGAGAACTCCTTGTAACCTTTCAAGCCTGCTTATTAACCTCTTGGCTAAAGATTTTGAAAGTTTGAAGAACACCCTTGGGTTTTTCAAAGATCCGGACACAATTTTGAGATTAGAAAAATTGAATGTATTGAAAAAAGTAGACACCATATACACGTATGTTACAGCTCAAGTCAAAAGGACTAATTTGCCTTCAGAGTGGTTTATAAATGATTACTGCTTTGGGTTGAAATTGAAATGAAATTATGCAGACATTAGGCCTATGCTTGGATATGAAGTTCTAAAGGTCTATACCAGTACCAATTTGCATGGCCACACCTTAGAAGTGAGGTTTTAAGCTGCATGAATAGGTATACATGCGTTTTTAAGATTGAACATTGCATATATGTGCTTCACTCTAAAAAATGTCGGGACACTCTAAAAAATTTCAGACAAAATTGGTTTTTTAGATTCAAAACATTTGGTTTTTTGAAAAACCAAATTTCAATGCAAAAAACCAACATGGATTTTCTGAAAAATCCATGTTTGTTTTGCATTGAAATTTGGTTTTTCAAAAAACCAAATGTTTTGAATCTAAAAAACCAATTTTGTCTGAATTTTTTTAGAGTGTTTTATATTTTACTAAACACCAGTGGCTCTTTCTTTTGTGGGGGGGGGGGGTTATTTGGCCCCTACTGCATGCTTAAAATTATGATGGGAGAGAGTGGAAAGGCCATTGATTACCACACATTTGTCACTTGTTAGCCCCCTCCCCCCATTGGGCAATTTCCGGATACGCCCATGCCAGGCACTGCACAGCACGTGGTGTGGGTCTGGTCTGGTGAGTGATTACTACTACCTTTGTTAGTACTTGATGGATCTGCGACCTGCCAATTTGAATTTGCAGGGTTATATGTATTTATTTTGGAAAGGGGGTTCAAGCAGTTAGGATCAGTCAATCAGCTGTTATTTTTCAATATCATTTTAATCCAGGGGGGGGGGGGGTAATATTTAACTCCCTCCTCCCCCTCCACTCCGTGTATGACTTTTCTTCACTGACCACTTCACTCTGGAGGATTCGTTTTTGTTTTCCCGCCAAAAGTCTCCCTAATTGTTTATGTTAAAAGGGCTTTCTCTGGGGCAATGGCTTGCAGGCTATGTACAGGAGCAAAAGACAGACGGCTCCAATTTGATGTCATCCAAATGCTATGACTGATATTTAAACTGGTTATTTGAATCTAATGCTTGACTTACAACTTAAAGATCCTCAAATCATCACCCAGAGACGGCAAATCATAGAATTGTTGATTTAGCTTTTAGCTCAGTCAAATTGGAAGCGGGCTAGTGTTGCCTCCTTTTCCAATTCATCCAGGTTGTGAGTCATATAATCCATTTGTTTGAGATCTTTTTTGTGGATGTTAATTAATGAAACTTAAAACAGCCACTAGATCTAACTATCAACAATTGTTATAAATTTCTAAATGGTCTGAAGGTAATAGGTTAGTCATAAACCCAACCAAATGTGTTTCAATGTTAAACAACAATCATTAGGAGCAGTCAATCAAACTTTCAAGATAATTCTGAAATTTTCGCTGGGGACTACCGGAAAATGCGATGATGAGGGTAACTGCAGTTACCCTCATCCTATCGGCGGCCATTTCAATGCCCACTAGAAAAGTTTGCAGGCAGTTCTTGAGAGTTGTGGGCCATGAAATGGAGAAATGCCGCCACAGCCCAGGCACTAAGCAAAAACCGTGGAAGGCTGATAATGAGGGGTAAACTTACTTATTTCTTGGGAGAATTCATGATGTGATCTTCAAAATAACATTTTTTGATGATGAAGGTAACTGGAACGGACGTTGAGGGTAACTCTAACATAAACATACCTGATGATGAGGGTATTGTTTAAAACACTACTGCAAAATAGAAACATTGGCTCTGATGCAATGGCTCCAGTTGGGGAAGGTGCATGCTTAAACCCCTCATACTTCAGTTTTTGCTAAATGATGCCATCAACTGAGTGTCACAACTATATGATAGGCTCCTGTATTTGGACTATATACACTAGGGTGGCCCTTGAAAGCATAGTAAAAATAAAAGTTTGAAATATTGATGTGCCACCCTCTAAAATGATGCCTATTATTGAACAAAATGATGCATGCAAATTTTCAGGCAAATCAGTTAATATTAAGAGGTGGCCCATCGCCCCTGAAGTTTCTATGTTTCTAGCAGAATTCTCTACATTTGTCAACTCGCGGTTCTGTAGTATTTAGCCAATTCAAATGATACGATACAAATGGCATGGTTGAACTGGTCTTAATTAGAGCTTCATTTTGAGTACCAACTTGGATGGTCTGTGATGATTTTATATTTGGAATGTTCAATTGCAAATTTGCTGAAAACCTCACATTCACTTGATTTTTCTTTAACATCAGATGATTTGTTCTTTGGGCAGATGACAATTAACAGAGTGTTATTGGGAGCAAGAGAGCAAATGCAGTGATATTTAGCCTTAGATTAAAACACTTTAATGCTATAAAGATTAGGTATTTATATCCTACATCTATGTAGCTGGTTGGCTAATTATTAGGACAGGATAAATATGAACAGCATAATTTAAACTGCTGTAAAAATTGAACATGGGTTCAGTGACTGCCAATTTTAGATCAAACCCAGTGTTTGGAAGCCCAGAGCACTCCTAACTGAGCTAACAACGCCCCCCCCCCCAATGCATTGGAATTATATCAAAGTATTTATGTCAGAATATCTTGCAAATATTTGGCAGACCTGAGCAAACCTGCATGCCACTCACTGGTCTATAGCAGTTTTTATGGTGCAACTTGACAAGGGACTTTCCAGTCAGGCGTAATGAACAACCAGATTCAAATCAGCACCAAATTTTGTGAAAAAAATATAACAAGAAATGCTGTTAAATCTGACAGAATTAACCCTCTTGGCCCCATGGGACAAGAATCACCAACTGTCCTGTTGGAAAATCATAAAATTTTGATAAAATAATACGGGAAAATTAGATCTTCCTTTTATTTTTTTGTCAAAACCAACACATTGACAATTTACACATTGACTCCTTATGTACACTTTTCAAAGTCATCACGGCTTTCATGAAATTATTCCTACCCCAGACATGAATTTTTTTTGCATTATTTTCCTTAAACAGTGATTAGAACAAGCAGCTTCCCTCATTGGTAATCCATTTTACAAGGTCTGGTTGAGAGTTATTGCCTCCAGATTGAATTTGGAGACATCATGCATATATCAAAACAAACAATTTTGAAAATAACTCCTGACCTAGGCTCTTGGGGCACATGAAGAATTGTCATAGACCAGCCAAGTTGGTATTCAAAATGAAGCTGTCATTCAGTCCTGTTAAAAAAATCTAATTATATTGTTCTACGATTTAAAATGGCTTAGTTATAGAATACCGCGGATCGGCAAACATTCAAAATCATGACTGAAATGCAAGAATTTCAAGGCTCGTGGGCCACCTCTAAATGTTAACCGATTTGAATGAGATTTTGCCCAAGCTGTTTTTACTATAGGCCTAAAAGGCATCATTTGAGGAGGTGGCCAATATAAATTTCTAACTTTTTTTTAAGGGCCACCCTAATGTCCACCACTGGCTATATATTTGCTCACCCAATGACATCATTGTGTTATTTTTGCAGGCTGAAACTGTTTCTGAGTGGGATCCCCAAATCTATGCCAACTATACTATTGAAAAACATATTGGAAAAATATGGTTAGTAACTTTCTTTATTTATATGCATTTTACACAAATTTAAGTATCTATCTATCAAAATATATATCTATATATATCTATGCCAATCTTATCTGTGGTATCTATCTTAGTTATTTATCGATCCTGCAGGCGACGGGTGCCTCCCCAAGAAATTGGCCAAAAAGGTGCTTCAAAACGTTGAATCTGAATTTTCTTGTTTTAAAGTATTTTGGCCATTTTCTGTCGTGATTTTATATGTTTTAAACATGTATTTCAAAGCTACAATGCATAGTTAGATTTACATGTTCTGCCAGGATTTATATACCTCCCACATTGTAACACTGGCCTCCCTAATTGCTTGTGGTAATGATGCATTTTACCCCCTCTCATTACGTTTTCTGAGGCCTAAATCCATTTCCTCCTGTCTTTATATACCTCTAAATATATGAATTATGCAAATCTATCTATTTAAACATTTATCTACCAATCTATCTATCTATCTATCTATCTATCTATCTATCTATCTATCTATCTATCTATCTATCTATCTATCTATCTATCTATCTATCTATCTATCCAGGGGAGTATCTAGAAATGGCCTGAGGGGGGGGGGGGGGTTACATGTAGTGGGAAACTTCAAAGGTATGATGAAGTCATTGGTTTCATGTAATATCTTTGAATTCTTCGATGTTAGAGCCGTTACCTTGAGACGACTTTAACATGGTATTCAATGTTGTTGTTTTTTTTCAAACATTTGTTTATCAAATTTTCCATCCTATACATTTTTTATTACAATGAACTTCATTTTTCCAATTTCAGCACATGGCACAGTTAAAGTCTGGGCATTGCATTGCGCCAACCGAGGTGTCTGTGAATCTGGTAGAGCAGGTTGTATTGTAAAGGATGATGAAACGAAGGCTCGTCTCATAAGAGCAAAGGTGAATATAATACTACTGACAACCGAGGTTGTCTGGGTCATACTGATCTACTCTTTTATTCTGTCATTGCGTTCAGTCTATTGCCACCTAATTCAAGTGCTTCCCTGAAATGAAAATAACTCGTACGTTGATTGAGAATAAATAAATAAAAATATATAAATATAATTGTTGTGTCAATTTTAAAAATCTTGAGTTTAAGTTTCAATGTAGTCCAGACTAATTAATCTAATAATTTTACAGGTCGTCCACACCAGGTTTATGCAGACCCCAGTGCAGATAAAGGTGTCTGAATGGGGCCAAAAAGGACATAGAAAGGTAAAACAGCATTCCAAGAATAGGAAAAAAGGAACTTCAACTCAGACTTCAACTCTGACTTCAACTCCCATATCACATGGCATTAAAGAGTGGAGGAACGAAGCACCACATTACTCAGGAGCGGATGCGAGTTTATCTCCTGCGTTGAAAATTAAGAAGGGAAAGAAAAAGCGGAAGGCAGCTATGACTAAAATGGTAAGTCGCACCTGTTGTTTGACAAATAAACCTCAACTATGACTTGAAACAAATACCATTGCGAAATATTTCTGTTTTCTTGAATGTCCAATAATAATGTATTTTCACTGACAATGTATTTCAGTCACAGTTTTAACAGATAATTGAAGTTTAGGGGATACCCAGGCAAATTGAAACACATATTAATCATTTTTTTCTATTTTGAGTTAATATGGTACAGTATAAGGTCATCGAACCTGAGGTTTGTAGAACCATCATGGAAAAAATTATATTACTGGGTTATTGCTGTGTCCTCCTCCTGTCCTAATCTGGCAAGTGCATAAATGCAGGGTATAAACCCCGATCATCCAACAATCCAATGAAGCAATTTTTTAACTTTAGTTTGCCTCTTTTCATAACCGACTGACATACTTAAATCACAGGTTTTTCTCACAACTAAAGGTTGTTTAATGGACAATGTATACATTTTCATCTTTGAATTCTATTACAGGTAGTATCTAACAAAAACGGACAAACAAAGAAGTCAAAGCTGATGAAAACGACAATTGCAAGCCCGGACGCTGAGTCAATCGGTTCGGCGAGGAAGGTTAGTATATATACAATTTTTTTTTTCGCAATCAATTATGAAGCTTTTTTTTTACACTGTATTAGTTAATTTTAATTTCAAAAGTGGTTCAATGAAGTAAATCCCAGTCATACATAATTATGATTGTTCTTCAAGGTTATTGAAATACAACATCGATTACTGTCATTCTCATAGTCACAGACAAATTCAGCAATGAAATCTGTTTTGTGAGCCCGTATGTGTGATTCAGACATGTGGACACTTAAAGTCAAGAAAGATCCAAAACATCCTCTGAATTTAGAGGTTAACTTAGAGAATTCAGTGGCAATTCTGCCAATTCAACAAACTACCAGGTTTCAGAGCACGTTTGTACCAAAATTTATAAAACAGTTAAACCACACAAACAAGAAACTTTTAGATTTAATTCTTTTTTTTTCTAAATATTGCACTTTTCTCAGGTTCAGCTTTCTTTAGTTCACAATCGATGCATGCCAGAAATGTGAATATACATGTGCTTTGTTTTGTATTCAGGAAGAAAATGTTCCGGCCGTCTCCGAAGTTGTGGAAAACGGAACAGACAAGGATGTGGAAATGTGCATGTCTGGATCAGAGGATGGAGAACAGTCCACAATTTCAGAGGTATGGTGTCATGAAAAACCTTTGAAGATAGTGTTTATTCTGTGACGTCAGCATATGAAGCAATCTGAGAAAATAACGATAATTCTTACCGTCAGCTGTATATTGCCAACTGCTATTGTTGTAAATTACCAGTGTCGGAAAATATCCCTATGTTTACATGAAATTGATAAAGACAAAAGAACTTTAATTTCAATCTTTCAAAACCAATGAACTAGGAGCAAGCGTCAAAAGGAAGTTAAATGACTGATTTGCCTTTATTTTAATATGCACATAAATGAGTGAATGCTATTGGTGGAGGCACAATATTGTGTACGTAAGCTATATGCTTTAGCATGACATTGGTATTTCACAGCCAATTAATAAGTCCCTCAAGCTGTCATAAGCTAATCAGATACCTTGAAAATTATGATGTATTCAAGCTCCTCACAAACTTAAGTTACACTTGAAACAGTCCTTTTGACTTTGACTGTAAATCGCATAATATTTAATAATATTTTTAAACCTTGTCTAATGGATAATGTGTACATTTTCATCTTTGAATTCTATTACAGGTAGTATCTAACAAAAACGGACAAACAAAGAAGTCAAAGTTGATGAAAACAACAATTTCAAGCCCGGACGCTGAGTCAATCGGTTCGGCGAGAAAGGTTAGTATATACAATTTTTTTTTTCGCAATCAATTATGAAGCTTTTTTTTTAAACTATATTAGTTAATTTTAATTTCAAAAGTGGTTCAATGAAGTAAGTCTCAGTCATACATAATTATGATTGTTCTTCAAGGTTATTGAAATACAACATCGATTACTGTCATTCTCATAGTCACAGACAAATTCAGCAATGAAATCTGTTTTTTGAGCCAGTATGTGTGATTCAGACATGTGGATCACATATTTCATGGCTAACCTTTTTCCTGAGCTGTAATGTTTTTAGTTGACAACATTGTGTAGAAAATGGGAACAAATGTGACAAGAATTGAACAGGTATACAAAGATAGTTTAAGAAGCAGAAACTTAAAGTCAAGAAAGATCCAAAACATCCTCTGAATTTAGAGGTTAACTTCAAGAATTGAGCGCCAATTCTGCCAATTCAACAAACTACCAGGTTTCAGAGCACGTTTGTACCAAAATTTATAAAACCGTTAAACCACACAAACAAGAAACTTTTAGATTTAATTCTTTTTTTTTTTTAAATATGGCACTTTTCTCAGGTTCAGCTTTCTTTAGTTCACAATCGATGCATGCCAGAAATGTGAATATACATGTGCTTTATTTTGTATTCAGGAAGAAAATGTTCCGGCCGTCTCCGAAGTTGAGGAAAACGGAACAGACAAGGATGTGGAAGTGTGCATGTCTGGATCAGAGGATGGAGAACAGTCCACAATTTCAGAGGTATGGTGTCATGAAAAACCTTTGAAGATAGTGTTTATTCTGTGACGTCAGCATATGAAGCAATCTGAGAAAATAACGATAATTCTTACCGTCAGCTGTATATTGCCAACTGCTATTGTTGTAAATTACCAGTGTCGGAAAATATCCCTATGTTTACATGAAATTGATAAAGACAAAAGAACTTTAATTTCAATCTTTCAAAACCAATGAACTAGGAGCAAGCGTCAAAAGGAAGTTAAATGACTGATTTGCCTTTATTTTAATATGCACATAAATGAGTGAATGCTATTGGTGGAGGCACAATATTGTGTACGTAAGCTATATGCTTTAGCATGACATTGGTATTTCACAGCCAATTAATAAGTCCCTCAAGCTGTCATAAGCTAATCAGATACCTTGAAAATTATGATGTATTCAAGCTCCTCACAAACTTAAAGTTACACTTGAAACAGTCCTTTTGACTTTGACTGTAAATCGCATAATATTTAATAATATTTTTAAACCCTGTCTAATGGATAGTGTGTACATTTTCATCTTTGAATTCTATTACAGGTAGTTTCTAACAAAAACGGACAAACAAAGAAGTCAAAGCTGATGAAAACAACAATTGCAAGCCCGGACGCTGAGTCAATCAGTTCGGCGAGAAAGGTTAGTATATATATATACAATTATTTTTGCCACTATAAATTATGAAGCTTTTTTTTTCTAAACTATATTAGTTATTTTAATTTATTGGTTCACTGAAGTAAATCTCAGTCATACATAATTATGATTGTTCTTCAAGGTTATTGAAATGCAACATCGAGTGCAGTCATTCTCATAGTCACAGACAAATTCAGCAATGAAATCTGTTCTGTGAGCCAGTATGTGTGATTCAGATGTGTGGATCACATATATATCTCATGGCTAACTTTTTCCTGAGGTGCAATGTTTTTAGGTATACAAAAATAGTTTAAGAAGCCGACACTTAAAATCAGGAAAGATCCAAAACATCCTCTGAATTTAGAGGTTAACTTCTAGAATTCAACACCAATTCTGCCAATTTAACATACTACCAGGTTTCAGAGCACGTTTGTACCAAAATTTAAAAACAGTTAAACCACACAAACAAGAATCTTTTAGATTTACAGTGGTCACTGCGTTGTAAGACCCCCGTTGTAAGACCGCCTTGCCTTATGTGATCGCCTTCCTCCCATGCTAAGTAGTATTTTTAGTACATTTTGCACCCCGACGAGAGACCGCACCCCCAAGAGAGACCACTTCCATGACTGCAGAAGGGGCAGTCTCATAATGCAGGAACCACTGTAATCCTTTTTTTTAAAAAATATTTCAGTTTTCTCAGGTTCAGCTGTCTTTAGTTCTCAATCGATGCATGCCAGAAATGTGAAATATACATGTGCTTTGTTTTGTATTCAGGAAGAAAATGTTCCGGCCGTCTCCGAAGTTGTGGAAAACGGAACAGACAAGGATGTGGAAGTGTGCATGTCTGGATCAGAGGATGGAGAACAGTCCACAATTTCAGAGGTATGGTGTCATAAAAAACCTTTGAAGATAGTGTTTATTCTGTCATGTCAGCATGTGAAGCAATTTGAGAAAGTAATGATAATTCTTACTCTCAGCTCTACGTGGGCAAAGGCTATTGTAGTAGCAGTTGAAAAATGTGTCAGTCTGGCAGGTGACCAGGTTGGATGACATTTGTCTGACTTAAGCGCATTAAAACTTGGCATCCATCAACTTTTTTTCCATTTTCACGCCAAGATTTCTGTGCTGATTGTTGATAGGGAAAATCCTAAAAATACCCACCAAAAATGTCCAGCGTTTTGTACCACCTGAATGATGTTAAACATAGGCTGCGCAGCAGCATACCTCTGCTTTCAGCAGCTAGATGGTGGAACATTTCACAGTATAGTGAGTGTGGTGAAGTTGGGTTGCGGAATGTGGAAATTGGATTGAGCAATGACTTGTAGATACAAATCCCACAAACTGCTTATAGTACAGTGCATCTGATCAAGTCGAATTATTTAGATGGTGTAACATTTCACAGTATAGTGAGTGTGGTGATGTGGGTTTGCTGAAATGGGATTGAGCACTGACTCGTAGATACATATCCCACAAACTGCTTATAACACAGTGCATCTGATCAAGTCGAATTATTTAGATGGTGTAACATTTCACAGTATAGTGAGTGTGGTGATGTGGGTTTGCTGAAATGGGATTGAGCACTGACTCGTAGATACATATCCCACAAACTGCTTATAGTACAGTGCATCTGATCAAGTCGAATTATTTAGATGGTGTAACATTTCACAGTATAGTGAGTGTGGGGATGTGGGTTTGCTGAAATGGGATTGAGCACTGACTCGTAGATACATATCCCACAAACTGCTTATAGTACAGTGCATCTGATCAAGTCGAATTATTTAGATGGTGTAACATTTCACAGTATAGTGAGTGTGGGGATGTGGGTTTGCTGAAATGGGATTGAGCACTGACTCGTAGATACAAATCCCACAAACTGCTTATAGTACAGTGCATCTGATCAAGTCGAATTATTTAGATGGTGTAACATTTCACAGTATAGTGAGTGTGGTGATGTGGGTTTGCTGAAATGGGATTGAGCACTGACTCGTAGATACAAATCCCACAAACTGCTTATAGTACAGTGCATCTGATCAAGTCGAATTATTTAGATGGTGTAACATTTCACAGTATAGTGAGTGTGGTGATGTGGGTTTGCTGAAATGGGATTGAGCACTGACTCGTAGATACATATCCCACAAACTGCTTATAGTACAGTGTATCTGATCAAGTCGAATTATTTAGATGGTGTAATATTTCACAGTATAGTGAGTGTGGTGATGTGGGTTTGCTGAAATGGGATTGAGCACTGACTCGTAGATACAAATCCCACAAACTGCTTATAGTACAGTGCATCTGATCAAGTCGAATTATGAGCAGTAGAAGTGGGTAAATGGTGAAACATGATACAGTATATAGAGTATGGTGACATGGGAATACTGAATCGAAAAAAACCAGATAACAGTACATTGGGTGATGTGAGGCAGAAATGTCGACATTAGCTTCTGAGAAACTCGCAATAATCCCCAAACAAACCGCTAGCATTAAAGTCAACCGGGCAGAGCAGAATTAGCTTTTGCAGTGAATCAACGATTCAACATGACTCATTGATTTGGACCAAGCTCACAGACCTTTAATATTGATGATGTACACAAGTGAAAATGAAACTTTTCAAGAAATTTTTGGATGTCGATCTGTCACACTTGTACAATGATATTGGGGAAATTAAGATTGATGAAAGAGATAAAGTCTTCAGTACTGGGTACTGGGATCCTAAAGGAAATGTTTGTGAAAAGTAGCATGTTTGGTGAAGTAAGGACTTAATAATTATTATAGCAAACTTAACATGTCAGATTTTCAACTTATAGTTTGAGTTGTCAAAATTAATCATTCTTTTGCTAATGTAATTAGTGTAATTTGACCTTAGAATATTTTGATTTATGCATATGATTTGGTATGTTATTTTTTGTATGTTTCCAAATAAATTTCCTTGATTCAGTTGTTTTTTTATCATATTTTATATAATGCATAATTTTGTTTGCAGATGGTAAAGGTAAGTTGTAAAAAGTTGGGAAATGATTTCGTAATTTTCTGGAAAAGTGGAATGTAAAAACATTTTTTCTCTGCCTAAAATATTTTTTCTCTTGGTCTGAACTCACATTAAGGAGGTTGGGATGTGTGATTCTGACTTATGGTTCAATTAATTTTGGCCGTATGCTAAGCTAAAGTGGATTAAAATGTCATTTCCACGTCAGAACTCACATTTATAGAAGGAAGGTTTGGATATATTATATGTGTGATTTTGACTTATGGTTCAATTAATTTTGGCCGTATGCTAAGCTAAAGTGGATTAAAATGTCATTTCCACGTCAGAACTCACATTTATAGAAGGAAGGTTTGGATATATTATATGTGTGATTCTGACTTATGGTTCAATTAATTTTGGCCGTATGCTAAGCTAATGTGGATTAAAATGTCATTTCCACGTCAGAACTCACATTTATAGAAGGAAGGTTTGGATATATTATATGTGTGATTCTGACTTATGGTTCAATTAATTTTGGCCGTATGCTAAGCTAATGTGGATTAAAATGTCATTTCCACGTCAGAACTCACATTTATAGAAGGAAGGTTTGGATATATTATATGTGTGATTCTGACTTATGGTTCAATTAATTTTGGCCGTATGCTAAGCTAATGTGGATTAAAATGTCATTTCCACGTCAGAACTCACATTTATAGAAGGAAGGTTTGGATATATTATATGTGTGATTTTGACTTATGGTTCAATTAATTTTGGCCGTATGCTAAGCTAAAGTGGATTAAAATGTCATTTCCACGTCAGAACTCACATTTATAGAAGGAAGGTTTGGATATATTATATGTGTGATTCTGACTTATGGTTCAATTAATTTTGGCCGTATGCTAAGCTAATGTGGATTAAAACGTCATTTCCACGTCAGAACTCACAATAATAAGGAAGGTTTGGATATATTATATGTGTGATTCTGACTTATGGTTCAATTAATTTTGGCCGTATGCTAAGCTAAAGTGGATTAAAATGTCATTTCCACGTCAGAACTCACATTTATAGAAGGAAGGTTTGGATATATTATATGTGTGATTCTGACTTATGGTTCAATTAATTTTGGCCGTATGCTAAGCTAATGTGGATTAAAATGTCATTTCCACGTCAGAACTCACATTTATAGCAGGAAGGTTTGGATATATTATATGTGTGATTCTGACTTATGGTTCAATTAATTTTGTCCGTATGCTAAGCTAAAGTGGATTAAAATGTCATTTCCACGTCAGAACTCACATTTATAGAAGGAAGGTTTGGATATATTATATGTGTGATTCTTGACTTATGGTTCAATTAATTTTGGCCGTATGCTAAGCTAAAGTGGATTAAAATGTCATTTCCACGTCAGAACTCACATTTATAGCAGGAAGGTTTGGATATATTATATGTGTGATTCTGACTTATGGTTCAATTAATTTTGGCCGTATGCTAAGCTAATGTGGATTAAAATGTCATTTCCACGTCAGAACTCACATTTATAGCAGGAAGGTTTGGATATATTATATGTGTGATTCTGACTTATGGTTCAATTAATTTTGGCCGTATGCTAAGCTAATGTGGATTAAAATGTCATTTCCACGTCAGAACTCACATTTATAGAAGGAAGGTTTGGATATATTATATGTGTGATTCTGACTTATGGTTCAATTAATTTTGGCCGTATGCTAAGCTAATGTGGATTAAAATGTCATTTCCACGTCAGAACTCACATTTATAGAAGGAAGGTTTGGATATATTATATGTGTGATTCTGACTTATGGTTCAATTAATTTTGGCCGTATGCTAAGCTAAAGTGGATTAAAATGTCATTTCCACGTCAGAACTCACATTTATAGAAGGAAGGTTTGGATATATTATATGTGTGATTCTGACTTATGGTTCAATTAATTTTGGCCGTATGCTAAGCTAAAGTGGATTAAAATGTCATTTCCACGTCAGAACTCACATTTATAGCAGGAAGGTTTGGATATATTATATGTGTGATTCTGACTTATGGTTCAATTAATTTTGGCCGTATGCTAAGCTAAAGTGGATTAAAATGTCATTTCCACGTCAGAACTCACATTTATAAGGAAGGTTGGGATATGTTTCATTGTGATTCTGACTTGTGGTTCAATTAATTTTGGCCTTATGCTAAGCTAATATGCTTTAAAACGTAGTACACAATAATGCATGTTTTACAACCAATCACTTTTGGCCATATGCTAAGCTAAAGTGGATTAAAATGTCATTTAGGTCATAATTACTTTACAGGATTTTCCTTAAGCATCTGTTTTTTTGTTCAGTTGTTGGGCCAACATAACTGAATACATTGTTTCACAGGTTCTGTCTGCTTTCAAAACCACTCAAGAGTTCAATGACATGCTATATTGTAAAGTGGAAAGAATAACATGTTTGGTCTATTAACACTGGAGTTACTAATTTGTACTTTGCATAATATAGATAGCCCTACTGTACAGTATGGCTCAACACCCAGATACGGTCATTGTTAAGGTTGGACAAAGCTTACTCAAAAACAATGCCTCATACATTTTGTGTCTTTTTATTCATTTTAGAGCAATGTGGAGAGTTGGGCATCTATGGCCATAGACGAAATGGAAGAAAACCATAATAGTTTTTCGTCTGGTAGTTCTGAAGGTGTTTTGAAGGAAAACTCGGTGAGTATTAAAACCTTTTTAGTAATTCTAAAGCTCAGAAACAAGGATTTATTTTAAAACATTTTTGAAACTGCACAGTGCCTATTGAGCTTTGTTAAACAATGAGGCTTTATATACTCCCATGGGCGCATAAGTGAACAACAAAGAATATAGGATATCTACCAGCCAAATGCAGGCTTCTGATTGGCTGATGGCTCACAGGTATGGTATAATAACGAATATCTTTTGAAATTGCAGGCCAGAGAAGAAGATTGCAACTCTGTATCCTCAGATGATGAACCTTCTCCTGTGAAAGTCAAGCACCGGCACAAGAAAATAAATACGATAACGTCTGACAATGAAGGTATTATTATTTTAAAATATATAATGCCACAGAAATTTAACAATTCCTTTGTTCATTGTATCTTTAGGATGTTTGTAAAACTTACATGCTATTTCGCCAGAGTAGTAGTTGTAGTGTATTTCTGATCCAAGTGTAGTATATACAATATTTGAGGACACTCAAACTGAATCAATCATATATATTCGGCTAATCATGGTTTTTATTCTATAGGAGATTTCTAGTAAATCATATTGTGTGCGATGTAAACTAGGCCTAAAGCCAATCTTCATTCATATATGATATCAAGTGTATTATGTATAAATACATGTAACAAGATGATTAGCTTGACTATTCATGTATTAAACTTATGCTGAACCTTTGTCCTGTTAAGAACCACTCATCCCCAAACCCAGCGATTTTGTCAACACTATCTGTGCTAAGATTAAGTCTGTGAAATCATACTCAATTACTCATACAATAATCTGCCTTGGATAATCTTACGGCATATTTTAGAGTGGTATATAGACAGAATAGATGCTTATATTTGGTATTTCATTTTGTAGATGAAGATGTGGACATTGCTGACATCACCATGCAAGATGAAAGTCCTGTGAATGACGAAACAATGCACAGTGCATTGGTAAGTAATACTCAGTATGATTGATACTGCAATATGAAAACATGTTATTAAAGCATTGATGTTGAGATGGAGTGGAAAGGGGTGGGGGCTCAGGAGGGGCACCCACACAAAGGTTGTTCTGAAAAGTAGGTGAAAGTGTGAGATCAACTTATCGCCAACTCTATTACTTTTGTTCACCAAAGATTAAAAAATGAACATGCGGACATGTTTTGGAGAATTGATGGAACCTTTATTAATGTGCTTTGGAATACAGTTACGAAATAAAAATATAAACCTGATGTGCCAGTGTTTAGCACAGTGATATAGGCCTATATATAATTCACAAGTAATTTATTAAATTTTGCTCCAGAACCCTGTCTGAACAATCTTTAGAAAAATCACCTGAATGTATGAATGCTCTTTTCATTTGTATAAAATGACTGAAATACTAAATGTACACATGCTGGTGAAAAGACGACTGTTAATTTAATATCACGAAATACAAATTGCCTTTATTATTTAGCAGGCATTGATTCAAGTAGTAATTGGAATTAGACTTATTGCAAGGCAACTGCCTAACATGAATATGAATACAGCTTACCATAAATATTTTGCATAATTTCAGTGCCACATATGTAGTTTGGAAGCCAACTATCTTTGCAAGGAATGTGCAAATAAATATTACTGTGAAGCATGCAAAACGTTATTCCACTCGGCAAGACAAGACAGACGCAGCCATAATCCTGAACTGCGGTAGGTGTTTTCTAAATAGTTCATTATAATGATTGATCAAAATCATTCATGTATAATTATGACAGTTCAACCTTCCCTACACAACGACCAAAAACATGCAAATAAGAATAACCTCTATATTAAGGGTTTTATGTTAATTCAAAAGGTTACGCAAAGTGTTCAAATTGTACTATATGATATATTCTGAATTAGCATACTGTAACACCAATGATGATGTGGTGTAGGTATTTTCGATGGGTAATGGTATTGGAGGTTTGTTTTATATTTATCCAGTATCCTCTTGCCCCAAAAGGTATACGGGGGTCATTTAAAAAGTTCTGAGTCTGACAAGTATATTCTAATGATGATATAGTTGGAATATATAAAGGGATAATACTCTACGTTTTGCTACAATGAAACTTCTGGTCTCCACGATAAAAAAGGACAGAGACTCAGAGAGACATAGAAGATGACTTGAGTGTGGATGGCCGTCAAAAGCCATCACCACAGAAAACATTGTCTGTGTTCATCAAGAAGTTCTGGATGATAGACGTATGACTTTTCTAAATCTGACAGAAACCCTTGCCATTTCAAGTTTGTTTATCAGAATACGGTGGATTCTCCTGGGAAAGCCAAAATATAGTCTCAGCTAATTGCGTGCTTCTAAATTTTGTCCATTTTCAAAAATTTTAACTTCTAAATTTCGAAGTCCTGTCTCAGCAGCAAAACATACAGAAACATAAAATAAACTAGGTAGTTAAGTCATAGAAAGAGCTGAAATAAATGCCAGGCCAGTGTTATTGGTCTTGTTTTATTTCATGATTGGTCTTATTCTATTTCGCTATAGTTAGACTTGGAACTTTTCAAACGACCCGTGTACATGTACTATTTATTGTGTATGCTGATGACGTTGCTAATTTTATATGTCAACATAACTCTTTTGGCTTTCAGAGTTTTTGGAAGAGAAAGTTATGAAACGCTCACTGTCCCTAACAGCTTCCAAGAACACGTCACAGAAACCTACCAAAATGAAGATATAGTTTCTTGGTATCAAGACTCCAGTTCTAAATCCCTCATTAGTCGTTTGGAAAACTTCTCGGTGCAAAATTTTTCAAGACATCCCACTTTACAATCATTATTAAGTGACTTATTCAAAGATGCTATACCTGGAAATTCAGAGAATTACGGATTAACTAAAGACAACATCATCAACAAAGTTCATGCATTTGTTGCTCTTATGTTTCGCCCGTTAATAATTGAGAAATTGGCTGCCAAATCATACTCGATGGAATTTGGGAAAACCGTGCCACAGTTTAGAGTTCAAAACAACAGAAAGAAGAAATGGGTTTTCTTGTGCAACATTTGTTCAGAGTTTAGGGACTTTTGCTCAAGAAACTGTGTTAAATACCATCACAAAATTATAAAAAACCTGTCCTTCGATGGTGTGAAGCAGATGATGGAGCATCAACAGTCAAAGGCCCACAGAGAAGCCTGCTGCTGGGTGGAATTCCAAGCGAAAAGCGATGACCAAAAAATTGAAACAACTAAGCAGAAGAAATCTGGCCAGAGAAAACAAAGTTTGTTGACAGATTTTGTGAAAGGACATTCTTTAAACTACTAAAGACCTCTGGAAAAACGACAAATTGCTTTGGTTTGTTTGATCCAGAGGTCGTGAAATTTTTCAAAGATGACAGAAACATCCATACAAGAAGAGCAGATGTACTGTGGAAGAAGCATCGGGAAGAGGGTACCAGCATATATAATTGCATGCACAGGGAATGCCATCAGTACAACATATGGAAGTCAAGGCATCCAAGTCAACACATTGAATTAGTAAAGGAAGCTGAGGCAACTGTACTGGCAGTATTCGAAAATATTCAAACAGTATTGTCCTTGGGGAGTTCTGAAATCGAAGTCAATGGGATTATCCGAAGTCTGGTTCCACCATGTTCGGGAGAAGCAAGAAGAGATGGCCTTCATGCATACACTTGTGATAGTTGCTACAGCCATCTTAATTACATGAAAATGAAAATTGAGAAGAAGAATAATGCAGTGTATAGCCTTGACGAGAATAGATATGGCAAGAAAGGAATGTGTCATAAGTACTTGACACACACAGAACTTAGACAAGTCACTGGCAGGTTAACCAAGGATAAAAAGGAAATAACGCAAGCCATGAAAAAGGTATCTCTGAGCAGGTCGGCAACATCATGGACTGATAGGCTGCTGGACACCAGTGATAAAGATGAAGAGGAAACATTTTTGAGAGATTTGATAATGGTTTTGAACACTGAAAAACTTAATGCCAACAGTATACAATTCCAGTTGATGTCTAATCTTGTGGACAAGTTGATCAAAAGGAGAAACCATAAATATTCGGACATGGTGGTGAAAGTTGGTCGTCTTCTCTGCAATCAAGTGGGCAGCACAAGTTATCAGTGTTGGGAGGCAAGTGTTTCTCTACTTTCAACAATATGCAATAACTATCCTTCCATTGTATATCTGTGTGTATATATGTGTATAGTTTGCCATAATCAGCTATGTATTGACAAATATAACCCTTTAATAGCACAAGAAAATATCTCCTATTTCGAATTATTTTCTCTCAAATTCTGGCTTAGGCCTATATTGTTTTCCACTTGTATTTTGTATCATTTTTTCCCTTAAAAAAGATTCCATGCTCTTGTAAAAATATAGACCTTGAGGGCGATCACTCCTGTCAATACAAAACAACTTGTTTAACAATACTGAGATATATTATAAATTTCAGAGCATGCTGGGATTGTCATCACGTACTACACTTGCTCGCCGGAGAATACAGAGAAAGATACTTCCAGGACTGATGAAATCATCGATCTCAATGGCACTTGACATGTATGACGAGGATCAACCAGTG
The DNA here is from genome assembly GCA_026936325.1 of Platynereis dumerilii. Classification (NCBI taxonomy): domain Eukaryota; kingdom Metazoa; phylum Annelida; class Polychaeta; order Phyllodocida; family Nereididae; genus Platynereis; species Platynereis dumerilii. The sequence continues at coordinate 119,404,618 of JAPTHN010000001.1, forward strand.
GTTGCAGCTCATGATGAAGCTAGAAGTTTAAGAATGTTGGAAGTGATGAAACATCCCGAAGTACCGGATTCTCCAATACTGGTCGGTGATAGTTGGTCTCCAGATTTCAACAAGTGGCCCTCGCTTGACTTACTTCAAATACCAAGACAGGATACAAGCAAAGGTAACTTTTGAATTTGTGTCACACCTGTTCAAGCTCATATTTTCTGTAAACAATTATGCTTCTCGTGTCAGTGCTTTACCAGTACTACACAATTAATCAGAGCAGCATTTTACAAATATGAACCACCTGGTTGTTTCAAACAGCTAAAGTTCCTTTTTACTAACAGTTTCTTTATCGATTATCTCCAGTTAATCTGTGAATTACTAATTGTATTATACCATGGATGATGACGAATGTTTTGGGTTTCTTGCTGTGTGCCTTGTTTTGTTATAGGGACGATTCAGAATTTATAAATATGGGGGGGGAGTTTACTGCAAAAATTGATACCCCCCTTGGCTTTCATGCAGATTTTTAGTACCCCTACTGAGTGTATGTGTGTCTTTTGACATTTTCCTTTGTCGAATGTTTTCAAATATAATTACCCTCCTTGAAAGATAAAAAAATAATACCCCTTCGGGCAAACCTCCAACCCTCCTACTCATAAATTCTGAATGGTTGCTTATAGACTTTTCCCTTTATGTCCACAGATACTTCGATTTAAAATTACAAGCGAGTTTTATGTATTTTTCAGGAGATCCTGATGATTACACTGCGATAGAAAGATATGTTCAAGAAAAAAGAAATGCTTTGGCAAGTCAGGTTTCTATCCATAATTTTTATTGTCCAACAGCAACACACGCTAATCCAATGACTTACATGACGATCCCCCTACCCTCCCGTGGATTTAGAGCTGCACACACACTTCAACTTTGGCAAGTGACACGGAATAAATGCCTATATGAGGAGGATGGAGATATAAGAGGTAAACCTTTGCCCGTTTGTTTTTGGACGACTGATGCAGCTCCACCATCTTTGTCAGCAGGGAAGTATACAATGACTCCCAATGAAGTACTGATTGAGAAAGGTGTTTCTTATATTGGTTTGGGCATTCCTGAGGAGAAGTACAGGACCCCATACTTCTGGAAATTTCCTTCAGTTTATTTCCCTGATCCAGAACATTTGTTGAGGTTGTTCCTCAGGTCTTTAAAGTATAATACCAGATGTTTGACTTTTGCGAAAAATGGAAATACAATAGCCAGTATAGATCATTTAGAGAAATTGAGACATATTGCATCACAGGGTAACACCATCAAATTGAGTCTCAATGATCTAATACTCATCAAGTATCATGACCAAAACACCAATGCTGCAGAGAAGGTTTTCAATGAAGAAATGTCCAAACAATTGAAGGAGAATGTTGAAGAAAGCAATGGCACCGTACTTTACATTACAGCGGTGTGTTTGTTAATGAGACCTTGTCGGGACAGTAGATTGACCTACAAAGATGCTATGATATCTGTGTCAGCCGGACTTCAAATTTTGCGTCTTTGGAGAAAGTACTTGCAGCTTAATAATCTCAGATTGGATTCCTTGCCAAATGCAAGTCAGGTGTCGTCACGCAGAGGTCATTTCATAACAAAAGCATGCTATGACTGCGCTGAATTGATGCATTCAGGAGTGGTAGGATACCTTTTAACGCTGTATATTCACTTTCCAAAGCAATTTCTAAAAATGAAATTCCCCATCACAGTAGGAACAAAAACAACTGAGAGGATTATTTCAGAAATCCAAGGTCAAACTACCCAAAATCAATGTTTAGACAAACAACCAACATACGCAGCGATGCTTCACAGAATGAGAGGAGTGGAGGAGAATCAGCAGATCTTAGAAGAGCTTAGAAAAGCAGGTGTGAAGGAGTGCATTTCAAACAACAGACGGGAAGTTCGAAGGGAATATTCAGAAGATAAAAGCAATGGGGAAATTATGAATGAACAATTGCCTGATTCACTTCAGGAATTCATTGAAGAGTTGAAGGTTTGTCAAACTGCTGGAGTAGTGGAAGCTCAAGGAATAGTGGAAGACTTGCTACCTGGAGATTTTGTTGAGGCTCTGAAGACCCATGGTGTATGGGACAAGCCTTATACATTTGATCTTCCTGGTTCCATTTCCATTTCTGAAGAATACCATCATCCATTCATTGAAATTGATTTCATGACAAGTGAGAACCAGGATTTGAAGAGCTATGAAGATGATCTCATTTGCAGCAGAGAAACAGATGTCATGAATGAGATGGAGACATATGAAGAATCTCAAGTACAATCAAATGAGCATCATAATCTTCTGGCTGACTCACACGACACCAGCCTTCCAACAGTGAGTAACGAAGATGAGAATGACGCAGTCGTTCATGAAAAGGACAAATGGTACTTTACTAAAATGGAAGATGGGACTCTCAACAGCTATCACATCCACAAAATACTTAAAAGCATGATTCCAAGAGAATATGTGTCGAGAGAGCGAGGAAAGCGTCATATTGCTTCTGTTCATCTTCCGGGCATGGAACCAACGCCAAAAGACCATGATGTGATACTCTTTCATGATTATATTTACAAGTATAACAAAAGTCAGGTATACGTAGTAAACATCTCCAGAATCGAAACAGAAAAAGGAGAGAGAAGAAAAAGCTGCAAGAGCCAGTCCAACAGTTGGTTTTTTGGCAAAGTTTATGAATATTTTGATACTTCCTTGACACATCAGCCCCTTGTTATCTCAAGGAGAACATCAGTACAGAAGATCATTAGTGAAGTTGACTTAGTGAAAAGAAGCCAGGATGAGATATTTGAGTTCTCCGAGGCAAGTTTGAAGGACTTACAAAAGGTTGGAGTTACTGTTGGATTATTTGGCCTCTATGTTGACAAACCTACTTCTAGGATTTCTAAACCACCAGTTGATGACTTCTATGAAATTGATAATGTCAAAAATGTCCGATACAACAAAACACACCACTACTATGAATGTCATGTCAGCTTCAAGGGTTATGATAGTGAACATGATGTCTGGCTACCTGAGTCGGCTTTGAAAAATCCAATCACAATCAAACTTCAACGTTCAAGTGGCCGGCTGAGTACTATGACACTGGGAGGGAAGGAAGTTTCAGGAAACTCTGTTGTACAAGACAAAGTTATTAAGATTGAAGATGAGGCTGATATCCCAGTATCAGTTCCAGAAACCATCAAGCCAGCTAAAAGAAAACTGGATCCTGAAGTGTTTACAGTGAAAAAAAAGCAGTTAAGTGACTGCCATGTACTTCTGACAAAGTGCCCAGACCAAAGTAATATTAAAGTTGGACAGAAGAGAGAACAGTCATCAGAATGGCCGAGGCACTTAAAGGTCTTTGACAACAGCAGAATTCATTGCATCGAGAAGAAATTCAACGTCCAGAAAATTGAAATTTCTCCAACTTCCTGGCGATATCTTCTGAGGCAGGATGAACTATTAGATGACGCTGTAAGTTGCCCATCTTGTAACAAATAATTGAGGGGGAGACCATTTAATTTCCAGGGGGGGGGGCCTTGGAGTTTTCTTCGGCTGGTAATTATTTATCTAATGGTGATGGTGGCAGTATTTATTTATTTCAAGTGCACATAGTCCACGAATATTCATTCCTAAATCAAGCAAAGCCTTATTAAGAAATAGCACTGACAGAAACTATTTATGTCAACTCTCCAAAAAGAATTTATTCCAAAACTGAGCAAGAAATTATTTATTTAAAAAAACTCCCAAGCCTCTCCCCCTGGTCATTAAATGGTCTCCCCCTTATAACTCTTTTGATGTAAAAAATGATACAACCAGCAAATCCAGTTAATATTTCCAGGTTATGTTGATGTTATAGTTTGGGTGAATGAAACAACTTTTCTTAGTGGAACTCATTCAATGAATAAACAAGAACATATTGTTAAACTTTTGCTGGTCACATATTTGGTCATGTGCGTGACTATAGGTGGGATGTTTTTGAATATATTCAAAACAATTTCTTAAGAAAAATTGATTATGATTATACCCATGTTACTAATAGATCATACTAAATTATGATTACTTATTTTATTTACAATCGTATTTTTCAGGTCATTGATGCATACATGCAGATACTTTCCACTGAATTTAATGATGTATTTGCGTTGCCGAGCCAAGTTCTTCAATTTTGGAGAGAATCCAAGCAGTGTCACTGGTCAACAATCAACAAGGTCAGTAATATAATAAATGAAAGGCCAAATTATTGAATTCACGACTTCCAATTAAGAAAACTCAAGTAATTATTCATCCTCAGATTTGTATGTGACATGAATGGGAAATTATTATGCTAAATTTAAGAGGCCTTCAAGCCATGTGCAATTTGTATATGGCTATTTCTTTATTTGTTAATAATTACCCTACTGTGAGTAGCCAGTATTGTTGTTTTTAAATAATCAGACTATGCTAATGATTGAAATATAGGAAAAGATATATCAGACCTGGCTATTTCAAGCAGAAATAACATAGGATTAGATTGCATTCAGGGAGGCTGGCAAAATGGAATGACCATAAGTCAATGACTTCAAAATTAAGCTTACTGGCTAAATGTGGTTTACATGGACAGTATCTTGTTATATTTTGGGTTTTTTGCCAGGTTGATCTAAACAACTATAACTTTGTTATCATGCCCATGATTAAGGATAGCCATTGGACTTTAATGGTCGGAGATATGCAAGAAAAAGTGATGTATCTCTACAACTCAACTGGACCTGCCGATGTCCTGAAAGAACTCTACTTCAGGTATTGGAAGTAAGTCATGTTATTATATATAATTTGGTATTGGGAGAATATAACAGTGATATATAATATAAGGAAATTAACAAAATTTACAAAGACAGCTGCTCTGGTTTTGAAAATCCTACATGTACAGCATCTATTTTAAAGTGAGATATATTTATATACAGCATATAAACAAGTGTAATAAGCAAACTTTAGAAAATTAAATTTTGCTGTTAGGGTGAGATTCCTTGAGTCGGACAGCTGGGTTGTTGATATTTTAGAAAAGTGATATCTTGCCTGACCTATTGTATGTCTATACTATGAACCAGGGGCTAAAATTAAACATTTTTGGGAACTGAAATAGAAAATCCAAAACCAGCCCAACGAAAACCCGGAATATAGGGTAATTTTTCTGAAACAAGAAAGGATTAAAGATACAGCCAGAAAATACTTTCCAGTTTTGAAAAGGGCCATATCAGAGCACAAGATAGTCCTGTCCATTAGCTGTACAAACTGATGACTAATCAATCCAATATTTTGGAAGACAAAGACCCTTCTAACAAACATACTTTTGCAGTTTCATGGCGTGGAAAACACACTATGGTGTAACTATGAAGGTTGAATCCTGACCTTTGGAATTCCATAATTTTGTGATTTAATAGCACAATGGACCAAGCTTTTGACTCACCAGGGCTTTAGTCCATCTCTCATGAACTTCCTCAGCTGTCTGGGAATGCTATGGTGGTTTATATTAATGCTGAGGTTTCTAAACGTTATAAACAAAGTCTTATTAAGTTAAATATTCAAAATATTGGTACCAAATAACAGACACAGATACAGATAAGTTTATTGGCAACATACAACATTCACTATTTTTGAATTTCTCTCCCAGGTTGTATCTATCATCCAAGAAAGAGAAACATTTGACAGATAAGTGGCGGAGTGAGCATGGCATCAGTGGAAGACAAAGGGATACTATTTCCTGTGGAGTGTTTGTGATGATGGTAAGTTCTAGAAAAAAAAAATCATAATATTGGTCCTTTGATTTTTTTTGGGGGCAAAATCTGCAGTGTATTTGCTTTGGCATGGTTAATTTGGTGTTCTTGTATTTTATAGTTAGGTTGATTTTATATTGAATCAAATCCAGATAAAATTGTCTCAACATATCATTACAGTGAATGTCAATAATACCTATCATAGTTATTAATTATTGGCATGGCGAAAACTGTAATGCTTTAGGAGTGGATTGGCTGAAAACATAGAATTTTGGCTGCTTAAGGTATACAGACAATTTGATGAGTAGTACTGCACTGTGTAAACTAAAACTGGGCTATTAGGGTTACATGATCCTTCACTTTCTTTAACCTTCAATTGAGTAAGGCTGAGGTCAAATTATGAAATATCTCAATAACAAGTCATCTAATCGGACAGGCAAACAAAATTAAGCAGTAGGTGATATTTCTTGTTGAGAAATTGACCAACTTTGTTTTACAAAGGGAATGGGAATCTCAAAATTGAGAAATAACAAGAATTTTAAAGTTCCTTCATTTTCATTTTTGCTCTTTACAGAATGCTGAAGCAGCAGTGCAACGGGTTAATGCAGCCATAATGCAACAGGGTCATGTGTTGAAGTACAGAAAATATGTGGCAAGCAGACTGAAAAAGTATAAAGATAAGTAAAGTTGACTGTCCATTTTGACGTGCTCCTTGTCAATGACCATGTTTAGATAATGATCTCCACCAGCCTCATAAGTCTTCAGAGGGGTAAAATGTTACTGCGGATATTACCATGCCCTGATCTCTTACTTAGATTTGACATGAGAGATAGTTCTCATCATCAGAGCATGAAGTAATTTTCCCGAAATGGGAAATTTAACTCCAAACATGACCAGTTTACTTGAAATAGCAAATAAATGGATATATTTTTGAGTAGCTGCCCCCAAAACATTTCACTTAGGAACTCCCAAAAGTTAACATGAAACCCAGTCCCTTCATTGTAAGTTGGTTTCATCAGAAACCACATACCAAACCAAACACATACTTTAAATTAGAAGGGTCACCAGCAACTGAGATAAAGAAAATGGGGTAAAACAAAAGTCTGCAGTTTTCTACAGGCCTTTATGATCACTTTTGATCAGTGTAGCATCAATGACAACGCATAATGGCAAAATGGATGGCCAGCTAAAAATTGCAGATAATTATTGTAGTAATTGCGGAAAGATTTGTTGATTGAGCAGGCTGCATGGCAGTCATTCTGCTGTCAACCCAGAAAATAGGCAACACACTGTCTGTTGGCACATTATACCTAGCTATGACTTACGGGTGTCTTATTCAGACAAGAAAATACTTTGCTTTAAAAAAATAAGATGAGATACCCCATAATCAGTGTTATGGAGCTGCCCACCTGCTGAATGAACAAAGTTCCCAAAATAACCACAGTATTTGTCTGCAATATACATTGGCAACAGTGAAAAAAAAATTTACATCTCACTGAATTTTAATTTAACTACTGAACTAAGGATTGATATCCTGTCTAATTTTCAGCAGCAGTATAAACTTACTTTACCGTTAATAAACAACATTTGTCAGCATTATTTATCATTTTAATGTTTGCATCTGTAGCTTTTATAATTCCTGAATTAATGCATTAATGCAATAGCTCAATTTTGGGATGTCCTGTAATAGAATTTTTTTGGATGCATTCTTTCTGTGTATTGTAACAAGTCTAATAGATGGTGAAGTCAATCAGTAAAATGTATTTCCAATGATAAAATGAAACAAAATCCTCTGGAAACTTCAGTGAGAAATATTGCACAAAAATTAATATTTATATATATATATGACTTTTAAAAATTGTCTCATAAACCTGCAAAATATGCGTTGTAGTGCAAATGAAAATATGTGCTACAAATTGCAGACACTCACATAAAATATATTAAGGTAATTGGCAATAAGCACAAAGTGAAAAACAGAGTAACTCAGGTAAATGACGTATATATGGAATGAAAATACATAAAAGACTACAAAGTAAATTTGAACTCAGCAGTTACACATTTGAATAAACTCAATGTTTGATTATGGCCATAACATTTCGCAAAACCACTTAAATTGTATAATAAATTGAATCATTATTATAAAAAGTATAGGCTGTAGGGCTACCTGAGTGTACGATGATGATGAAGTGGCATGTTATCTATGTACTGTTCAAATTTTCACTAAGATGCAAATGAGGATGTGAATTAAGGTGAACTTTACAATTATGTGTATATATATGTTTCAAACAATTGAAAAAATTGATTATAAATTATTAAGAGTGTCCCTGGATTCTTTGTTACGAAGTAATTGAGACATCATCTATTGTCTGGAATGATGCTTAAAGACGAATTATGTCAATGCTTTAGATATCAACGCAATCATTATATAGGGCCTATTAATTCACAATGCATTAATGTGCTTGTATGAGTGATAAGACAATATATGTCAACAATTATCTAGGTTAAGTGATCCAAGTAAAGTTTGTTAAATTTTTGATGATAAACGTCATATTTGTGCAATGACATTAAAAAAGAAGTAACTGGTACAAAATTGCATGTATTTGCAATGAATAGAAATGTCAGTATGTAAATTATTTCAGTCCACAGACCTTAACAATGTATTTTTAATTATTTGATTCATCATGAATCCATGCAGCAATTTCTATCATGAGGCCAATCAGCAACAAATTAGTTATGGAGCTGCCATGTCGCAGGACTTGCCCAAAATGTTGTTGTTTTGCTAAAAGCTTTTTACTTCCTTCATTGAAGTCAATGAAATATTGGGCAGTAAGCATATTCAGTCAACACACAGGAAAAAGCCCATTGACATTGAAAGGTAAAGTCCAGATATGCCTTATGGTTTAAAGAGGGGCTTGACACACTTAATTCAATTTTGAATTGTTAGTTCACTTTAACACATTTGATGCTACTGTGTTTTGATGCTGCCATTGTAGCCTAACACTAACCAAGAGTGGAAATGTTATATATACAGTACAAGGAACATTCTCAGTCTGAGTACAAATTTCAATGAAATAAGTATTTCTTATAATCCCAGTATTACACAAGTCTTTTATGCCTGTCTTTGATAATTGAATATTGTATTGGTTCACTAAATTGCAATATTAATTTGTATGCTTTGCTAAGATGATTATTTCTAGAATATGCTGCACATTTGTTGCAATGTCTCCGTTCACACATGTTAAGAAACAAAAATTGCTTTTATTTACACACTGTAGAGACGAACGCCAAAATGGGCAATAAAATCCTTCCAAGAGGAGGAGAGGGGAATGCAGCTTATTGCCCTTTAGTGGTTAAGCTTATCTATATATTTAACAAGAAACAGATGTTGTGGTTTCTGCACATGTGTCCAAATCAGCACAAAAACTTGTAACTTGTAGGTCTATGCAGAATAGGCCAATAAAGGATATTAATTTTAAAAGTTATTTTAAAGCTGACTATACCAAGTTTGGTGTCATCTTAAATGTTTTCTTGTCTTGAGTAATGATGATTGATTTAAATCATGATCCATTTTGAAGTTTTTGATTTTAATTTTGTAGCTGGAGTTTCTCAGGGTGAAGTTATTTCACCCCTAACCACAATGACACATACTGAGAGTTTTGGAAGGTATCTGGGAAATTTGACACCGCTTTCAGTGTCAAATAAGGGATATCTGCTGAGATACATGACTTTACCCCAAGAGCACAAAAAGTGCTGTTTTCATGGCGTTCGTCTCTACAGTGCACATATGAATTTTCAAAGGTAGCAGACAATCAGTTAAAATGTAAAACAAATGCATTCAAGTAAACAACATCTATTGGAATGAAAAAACATGAAAGACTACAAAGTAAATTTGAATAATATCCAATAAACTCAATGTTTGATTATGGCCATAACATTTCGCAAAACCACTTAAATTGTATAATAAATTGAATCATTATTATAAAAAGTATAGGCTGTAGGGCTACCTGAGTGTACGATGATGATGAAGTGGCATGTTATCTATGTACTGTTCAAATTTTCACTAAGATGCAAATGAGGATGTGAATTAAGGTGAACTTTACAATTATGTGTATATATATGTTTCAAACAATTGAAAAAATTGATTATAAATTATTAAGAGTGTCCCTGGATTCTTTGTTACGAAGTAATTGAGACATCATCTATTGTCTGGAATGATGCTTAAAGACGAATTATGTCAATGCTTTAGATATCAACGCAATCATTATATAGGGCCTATTAATTCACAATGCATTAATGTGCTTGTATGAGTGATAAGACAATATATGTCAACAATTATCTAGGTTAAGTGATCCAAGTAAAGTTTGTTAAATTTTTGATGATAAACGTCATATTTGTGCAATGACATTAAAAAAGAAGTAACTGGTACAAAATTGCATGTATTTGCAATGAATAGAAATGTCAGTATGTAAATTATTTCAGTCCACAGACCTTAAGAATGTATTTTTAATTATTTGATTCATCATGAATCCATGCAGCAATTTCTATCATGAGGCCAATCAGCAACAAATTAGTTATGGAGCTGCCATGTCGCAGGACTTGCCCAAAATGTTGTTGTTTTGCTAAAAGCTTTTTACTTCCTTCATTGAAGTCAATGAAATATTGGGCAGTAAGCATATTCAGTCAACACACAGGAAAAAGCCCATTGACATTGAAAGGTAAAGTCCAGATATGCCTTATGGTTTAAAGAGGGGCTTGACACATTTAATTCAATTTTGAATTGTTAGTTCACTTTAACACATTTGATGCTACTGTGTTTTGATGCTGCCATTGTAGCCTAACACTAACCAAGAGTGGAAATGTTATATATACAGTACAAGGAACATACTCAGTCTGAGTACAAATTTCAATGAAATAGGTATTTCTTGTTATTAGTGTATGATACATGCTATAGGCATGGCATGTATATAGAACATTAAAAAAAATTGGTTATAACAGATTGAAAATAAATTAGAGATGGAAAGGTAATTTATATAATCAAATTAAATTAAAAGTGATAATGATTATAATAATTTCGTTTTTTCCAACTGATTTCCAGCAGGTTTACATATGGAAACTAATAATTACTAAAAATAAATATCAGTAAAATGTAAAATTGAAACTGACATTTGTCCATTCTGATGCTATTAATTTTTTTTAGGATGTAAAGTTTTCTTGGGAGAATAAATATGTGCCCGGAGTGGCACTGCTGTAATCATTGTTTGTTCTAAGGCTATTTTCCAGGTGATGAAGACAATTCATTTGGCAGATCTGATGTTCTTGAAAACATACCTACACAAGTGACTCTCTCAGGTAGTAGTCAAATCTATTTCCCTCTCGTGTGTGAAGGAAAATTCTTTCCCTCAGCCCCGTGAAATATTTTTCATTCACACATCTTCAACGGAAATAGGTTTGACTGCTGTCCTCGAAGTCATTTCATATTTGCATGCTGTGGTGATTGTATTACCAGTAAAAGAAACAATTAGTGAGATTAAAAAACATTAAGGAAACCATATATGATATGTTGTTTTTAATGATAACATTTTGGTTAATATAGAAAAAAACATTGACACAATAATTAAGAAATTTAAGTTAATTGATGAAAATGCTTGTTAAATGGCAAGCCTGTGAATATCATTACATTTGAAAAGAAATATATTAAAAGAAAAGACTGCTTAGAAGTCTGTGAATTTCATGTGAAATGAATAAAGGTAATTGTGTGGGCAATCCTAAGAAGAATCTAAGGATACTTGCATGAGAAGAAATACTTGAAAGCAAGAATTTGATAATTCAAAGACTGAAAGAGAGACTTATTGACCCATTATGATAGTCCTGGGATAAGAATAGGACCAACTTTACATGCTCAGCAGCTCTCAGCCCAAGAACCTGGTGTGGTGTTAAAATTCATTTGGGCACCTGGTGGAGCCCTTGTGGAATGAACCAGAACTAACAATGGCCATGGCAGTGACCAATGACTGACCATGCTGTCAGAAAATCCAGTTCAGAATTGCACAGGGCAGTAATGCAGGGCTTTGATACCATGAAGCAACATACTAGACACCCTAATCTGCCTAAGCTATCATATAAGCACATTTTAGCTTTGCAAGTCCTCTCCCTGTGGCCAGAAATTTCTTGAGAAATTTCTCTTTCAGTAAAAAAAAAAAAAGAAAAAAAAAAGACTGTTTAGCTGTCTGTGAATTTCATGCAATATGACATGTGCTAAGGTATTGTGTGGTCTTCGAAGCCATATTTTTGTGTGTCCAGCTTTCATTTGTTTGGGTTCTGCTTGGTCTATAGATAGATGTTGGTGGTTCCAATATGGATTTTTTATTGGTAATGCAATAAGATTTATCAGATTCATATTCACTACGGATGTATAAGCAGATCTGTATCCCTGTTCGGGTGGCAAACAATTTGAAGGTCTCCAATTAAAGTTGTTAAAAAAAGACTGGTGCTGCCACCTTGAGTTATTGTGGCAAGTTCTGAATAAGGTTCTTCAAAGGTGTAATTTCCCCAGCAAACTTGCTGATGCAGAAAAGATCTCAGTGTGAATATGCCTAGACACAGGACATGGTCCAACAGTTCCAGCAGCCAGACTTTCTCAATAGAGTCTCTTTCTGTACAGTCAGTGTCAGTCACAGTCATTATGGTATATACAATTATACATGGTAAGGAAGAATTATTAGGTGCTGATAATTATGTTACAATCTTACCAGAAAGTTTATGCCTAATGAATTGTCCTGTCTCATAAATCATCTTCTTGGTTTTGAAACACCACATCACCCCCTCCAGCCAAACAGGACTACCATTGTACAGTGCTGCCATCTATGGGAAAGAATTACCAAGCTGCAGTTGTTCCTGTCTTTTTATACATTACCAAGTTATTACATGGCATGAATGTGTATAATAAATAACACACTTATATACAGTCGCAAAGCATTTTGGCTAAATGTAAAATTCTCCCAGCTGGCAGCATTTTGCCAGCTGGGTGATTAATTCTCCCAGCTGGCAGGACTCCCAGCTCATGAGAGAATTGCATTGCCAGCTGGGAATCTCCCAGCCAGCTGGACAAGGCCTTTATAACAGATATTTTTTATAACAGATCATGGGGTGCCCCTGCTTATACAAACAACTGTTCCCCAATCTGTCACTGGGGGAGCCTGTGTGGTCTGGCGGGACTTTGAAAAGTTTGCACTATGAAGACTGTTGGAGACCTTCTCATATGCGATGTGTAAAATAACCGAATGAAAAATGTACATATTAAAATTTTGTCAATATCCTAAACCATCCTCACGCTACATCATACACATCATCACCTATTAAAACATCTTTTTTCCATTATCTCCATGCAGCAATTATTGGCCATGATTTGGCATCAAGGCAGCTAATTGATTTAAGCAGACACACAAGAGCCAGACAAACGCCTTGGCCCAGAAATTGCAACCGACCGTGAGGTCTTTAAGTCCAAGGGCATTCTTGATCAGTCCAGATTGGAACCAGGAGAATCGCAAAAAGGATTCCACAAGGACAGGTGCAGCAGACAGATCCAAGGACACGTGATCAAAAATCCAAGGGCGCCGCTCCATTTTAAATCATCCAAGGACATCAAAACATACATGCCACTCACTGCAATGAGTCAGTTGATAAGTCCAGGATACACTGTAAATTTTGAATTTTGAGTTAGCTTAATTGATTGAGTTAGATGGTTGCACAATTCCTTTGAGCCAAGATAGCTTGTTGTTTGCAAGTTATGACAACATAAAGATTATCATAACTCAAAACAGCAAGCTATCATGGCTCAAACAAATTGTGCAACCATCTCACTCAATCATTTGAGCTAACTCAGAATTTCAGAATTTACAGTGTATTAGTATGTGTAGACCGGGGTAGACTACGAGACATATATAAGTTTTGTGTAAAAACTACCGATTCCTGGAACAGAGATGCATATTGAGAATTTCATCATCAATACAATCGATTGGTTCTCACTTCATTATGTTAATGGAGATTTCTAGTCATTTTGACGTTAAATAGACGAATTCTTGAGGTGTGTTCCAGTCATTGGCAACCAATGTTTAAGCTTTCAAGTTCTTAATTTCCTAAGTTTTCTTTTCTTTCCACTTTCATTTAGCACCCAATTTGGAAGGTTTTGGATGAGCTGATCATCAATGATGCCACAAGCCCGAACGCAATGAACTACAGCATACAGAGAATGAATTCCACACCAGACAGAAATTGCTTTGGAGGACAAGCATAGCAATACCATTGACCTTCACACATTTCGTATTTGCCACAGTCCACACATTTCCTCTTTTTCACATCTTTTTTCTTCACATTTTACATTGTGTAGCTCAACTCATACATAGTTATTGGGTGCAACCTCCTCTCAGATCACAGCATGAAGGCTGATACAAATTCATATAACATTTGGAGCCATACATTTAGCAGCAAATGTACACGAGTGGGCAAATATGCACATTACAAGGGTGATTAGCCACATAAATACCCCAACATTGCTTGAACCCAATGACCTGTGTTTACCCCCACATATCAGGGATCCAACAGGGCAAGACTGAGCTCTGCAATCCTAATGATGTATAGTATTCACCGAGCACAATGTATTGCGTACCATATTCACCCTAAAATAAGTCCTATCATTTTCGATAAGACTCACATGAAATGGAAGGTACAAAAGGAAACTGAGATATCAATTGTAAATTGCAGTTTTATATGCAGGAAGGCACAACTACCATCAGTTTTTCGTGAGTTCGTAGGTCGGTCCTCTAATCGAAAACATATGGTATTTCTACACAATGACTCTTGAATGAGTATTATTATCAGTCTGTCCTATCCCCAAATTGTACTCTTCTACTATTGCTTACAGCTAAGTGCAATATAGTGGGTTTCCCAGACTTGGATCTTGATCTACTGAGCAACTTTCCAAGTCATTTGCACTGCAAGGTGGCTCAGTGGTCACAGTATCTCATAAGTTTCCAGATAACACAGAAAAGGTCAAGGGCTCTGACCCCAGGCAAATATTGAATGACCCTAGATCTCGTAGGAGTGAGCAGGATTTAGTAGAGGGTACACCCCCTGCCCTACCAGCACCTATCCTATTCCATGTTTTCACCCCAGGTACTGATTGTATTTGCCACAACAACTGCCCCTCATATTGACTCCCTTTGAAGTCTGACAAAAAAATAAGGTGAGTTGGTTGACACTGTTCATTCTTACTAACAGGTGCGAAGAAGCTCATTTATGCACAGCCATAACAATTGGAAGAGAAGAGAAGAGAAGAGAAGAGAAGAGAAGAGAAGAGAAGAGAAGAGAAGAGAAGAGAAGAGAAGAGAAGAGAAGAGAAGAGAAGAGAAGAGAAGAGATGAGATGAGATGAGATGAGATGAGATGAGATGAGATGAGACTCAAGAGAAGAGACTCAAGAGAAGTGACTCAAGAGCAGAGACTCAAGTGTAGAGATTCAAGAGAAGAGACTCAAGAGATGAGACTCAAGAGCAGATCTCATCTCAAGAGCAGAGACACAAGAGCAGAGACTCAAGTGCAGAGACTCAAGAGAAGAGACTCAAGAGAAGAGACTCAAGAGAAGAGACTCAAGAGAAGAGACTCAAGAGAAGAGATTCAAGAGAAGAGATTCAAGAGAAGAGATTCAAGAGAAGAGATTCAAGAGAAGAAATTCAAGAGAAGAGATTCAAGAGAAGCTTCATTGGACCATTGGCCAACAATTAGTGACTCAGCGGTGGATTGCCAAAACCCTCTGTATCCTTGACTCAAGGGCAAATTGTGATAGACCAATAATCTGCCCACACACAACTGGACTATTACCTCAATATATGGCAATTGATATGTTACAATGCAATATGAGTAATTGCCTCTATCATACCATGCCTACATGAATTAACAACTTGCCATGATAAAGGATAACAGTTATTTTTGGTTGGCTTATCATTGGATTCAGTGTAATTGATGGTTGACATGAAAACAACACAGCTTCACTAAGTTCACTTAGACATACTGTACACATGCAGAGGTATATATTGAAATACGAAATTTTTGAACATCTGCTTGTGGTCAGTTTGGTAATATCTAAGCCTTTGGGACAATACAGCAAATTCCTGCAAGCCGGAACCAATCAAAATGCCTGCGACATCATAATGCAGCTTCATGCAGACCAAGCAATGAGCTTGTGATGAGTGGCCTCTGGGATTCCCCGTGACTGTTGTGTCACTGCGCGTGACCCAGCCTATCAGAAGTCACAAATAGTCGTGTAAAGCAAGATCTGAAAGACAGACAGAATAGGATAGAAAGACAGACAAAATAAGATAGACAGACAAAATAAGATAGACAGACAAAATAAGATAGACAGACAAAATAAGATAGATGGATGAATGATTGGGTCGTTATGTCCTGTACTGATGCCATTAGTAGATAGATAGATAGATAGATAGATAGATAGATAGATAGATAGATAGATAGATAGATAGTGATGGATCAATCAATCCATTGAGTGTGAAATTGTGCAATGGACAGTGCGATAACTTTGTAATGGCAAGATAGACAAAAAACTTAATATGCAGGATTCATTTATTACTTTAGAGGAAAGAAAAACACAAGTGAATGGCTATCAGTGTCAGACATCTATTACACTTCAAGTCTTCAGTTTCTTTCACCATTCAAACAAGGAGACAACAGACGGAGCACTGTAAGCATTCAGCATGTTTGGATATCTCCAAGAGGCTCTGTAGCTCAAATTTCATTTGGTGAGGTATTTCCTCAATGGCCACACATAATAATTATGACTGTAAGCTCTTAACAGGATTGGCAATAGAATGGCTGTTGAAGAATGCTATGCACGTTCTAATCACAGAATGGCATGTTGCAAGGAAAAGCCATTGGCACATCACTAGTTCTGACGAATAACACGAGAGGGCATCTTAGGTCAGTATGCTGCTTCTAGGAAGAAAAGTAGTGGGATGGAGCAACATCACAGGCACAGCATTGCAGCATGGTTCCACAACCACAGGTATGGAATTCACAATTAAATTGGTGCACTCTTCTGACCTGAGGTTCGAGACAGGTGATTACAAGACACTCAATGCTAATTTGCTAAACAATGCTAAACAATACAACCCAGCTTACTATTTCGTAACAGGCCCCCTTAATACACTGTCAGAACATATTAAGAATATGTTCACCCAAGCAAAGTCTAAGAAATAATTGGAACATTTTATATCCAAATGGAATCGTTCATGGACAATAACTATATTGTGTGGAATGTCTAAAATCGAATGACTAATGATTATAACAGGACAGACCGGAGGACAATACTTAACAAGACAAGGTAAGGCAAATTCTCCTATGGCCATGTCAACACAGAATTTTCTGCCGGGAGGACACAGCAATGGGGCGAAGGAATCAGAAGTAAGATTGAAACTGCAGTCAACATATGGATTACAGATAGGTTCGTATGACTTAGCCAGAGCTGGAATTGAACCCACGATGTCAGTGATTGGAAGGCCCATTGCTCTACGAACTAAGCTAACCTGGCCCCCTGTCCTTTCGTATGTGCTAAACGTTTCATAATGAACCTTGTTGATATTAGATTTTCACAAATGTAAAACTGTCCCATGACTTTTTTTTCTCAGTACATATGCAATGATTGTATGAAAACGAAATCATCAAAAATGACATACCTTTCCAAGCATAGCCTTCTTCGACCTTCCCCAGCCCCAACTGAAACGGAACATTCCGAAGCGAGACATTTTGGAAGAAACTTCTCAGCAATGAGTGCAACAGGTATGGTCTTGTGAATGTTATCAAGAATAAAATATCTTTCAGTTTTCACAGACAGCCTGCATCATCAGAGGAAACTTCTAAGATAATATGATAAATAGGCCTAAAACAATAGCAAGAAATATATTCCAAGTTTCCAACTTGAGTAATCACTTTGTCATCAGTTGAATAATTGTCCTGCATGCAGTGAGCATATTTCCCTTTTCTTTTCTTTTTAAGGAATTAAAATCCTTATCTGAATATCTGTGCAGTTTTTTCATGATATCCTAAAAACATCCAGAGCATTAAAGTCCCCCGCGAAGAATGAAATCACTTGTTGAAAACTGCACTTGTCTTGCCCCCCTGAGACTGCAGTGAGGCAGCTGCATCACAAAAGATGCATGCATTTTTCTAGGCACAGGGGCAAACAATCCGAACCATGCTGATGACACAATCTAGAAGGGTTTATTGATGCTGTTAATCTCCATAGAGACAGCCAGTCTCCCCCAGCTGACACTCGATGCTGAGAAATAGGCAGTCCTTAAGATGCTGTTGATTGTTAGTGGGTGATGGATTATCCAGGAAGCCTAAAGCAGGTCATATGTAGGAGAGTCACAACCCCATTAATTTCAGTAGGAATGCAATTTGTCAGCATCTAAATCCTATCGTGTTCTTATGAATGATTCCTTTTGGAAACCATATAAGTAAATCTTGATTGTGGCAGAGCAGGTACAACTTATGTGCATGGTGATTGCATACAAGTCCATCATCTCAACTCTATGTTCTTCTTAAATGTATTTAAATATTTCAGATCAGTCTAACACAAAAACCTGTATATACATGTCATAATCGTCAGTGAGCCAATAAATCACTTTAAAGCTAATATTTAATGTATCGTAATGATGAGTATCCAACAATATTAATAAATTTAATCCGAAAGAACATATATTTTATAACTCCTATGATAGGCCATAAATTGCCCATAATGTATACACATCGAAGCACTGTGCTGGTCACTCCAAAACACTCCACATGTCTCTGTCCACTTGCACAGCCTCGAATGCTCTCTGTGGATCTATGAGGATGCTGTCCAGCTGATGAAGGGGCCTGATGCTGCATTTGCAAATGATGTTGACATAGTCTACAGTTACATTGAACATCCTATGCACATTTCTACCCCTCTTCCTAATGACGAATCCTTGGGAGCAAGGAATTCAACTTGGATAGGACATCACATTGGTTTAGATTTGGGCTGATTCAGATTCTGACTCGAATCACTCGATCAAGGTCTTTTGTTATCCTTCTCTGATCCTCTCTGCATTGCTTGTTTTGCATGCTGTCTGACTCTGTCAACTCCGACTGAATAGACATTTTGACAGACAAAAAAGACAAATAAGCACCTCCCCCAAGTAATTAAAAACACACATGTCAGACCTCTGCAATTTTTGAGTCAGCAATGCTATTTCTCTTTGGGTCTCCAAAGCCAGCTTGCTAAATAATCGTACGAGCACTTTGGAAATAAGACAGTGAGTCAATGACTTAACTGTGCCGATACCAATATACGGATTTAGCTCTGTCTTATTTCATAAACACACAAAGAGAATGACAACAAAGTGTAGTTTTGAAAATCTACTTAACATCCGTCTCAATCTCAAGTCACATACCATTACGGATGGTACTTAGAGATGTATCAGAAAACAAAATCGCATCTCTTACAATTATCATAAAGCTAACTGGACTCTAAAGAGTGATTAACTTATACCTCATCCTCAAACATGATCTAATGCATCACCACGTGCAACATGTCAACAATGACTGCCCATAACGGACAGCAAACTGCAGTGATTGACAGCACTGACCCATTGGAGACAATTGAGGTCACTGGCAATGGCCACTGGCCCACTACAGATGACCAATGCAGATGACCAACTAGCAGATCTTTTGTTTCAGAATAAATCCATACTCTGAGATTGAAAACAATCCTGTACAAATATTTGTCCTGCGCATAGACCCAATCAAGGGCATGACCAAATCTGGCTCAGCAACCAAATATGACTAATGCCCAGTTCTCACGGCACGTTACGGAGAACTTTTTTGCCACTGAGGGGTAGCTTGAGTTGAATTCTAGGAAAAAAATGACTATCCCGGCGACATACAATGTTTATAAAACCATACATAATTAATTAAAAGCATATCACGGCGGGGTTCTTTTTGTTCACTGCGGGGAAGAAAGGTTGTAAGCCGACCCCAAAAGTTCGCCGGGGGAAAGGAATTTCCTCCTCCTGAGGGATACTTTTATATCGCCCCGAGATATAAAAAGTACCCCTCAGGGAACCTATAACTGCCCCTCAGTGAACCTATTTCACCGCGGCGGGATGTCAAAAACTGCCGGTGAGGCTTCAAATGTCTCCCCAGGGGCAGGAAAGGTCCCCGCGGGGGCAGGAAAGGTCCCCGCGGGGGCAGGAGAGGTCCCCGCGGGGGCAGGAGAGGTCCCCTCAGGGGCAGGGGATGTCCTAATATCCCGCCGGAGATGTTTTTGAGGCGTTCTCACTGAAAAAATCCACGCCGGACATCCAAAAATCAAGAAAATTTTGGGTTCTGTTCCGCCGTCATGAAAAAAAAGTTTGTACCTGTTGAATCTTTTTTGACATCCACGGCGCAGTTTTTCCATTTCTAGGAACCGCTGAGGGGAACAAAAACTTCCCCTGGGGGGATGTGAAAAGTCGACGGCGGATCACCCAAATTCATCCAAATTACCAGGAAATACTTCGACGCCGATTTAAATAGTTCTCCGGGAGCCGCCGTGAGAATGTAGCATAACAAAAGTGACTAATGCCACTAACTTTTTGCATGCATTTTGCCTCAAATAATCTTAATCCAAAAAACATCGATCACTAATATTCAAATAAGAAAATTTCAAATAACTACACATCCATCAAAGATAAACATGTTTTAGCAAAACTGCTTTGCAAACCATAAATTGAATTTCAAGTGAAGTATTTTGCAAAAGATTGACCAGGGAAAACGAAGGCCACAGTCCACACAGCCCATAGTTTCTGCTCCTAAATGAATGAGACTTTAAAAAAATCCATATCAACTGCAACATTTGAGAACTTCTAAAATTATAACTATCTTATGAAGACTAAAATTTCATTGCAATATTATTTTATTTCACCCATTATCATAGCATTTTATCGTCTGCTGAAGAGCTCTTCAGCAGAGAAGCAAGGCTACGTGCTGCTGAAGCTGCAACTGCCTCCTGCTGCCCTCTATCGATTATTCCCCACCATCCATTGCACTGTGGATGGTAGCTCCGGATTTCCATGCAATCCCCATTTAGCAACGAACTTTCTGTCCACCAAAAGGGAAATAAGTCTGCCTGTCACGTCATCAGTAAATTACACACACAACATCATCTTTTCTGCTGCAAGGTTGTTCTGGCAAACCAGCAATAACATTTTACGAGGATTATGTTGCAGTTGTATTGAGCTAAAGAGCAATGGATTTGTTCATAAAACGAAAGTGAAATCGTGTAGCAGATCACTTCTTTTGTCTAATAACCTTTTTCTAATAAATTAACCCCACGTTGAGCTTATGACATAAGGCCTACTGTTTGCCTAAAAATTATAATCTGTTTTTTTTAAGCTTGGCAAATTACCCCCGTTTTCCTGTTTTAACCTTTATTATGCCATAAAACATATCCCTTGGAAAAATCATCATCTGAATATTTGATGGTCTTCAAATGTTTACCAAGGCCCAGTTGAAAGGAGGCTATAGAGGTTCAGAACAGCAACTTGAAAGAATTACCCATTGTGTAAAACATGCACATGCTCTGATAACACATGTTCAGTAATCTCATTTAGTAAATTCCTAAAGGCTTTCATAGGATCCACAAAGATACCATTCACCTAACATTCTCTTGCAAATGAAGCTTTTCTGCAGATTGAGAGGCATTTTGTCCTGCTCATCATCATGGAAGGACCACAGCACAATGTTGGACAAAGTGAAGCAAGTGAGATTGATGAAAAGGTTTTCCTTTTTTCTCTTTTTCCCTCCTGTCTTTTTCAGATGGATGTGGACCAGCAACCAGCTCCTTTCAATCGAGTGAAACTTATCGCGAAAACCGTGTTCGTATCGGCACACCATACGTCGATCCATCAAGCAACCGACGCGACTCGTTTCGGCTACCAATTTGGCAGCTCGATCGGCCATTCATATTTCAGCATCAACCAACCGACCGCCAAAAGCAACCGCCCAAGCGACCAACCGATACCATCGATCCCAGTGATCCCAACTGATTTCCTTTTTGCATTCTCTCCACGTCAGTGCAGCCAAGCTAAACATGGACATTTCGAGAATTGCTGAAACAAGCCGGAAATTGACCCATATGCCTGGATGCCAACAGCAGCTCCCGTTTCAAGTGACCAACATCAATCCATAACTATCAATACAATGTTGTGATATAGTTCCTTTCACAGGGAGAATAGAGTGTAAAATTCTCTTTCACAAAACGTGTCACTGATCAACACCATTTAATGAACTTTCTTCCAAGTGTCAGAAGTATAGTTTAAAAAAATCAAAGGCTCTACAATGCACATAATTTCCCATAAATCATCAGAAATTAGAAGAAAAAAAACTCGCGCTTTCAAAATCTGCAATTGGATAACCTTGAACACCACCTTATACAAAATCCCAACAATAACGGGTTACAAAATGAAAATAATCTATACAGTCAGCTTACGAGTCTAACAAAAACCCATGCACTTCACATGTTTTTTAAAAATTAAAACCACTCAACACTGAGCTGCATCAAAAGTAACAATGGATAAAATGTACTCGTCTTACCTCAAACGCACCAAGATATTTTATGGAAAAGACGACTCACCTGGAAAGAAAGAAAGATAACATTAGAAAAAGTCAACACTTTACTTAGTACTTGTACAATTTCAATTTTGAAAAGTGACAATAATTGCATCTGCAAAAGTAATAGGTAAATTGGATCATAAAATAAACTTTCATTTTCGAATCTAAAAGTCTAAAAGAAGTTGAACTGACATTAGTCCAGGAGGTACATGCTTGAGAAAGTTATTCAGTTCAAAAAGACAATTTGTACTTTTCAGGTGAATAGGTACATAGTATGCATCAGCTTTCACACTTGCATGTATCTGATATTATTACACAATTCTGAGTGTACTTTTAAATGTTTAACTAAATACTAGATCTAGTACACTTCTTACAAGAAAAACATTTTTCGAGTATTCTGGACGAGGGCTTTTCCAAGAGGATATTGTCAGGTGAAGTCCAAATTCTCTTCATCAAACGATTTTAACTCCTTTACAGCTTTTAAAAGTCAAAAGCAGACACATAAGTCGTTGAATGTTTCTGCAATCTGCATGCTACACACAGCGTGATACAGATAAAGCATGACAAGCTCAAGACATTTCTGAGTCTATGCTTTGACTTCAGCTGTAAAGGCTTTTGACTTCAACTGTAAAGGCTTTTGACTTCAGCTGTAAAGGCTTTTGACTTCAGCTGTAAAGGCTTTTGACTCCAGCTGTGAAGTAACTAGTCTCAATACACTCGAAATTCTGGAAATATCTCCAAGGTCTTCAAAACACTGTTCACGATTCCTCTAATAACTGACTTATAAATGTCATAGTGCCTGAGACCATGAGTATGCAATTATGCCAGTCCCTGTATAAATATAATAACAGTCAATAGCATCTTTGGCATCCGTAGCATCAGCCCCCAACCCAGCATGATCGCCAGAGCAACATATGTATGCCGAGGCAGTGGAGGGGAGATTAATAGATGAAGAGATTAATGACATCACAGCATCTCTCCATCACCCAGCAGCCTCTGTACCCTCATCACCAAAACACCCTTCATCACTGGCTAATTAAACCTCCCTATGCTTCCATTATCTCCATCATCCTACACTTTCCAGAAATATATTCCCAGTGTATATATACATGAGCAGTTTTTACTTATATATAGCTTGATCATAACTTTGGTTTCGTGGTAGATATTAACTAAAAGCCAATACATAATTATAATATGTAGAAGGATCCCCCGACGTTGTCTTGATTGAAGTATAGTGTCAAAGAGTACAAAGACATATCTATGAACTGAATATCATTTGAAATAGTATCATATGTAATAGAAACACACGTGTGTTTGGCCTTGGTCGATCATTTCATACAGTCTATCGGCAGGAGATGATTTCATAATATAACATTATATAATATTCTCAACTTAAGGAAGCACTTCAAAGATATGTAATGCAAATATGTGTCATATATCCACACATAAAGGACGACATTCAAGTGTAATTAAGCTTATTTGTAGAAACCAAAGACACAACAATATTGAAAAAAAGAGATTGTTCTTGAAAGTTGGAACATATGCATTTGTATTTTTTAAACAAATGCTTCTAAGCATTCTTATGAAGCATTGTGAGCAGCCAAGAAATGCAAGGAATATGGAAGGATCAAGTTGCATATTGTTCAAGTTCTTCCCATATTCTGAAACACAAGAGCGGATCAGGTTGTTCATAGGCACGATTTCTCTCTGCAATGTCATTTCTTGTCTTCAAGGTCCAAGATGATCTGGCAGAGGAATGCCGCAGGGCGCTCCGGTATCCATAACACTATCAATGCTGTTGGTTATCTACAACACTGCAGACACTTTGTTCTGCAACAATACCATTGTTGTGATATAGTTACTATTTTCAGCATTGTTTCTACCCAAATTACCAATGCTGTACAATTTTAAAGACCTTCAATTTATGTGATATGATCTCGCCTGCTCATATGATAAGGCAGGGACCTACACTAATACACATACCAGCACACATATAGTCATATAAATTTGACTTTTTTCACGTTTTACAATATATATCGATCATACTACAGGGAAATCTCCATTACCTTATACCCAAGGACGAAATGGTCCATCTTAATGTAACAAAAAGATAAACACAAACGTCAAGTCAAGATACACCAATGCCACTCCAACGTTATATGAAGGTCGTATCAAGGTTATAAGCTTGTGTATGGAATCTGTCAAGGTCACAATATGATATGCTCAATGGGCTGTCTGTCACTTGGGATGCAGATATGAGTTACTGCAGGCTAAATATTGATTTTTGAGATACTTCTGAGACCTGTATTGGCTCAGATCTGCATGCACTCCGCACATGTGCCAGCGATACATCCATGTATGTAAGAATTCCATTGAAGTCTAATGCAAAAGAGCAGCTCCAAACAGATGAGCACTTTACTCACACCCCACTGCTCAAACAATGAATGCATGACCAATCAAAGCTAATCACTAATTGACAAGCAAAGGTATGTCTCCCATTGGATTCCATTGCCATATTCGACTAATCACCTTTACAAATGGATAAATATACAATGCCAATAACAAAGTTGGAAAAAACATTGGCCCTTAATAAAATTTAATATATAAAAAGAAAAAAAGACAACCACAGGATTTTGGTTTAATTAGCATTATATTAATATCCATCACAGCAGCAAATACCAAGAATAAATATTTGGAAGGAAAATACTATGTTATCTAAGCCTAATAAATGGTAGTTAATAGTCTTGTCAATTAACATCAGCTTGAAAATAGTCTCAAACTTTCATTTTAATGATGCCTATTGAGATCTATGTTTGATATAATGTACACTCTCACATTGTATGATGTCCCAATTGGTCAATCATTTACCGTGCTCGTGTGGGAACAGAGCAATTTTGAAAGGTTTGTAAACTCTAATTGTTCAATATATATGCAGCCCTAAAGTCCCAAGGGAAAGAGACCCACACAGTACACACAGTCTCTATTTGAGTGAAAAAGCCAATGAAACCAACAAAAGGAAAACACAAAACGGTCCATAAAACTGCACATAACAATTAAATGAGGAGCAATCGAAGTAAGAGCTTAGTCTTGTCCAGGTTAAATGATGGCCATCTTGTCCGAATAGCCTTCCAATCAAACTGACCAGCCGAGCATTGCAGGACACTTGGCCACTCTTGACCAGAGAGGCTGACCTGCTCTGCAGGGGGCGCTGGATAAAAATAATGGAATGCAGATGGATTGGTGGGTTATGCCTATGGTGGCAGTGTCCGTAGGTAAGGTAGGTAGGCACAACTTGCCGCACAAGGTACTAAAGGTAGGTAGGCAAGCGAGTAGGTAGTTATAGCATAGATATTATAGCAGTATAGATAGCTAGCTCTATATGGACAGATGAGATACCTGCTCATCTGATGAGCAGATATATCATTTGAGAATAAATTAGAACTACAGTGTATATGTGTAGGATTTTAATATTCGCGCAGCGAAACGGCCGAAGGCCGTTTCGCGAAGCGATACTTAGCACAAGAAAGGTTTCAGAAATCTGTGCAGTGATGGTCTCAACATCAATGGTCGACAGCAGGAAATTAGGTCAAGTGGGTCCAGCTTCTTATCAATGATTTAGTTTAGAATTTAACAAAACATGACATATTCATATTTAAAAGTGTCTTAAAAATTCAATATTCTCCATTAATATTCCCTGTATCTATAATTTTTATGAAATAGTTAATTATAAGCCTTGATAAGCTAAATTAAATTATTAACATGTTATTCATTTCTTTTAAAAACAGACAACAAGAAAACATAACAAAATTAAAGTTACATAATCTTTGTCAACTGATGATTATGTAACACTGAGCAATTAATCTACATGCATATCATGTTATTGTTTTTGTTATCACTATTATGTAATATCAACAATCTAGCATAGACTTAAATGTTGCAACTTTCAGTGTTGTCTTACTATTTAGCTGATTATCTATCAATTCTATTTATCCTTATAATCCTATTTATTTGCTATCCTATCTATCTATCTATCTATCTATCTATCTATCTATCTATCTATCTATATGTCTATTTTTGATCTATTTTATCTTTCTAATAGTTTCTAGTATAAATTTCTCCCTTTTTTCTGTATTTCCGTCTTTCAATTTCTTTGAAAAAGTAACATAACTGCCTTTCATACATTGAATATTAAATAAATGTAATGAAAGTTATGGTAAAACTATAAATCCTAAAAAAAACTTTTTAAGTGCTGCGCGAATTTCTTGGCTGTGCCATTTACATATTAAAACTTAATATTCGCGCAGCGAAACGGCCGCAGGCTCAACATCAATGGTCGACAGCAGGAAATTAGGTCAAGTGGGACCAGCTTCTTATCAATGATTTAGTTTCGAATTTAACAAAACATGACACATTCATATTCAAAAGTGTCTTAAAAATTCAATATTCTCCAGTTATATTCCCTGTATCTATAATTTTTATGGTATAGTTAATTATAAGCCTTGAAAAGCTAAATTATAATATTAACATGTGATTCATTTCATTTCAAAACTGACAACAAGAAAACATAACAAAATTAAAGTTACATCATTTTTGTCAACTGATGATTATGTAACAGTGAGCAATTAATCTACATGCAGATCATTTTATTGTTTTTGTTATCACTATTATGTAATATCAACAATCTAGCATAGACTTAAATTTGGCAGCTTTTAGTGTGTCTTCCTTTTTACTATTTAGCTGATTATCTATCAATTTTGTTTATCCTTAATCCTATTTATTTGATATCCTATGTATGTATGTAAGTATGTATGTATTAGGGTATTTCAGGTGCCCCCAATATTTTCCGATCCTGCTTGACCTTGGTCTGGTATTGCAGTTTATATAGTAGAAGTCACATGTAAAATTTTGGCCCATTCTATAAATACCTACCTTTACCAGAATTCACTTGAAGTTTATAATGTAATTCCCCATTGGCGAACTTGAAAATCCTGAAGATATTGCAAAAATCAATGAAGGAATGAATATTTTTTCTTCAATCCATAGTTTCTGAGTAAGTTTTGGGAGGGCAATTCAAACTGGCATCAGCTATTTTATAACATGTCTACCTAATGCACTGGGAAGTGTTGAATTTCCTAAAATTCTCCCATTTTATGCAGATTTTCACAAATTTGACAGCCTCTGGCAGCTTGGAAAATGGGGTTATACAAAAAATAACACCAGATTTGAATTTACTTCCCAAAACTTACTCAGGAACTGTGGATTGAGAAATAAATATTGATTTCTTCAATGGTTTTTGAAATATCTTGAGAATTTGCATGTTCGCCAATGGGGAATTACATTATAAACTTTAAGTGAATTCTGGTAAAGGTAAGTATTTATAGAATGGGCCAAAATTTTACATGTGACTTTTACTATATAAACTGCAATACCAGACCAAGGTCAAGCAGGATCGGAAAATATTGGGGGCACCTGAAACACCCTAGTATGTATGTATGTATGTATCTATATCTATCTATCTATATATTCTTTTTTTGATCTATCTTATCTTTCTAATAGTTTCTAGTATAGGTAAATTTCTGTCTGTTTTTTAATATATTCATCTTTCAATTTCTTTGAAACAGTAGCATAACTGCCTTTCATACATTGAATATTAAATAAATTCAATGAAAGTTATGGTAAAACCATAAGTCTTACATATTAGACTGTAAAAACAAGTTTTTCCATGTCTGATGAAAGTTTTATAATTCCAATATAGTGATTACCTAAAGGCAGCAGAATCATATGACCTAATAAACGCTAAAATGGAGAGTAAACAGGGAAAGCAACTTGAGAAATGAAGTGAGCAAACAAGCAAATTGAAGTTTCCTGTTTCTTTTAATTGCTCACTTAGCATCTAAACCATCGAGACACTTCTAAATGTTTATATCACTGGTATTTAACGTCCCTATAATGAAGCCATCCAGATTAATGAAATTCGGTTGATGTAAAATCGATAACCGTAGTGCTAAAACTGCAACCAATATCTCCACAGCCTCCCCCCCCCCCACTGGATCCAATCTCAGGGATCTATCCTGAAGCCAAATTCTGAAGCCAATCCCAGGTCCAACAGCTGTGATAAATCCAATGATAGTAATTAAGACTGGGGCTAATCAAGCAAACTGGTTTATAGTGGACCTAAGCTTCTAATGGGATACCCATCGTCTGCTTTGGTGACATAATACTGCTTGATATACAGACTGGATCATCTATTAATCTCTCCATTGTGTCTCGGAGGACATCACAGAGGCATCAGAGAGGCATAAAAAGGCATCATATCGAGGCATCATCTCCTAGATTAATAGAGCAAGATTCGCAGTGTCCATGTATATTTCCTGAAGTAGGCCATCACCACACATTGATGCTGCTATTGTTATACACACTGTAAGAAAAAGCTGTAGGTCTCAATCTAAACCTCAGAGAAAGAAGATACCACCACAAGTAAAATTAGTAAATACATGTATGTTCTGAGGAGACCGAACAGTCACTAACGGGTGACTAACCTGAATACCTTATAAAACAAAATTGACTGTTTTTCTTTATCAACAAGATAAAAATTTAAATAAAAATGTTGGTCTCTTTACAGTATGCCTGGCATTGCAGACAGTCCACCACAGCAGGTAACTGCAGCAACTTTCCAGCAATCCTCTGACAGTGGCACAGCCACACTGCGGCTGAATGCTGCTGAAACAAACCACCCATCACCCTGAGGACATAGACTAATCAGATTAATCCGCTGTGCTCCAGGGTGCTACATTGCTGCCCACCATTCTACTGCTAATGCCAGTAATGGCGGCGGTTGCTCTTCTATGAAAATTTAATGCCCCCCCAGAGCAAAAGTCTGCTACATTGAAGGTGGGTAATAGAGATGAAGTATGTTTGCATCCACTTAAGAGGTACAGGGAGCATCATAACTGTCAGAAAAGAGTACATCCTGACGTTTATAGCAAACTTACTTGTACATAGTTTCACATACAATGCAATTTGACAAAAACAGTCTGGTGAAAATGAGGACTTCATGCTGCTACCAATGGCACCGAAGTTGATTTTGCATGCTTCAGCATTGCTATCCCAAGAAATAGTTCCAATTTCATTGCACATTCACAAAATTTCTAATCAACATTGATGTATACCAGAGTCAGACTCGGCAATCACATTTTCTAAGGAAGTAGACAAGGCCATCAGCACACTCAGAAACAGCCCCCGGTTTCTTCCAGACAAAATTTTCTGTGAGTTCCTCAGACTGAAATGATGTGGACCGCGAGCTCCACTAGTCACTAGGTGGCAACACATGACAGCATAATTATGTTCTGATCTGCCAAGGCTGGAAAAAGAAGTGGCAATGTAGCAGCGGTCCACTTGTAGACAGTGACAAACAACAATTTTGTTCCATACAACATAATATTATGCTTTAATGGCTATGCTAAACCACGTGCACTCCATGCTGGATGAATGTAATTTTTTGCAAGAGTTTATTCAATTCATCAATGGAGATTAAATATAATTGCGTTATTTTGCTCCATGTAATTTCTGTGACTGTCCTGTGTGTAATAGGCTACTCCATAAATCCAGTGCAGCCAGCCCATATATGACAGCCACTGACTCTTCATGAGTCATAGTACAAAGTATTGGATTAAGAGTCCTGGAAACGTCACATAAGAATCCCTGAGCAGTGTGCTTTTAGCAGGACACCTCAAAATGTCATTTGACCTTGAGCCAAGTTGAGGATGGCTTTGGGAGACTGTAAATGACCTTGAGAATGCAATGATGGCTTAGAGAGTCATGGGTTGACCTTGAGAGTTTTCTGTGACCTTGGCCAACCCATGAAGCCAAACATAAGGCAGCCACCTGTCAGTGTACAGTCCTACTGAGTCCTACTGAGTCCTACTGAGTCAGTCATGGGGGATTGGGGATTAGAGGGCAATTAGGAGAGGACACGGTGACCTTCTTAAGGGATCAGAGGTCATTATAGTTATGGAGGACCTGGGAGGGAGAGGGAGAGGGAAAGGGAGAGGGGAGGGCCAGTTGATTGCTGATATTGAGATCTCCTGGCATTACCAGCACCACTTCATCAACTGCATGGCAGCATACCCCCACTCAGAACATCAGCCTGTCTCTCATCTCTTGAGGACCTCAATTATCACTATGACTAATATCTCTCTCTGCTTGCAATCCATCTCTGGGTCCTTCGGGGAAATACTTTTTATTCTGTTAAACAATTCTGGAACCCTTTGTAATATCTTTGGGGAAATGCAATATAATACAATTTTCAATGAGCATTTTAAATCAAATTGTCTTCAAAGATAAATATCACATGCAAACCCACAGCATGTTCACAGTTTACATAAAGTTATATCATATAAGTTGTAAAAGACTTTCTTAAAATCCCCACAGCACTATCTAGACTGATATTGTACTTTTAATCAGAATTACTTAGTATTTTCACCATTATATTTTTGAATATTAAAGCTACAATAGATATATCAGCAAAGATTTTCAAGGGTAAAGGTACCTTCATTTATTAATTTTCTTCTTATACTGCTACCATGCTAGCTTCATGCAATCAACAATTTCTCTTCGTCCAGGGTCAATTTGTATTTTCAAGGGCAATTTACAAGATTACCCTCTCTTGCTCTAGACCCTAGGGAGCACATTACCACAATGCATGACCCTACACACGAAAGGAGTAATTTTAATAATTTCTCCCTTTGAAGGGCGTTTATTCATTTCAACTCTGCTCTTTGGGTCACCTCCCTTTTAACTGGCCAAGAATTAAATTCATGGACGAATGGTTCCTATTTGATTTGAACCCAGGACCATATGTCACCATTAACAACCATGTTGTACATAGCCCTGCTCTTAACTGCAACCACATGCCAGGCAAAGCATTGCTGCCCCAGGCTACATGGTAATATGGGACCTATGGCTATAACCACAGACTGCTGTAAATTTGAGAGTTAAGGACTTCAAATCGGATGGTTCTTTGAAGTGGATAAAAAAGAAAACAGCAAAATGACTGACCACCCAGGTACTGTATGTCAGTCACTTTGAAAAGAATAACAGTTACTCCATGGATACTCTTAACAGCTGTCTCTCTGTAGGTCTTAGATACTCTGACATGTTTCATTAATTCTAATGAACTTTATTTGAAAATGAGATTAACAAGAACAAAGACAGAGCGAAGAAACACACGGAATAAACTCAAAGAAAACGTTTGTTTTCATATGGGAGAAAGACACTTCCAAAGTAAAGTGATCATCAAGTCTAGACGAACAGTCGTCTAAGCAATGGGTTATTCAACCAATGGATCCTCGTTCAAAAACAATAATTCCATTGCAACTTTGCAAATTGAAACAACCATCAGAGCTGATGATCCAAAAAGAAGCACCAGAACGTAATAATTATATAAGAATCATTCCATATTCTTCGGCATAGCACTATTCCCCTTGCACCCCTTCCCAAAAGCTGGTGTGTGCTGAAATCACCCCCATCACCTGTTGCGGTTGTTGATGCAGAGTTGCATCATATGAGAAAGATGCCCAACAGACATCAAGTCCCTGATTGCTTTCAGGTAGGGCTGTCTTTAGCATCGTAAAGTTATTCCTGTTGGTTTTAAGGTCTGTTAGAAGTAAGACACCTGCTCCCCCTGCACAATAAAGGTGCAGATAATGTACTTTTCTTTCCTGTTTTTCCACTTTCTTTTTCTTCTTTTTGCAATGTTTCACTTATTTTCTTTTCCCTAGGGAAACCATTTTACTTTTTCAATAGTGTAGACATTGACAGTAAAGGGTCTGTGGTTTTTCTTTTCAATCGAACTTGTGGGGTTACGTATTTTTAGTTGTTTTTATTTAACTTTTTTTCCTTTAAGTTTTTGTAAGATCCACTCAAAAGGAGTAAGATAACCTCTGTTCGAATCTATTTGTGTGTTTTTACTTTTTACAAATCCTGATAGATTCTTTCAGATATTCTTCAAAACCACCCTGCAGGCTCAGCGAGCTCACACCTTTCTGTAGTGTGGGTTTCTTTCCATTAGCTGTACACTGTTAGGATTCGGGGATGATTCTGTGAACTATTGTCTGCACCCCTTTAGTGAGTATAGCTAAAGCTGCAAAACTATCAATGCCTTCTGTCTGTGAGTAACTCTACCAAGCTTTGATCCATTTACCCTTCTCTTCTAGTTTTTCTACCTTTTCCTATATTTGTTTGTGTAATTTATTCCCTTTTCACTCTTCCTTCTGTCCTTTATAGATTGTGCTCATTGAATTGAGAGCAAGGAGAGAAAATGTCAAATGCAAGAGCCACTCGGAAAATCCAAGAAGACAAGCAGCAATTGAGGAAATAAGAAATGCCAGAAAGAATGAGAAGAGGAGAAAGAAAAGTAGGCAGAGGAACTGGGAGGAAGTGGCTCCCATTGAACCAACACCAGCCTGCCATTAGGTTATGCAATCCCACTAATATGAGTGATGGGGCAATGTAGTAATGTACATAACCAAAATCAATCATCCTGGCCAAACAGAATTATATCTGCTGGCATTTCATATAAAATATTATTTCTACATATCTATTTACTATCGATCTAATATTCATGGCATAAAAATGTGATGGATAGGAAGGTATTGTACCGGGTAACAAAAAAAAGAAAGACATACACAGAAAAAGGTGCAACATTTTTTGCAGAACCAGAATGTTCTTTGACTGTAATGTATAGTCTACTGAAGTGGACATTTTCTTACACTGCATAACATGGTTCTAGAATCTTTGATTGTTAACTTTTCAGAGAAATATATACTTTAATTAGAAATGACAAACTCATATCTGAATCATAAGATTATAGTAATACAATAATACATTCTTGAAAACAATCACAATTTATCAGAATGTAAAGGCCAATAACACTAATTGGTCACCAGAAGTGTCAAACCAGTAACATAGTACTGACTTAGCACAATGTTTCTTCAGCACTAACATGTGGAGACTACCACAAGTGTTGAGCACTTTGTACCTCTGTGTCAGCCTCTTTGCTTCTCCATATACCTGTCTTAGCCTAACAATTTCAGAGACCATGAAAGAGGCAGAGGGCAATTACCTGGTAGTGTTGAGAGGAACAGTCATGGCCTGCACTAAAAGGTCTAATGCATGCACTGGAGAAACGTTAGAGGGAAGTCCACTAGCATGATACTTACTATCAAAGAAACAGCATGTGCAAATAAAAGCTATTATAGTGACAAATCAAACTTCGTCAACTTGTTTAGCATCCTTCGCAGATAGGCCTAATATAATGATACCTTTTTAGCTCTTTTTAAGTAAGATTCTCCATCAAGATTTTCAGTCCAACTTTCCAGCTTTTCCAAGACTTATTGCAGTGTGTAGTATCTGAAGACTATACTGAGTATACTCCCATGCATACATGCATTTAAACTTGGCAGAGTATTGTTACACCTCTTAACTACCAGGTTACCTACACCTTCCACACAAAAAATCACATCTACTTTTTACAGTGTTTGGGTTTAGGGCTACTCAATGTTTGTCTGGCAAGTCACGGTGTTTGCAAATGTGGAGCAGATGCAGGAAGCCTGGAAATCTTTTGGCAAATCTTTTGGCAAATATTGTGGAGATGCTGGACCAAAGATGCTGCAGATCATGAGGTGGTTACAATGCTGAAGACGTGGGATGGAAGAGATGCTAGGATGCACTGTTAGGATGCACTGTGAACATCAACACAAGAACCAGTCAGATGGTAACTCACTTCCGGAAGTACAACTCACTTCCGTTTCTGCCCACGCATGTAGTTGACTAGATAATGGAGTTATCAGTGCATGTGTAGTACTTTTGAAGTCCCATATTCCATAAAATAATAAAAGAGAAGTTCCAACAAAAGGAAATGCAACATGTAGAATGAATGACTCTTACATGCACTTGGAGACTGATCACTATATTTTGTAGAAGTGATCAATACATTTTCAGTCAAAATTATTCAGAAATCATGACAATTTCATCACTCAAATTAAGACATAAGCCACCTTGGTGACAAAACATTTATTCCTATTCTTTTCCATATCCAAGGACACTTAAGACAAGTCTCATATTCTAAAATTCCCAGATAGGCTATTTCTGATTCAAGGTTACATTTCAGACACCAGCAACGCCATGCCAATTAATGAGGCAAGAATAATTTCACCAGAGAAAATTAACACGGATTGATCACCTTCCCTGTCTAGATAATTAGAACAATGAATTATGGCCTTGTAATTCGGAGTAATCGTGCAATAAGAGGAAATCTTAAAGGAGAAACACTTCTCACCAATAACTCACATTTATCACTATTATGTAATGTTATGTAATATGCTTGTTATCAGTGCACTTGGTAACC
Source organism: Platynereis dumerilii (assembly GCA_026936325.1). Classification (NCBI taxonomy): domain Eukaryota; kingdom Metazoa; phylum Annelida; class Polychaeta; order Phyllodocida; family Nereididae; genus Platynereis; species Platynereis dumerilii. Next base: position 119,439,478 of record JAPTHN010000001.1, read on the forward strand.
GATTTTAATTTCAATGATTTACTGCCATCTGAAGACATCTGGAGATAACCAGTTACTAATAATACCAATGCTAATAATATCCATGTTAAAGGCCAATATGAGATCATATCCAGGCATATCAGTAATATCACCAAAGAATCTGTCTGCAGTCTGCCTTAATGAAAAGTACAGTTAAATATAGGAAAATATCTCACATTTTCATAGTTAGTTAGTTAGTTATATTTATTTGGCTGAATATCACCACACAGGTAAATCGAGCAGGTGAAATTTGTGAAATTACATTCAAAATTGTAAATATAGAAAAATTGAAGAGTCAATTATAGTTTGCACAGGTAAGAATATCATAGCACAAAGCACAAATACTGATTGGCGAAACAGAGTCAAATAGATCGGCGATCATACATGCATCATCTCTTTATTTCTTTAAATTTAAAATATCAAACACTTTGTAATAATTCATGAAAGGTAAACTGTCAATCAGTGAGTGAGTGAGTGAGTGAGTGAGTGAGTGAGTGAGTGAGTGAGTGAGTGAGTGAGTGAGTGAGTGAGTGAGTGAGTGAGTTTGTGTTTTACGCCCCATCAGCACCGGTGTGGGCTATTTAGAGGCAAAAAATTGTCAAATAGACTCATGCATTGGTGGCAATTGGCCACATAACAGCATTCTAGCTCACAAAAGCCAAAGAACATGATGAATACCCTTGTTGAACTGAGGAGGTCAAACTGAAGATTTGAGGTCAGGTGTTCTGAGACTAAGAGGAACCTACAGGAGCAAGTTTCAAATCTGGCTCAACTTAACCATTAGAAGCTTCAACATGCCATTGGATTAGCAGTGCACACCGCAATGCATAGTCTAGCCATTCACATGGAGGTACTGACAGAAATATAAAATTGTATTTATCAGTAATTAATGGAATACTAAGCATTTCTATGGATCTGGTATACATATGAAAGATCTAACAGAAATATTATTGGATGCGTGTAATTACAAAATATATGTATTTCATAAAATCGATTAATCTTAATTACAACTCTGGTTCTTGCAATGGTTCTTTGGAAGTCTTTTGAAAGTCTCAAGACATGCAGGCTGCAGCATATTGTGGGCATCTCCATACAAAACTTTCTTTTATCGTTTTTAAAACATTTTTTGTATATAAATCTTGATACGCAATGACAGGTGCCATTCATGCACATCATGTCAGAATGGACAGTTTGTCAAGAAAAAGGTTCTAAGCATTTATATCATAACCAGTGGCATAACTGGGGGGTCTCGAGCGGGGGGGGCACCTGGGGGGGCACACGATTCTCTGGGGGGGCACCCTCAATACTAACTGTATATTTTAGCCAGAGTTGGAAAGTTCATATGGAGGGGCACCTGGGGGGGCACAGGTCCAATATGGGGGGGGCACATGCCCCCCCCCCCCTGTGCCCCCCCATAGGGACGCCACTGATCATAACGTGGCAGCTATTCAGTCATGAAGCAATGTTATTGTACATCATGTACAAGCTAATAATAACGCAGCATTTATTCTACAGTTAATGTCTCATTCATGCATCATACATGAATGAGCTCCGATGTCATAACAAAACCAAAAGGCGTATTATATTTTCCTTACATTGAACACAATAACATGATTTTTTTGCGTAATATTCTGAGTTTTTACTTTCCTTGCATTGCAACTTATATTTTCAAAATAAGCCACCATCCTTACAAACTTGTAATAAATTTCACCAGATTCGTCATTGATCATCAGAATGACATTAAGGTTAGGAAAACATACACACACTTATTTGCATATTTTTGTCAGTCTGACAAGGGTTTCAAAATAGGCTGAAAGCAAATAACATAAATCAGAAGGTAACGGGAAAAAAACCTGCATAAAAGCAACTTGAGCAAGCCGGATCACTTAGATCATGCACACACATAGTAACATGAAAATCAAACATAAAATGCGCACAAATAAGCTGTGTTTTCTTTAATGACCATTGACCAATTGAGCATAAAAAGGCTCAATCATGCTTGTCATGAGCCAGTCTCTGTGGATCGGCGGAGATAAAAGCAGAACGTGGCCATTCCTCACTCATTTGGAGCCATTCCTCACTCATTCGGAGCCATTTTTCAGCCACATTTTCAGCAATTTGAGTCAGCACCTGCACAGCTCTGCAGTTTGAGGTTGGATTTCAACAGATCTGTGAAATAAATGGTTCCCCACAAGGCCATCAGGAGAGCAGGCTGCTGAGCAATAATTGAAAAGATTGAAAAGCAAAAAGCGAGAGAGAAAAGCAGAGAGAGAAAAGAGCCAGAGAAAAGCAGTGAGAGAGAGAGATGGCTTGTGGAAAGCCTTGGTCTGGTCTTGGCTGCTGGTCCTGGCAGGTTTCTTTCAAATCAACTTGGTCTCAGGACACCACCACATCACACACCACTCTCACCCACATTTCTCAATTTTCTCAATTTCCAGCAATCCATAAACTTCTTCAAGCCATTCATGGAAACAGCTTTGAAATTTAAGGCTAAGAAGATTGCTGTTTGGGCCTTTATTCTTCCCCAAAAGGACACGGAAATGAGGAAGAAAGGATGAAGAATCACAGGACATTTCAGTGAGATTTATTTGTGCTCAAAACTCTCTATATTACTCCCAGTCTCAGCAATGCAGCTTTATTTCTGTAATAACTTCTCAATTAACGATCCTGGTCATGCACATTGCTTCTGTTAATGTTACGAATGACAGTGGAAAAAGTGATTCATGTAAGTTTGAAGGAAACAGAAAGAGAAATAGCAAGGGGAAATTTCGAAAGTCAAGGATAAGAGAGAATGTCATAAGTCATAGATAACAGGCAGCATGTCCATGATATTTTTTCTCTTCATTCACACATTGGCATCTTCGGTGTTCTCCAGAATGTCACTGCGGTTGGTCTGACCAATTGATCTTTATCTGAACTTATTCAAAGTGGCGATGTGATAAAGTATACCTTGCTACACTGAACTTGGGGGAAACATTCTTCACAGTCTTCAGACAGATTTCTGAATGCCTGTGAGATCTGAGGCCTGGTGAATTCAGTAATCCGCCCTGCACATGTAGACCTGTGGCAAAGCAGTAATTCTGCTGGGTCAGTTGTCTGCAGGCACTTTGATCTGGTAGTACACCACAGCTCTGCCCAGTAGCAGTTGTTGATCCTAAGCTGGGGAACTGAAGGTTTTGGAAGAACCTTAAAAATCACCAGGGGACCATTCAGAGCAAAGGGTATGATGTTAACTGCACCTGAGCTCAGCCTAATGCATGCTCTGTCGTTGGCTTCACTCACCAAAAATGCGTTCGACTTAACAGCAACTGCAAAGTGAGGCAGGCAAAAAGTGGTGTCATGGTAGAAAGGGAACAGGAAAGCACGAAAGTCAAAATGGGAAAGTGAAAAAATAAGGAAGGAAAGCAAGTGCTCAGTTACAGGCTAAGGATAGGATACAGTAGGACACAGTCAGTGAATTACACTGGACTTCAGTGCATTGATTACAAAAGAAAACCTAAGACGGAATCGAGAATTTCAATTGTACATAATGCAAGAAGCTGGAAGGAGGAACAACAAGTGATTTGGAGAGGAGACGCACATCAATGCGGCAACAAACAGAAGGGAGGGAAGAATTGCTACCGAAGACGACAAAGGACAATATCACAAAAAGTCATTAAACTTACACAGAACGGACAAAAAAAAACAAGCGTCTGATATATTTTCCTTATTGAAATATAAGCAAGTCATCAAATAGTGTTGACTAGTAAGTACAGTCATTTTTAACCAAATTTTTACTCAAACTCTGTTTGAGCTTTTCAAAACTATCACTAACCAGCAACAACCAACAATGCACCTCAATATTTGAATTTTGAGCGAGCTTAGAAATGATGGAGTCAGATAGTTGCGCAATATCTTAGAGCTAACATAGCTTGTTGTTTTCAGCTAAGATAATCTGTGCATTATCATAACTTGAAACAACAAGCTACGTTAGCTCAAGCAAATTGTGCAACCATCCCACTCCATCATTTAAGCTGACTCAAAATTTCAAATTTTACAGTATATATAGGGTGGCGTTGAATACAAATTCCAACTTGGGTTTGTGAGTTTCGACGGATTGCAACAGAATACAAATCAAGGTTGCACAAACAGTGTCAAGCACTTAGTATTTACCAGGAGCCAGCAACTCATCACTGGCAGGTAGCAAAGACCTGACAAACTGTTCATTCCAAACCAACCCACATTCTTCTTGTAAATACAACAGACCTGCTTCCCAACCACCTCTTCCAGCACTTTGCATGGAGCATGCAGTCATTCCTGGAGCATTTCTAAGTTAAACACAACCTTGAGGACTATCTGACCAGTTCCTTGCTGAAGAAGCAATTGTAAACTGTAGGTGATAGCTTGCAAAAACTAGGATGAGATAAGAAAGATTTAATAACTATAACACATGTATGCTATAAACTCATAGTCCCTTCAATAATGCTTTGATTCGATTTGAAGAAGATAACACATAATCAATTAATCATTTTGAAAGTACTATTCACCGAAAGAATAATAAAGAAGAAACAGAAAGAAACGAGCAGCCTTATGCACTTGGTATCGTTGAAAACGGTAGTTCATATACAACACATAAACATTACAGACAAAACCCATGCTGGAAAAGCCAAGTCACGGGGAAATATAAAAGACACCCTAAGGAACAGTTCTGGACAGTTCTGGAAAGATGAAATTAGTTAAAACCAGTGGGCATGACCTTGCAGGGAAGGGGCAGCAGCCAGGATATGACTGTGACCTCTCAGGAGGCACATGATGGAGTTACTCCAGATTCCCTAAAAGACCTCAGGACCTTTTTTCTTGAAAAAGCCCGAACAGAAACAGGCAATCAGTAGAAAAGGCCCTGGAACCACAGAGCCCTTTGACATCTCAGCATCTATCAGCATCTATCAGTCTTCTCTGAACTTCGTCGGTTGTTATAAATGATCTAAGATTTTCGCAAAACAGACCACCCTCCCCCGGGGACACACATGGACATTTTTGAGGCAACATCGTGCAGACGGCGCAGTTGATCTGATAGCATCACACTTTCACTCAGATCCATGAATCCATAATGCTGTTTTATACACACCAAAGGAAACTTTACTTCTTATTTTTAACATGTTGTTTAGATTTCAGTTCATAGATGTAGTCTATCAGTACCAAATCTAAGCAAGCAATCATGTCATATCAATGATTCATTTTATCGACCTTTTTACTGGTTAAATTTTCATTTGTAAGTCATATAAAACACTTTTAAACCAAACATGGATGATACCTGTAATCAAACATAACAGACTTATTGCCCAGACAGTATTGGAAGTCTATTGTATCAATGTCAAAATAGAATATTGGCAAATTGATTTATAAAGTATTTAGCAATAATCATTGCAACGTTACATGTTTATATTCAGCATAGGTCCAATTAAACATTTAACTGAATAGTGACTGATTAATGACATGTCATGTGGATTTCATCTCCAACATGATTATGTATTCGTAACATTAATATCTATTGATTTCAGTTAGAAAACACAACATTACATTTGTCAACACACCGATGTTATCTGTTGAGTATGGTTTTATTTCAGTTGCTGAAAGCTGGCCTCATGGATTGTGAAGGAAATCAAGGGATATGAATGTAATGGATGTGAATCCAATGATGATTTACATCATAACATCAAATAGATAAAACACAAAAAATCTTGTCAGAGCATGTTTGTGATCATTTGTGACTCTTAGTTAAACATTATAATTATAAAGGCTACTAATGGGCTATTACCAGGCGTTTGTCTCTAAACATTTCTACAACTGCCCATAGCACACAATTTTGCATGTGTCCTCTTCATGCTCATAACTGTGTATCATGTTGATCATAAAAACGAAAAAAGAGAAATTAATGACAAAAGTTTTGTAGTCTAGTGTCTGTCCTTAATTGATAACACTCAAAAAGTTTACTAAGTGATCATAAATTGCAATGGCATCCAAAAGAGGTAGACAACCAAATGTGCATATTTCAAAAACTATTTCCCCCATAACTCATTTAATTTTAAAACAGGCCTTTAACAGACTCTCCGAGTCCTCTGGAGTTAGGCGATGGCATGCTGCTCATTCCTGCCTGAATCTTATCTTGTAGAGACTGAGCCCCTAAATAGCTTGATCAAATTAAACAATATTAAAAAAATCTTCCAAAACACACATGCATGAACTATATTTCAAAAGTAGAAATCACACACACAATCAACCCTATATATCCTCGTTATTTGGAATACACGCAAATGGGGAAAATGGATCTCTGATTTCGTGTATAAAATGTTAATTGCACATGTAGCAACTGCAATGGGACATGTCCTGTGTCTGGATAGTCAGATGGATTTCCTTTAATCACCTTCACCAGACCAGACATTGGCAGACAAGCATTTAGTCCTAGAGGAGATACACTTCCTCCTTGCTAGATCTTGGCTGGAACATCTTGAGTGAGCCATCTATGAGGCATCTATCACTGGAATTGAGCAGCAAGCTCATCTAGCCTAATCCAGGCTCATCAGGGAGGACTGGGGGGGGGGACTCTGAGGGAGGGACTCAGAAGGAGGACTGAGCAGACTCATTTGCAGAGTGTGATCACTATTAACACATTCCCTGCTCACAGTCATCTCCATGGTGCTGAGTAAATGGTAAAACAGCCCAATTGGTGTCTAACAGTCTACTGCAGCAAAGTACTGCTCAGAGTCAAGTCAGATGCCACAGTCACTGTCCACTAATCAAGGCTGCTTGTTGAGACTGGCTGTAGATAGTATGAAATTCAAATGAAGTGGAAACAGCTAATGTTTATCCCAAAGTACATTTACGTTAGTCATTGACTAAAG